>JAWHQI010000562.1:67667-670282 GCA_033032865.1 Dactylorhiza incarnata
ATCTGAAGCTCTATCAAGGCGTAAGGGTTCGATAAAGTCCTGTCGTCGAGATATTGTCATGACGTTGTAACGATGGAATTATCGTCGAGACAGATTCAAATGGTGCGGACGCACTGTCAGCAATTTATGTCGCCGTCTGAATGTCTATCAGCAATTAATGCTGTCAGCAATCTACGCGTGCTCTAAGGAATGAAGCGTCTGACACTTAAGGAACTTTTTCAAGAAGACCGTTGGTAGCCTCACAATCTTATAAAAGAGATAGGAGGTCGCCCTAAAAAGAGGATCAACAAGAAAGAACTTGCGCATATAGCGAATCGAACGGTACAAGCGGCGCAAGATAGAGAGAAAAGAAGAAGCAGTCATCTTCATCGACTGTTAAGTTCCCAATCTTCATCAGGCTAAGAAAAGATTTGAAGAAGAACCGTGCGTTCAAGATCTGATTCAGAAGCATCTTCTTCAATCTCAAGGCGCCGATCTTCAACAGGCTAAAGTTGCCAATCTTCATCCGGCAGAGAGTAACAGTTATTTCTACTGTAATCTTTGTAAGGCTTGCTGGCCAACTTGTCTAGCTTGAGGGCTGGAGAGCTGTGAGGCTTGAGGTCCAGGGCAGTGCACTTGCGGGTGCGATTTGTCGAGCTTGCGGGCTCGGGGGAAGAAGTAGGGCTTGCGGGCCTAGGCTGTTGGGACTTGCGGGTCCGTGTCGTAGGGCTTGAGGGCCTGAGTGTCGAGCTTGCAGGCTCGGGGGCAGTAGGGGTTTGCGGGCTAGGCTGTTTGGACTTGCGGGTCCGTGTTGTAGGGCTTGAGGGCCTGAGTGTCGAGCTTGCGGGCTCGGGGGCAGTAGGGGCTTGCGGGCCTAGGCGTTGGGACTTGGGGTCAGTGTTGTAAGGCTTGAGGGACTGAAGCTTTTTGGCGGGAGTTTTGCTGAGCCTAGCACACTGCTAGGTAGGCGTAGAGGGAAAGAGGACTACTCAAGACACCCTGTCTTGAGGAACCTCTATAGATCTTGTGTCGTCTGCTGTGCTTTTTGTGTGTGATATTTTACTGTTGTGCTTAAATATTCATAACTCACACTAATGTATCAAAAAGAACCAAGATCACCTAACACCCCCCCTCCCCCCCCCCCCCCCCCCCCCCCCCCCCCCCCCCCCCCCCCCCTCTAGGTGAACATTCCATAACTAACAAGTGGTATCAAAGCGAGGTTGATCAAAGAAGACTTAACCGTCTGATCTAGATCGAGGAACGACTCACCATGGCCGGTGGAGATCAAAATCGGGAGATGAGGTCTATGAAACTTCCGATCTGCACCAAGGAGAACTTTCCTATCTGGAAGGAAAGAGTTAGGTTGTTCATGGAAGCGTCCGATCCAAGAATCTATCTGATAGTCCAACAGGGTCCTTTTATCCCCACAACCGCTTCCACCATTGATCCAACACGGAAGGTGATAAAGAAATATGAAGATATGGCCAAGGACGAGCTAGCTTTGGCAGGCCTGGATAAGAGGGCACATAATGTTATTGTAAGTGTTGTAGATGATTCAACCCTCCAGAACCTAATTCACTGCAAAACGGCCAAGGAGATGTGGGACTCCCTGATCGTATATATGGAGGGTACTGAAGAGGTAAGGGATGATAGAAAATCCCTCCTCAACCAAGAGTATGAGGCCTTCAAGCAGGGCAAGAATGAAACAATCTCCAACTGATATGAGAGATTTTTCAAGATTGTGAATGGTTTGAGAAACTACGAAAGAGAGTTCACCAACTCTGATCTAAACGAAAAGTTTCTTATATCACTTACAAAAGAATGGGACATCAAGATCTGTGCCATCAGAGAGATGGGTCAGCTGGGCATCATGGAGCCCAAAAAACTGTATGGAAAGCTGCTGTCTCATGAAATTCAGCTCAACACCAGAAAGGCTGAAGAAGAAAGCTCAAGAGTGAGCACAAAAGAGAGATCTGTGGCTCTAAAGGCTGAGAGAACCAGAAGATCCAAGAGCAAGAGCTCTGCAGCTCAGAATACATCTGAGAGCAGTGAGGAATCAGAAGCCAGCTCCTCTGATTCTGATGACACTGATAGAGAGGTGGCACTCCTCTCAAAATAGTTCAGAAAGTTGCTACACAGAAGAAGGAGGGACAACAACAGAAGTTCCTCCTCGAGCTCCAGAAGATCTGACTATCGTGACAGATCCAAAGCTCCCAGGGAGGACAGGTACAGATCCAACCCTAGTAGACATGATTTAAATAATACTGTTTGCTATTCCTGCAGCAAAACAGGTCACATGGCTGCGGACTGTCCCTCTAAGAAGAAGGAGTCAAGGAACCATGAAGAAAGAAGAAGCTCGAGGAGCAAGAGGAACTCGGAAAAAGGGTTCGTGGCCAAGAAGACGAGAACGTTGAGCGACTCTGACTCAAGCTCCTCTAAACTGAGGACGAGGCACTTATTGGATTGATGGCCATCAATGAAGGCAACCAGGATGACAACTCTCCTGGAAAGGTAAATCACAGAACCTCCCTATCTGCCTCTGATTCTGAATCAGTGGCAGATTCTTTGCATGATGATGAGGATGTGTCTGCTGCCAACAGCACAGCCTCAAGATCCCAGTATGAAGTTGAATCTGAACTAATAAGGCAATACAAAGCCTTGTGGAAAGCCTTCAAGGGCTGTAAGAAACTCCTCAAAGTCCAGACCAAGGAGTTAGATTCATTGAAGCCTGTTCAATCTGAGCTCCAGGAGACAGCTGAGAAGCTGGCTGCTATGAGCAAAGAAGTGAACAAATTCAAGGAAGCCATAAGGCTTAAAAATGCTGAGTTAGGACAGAAGAACAAGGTCATTAAGGACCTTGAGGAAATGTTGTTGGCTGAGAAGAAACTGGCATCCAGCTTCTCAATGCCCAAAACTATCCTGCCTATCATTGACACTTTCTCTGGACAGTTCAGAGCTGGTATTGATTTTAATCAGGAGACAGTTAAGGGCAAAGATTTTGAAGCTAAACCTTCCTACAAGAAGGTGCTGGTGTCAAGTCCTTCAGCCCACAGACCTGCAGCAATAGCAATTAAGAGTAAGGAAAGGTTGTTCCTACAAAGCCTGTTCCCAAGAAGGTGAATCAAAATGTGGTGAGACCGATTCCACTCCGATCTCACACATGTGAGGTTCACCCAAGATCTGTTAGACAAGAAGGATTCTCCTCTGCTCATCAGCACTGTCACCCCACGCAGATGGTGAAGCAGAAGAGAAGATACAACAGACATGAATGCTGGTGCTGTGGGAAAGTAGGCCACTTTGCCTTGGACTATTGGTTCAACCCAACAGGGCTCAATGCAAAGAGAGTGCAGAACCCTCGTGGTTTAGTGTTCCCTTATACCAACCTAACAGAAACCGAGGACCCAATCCATTTGGGTACCTAAGGGGAAGTAATTTGTCTTGCAGGTATGTCCAAATGCCAACCAATCTCCAATTGGTATTTGGACAGTGGTTGCTCCAGGCACATGACTGGAGTCAGAAGGTACTTGAAAGAGTTCACCCCTGTGGAGAATGGACCAACATTGATTTTTGGAGGTTCAGAAAAGGGAGTGACCAGGGGCTATGGCTGCATATCAAATGGGTTAGTTACAATCACAAAGGTGGCTTATGTGGAGGGATTGAAACACAATCTCATTAGCATAAGTCAACTTTGTGACTTAGGCTTGTTATTACCTTCCACAAGGACAAGTGTCTAATTAAAAAGTCCTTAGATTCTAAGGCTACCTTAACTGGCACTAGGAGTGGGGAATTTTTTGCTTAAATTTTCTCAATACAAATTCTTCCATGCCCATTTGTCTAGTGGCTGATGGTAAAGAGGCTCTCTGAGTAATGGCACAAGAGACTTGCACACATCAACTATAAGATAATTGGCAAGCTTTTCTCACAAAACCTAGTTAGAAATAGACCTGACATTAAGTGCATCAAAGATGGTCCATGTCAAGCTTGCCAGCTTGGTAAGCAGACTAGGACCAGCTTTAAAAGCATATCTAACAAAGAGTCCACTAGGTGCCTATTTCTACTGCACTGGATTTGTTTGGTCCTATGTCGGTTCATAGCTTAGGAGGGAAGACCTACACACTTGTAGTTGTAGATGATTATTCAAGGTTCACTTGGGTATTCTTCCTCAAGAAGAAGTCAGATACCCTAGATATCTTGAAAAATTTTGTCAGGCAGATACATAATGAGATGGACTGTACTGTGGTCAAATTCAGAAGTGACCATGGGACAGAATTTCAGTCTGGGGCCATGACAGAATTCTGCCAAGAACTAGGATCTCCCAATAATTCTCCTCACCCAGAACTCCTCAACAGAATGGGGTTGCTGAAAGGAAGAACAGAACCTTGATAGAAGCAAGTAGGACAATGCTAAGTGATTCCTCCCTACTAGAATACTTCTGGGCAGAGGCTGTCAATACAGCTTGCCATGTGATAAACAGGGCTTCCATCATCAAAAACCACAAGAAAACTCCTTATGAGTTAATGAAGGGCAGAAAACCAACCTTATCCTACTTTAGGATTTTTGGAAGCAAATGCTATGTCCTTAATAATGGGAAATCCAATCTAACTATATTTGCTGAGAAAAGCAGTGAGGGTATCTTTGTTGGCTACAGCTCTCATAGCAAGGCCTATAGAGTGTACAACATCAATAACCAAGCAGTGGAGGAATCTGTTCATATGGTATTTGATGAGACTAGCCTTATACAAAAGGGCTGGTCTAGTTCTCTAGTGGATGCAGGTACAGTGGAGAGAATAGAGAAGCTATCCATTAAAGACAATGCTGATACTTCACTCAGAAATGAGAATCAGTCAGTGACAGTTGAAATCGAGGAAGAACCTACAGAAAGCTCAGAAACGGCGGAAGAAGTGCAACCTTGAGAAGTTGTTGATGCAGAAGTACCCAGAATACTCCCAACTGCCTTGAGACAAGTAAGAGATCATCCCCAAGAGCAGATAATAGGAAATGTCAACCAAGGTGTGCTGACAAGGAGCAAAGCTGCAAATGAAGCATTGTACCTGAGTTTTCTCTCTCAAATTGAACCAAGAAATTTGAGGAAGCAAATCAGGATCCATTTTGGATTGCAGCAATGCAGGAGGAGAGAACCAGTTTAAAAGATGCAAGGTTTGGTAACTGGTTCCAAGACCCCAAGGACAGAACATCATAGGAACTAAATGGGTCTATAGAAACAAGTTGGACGAAAATGGAGTCATCACCAAGAATAAAGCAAGGCTAGTGGCAAAAGGATATAGACAAGAGGAAGGGATAGATTTTGATCAGATATTTGCTCCAGTAGCCAGACTGGAAGCAATAAGACTGTTTCTGGCCTATGCAGCATACCAAGGATTCAAGGTCTATCAGATGGATGTGAAGTCAGCCTTTCTAAATGGTGACCTCAAAGAGGAGGTATATGTAGAGCAGCCGTCATGTTTTGTAGATTCTACTAATCCTGATTACGTTTATTTTCTTAGAAAAACCCTTTATGGCTTAAAGCAGGCTCCTAGGGCCTAGTATGAGACCCTATCAAGCTTTCTAACTGAGAATAAGTTCTCAAGGGGAAAGATTGATAAGACATTATTCCTAAGGGAAGTGAATGACAAGATCTTGCTAGTGCAGATCTATGTGGAAGACATCATTTTTGGCTCTACAGATAACAATCTCTGCAAAAAGTTTGTCAACTTGATGCAGGGAAAGTTTGAGATGAGCAGTATGGGTGAGCTCAAATACTTCCTAGGTCTCTAAGTGAAATAATCTGAAGATGGTATATTAATCTCCCAGACCAAGTTCACTAGGGAGCTAGTCAAGAAATTTGGATTGGAGAGTGCTTCTTCAATGAAGACTCCAATGGGAACCAATGTGTCTCTAGACAAGGATGAGAAGGGTATACCATTTGATGAAACCAAGTACAGATGCATGATTGGATCCTTGCTCTACCTAACTACAAGTAGGCCTGACATAATATTTGCTACATGTGTCTGTGCTAGATATCAGGTGAATCCTAAGGAATCTCATCACGTCTCTGTCAAGAGAATCTTAAGATACCTAAAGGGTACATCAAATCTTGGCCTATGGTACCCTAGGAACAATGGCTGTGAACTAACTGGCTATTCAGATGTAGATTATGCAGGGTGCAGGGAAGACAGGAAAAGTACATCAGGGACATGTCAATTCCTTGGTGGAAGACTGATCACTTGGAGCAGTAAGAAGCAGACAAGTGTGGCAATCTCAATAGCAGAATCAGAATATATCTCGGCAACCTAAAGATGACCAAAACACCCCTATTTTGTGACTCTTCAAGCACAATCTCAATTGCTAAGAATCCTGTCTCTCACAGCAGTACTAAGCATATTGAGATTAGGTATCACTTCATCAGGGAGCATGTGGAAAATGAAGATATCACCCTTGAGTTTGTCCCAACAGACAAACAAGTGGCTGATATATTTACAAAGACCCTAGATGAAGCTAAGTTCAACTTCTTCAAATTCCAACTGGGAATGTTGAACTTAGAGTATTCCTCTACTTGGTTTTCACTAATCCCTTTCTAGATGATTGGTTAGACAACCTTTCAGGATTTGGATGAACTATAACCGAGAAAGGGGGAGCCTTGGACTATGTCTCCTAAAAGAAGAGCTCCAGAAAAGAAGTCAGAAAGGGGGAGAAAGGGCATCAAATGTTCAAGACAAGATGCTCAAGAAGACGACCTCAAAGATAGGGGGAGCAAAGAAGTAGGGGGAGCCATAAAGAAGAGACATCAAATCAAGGGAAGCCACAGGCTTGATGCACTCAGAAAGTTCAGCAAAAGATAAGTACAATCTTACATGCTCACAAGTTGAGATTATAAGATTTACTTTCCAAGTGAAAGTAGTCTTGAATTGAGATTCTGACTTCTTCAAATATGGGGAGATTGTTGGGAATCTTGCCCACATGATTCCTGATTTGAAGAAGTCACCAAGTCAAGAATACTTCACTTTGTATTTGATCATTCCTCTAGCTTATAAATCTCAGGAAACTAGAAGAACAAGATTTGTCGAACGCAGAAGGGAGTTCGTCGAACGCAGAATGGAGATCGTCGAACTCAGAAGGAAGATCGTCGACCGCTGAGACTTGGCGTGTTCGTCGAACGAAAAAGGAAGATCGTCGAACTCAGAAGGAAGATCGTCGATCGCTGAGACTCAGCAAGATCATCGAACTCAGAAGGAAGATCGACGACCGCTGAGATTTGGAGTGTTCGTCGAACGCAGAAGCAAGATCGTCGAACTCAGAAGGAAGATCGTCGACCGCTGAGACTAGGCAAGATCGTCGAACGCAGAGAAAACGTAGTATCGTCGACTTCATCAAAGTGTCCTTGACGTCGAGAAAGAACAAACATCATCGTGAAGAAGCCTTGTCGCTGAAAAGGCTAAGTATGACTGATGGCGTTGAACATCGCCGTAAAGAAGGAATGCCGTCGAGAAGACTGAAGAAGGACAGCTGAAGACTAGCAATTGGTGAAGTATGATCTGTCGACATAGTATCACTCATGTCGTCGAGAGAACAACATGAATACGACGACAATCTACAAGAAGGAAGATCACGACGACACAGTCAGAGATAGCATATCGTCGTATATGAAGAATATCTCGTATCGTCGGGATGAGAGGCAGAAGCAAGAAATATCTGAAGCTCTATCAAGGCGTAATGGTTCGACAAAGTCCTGTCGTCGAGATATTGTTCATGACGTTGTAACGATGGAAATATCGTCGAGACAGATTCAAATGGTGCAGACGCACTGTCAGCAATTTATGCCACCGTCTGATTGCCTGACAGCACTTAATGCCGCCGTCTGAATGTCTATCAGCAATTATGCTGTCAGCAATCTACGCGTGCTCTTAAGGAATGAAGCGTCTGACACTTAAGGAAATTTTTCAAGAAGACTGTTGGTAGCCTCACAGTCTTATAAAAGAGATAGGAGGTCGCCCTAAAAAGAGGATCAACAAGAAAGAACTTACGCATATAGCGAATCAAACAGTACAAGAGGCGCAAAATAGAGAGAAAAGAAGAAGCAGTCATCTTCATCGACTGTTAAGTTGTCAATCTTCATCATGCTAAGAAAAGATTTGAAGAAGAACCGTGCGTTCAAGATCTGATTCAGAAGCATCTTCTTCAATCTCAAGGATCCGATCTTCAACAGGCTAAAGTTGCCAATCTTCATCCGGCAGGAGTAACAATTATTTCTACTGTAATCTTTGTAGGCTTGCGGGCCAACTTGTCTAGCTTGAGGGCTGGAGAGCTGCGAGGCTTGAGGGTCAGGGCAGTTGCACTTACGGGTGCGATTTGTCAAGCTTGCGGGCTCGGGGGGCAAGTAGGGGCTTGCGAGCCTAGGCTGTTGGGACTTGCGGGTACGTGTTGTAGGGCTTGAGGGCCTGAGTGTCGAGCTTGCAGGCTCGGGGCAGTAGGTGCTTGCGGGCCTAGGCTGTTGGGACTTACGGGTCCATGTTGTACGGCTTGAGGGCCTGAGTGTCGAGCTTGCGAGCTCGGGGGCAGTAGGGGCTGCGGGCCTAGGCTGTTGGGACTTTGCGGGTCCGTGTTGTAAGGCTTGAGGGCCTGAAGCTTTTTTGCGGAGTTTTGCTGAGCCTAGCACACTGCTAGGTAGGCGTAGAGGGAAAGAGGACTACTCAAGACACCCTGTCTTGAGGAACCTCTATAGATCTTGTGTTGTCTGCTGTGCTTTTTGTGTGTGATATTTTACTGATGTGCTTAAATACTCATAACTCACACTAATATATCAAAAAGAACCAAGATCACTGATGCGCAATTTCGGCACTACTAATTAGCAGGCACGAAATGCGATACGACGACAGTTGCACCGGTCGCTCAAGTAATAAAAATGGGAAGTTATCCCCAAGTATCGATCTCTCAAGGAATGCAGGATGTGGTGATAAGAAAATAGAGTGCGGCGATTGTTATGACGAGTGAAAGAAAGTAAAAAACAAGGGCTTTGTGATGGTGTGATCTAGACTATTGCAGAAATAAGAGATGCGGGTCAAAACTCCGCTTCGCAAGGCGGGATGGATGCAACGGCCGCGATGTCGTGCTTCGGAAGGCGCGTGGACGGAAAGTAACTGTGACGATTGAGGGTCGCACACACCTCTTCGCAAAGTGGCGGTGAGTGCAGCGGCCGCGATGCCGTGCTTCGGTATGTGGGTGAAATGGCTACAGTGCGGGGTTTTGATGAGGGTCGAAAGCACCTCTTCACTCTCACCTCTAGCTTTTGCTAGAGTGAGCTAGCTAGAACGTGTGTGTGGAAGTGGAGTGGAATGGAGGCGGAGCGCATCACAACAAAGCATCAAATAAATAATGAAACAAGAAAAAGCTTCTATTCTTAGACAAATAGAGATTAGTCAGTTCATTACAACAATTAAAAGTACATTTCCAAAGACAGAAAGAGGGTAGAGGAAACCACGAGATGAGAAGTCTCGCCGTAGATCTTGGTCGGAATGGGGGGTTCGTCACGCCTCCTCCGAGCTCAGTCCTTGGTTGTTTCCGGAGTTCAGAGGTTGTCACTACCTCTAAACATCATCCGTCTTCTTCTCAGAGCTGGGTCTCTTCCACCTAGCTCAATGGAGATGCCACACCTTGAAATGCTTGCTGAAGATGGCGGGGAATGCTTGTCGGACCCTTGATGGAGCTTAGGATCGATGGATGAAGCTTTCCCAAGGAAGGGGGTGGATGGATGGAGATTGGAGGAGGAAAACGACGGAGGCTTGCGGAAGAATTCGCGCTGAAACTGTCCGAATAACCTAAAAATCGCGGGAACAGGTCTTTTAATATGCGCTGGAATAAACAGTGCGCACGACCAGTGGCGCACGACCAGGGGTCGTGCGCACTGGGCCGCTAGTGGTCTTGCGCGCTGTAGCCGGAAACCTGCAAGGCAAAACTACAGAAAATAATAAATTGCACGACCGTGCGCACGATCGTGCGTAGCGAACGCACGACCAAACTCCGAAGCTGTTTTTGGGCAGCAGATGAACGCGCACGCCCAGAGGCGCACGATCAACTGATCGTGCGATCAACTGATCGTACGTGAAGGAAACGCACGATCAGTGGCATTTCAAAAATAAACTGCTCCTAAACAAACTCTGAACGTCGCACGACCCATGAACCTGCATGAAAACTCAAACATACCCGCTGGGGCATAGAAACAAAGCTCCCCAGCGACATAAAATATGCACCAAAAAGAATAAAAGGGGAGCATCCAAGATAACACACAGAATAAGACTTTGGAAGGTACTATCTACGCAAATGAACTACTAATCTAATATGAGCGATAATCCACCTAATATGCAGTACCTATGCATGATAGTAAGCCAAAATGAGTCCTAAAATATGTATATAATGGAGACTCATCAATCACCTAACACCCCCCCCCCCCCCCCCTTTAGGTGAACGTTCAATAACTAACAATAGTGATTGAACCGGCGAGCTTCGTTCCGTCGAAACGCTAGCGCTGGTGCTAGCACTAGAACCAACGGTAGCTCAATCGATGGTAGGCGGACAGGATCGATTTGGTGGCCAAATTCATGGCCAAGGGAGGCCAAAAGTCCTCCCAATTGATGAAGATTCATTCTCCCTATCAATTAGGAGAAGATTAAGAGGTTTTCCAACTCTTAAGGAGGATGAATTTGATGACTTTTGGGGATGACTGAAATTTTTACCATGAATGGTATTAATGGAGGAATCTCAAGCCTTGCCTCTTCCCCTCCCTGAATTGGCTCTTTAAAAAGCCTTACGGGGTGAAGGTAAGGAGTTTCCCCCACTTTCTAGAAGAGATCAAGCCCCTAAGCACGTATCGGCATGACACCCAAGAGCTCACGACCAACCATGGCGGTCCGGCGATCGGCATGGCTACATGCCACCACTCAAGTCCTCCCCTCCTCCTCTCTCTTAGTGGATAAATCTTATCTTGTTGGCTGCAAGGTTTGAGGCCAATTGGCCTTGAATTGGCATGGCCGAAAGCTTGGGTTCAAGCTTTACTTTCTTGCTTAAATCCCTGATTCTGGCCACCTCCGGCCAGCCAACCACCGTCCATCGCCGACCGCCACCTCAACGGAGGTGGTGGTGGCATTGGCCGACCGGAATAGGGTCTAGGTGGTGGTAAAATCACCTCCCAAGTTGGAACAGGACGGGCCGATCGTGGTCGTTGGCTGATTGGAGAAGATGAACTGATGCCCTCCATTTAGAAAGTTTATTAATTTTATGATTAATTAACGTCATATTTTCCCCCTAGAAATGAACGTTTTTGAAACTAAAATTTGAACCCCTTAGATGTTGTTTTAGGAAAAATGACCAGAGACAAAAGTTGTAGATCTTTATGTATAGTTTATTTTAAAAATGATTTGAGCCGATTTGGCCCACTGGTTTGACTACAACACTCAAAATGGTGCTACCTATACATAGGTTAACTAGAGATTGATTTGAGTGCCCACACTAATCCAGACATCCAAATGCTTTGAAATTTGGAGCATAGGCTAGATTTACCCTTACCCTTAACATATCCAAAATGAGAATTTTTGGAGGAACTTTTCTTATAGTTTTTGCAAACATTTAATAATTTATGTATGAATTAATTTTAGGGTCAAAAGAACTCCAAACTCTACCTAATTTTGGTGGGTGGTGCTTAGGGTCATGACATTACTATGGTAAAAATTTCATATCATTTGGGATTGATTTGGTTGGATAATTGAATAACCCAATGATTGTCAAACTAAGGAAAAAGTAGGCCAAGGAGCATTTTATAGGTTGAGTGGTCAAACCTCATTCAAAAGTGATGAAACTTGGGCCACTGATTTAACATCATATAAAACACCCCCACAAGTAGTTTTGGGTGGTTTGGGGTGGATGTGCCCTAGAGCCCTAGTTCAAACCATAGGGTTGTATATTGAACCGATTGTAGGACATATGGTCATATGTTCCTGGATTGACTTGAAACTTGGTGGAGAGGTTCATAGGGAGGTATTATGCCCTGGATAATTTATCTGGAATTTTTAGGAACATTTATCCCCTCTGAATTAACTAAGAACTAATTAGGGCACTTTCTTATATTAAGAATTTACATAAGCATAGTACCTTGAATGTTCATGAAATTTTGGCAGTGTGCTTATGTTAGTAATACTGTTCTTTGATAATGTTATTATGAATTTTTGATTGATCTATATAGTACCTCATTCACAAGTCCATTGTTTGCCCTATTTGTAAAAGGAATTAATTAAGGATCTTATATTCACTGGAAAATCATGAAATTTGGTCAGAGGACTTATTAAGGAAAAAATATGATCTATAAATTTTAGTATAATTTTTGGAGGAATTTTTATATGTTTCTATTCACAAAGTGTCTTATGATTTGTTTATTTAAATAAAAGATTCATATCGTCAAATGAATCTGGAAATTATGAAACTCAAGCAGTGAACTTTTAGGGTCACCTTGGATATCTGTTAATTTTCTTGTAATTTTTGGATGAGTATTTTTGGTACTTTCTTTGTTAACCCTTGATTATGATATATTAGTCCATATTTTTAATTGGAGGTCAAAACATTTCTGGAAATTTATAAATTTCATATGTGTCTGTTAATTAGATGATATATAGTTGTACAAATTTTTGTAAGGTCATAACTTATCAGAAAACCATACTTGGTGTTCAAAGCCATATGTCCCCTGATTTTGAGGAAATTATAATAAATGCCAAATAAATTAGGAAAATTATGAATTTCTGGAGATAGTCTTAAAATGTCATAATACATCTCCAATAATAATCTTGGGTCATTTGGATGATTAGTTGGAGTACCTCTTCGCATGCACCTCATTGAGTAAACATTATTATAGTGCTTAGAAAATAGAAAAGTGAGCTATTCACCCTTGTCATCATCTTTCAACTCGCCGGACGAACCGTCACTTGGAGTTCTCGCCGGGATAGGGTTCACCGCCTCGCGATATAACTTCGGTAGAAGGTCTGCGATACCAATCTGGGTCCCCTCCACGGTGAGAAGGAACTGTCGCCGAAGCCGCTCCCGCGGGAACGTCGCCGTCTTGATAGCCAGTTGCTTGCGCGTCTCAGCAACCTGGGCTGGAGTAAATTGGAGGAGCGGGGGGGACCGTTGACGATTCCCCTCTAGAAGGGCGGCGGAACTCCGCTAACTCAAATTGCGCCTCAGCGAGGCGAGTGCCCAAGTAGCCGACTTCACACTGCGAAGCGGCTAGCTGTTCCTCCAGCTTAGATACCCGTATCACCAACGCGACCGTGGTTTCCTGCATTAAAAAGGTCAGACAACGAAGTTGGCCAGCGAGTGGGAAAGGAGCGAATATGATCCATACCTCAGGGGGAGTGGCCTCCTTCGCCCTGAACCCAGCCAGCTCTTCCTACATTGTAGCCAGCTTCTCCTCCAGCTCCTTGTAAGCTACGCCCAGTTCGCGAAGCTGCCTGTTCGATTGAAGCCCCCGCCGCGCGGTCTGGTGAGCCAGCTTGGTAGTGCGGAGGGCAGAGCGGCTGGTGAGATGGGCCAACTCGCGGATCGGGGCCTCAACGAGTACTTCTACATCTTCGCGACCGTATAAACCATATAACAGGTTATACGCATGGTCGCCGACCTCCTCAAAATCCTCCCAGGAGGGGAGGAGCGAGCTCACCGAGACCTTGTTCGCCTCGGGGTCCCATATCAACAGGGGATTACCTTTGGAGTCCTCGCTCCTCATCCCAACCCATAATTTGTATGGGTCGAGGGGTCTGGAGGCGGACTCGGCGGAGGGCGAGAGGAGGAGCTCCTCGTCTTCTGCTTCTTTCGCCTCGACTCGTTTGCCGAGGCGACCTCAGGGTCAACTTGACCCTTTCCCTTATCTGTTGGCGGGGGCGTCTCACTGTCCACCATGATTAAAATCCCCGCGAGGGCTCCCTCGGGGCGGGGCACGCTCGACCGTTGTCGCGATGCGTCGCAAGGAGGGCTAGTGGCGCGTTCACCTGTGAAAGAAAATGTGACAGATTAGCGATAAACCCTACCAAGAATAGAGAATCAGGGCGGCGTGGCGAGTACTACCCCAGACTTACCAGCTCCTGGATTAACAAAGGCGAGCTGATCCACGCGCCACCGCAGGAAAACGACATCCATGACCTTATTCTTCAAGAAAACGTAGAGGTCGAGCGTGTTCCCTTTTAGGCGATGCGGCCTGTACTCTATCTCTGTCTTCTGGATTGGGACGAAGCGAATGTTCCCGAAGTCGCCTCACACCAGGACAAACTTATCGGTCCAATAGTGGACCTTGTTGAGCGTCTCGGAGACCTTGACGCACACGCTGGTAAAAAATAGGGTGTCGTTGCTGGTCGCCTTCAGGGCAGGACCTTGCGGAAGGTTGAGAGGCTAAAATCGATCTTCTCCTCACCCAGGTAGTAGGCATAGGAGACCAGAACGCTAATCGCATTAGGGCTGACCTGCGCGGGGATCATCCCGAAGTAACGGAGGACCTGGCACACCTCAGGCCACAGAGGCAGACTCAGCCCCACTTGGAAGTGGGCCAGGGGGAATACAAGCTCCCCGCTGTAGAGCGAGTTGAGAAACTCTCCTGATACTGGCCGCCTCGCGGTATAGCCGGGAGGCAGATACCACTTCTCAACATCCACCAGCTCCTCGCCAAGGGTCTGCGAGCTGGGGAAGCTGTGTACTCGGAAGTTGTGGATGCAGAAGGCGCTCCCTTCCTCTGATGGCTCTTTCACCATAGTGGGTTGCGAGTAGGGATGAAGGGGTTCTGCAGGGAAGATTCAAAGAGTAGGCGCCTGGAAGGAGTGAGAAAGCGTACCCTCCTACTCCAGAGGGCCCTCTATTTATAGACCCCACCCCTAGCCTAGTCGCGCGCGAGTAGGACAACTATCTACGTGAGTCCGCCTGGGCGGGTAACTAGTTCAACAACGCGTGGGTGGAAGATAACGAACCTAACATAAAAGAAGCACACATAGTTAGTATAGAAAGCGTTTGGCAAAATTATCTAAGTGCATAGCGCGAGTACAAAAAAGACAAACAAAAGTATCACCTGTGCATTACAGGGATCCGAGATGTCGCGAGTGCTTTCACATGTCAAACATCAAAAAATAATGAAATACATCAAAAGGGGAATACAGCCTAAAAAGCTCTGCGGTGGTGGCGCGGACCGCGACCCAGGCGACGCGCGTGCTGGGGATGGCGAGCTCTCCAAGTGATGCCGCGAGCTGCTCGCAGGTCCTCGCGGGCCTTCTCCAGATTCTCCTCGCTTTGTCTGATGTAATCCTCGCCTCACCGGATATGTTCTTCCAGTATGGAGGCTTCGCCCATAGTGTCGGCCACCTGCGCGAAGTGGTGGAGATCATCTTCGGTGGCTTGCTGACGAGTCTCCATCTCGTACAACCTCGCCTCCAGGTCAGTCACCCTGCCGAAGAGACCGTCTTCGCCTTGCATCTGTTGTTGAAACTCTTCCACTTCAGTGAGGCGGTCCCCTAGATCAACCAGTCACGCGTTCGTCTCGGCGGGCGGCATGGCCATCAGAAAACAATCGTGGGCTCGAAGGACAGCGATCAAGCGAGCCCACGACCCCTCATTGAAGCCAGATGGGTCCGCGAGCAGCTCCCTCATGGGGGTGGACGCCGCAGGCGGTGGCGACCCTGGCAGCGAATTTGTGGACGGTGGATGGCTGGAAGGGGCAGACCCGTGACTATCTGAAAAAAGGAATCAAGCATCGAAGATAAGTAGCAGAAGGAAAAAAGGGGATAAGGTGAGCGAGGTGAGTACCCGCAGGAGCGTTGTCTCCACCTTGAAGCCGAGACGGATCCGTCCACATCCCCCCCGGTAGAGGCGGATAGGCGAAGGACCACGCCAGTCCCTCCGGGTAGGGGACCCACCGTCAGAGACTTTCCCCCAGAAGTTGGGCGGGCAGGTTGACCTACCCCAGATAGCTGTTGAGGCGTTTGTGGGGGAGGGGTCGGAACCGAGCCAGCTCGCCCTGGGACCGAGGAAAACACGATAACTTGACCCATCGATGGCGCCACGACGAGCTGCCCAAGCTGCGCCTAGCGAGTAGAAGACACTGTGTAGAATGAAGAGTTCAGACATGCTCAATTTAGTCAGGAGAGCTTGGAGAACAGGAGGGAGCGGCAGGACGCCCGCATCGACTGGAGGCAGTCTCGCATCCTCGACCCCACCGGTCGAAACTTCGATCTCGACTTCGCCCTCCTGGTGAGGTAAGTCGGTGTTGGGCTCTTCATGGATAGGCGAGGCGGCTAACCTCCTAGGCGAGGGCTCACATCTGGCGGTAGATTTTGGATCTTTGGAAGACTTCTCGCGTAATTCAGGGTCAACCCTCTTCCGCTTGTGCTTCTTCTTCCACGCGGAGCTAGGAAGGCAAGACATTAGGAATTCACCGATGATGTTGAGGACAGCGGCAGCCTCGGGCTCGTCGTTAGCGAGCCCCCGGTTGGCGGCCGCGGAAGAACCTCCCCTGGAAGGCATCTCAGCGCATAGAGCTGAAGGCATACCCCCACTCTATTTATAGAAGAAGGTCCAGTTAGCACGCAGTTTCGCCGAATAAGGTGTTGGACTCTTCTTTCTGACCTCTAGCGAGCTCGCAAAGAGCGGGGATTATGTACAACCCGTATTCGGCGAGTAGACCAGTAGGGGCTCGGCGAGTCAGCAATCAGCTTCTGTTGGGTTTACCCAATGCCGGTCCCATTCGCCCAGGTTAGGCGAAGCGAGTAAGCCCACCCTGCCATAGTCTCATATCGATGTAATCTCTTCTCGACGGCACAAACCCGTCTCGACGACAAAGCTCCTTCTCGCCCAGATCGAGGCGAGTTGACCTGGCCTCAGGCGAGTTCGCTTCAAGAGAACTTGCCCTTGGCGAGTAGGACTGGATCTAGTCGCCTCAGTCGCAGTCTCAGGGAGGGGCGAGGCGAGTACGGGTCAACCCGACTCATCAGTCCTCCCTCACTATCCGCAGACGACAAAATGCATGCGGTTAGTATATGCGAAAAGGCGCGAGGAGCTGTTCGCAGACTATTTTTGTCTGCATATAGTAATTTGGTTAAGGTGGAGGAAGCTATCCGTAGGCCTTTAGGACCATTTTACCCTTTAAAGTGTTTGCCTATAAATAGGACTCATTAAGTCTCAGATCAGCACAGATCCACCCCCCTTTGACAGCCTGTGCTTTCTTCCTTGTGCTATCTGAGACCGACTCAGCCTCTGGTTTTTAGGAGGGGAAGTCGAGTAAGACTTCCGGGTTAGTGACGGGACCTCCTCGCTGCAGCCTTTGGGTCCACTCCTAGGCATCTACTACCAATCTGTGAGGGCAGATCCTCAGCTCGAAATACTTAGACCTAGGGATCAGACGAAGAGAGATGTAACTTAAGCTACTCCCCAAATCTCGAACATAGTTGGATCGGTATCCGGGTTCCAACAAGTATAAATATGATTAAAAATATTTTGAAGTTTTCATATTCTATATATACTATACTTGAATTTGAAATTTAATTCATGTAGAAATTCGACTACCAACTTTAAAAACAGATTATATTAGCTGATCAATTAATTCACTCTCATGAATCTTACATCTTACGTTGTACACTCTGAAAATATTTTCATAGAAAGCAGTGTCAGGTTATCAGAGATGATCTATGCCATCCTTGATTAGCTTGAGTTTTTTTTACCGACCTGTTTTAGTCACCCTTGTATCTCATGTTGAGTGTATGCCTTCTTTTCTTTGGATACCGACATTATTCACAACCCTCAAAACGTTTATCTTTCCACAACCTTAATACTCACCACTTAAGTTTACAATTTAAACTTTTTAAATAAATGGAGGACATTCTCTTTGATCGAACTCTTCTCCATGGGTAGATCGTGTATTGGTGCAATCTAGTATTATTCTCATTGTTCCCAGAAATATTAAATAAACTTTTTTTTTTCATAAATGCAAAAAAAAAGAATAGGGAACAAGAAAAAGAAAAAAAATGATGTGTTTTAACAATTGTATAATATCAAAGATGTATTTCATGATTCATGAGTTTATTAATTGGTATAAGCTTATCTTTAAGTGGTGATGATTCACGTTTGATATCATTGGTTTATCATGCATTAGCCCAAGCCAAAAGTTATCACCTCAAAAGCCCTAGTGATCTTTTAATCGTTCCATTCCATTTTATGGATTGTAGTAGGAGTTTATATTAGCAAGTTTACGTCATTCATAATAGATTTCATGTCTATGAGGTATTTACTTTGAGAAAGCTAATAGAATCCTATTTAAGAATGTGGCGGTGAATTCAATGTGTGTTTTCTTGAAATAATTGAAGATAAATAATGTAATGTTGATAATTTCAAATATTATTTAGCCACCTTTTGTCATACAGCATTATTGAGTTTTGAGAATTATCTTTCACAATTTGAATCATTGAAAGTGATTTTAGATTGGGTAACATGCTTATTAGAAATATAGCTAAGTAGTTTTTTACTCTTATTCATTATTTATGTATTTTGCTCTGGAATTGCAAAAAACTAAGTGAAGGGGTATCTGATAAGATTATATTTATCAAATATTTATGAGGTTGTAAATCTTATTCACACCAATTTGGTTTGGTATCTAAGTTACCCATTATTTTGTGTTCAATCTTATTATGGTGTTTGTTTACCAAGTTTTGATCAGATTTTAACTTGATAAATGTATCAATGAGTATTTGGGATGAAAATGGTAATTTTGAGAAGATAGAACTCTACACGGCTAACTACACCGCTTACAACATGGTCGTGTTCATCTACACGACACCCACACGGCTGGGTGCCTCGCCGTGTGCGGACAATCTCAACAACAAAAAGAGACAAAGAAGAACACGACTTATTAAGACAGGTGTGTGTCCTGTCATGTTGCAAGACATGGATATTGACACGGCTGGGTTCCTCGCCGTGTTCGGACATTCTTAGCAACAAGAAGAGACAAAGAATAACACGACTTATTAACACGAGTGTGTCTTGCCGTGTTCCCAGACACTGATGTTTACATGGTTGGGTAGATAGCCGTGTACAAGCTTTGATTTTCCGACAGATTGATGACCCCATGAATCTACATGGCTCTCAATCTACCCGTGTTCATATACACGACATAGAACCAAGCCGCGTCCAGGAATACAACTACTTCACAGACACGTTCTCCATTAGTAACCGTTTGCGTGCAATATACACGGCTTTGTGCACTGTCGTGTGTCTGGCCATTTCAGTTGTCTGCCATTGACTGAATGCTTGCCAGGCCAATGGAGCTTTGGATTTAAGATGCAAATGATATAAGGCTTTCCTTTCCGGTAAGAGTTTGTTCATGCTTGGGTTTTTCATTTATGATTGAGGCGCAAACCTACGTGTAAAGTTTTGAGGCGCAAACCTGCACGTAAATGATTGAGGCGCAAACCTACGTGTAAAGTTTTAGTTTTACTTCTGTGCTGATTAATGCTCTGTTTGAGAACCCGCCCCGCGACCCATGTCGCCCCCGCGACCCATGTCGCCCCCGCGACCCATGTCGCCCCCGCGACCCATGTCGCCCCCGCGACCCATGTCGCCCCCGCGACCCATGTCGCCCCCGCGACCCATGTCGCCCCCCGCGACCCATGTCGCCCCCCGCGACCCATGTCGCCCCCGCGACCAATGTCGCCTTGGATAGGGGCGACGCCCCGTGCCTGTCGATAGATGCGGGCGAAGCCCGCTAAGAGTAAGCGAGCACGGGCGTAGCCCCCGTGAACCTCTTCCACCAACGACGAATGTCGCCCCCCACGACGAATATCGCCCCCACGACGAATGTCGCCCCCTCGACAAATCTCGCCCCGACGACAAATGTCGCCCCCACGACAAATGTCGCTCACACGACAAATGTCGCCCCCCACGACAAATGACACCGCCCACGACAGATGCGGGCGCAGCCCGCCCGAATGCGGGCGCAGCCCGCTCGAATGTCAAGCGGGCGAAGCCCGCTTGATTACGGGCGAAGCCCGCAACGACGCATCGAGAACGGGCGTAGCCCGTTCGAAGATGCTAGTACTATTATAAAACAATATAGCATTCTATCCCTAACACCGTTAGTTCAATCCCTCTCTTTCAAATTTCCTAGCTACTCTTTAAATTGGGACCATTTATACACCACGATAATCATACAGAATACTAACATGATAAAAAATGAGTGATGTTATAGACATGCCGTTTTGGCTACATGCGAGCCCATGATATATGCAGGCCACTAAATTTTTCATGAAGGCCAAATTTATACATGCAAGTCATATGAACTCGACCTCGCTCGCCTGCTTGCATCCCGAGGTATCCTTATCACCTTCTGCACCACGTCGATCAGCTCAGCCCGCATCCGCTCCATCGTCAACCGGGCCGTCGTTTCTGCCCTCCCAATCGCACTTCCCCGTCGCCGATGCCGGCCTAGAACATTTAGGCCCTCCAGATTTCACTTCCCCGTCGCCGGCCTCCCGCAACCAATCCTGGTCAGCAAGCACCAGACGGTCAAAAAAGACTGGATCAGCCAACGCTCTGAAATCATTTGAGAACTCCAAATCCCATCAAAGTGAGGCATTTTCTACAAATTCGAAGTAAGATTTAAAATCCAACTTACCCAGATGACTGAAAGAATCTCAGAGATACAATCAATTCGAGTGAAGAAGACGATGGCGAACGAAGATGCTTCTCCATTGATATCCCCGAAGATGCTTCTCCATTGATCTGTAGCTCTCACGCAACTTTCTTCGGTTCAAGTCCGCACGTGCTCCATCGGCAGCAAGAACTGTCGCCTCCTCCTCGATGACCTTGTGCCATTGCTCTGTTTGAATAGGGGGCGAGTTTTGTCGGCAGACAATAAGCTCCAATTCGGGTGGGTGGATGAGTAGAAGACTTGCATGTATCTTAAGGAAAAAAATGAATTTTAATTGGTATTTGCGGCCTACATGCATGTGGCCAAAAGCGGCCCGCCTATAACATCACTCTAAAATTACCTCCAAAGTAATATACCCTCGCTCCATCTCACGACCCGCACCGCCTAAAACGAGCAAGAAAAATAAACAATCCTCGAGATTAACCAACTTAAGTATGTGTACATTGCTACAATGAGAATATTGCTACAATGAGGATATTGTGTCATAGCTACTAGCATCTCACAGCGAAAACGTTGTATCAGGCCCCGAACATTACCTAGTGTCTGGGGCCTGGCGACGCCTGTAGACAATAATATCTCGCTCTCAATATGATGAGAATATTTGTAATCTACGATTGCGTTAGAGAGGTCGTTTACATCAGTTTTTACAAGCGCATTGTCTCCTAAAATATAATCATTTTATGATAATTTTTTTTTTATAAATAATCATTTTTATCAACCCATAGTATCCAATATATTGTTCCGATTTGATTCGCCCCAACCCGTATTAAATTGAATCTCAAGATTTTTTTTTAGATGGCCTACAAATATTTCAAAGTAAGCCACTGATTCCACAGTTGTTTCATCCTAAAACTCACTTGCCTATGCAGTTCTTAACATAATTTCATCACTTGCTCTAAAAAAAACATCAAATTATATTTATTCTTGCACTTTTTTTCATCTATAATCTTATCATCTTAGAAGCATGCTAAGAGTAGTTTTTGTCTCACGAATTCGGAATGTTTACTATAAGCCAACCAACTAACCCAAAAACAAATGAAGAGAGATCTATGGAGGAGGGTATTGATAATTTATTATAAGGGTGTTGCACCCCTCTTCCTTTTGAAATTACAAAAACCACTCTTGTAAGAGTATATTTACAAAAAGATCCTCGTGAAAATTTACTCCAAGAAGGTATTTTTATGCATGAATGTTATGAAACTTAAACTTACAGGAGATTTTTTTATAATTTCAAAAATAAGAGGGGTGTTATGAAATTTGTTTGTCAATATCTAATAGTTGCCATGTGAAAAAATGATGACTAAGGGAGAAATTAGTACAAAATGGGAGATGAAAGCAGTAAACATAGAAAATAAATAGGGGAGAAGTGGAGAAATAATAGACTAGATGCCAATGGAAATGCACCGTTTCGTGCGGTGCAGCGGGACCCCCGCGGAAGGCTTTGAAGGGCTATGCAGGCCTCACGAAAACCATGAATTTCCATGACACAATTCACCGTGTCCGTGCATTTTGGTCGGGGATTTTCGTATGCAGGAGTTTGTTTATGGGGTCACGGGACGTACGAAAAGCTCGGGAATGAGATGCCAACTCCATGAGAATATTAAGGGGCGGTCAAATGTGATGACACGAATGGGAGGGTAAGGAACAAGTGCCCATAAAACATGCCAAACTTTTGAGGCCGTATCCCAAACATAAATAAGGGTCCAGGACACCGAAGATTGTCCCCTGCCCAGTTTTACGCGAATTCTGGCAAAACGAAAATAATATTTCTGGAAGATCAAAATGGTCACATGAGATCCCAGATCTAAGAGAGATCTTCCTCTTTAATCCTAAGAGCAATCCTTTGTATCTCCCAGAGAGATCATTTTGATCTCCCAGAGAGATCATTTTGATCTCCCAGAGCGATCATTTTGATCACCCAGAGAGATCATTTTAATCTTCCACAAACTATTTTTATTTTGCGGGACCTGTGCAGAAATTTAAAAAAAAACTTATTATTTTGCAATTTTTGCCTAAAATAGATCAATATCCACAAATATTAGTTTACATCAAAGACTCTAAATCCTAAACCATACAGCACATCAATAAAAAAACTCTGCCTTACTCTGTAATGTCAAAACAAAGCTTAGCTTCGTCCCAGGGACCATTGATCTCAAACTTATACTCCTGTATACGAATAAGCCAGTAAGGGCAGACGACCGAAACAAACACGAGAAGAACCAATAAGAGGACGAATAGTACCGGGCGCAAAGCATACACGATGCTCAGAGTCATGAACATCAACACGAAGGAGAACCACAGATGCGCCCGGAAGGAGTATCTCTTAATGCTGAAAACAACCAAGGGAGCGAAAAGGAATACCTGGAGCGAAAACAACATTACGGCGAAGACATGAAGCCTGGACGGAAGGCGAGAGGCCACGAGAACGGAAGCTACAATCGACGCATTCAACGAGATGCTGTTCGACAGAGTCGGATGATTCTGAGCCCCTGGCGGTCTAATCGCGCTGCCCGAATAATCGTGTAGGAAGAGATGGATTAGCAACAGCGAAACCGAGAGCGCCCATATGGTGTCCGAGCTGATCGACCGGGTGAGAGTGTGGTAAACTGGTGCCAAAATGAATAGCCCACTGATGAAGAAGGAGATCTTGAGAAGGTAATGGAGGAAGAGCTGAAGGGAGAGCTGGCTTGCGGTGAGCAAGATTATTGAGAAGCCCGAGGCGAGAAGACCGGCGTCCAAGGAGAGGAGAGAGGTTTCGCCGATGACGGAGTGGAGCGTCTGTATCCAAACGACAATGACGAGAGCGGCGACGCAGAGATATTGAGATATGGAAATAGAATCCAGCATCACTTTGAGAAAATCCCTCTTCACCACATTGGCATTCATGACCATGCCTTCCAAGAAGGATTCATCCGTGTAATTGTCATCGAAGCCGGGCTGCATCCCGCCGTAGGCCACTTTCCGCCAATTTTGCTTACCGGAATTCTTCGTGGGAACGCTCTCCATATCAATATTCTTGCTTCAAAGGTTTAAGAGCTTGTGCTTCACCTTCGGACCCTCCAAACACCTGGTTATGTTGCATACCGTGCATTAGAGTTTTTATAATCTTATAAAATAAAAGCTTTCAATGCTCATTCAAAATCTACAAATATCATGTAAACTGAATGTTAGACTGTTAGTATTCATTCAGAAACCTAATACCAGAAGAATACAACAAGAATTACATTTGAGATAAAGCTAATGATGATGATCTACACTATAATATGCTCTACGCCACAAAGATCCATTTATTCATTAGGTTCTGTGATGTGATGGAGATAGGAAGCCTAAATAGTGGAGGTGGATAGGGCTAAGTGGCTAACAGCAGACCGCTAACCATACAATTAATAAGGTTACGTGATTTTTTGGGCAGGGAAGTTAGGCACTACGGTTCTGAGTGTTGAGCAGTGAATTGTGTACATGAGCAAAAAATGGGAGTTGCGGAGATGAGAATACTTAGGTGGATGTGTGGACACACGAGACTGGATAAAATTAGGAATGAATGTATCAGGGATAAGACAGGAGCGACACCAATTGTAGAGAAGATGCGAGAAGCTCGACTAAGATGGTTCGGACATGTACAAAGGAGACCATTAGAGGCACCTGTTAGGCTTTGTGATAGTTTAGTCACTAGGCATGTTAAACGGGGGAGGGGTAGACCAATAAAGACTTGGAATACAATCATGCAGTCACGGATTCCATGAAATTTGCATTGTAAAGTTCGTAGCAGGTCGTGAAATTCATGTCAAAACAAAAGCAACCTCCAAATAGCTAGGATAAGGCTGATGATGATGATGATGATGATGATAATAAAGAGTACGCCTTCATGACTGTTGTCAATACTGGCGGCATTAAACAAGGTAGACTAACCATTTTCGTCAGTATTCTTCATCAGGTGCTTGAAACATATTGATAGGATCCATAGGGACGTCCAGCATGGAGCTCAGGCGGAGAGGGGAGATGCGGCTGGGGGTCATATAGGCCTTAATCAAACAATTACACATAAATAAAGATGCGATACATGAAAAATACTAAGTAGATTATTAAATTCCATGCATTGGTCTTAATCCTACGTCTTTGGCTGGAGGCACAACTGCATAAGCGAGACTTTCACGAATAGTAATATGATAATCGCTCTTGGGTTCATGAACACTCAATCAAGCGTTGGATTTAACATGGCAATACATTCCACAAGCATTAATATGAAAGACAAACACGAAGATTTAAAATTAACGGCAAATAGGCAAAAGATGAAATTAGGGCAAACTCTGGTTTTTAAGCTCATGTGAATATAAACACAAGATTAATGCCAACAAGAACTAAGCAAGTAGATAGGAAGGAGTATATCAGTAGGAAACAGGCAGAGCTTGTCTTCGAGCAGTGGCTGGAGGGGAAGAAGTCGTTGAGGGCCTGACAAACTCGTACGAGGAAGGCCAAGAGAGGCCGACAGCGTGCGAGAACCGTCGGGAAGAGGTGGGGATGAGCTTCAATCTAAGTAACTAAAGGCACAAGGCGCACCGAGGCGCAAAGGGGTCCTGGATCCTAGGCGCAGGCGCGCGCATGAGGCACGTGAGGTGCAAAAATGATTTGGGTGGCAAATTCACTAAAAATCAGCGAATTTGGCATCTAATTCGTTGATTTTCAGTGAATTAGGTGCCAAAGTGCGCCTAGGTGCGTCTCAGGTGCGCCTGAGATCATGTTTTTGCCCATCTGGCCAAAAGTTTCATTAATCAGGTTGAAAAAAATACCTTGAAAGGCCCAGGCGCGCCTGGGAGCTAGCAAGGCGCGCCTGGGAGCTAGCAAGGCGCGCCTGGGAGCTAGCAAGGCGCCTGAGGCATCTCGCCCGCCTCTGCCTTGCAGAAGCGAGGGTCGGTGCGCCCGGCGCCTCAGGCGCGCCTAGGCGCGCGCCTTAATAACTATGGCTTCAATGGTGGCTGGAAGAAGATTGAACCCAAGGCAGGATTCAGGCGCTCACGGGTTTGGTAAATTGACTGGTAGAGGCCGTCAGAGGTGAAAGGGAATGGTTCACCGAAGCTAAAGGAGGCAAGCGGAGGCGGCGTGGAGGCGAGGCGTCTAGAGGCTCGACGGGAGAATTAAGGCCGACACTACCTTCCGAAGATAGAGAAATTGTCTCGTCTTTAAAAATAAATTGTCCAGGTTGCCTTACAAAGGGGAAGGGGCCGGTCCTTTTGTAGAGAATTTTAGGCTGCGTTCGTTTGGAGTGTTTTGGTTTGAAGGTTTTCGTTTTGGTCCAAAACGGAAAAATCATACGTTTTCGTTTTGGGCCAAAACGAAAACTTATGTTCTTTGCAGAATGGGTTTCAGGTCCGTTTTGGGACAAAATAAAAACTTATGTTCGTTTGCATAATGATTTTCAGGTCCGTTTTAAAGATCAATAGAAATCAAATAATGAAATAAAACCATCACAATCTTTGGATTTGCATTGTACATCACAATCCTTGGATTTGGCAACTCTGACTAAGTCTAAATGCGACAGGATTGCAATGCAGTTGATGCTTCACAAGATGCTGCAGATAAGGATTCTAATATTGGAAATGTACACAAAGCTATAAAGACAAAGCAATCAAGTAAGCTAAAATTATCTCTTGGTAGAGTTGAATCTGACTCATCTCTCCATAAAGTTCATGACAATTAGAAGCATGACAATAAGCTTCAAGATTTGGGGTCTCAATCACATGTTCAGCTATTAAAATCAGGGGAATTTCAAAGTAAACAAGAGAAAATGATCACTGCAGAAATGTTTCATGTCCAGCACATCATATAAACTAGCGGTTACAAAATAAAGCACAAAAAATTTCCTCCACCTCAACATAAATAACGAGTACCCACACACAAACAACACATACACATGCATAAAAATTACACATACACTCAAAATAACACACTCATACAACACACATACAACACATACAAAATACACACATTTCAAAATACACATATTCAACACAAAACCAACACACATTCTCAAGAGCAAACCACATAGATTCTCAAGAGCTAAAGAAAAAAATTACTTAAACACAAAAAAAAATTGGAATTTTTAGGGTTTAGGTATACCTCTTCAAGGAGAGGTGGAAAAAGGCGGAGAAAAACGCTGGAGGGCCGCTTGAGGAGGATTAAGAACGCTGGTATCGCGTGATCAAGAAGAAGGCTGGATCTGACGAAGAACGCTGGATCAAGAAAAAAGCTTGAGAAAACCTCTTGAGGAGTCGCGGAAGAGTCGCCGGAGATGGTATCGTGAGGAGTCGCCGCCGATTCGGGGCCGATTCGCCGGAGAAAGAAACGAGAAACACCATCGGGAGGGGGTATCGCGTGAGGCGTCGGGGAAGAGACACAGCCTTAGGTTCTTTTTAAAGGGTGGCGTTATTTGTACACCTTCTTTGGCTATTCACACCCCATTAATCTTTTTAAAAGAGCCTTTTTTATAACCCTAAATTCTTATATTTGTACCCATTTCTTCCAGCCGCCTGTGAGATCCCCGATACCTAGCGATCGCTTTTTAAATTATAGGTGGAAATGAAAGGGCTGGCTGTAATAAAGGCGAAATTTTTGGCTCCGCTGCTCGTTTCAAAATCATTGTTCGGGAGAACGAATACGTTGATGCGTGGCATAAGCACATACGCGAAAAAATCAAGAAAATCGTGCGTTCTATTATTTTACTAAAACTAAAGTTCTTCTGGGGAAAAGTATTTCTCCTTCGACGTTGTCATTTTCTCCAGCGTTCTGCTGCCCATCGTTCCAATCCTTAGGTGCACAAGAACTCCATTTTTTTAGTTTGTAACATTCATCCATGAGAAACTATTCAATGGAGTCGGTAGAGGATCATGTATGGTTTTATTTTTATGATGATATTTGTCTACATGCAAAAACTCATTTCTGGTGTAGCTTAAAATATTAAAAAGTAGCAAGGTCATGGATGATCTTCATGAATATTCATAGAAATAAGTTTGATTGATATAAATAATCTCCATGGAGATTAATTTGATATTAATAGAGATTCATTTGATTTCTACAGAATTAAAATTGATCTCCATAGAGATATGTTACGGCATTTTATTCATGCAGTTATTTTTTTTATTGTAAGCACAAGAAAATAGAGCTCATATCTTTGAAGTAGTTCATAGCGAAGTTGAAGCCTACAATATGTACTGTGCATACGCTAGTAAGGTCGGATTTAGCGTACGTAGAGAGCATCTAGTTGTGTGGCCTGGCATAACCATACTCCGGTTACGTGAATATCGTTGTTCAAGGGCTGGACTCAAAAGACCGGACAAGGTTCCATCATCACATTTCGAATTTCGACGTTTAGAAACTAGAACGAATTGTCAAGCAGCTATTGTGTTCAAAGCCGACAAAGAAGATAGAAATTTGACAGTTTCTAAATTTGTAGAAGAGCATAACCATCATCTTACTTCCCAAAATGAGCAACACCTACTTCGATCCCATCGGAATGTTGCAATGGAGAGTGGTACTATTCTGAAGTCAATGGCTAAAGCTGAAATTAGAATGTTTGATGCTTATTGATATCTTGTCGATGAAGTTGGCGGTTGTCAAAATTTGGGATTTACTAAATCAGATGCATACAATTTTATTGATAAGCATAGAAGATCAAAGATCGATAGCGGGGATGCAGCTAATCTATTAGAACTACTTAAAGAAAGACAAGTTTCTGATAATATGTTTTCATTTGATGTCCAAGTTGATGATCTAAATAAGTTGACAAATTTCTTATGGATAGATGGCCTTGGAAAAATTGACAACGAGTGTTTTGGTGACGTTGTGATATTCGATACGACTTATAGAATGAACAAATATAATCTTGCATGTGCCACTTTTGTTGCAGTCAATCACCATTGGCAGAACATCGTTATTGTTTTTGTATTTATATCAGAGGAAACTATAGAATCATTTGTATGGCTATTCGAAACATTTTTGAAATTTGTATCATGCAAGCAATCAGTGACAATTTTTACTGATTAGGATCAAGCTATGGCTGTTGCCATTCAGAGAGTATTTACTAATAGCCGACATCGGTTATGTCAGTGACATATTGCTAAAAAGACTCATTCAAAAGTTCATTTATTTAATACTGAGTCTGGCATACGCTCTGTGTTTTACCAATGTTTGAGTAAGTGTGATACAATTGCAGAGTTTGAAGAATATTGTAGTCAGATGATTGCCTAAGGGAACCTACAAGATAATAGGTGGTTGAATGATCTATACAATATTAAGCAAAAATGGGCAACTGCTTTCAATAAAGGGGTTTTGAGTCATGGCATTTTGTCCACTCAAAGGAGTTTTGAGTCATGGCATTTGTCCACTCAAAGGAGTGAGTCCACTAATAATATCTGTCATGCCATCACAAAATCTACATCCTCATTAGTTGATTGTTTTACACAGTTGAAAAAAAAAGGTTAGTAATTCACGTGACAAAGAGAAAGAGGAGGATTTCAATGCAAACAAGGGAGTATCTATGTGGATGTTCGAAATTGTCCAATTTTGAGACAAGTTTCAAAGATTTATACGCGATCAATGTATAGCAAATTCTATGATGATTTCAAAGAAGGAGCTTTCAGTTTATTTGTTGAAGAAGAGAGGATAGTTGCTGAAAACATGTGGACATATATCATTAGATGGTGTAATCAGACAAAACAAAATCATCCATTGATTCTCTAATTCCAATGATATTATAACCTCTAAAGGCAATGTGGTGTTTACCATTCATAGTAAAAAAAATAATAAAGTTAAAAAATGTACGATTAAATAGAACTTTAAAATGCAAATAATACCTAGTCTTGGTTAAGCTCATGCGATGTTGAATGAGATCTCTTTGCTCTTGAGACAATTAAATTTTCCCTGGATAGTCTTCAGGGTAAGGTTCTACTTCTTCGTTGGTAAATGAAGATGTATGCTGTTTCAAGGGAGAATCTCCTAAGGTAAAAGAGTGTGAGGTTTGACTAGAAGGTACATGTTCATCAAACTTTGTTGTCAAGTTATCAACTTTTCTATCAATCTTTGCAACTGGCTCATGAAGACCAGAAATCATTTTCATCAATTCACCAAGGCTAGCAGGAGTTGGATCAACTAAGGGTGGTAATACTGGATCATTATCATAAGTTGGTTCAACTAAGGGTGGTGTTGTTGAATCATTATCACAAGTTGGCTCAATCGAGGGACTAGAAATCTTAGGCCTTTTTTTGGTTGGTGACTTAAAGATCACAGAACATAAAGCATTTTCCTCGGTAGTAATGTTATCAAACTGATCCAATATCTAATTCCTTTTCAAGAGGGGGAACACACGAATTAAATGCTTCAAATTGAATGACGTATTCTCTGACCATCTCGCCAACCTAGGCCTTCTTTCAAGAACCATCTTCGAAGATATTGTAGTGTGCTCTAAGAACCATATCTGAAGGACAACACCAAATATTTTAAACGACTAAAATAATAAGAATCAAAGTCAATTTAACAATTCAAACTTACAACAAGAATATGAGTACACCCATGCATGTAGCCAATAAACTCATTTGGAAGTACAGATAAGTGAACCTTGGCAAAGACAGCCACCCTCTTTGATATCTGTTTCATGTTATTTGAAAGATGGCAATGGATTGCCTTGGGCCAATTATGTCTTCCAAATTCGGACGGCTCAAATAGTTTTACCAGCACTTCAGGTATACGATCACCACTAGCTGGGAAAAAAAAGTTACATAATAAATGTAGAATTAAAGCATTCAGGTCTACAGATGTAGTCTTCGAAGTCATGATAGTCAATTGTTTCTTCAAAGCATTTTTAGTAATATCTGCATAGGGCTTTGCTGAATAATTAACATCTTCCTGTTTATTCTGCAAATCCAGTATAAGTGCAACTTCGTCGATAGAAAATGTTGCTTTTTTGAGCCCATACAAAATATATTCTTATGTGCATCGTACGATGACATCAAAACATAGAGAAGAGGTATATTCTGTGGTACTCTAGGAGCCTCAAAAATTTGCAGAACTCCAAGGTTTTGTAAAATTAGCTTTTGATTTTCATCCAAGGTGGGCACAACTGAACAAGTTCTTGCACAAAGATTAGAAAAATAACATCTACTACTAAGAATATGAGGTTTTGAAAGATATTTTTCTTCATATCCATTTCCCTGCAAACAAGTTAACAGGAAATAGTATAACAAATGTATCAACGAATGCTCAAATTTGGGTTAGATTTCAACAGCAAAAAAACACCTAATTCGGTGATCATGAGAACCATGGAGATCAATTTGATCTCCATGAACACCGACTTAGGTCTCTGCAGAAATCAGCCACAATTTTGTATCTCTATGGAAACCGTATTCGATTTCTATGGACCTCAATGTTCATCGATGATTCTGGTTTTTGGCGACTTTGACAATGACAGAATCGTCTTTTATTTAAGTCACAAGCATGCCACTGAATCAAAATCCTAAGTTAACAACGTAATGGGTTCTCATTTACCAGGAATAAGGTCGAGTTCGAAGGACGTTCTAGGTTTAGCAGACGGTAATTCTTCGCCGTCGGCGATGGTGATTCTTCGTCATCAATCACTCGCTCCGATGAAGAAGAAAAGGGGAAGTTTTTCGCCGTCGCTAGACTTACAGTTACCCCCGAAACCATTAAATGCTAAAGAGGCGATAGTTTGAATTTTCAAAATAAGAATTAAAAAAAACATGTGTCATCATCCAGTTAATCCCGGACCTAAACCTACATCCGAGCAGCGGAGCCAAAAATTTCGCGTAATAAGGGGGGGGGGGGGGGGGGGGGGGGGGGGGGGTTAATTGGAAGGGTTTGATTTGGAGGAGGAAATAAAGAGGATGGTTTTAATGTGCCTTTTTAATGTTCTTTTCATATTCTTCATTATAAATCATTTTTAAATTCTCACTTTTCAAAGTTTGCCCCCAATTAACATGTACCTTGTTTGAGAGACCATTCCATTCAAGATCTTATTGGGCGGTCACTTCAATAAGTCGTACAACGAGCACGTGTAACATGCGCGATACAAAGACACAAACCCATACAAAAATAACGTGCGCGAAAAATAAAACAACATGCGCGACAAAAAAAATGCGACCAGGTTGCATCAAATTGACAACTCCCCGCTAGGCTACTCCATAACACATGTTGCAATGGACTAGCAAGTTTGTTTACAATATGATTTTTGAGTCAAATTAGTCCAAATTAAAGATGCATGAAGCTACAAACCTCATTACAACTAAAGGTTCATCATGGGATCGGAAATCATACCACCGTCACGAATATATGTTCGGCATTACAACTGTTATGACTGCTACTAAAAAAAACTAATTTTAAACATAAAATAAATGAAATTCCTTAAGTGAGGTACATCGCTAACGAACGATAATTCGTAACCACTATGTTCACGACCGCCACCACCGTGCCAAATGGATCCAAACTGCAATCAAACCAAACCAACCACTAATCCTGCTGCGGGTCGCTTAGGGCTCTTGGTAAACCGGTTTACTTAAACCACCTTAGCTCGGGAGCGAACCAAGCGCGCAAACAGTCAATTTGAGATTCGTTGATTACACTGGGACTTTTTAGCGTGGAAAACCCGGAGAGGGTAAAAAACCACGTGGCCAGAGCTGTGCCGACCAAACTTCCACTATCTTCTGGGGGGTTACAATTATAGACTTAGAAGTCGAGCGCGACAGGCCGCTGCTCATTACAATAATAGAGAGAAAGAGAGAGAAAGAGAGAGAGAGAGAGAGAGAATTCCGAAGGTGACAGACCACCTCCAGAAAAACTAAGTTCTTTCTCCTTCTGAGAAAGGTGGAGAACAAAAGTGCGAACGCCCTGGAGAACAAAAGTGAGCGCGCTGAGTCGGCTTTCGGGAAGAAGGAAATCTTCGAGTCCGAAGGAGAATTTCGCGAAAGTCTGCAAGAAGCTCTCCCGGGTCCAGAAGGCCAGGTCCTCCCAAATGAAGGTTCTGGGCTCCTTTTATAGCTTTGGCCGGGGGTAGCCCAGTAATTTCGCCGTTGTAACCACCGTAACCACCTGGCGGACGAATCACATTTATATTTTAAAAATAGTTCCATATCAAATGCATATCAACCAAAGTAATTAAAAGAAACAATAAACACAATTGTTCCACCATTAAAGAATAATCTAATTATTATAATATCCATCTCAAAAGGCTCTGAGACACATAATTATATTTTAAAAATAGTCTAATTAACACCAGTAAAGAATAATCTAATTATTATAATACCCATCTCAAAAGTCTCTCAGACACATAATTATATTTTAAAAAGAGTCAAATTAATACCTAATGTATACTGAAATTCCGAATTTATATTTTTTATATTTAAAATGAGATCTTTTTAAAAAATGCGCGCTAGAAGAACTTTACGAACAATTTTCTTCTATAATTAACCTAAGGATTGCAAACACGCATAAATATTAACATTCTCTCGCATTCAAGGATGTACAAATTGATCCACATGCATAATATGAAGAAAATGAGATTACAGGACCAAACAAGAATTAAAATTACCAACAAAAAAGCAAAATAAAAACTTAGGCAAGCTCTGAACTTTAAGGATCAAATTAAAAATTAAGCATATTATTATAGTAGCAATTCGCAAGAGAGATAAGGAAAGTGGTATACCATATGCTCATAAGTGCAATAAGAGGTTGTCGTAAGGTTCTTTGGTCTTTAGAATGAAAGTTGCAGCAAGAATGATTCAGAATGAATATTGGCCTGAAAGGCAGAACCCGAAGGATGCTCGACTGCAACAGGGAAGAGGAAATCAAGAGGAACACAAGAATGCGGACCTCTGGCTGGACTAGGTGTGGGAGGGAAAAGAGAAAGAAGAGGTCGACGACCACTGTACTGGGGCCAGAGGGAGGAGGCGAGGCAGGTTAGGGCTGCTGATGGCTGTTGGTTTGCGGGAGTTCAACAAAGGATATGTCGATCTCGTCCAGGGAGGACGGAGGGTGTGTCGTCCTTGCTAGAGGAGGGTACGGAGAGGGTCGTCGGAGCCTGGAGAGGTTGCTGGCGGTGGTGACGGGTAGAGGAGTGGATCCTGGAGTCCGAGGAGGAGCAGCGAGCTTGCGATTGTGTTGGGGAGGATGAGCCACTGTCGGGGACATCGACGGGGACGAGATAGCGCAGGGTGCTGGTGCCGAGGTGACAACATTGGAGACCTGCAACAAATTGTGAATAGGTTGCACATAAAAAAAATTTTGAAGAAGAAGAGTCGCAGGTTGAGGAGCCCTGGGCGGAGGATGGCTGAGCCAGGGGGAAGCGGGTCTCATCAAACGACACATGGCGAGAGAGAAAAACTCGTCCTGAAACCGGATCAAAACACTAATAACCCTTATGGTGCGGGCTGTAGCCAAGAAAAGCGCATTCCACAGTTTTGAAATCTAATTTTCCTCTGCCAAATGGGGCTAAAGCAGGAAAGCATGCACAACCAAACATGCGCAGATGATCATAAGATGGTCGAGCACCAAACAGAGCTTCAAATGGAGAGTGTCCGTTGATCGTTGTAGTTGGCAACCGGTTGATTAGATATACAGCCGTGGAGAACGCATGATTCCAAAATTGTTTTGGGGTTTGCCCATGAGCCATAAGAGTAAGACCGGTTTCAACAATGTGGCGATGTTTGCGTTCTGCTAAGCCATTTTGTTCAGGTATCCCTGGACAAGAGATAGGATGAGAAATTCCATGGGATAAGAAGAAATCTTGAAGAGTATGACTCATAAATTCCCCACCACCATCTGTTTGGACAAACTTCACTGTTTTATCAAGTTGATTTTCCATGAGCTTAATGAACTGTATGAAAAGAAGTCCAACTTCAGATTTGCGACGAAGCGGAAAATACCATGAAAATCGGGAACACTCATCAACGATTATGAGGTAAAACCGAAAACCGTCAATGGAGGAGGTAGGAGCCGGGCCCTAGACATCACTGTGGAGAGTATGTAAGGTTTGAGTAGAATAAGACTTACGACGAGTGAACGGCAATTTGGAGGCTTTGCCCATTTGACAACTTCTGCAAAAATTTTTATTAATCGAGGAACTAATGTTTAACAACGGGTACAAGGATTTCATTAAAGAAAAAGATGGATGTCCCAAACGAGCGTGCCAAGTGTCCCCATCGGTTTTATTGGTGAAGAGGCTGACTGCAGATGGTGATGTCCCCATGTTTATTGGATAGAGTCCTCCTTGCCTAGTTCCTTCCAGCACTGTCTGGCCCGTCTTCAAGTTCTTGATGAGAAATCCCCATGGATAGAAAATGAAACAGCAATCATTATCACGAGTGTATTGAGAAACACTTAATAAGTTCTTTTTCAATTTGGGAACAACAAGAACACGGTCTAGATGGACTGATGTGCGTGGAATGGATACCTTGGCCACATGAGTAATAGGTAATCCAGTCCCATTTCCAACCATTACAGAATCAAGACCAGAGTATGGGGTCATACCTTCAATTTGTGCAGTATCATCAGTCATATGGTTTGTTGCGCCAGTGTCAGGATACCATGCGTGATCAACCTGGTCAGATAAATTTATGGCGGCAAAAGATTGAACCTGATTTGAGACTACCGAATCTGGGGCAAAACAGTTGTTGGCTTTGTGATAGGGATGACCGCAGCGAAAACACACAACGTTGGAATCATCGGTTGTGCGAGGCGCACCTTTAAGACGTTGCCCTGGTGTTCCACGACCCCCACGAGAAGTTGTAGGTGAAGTAGGTCCGCGGTTTTGGCTAGCCCGACCTCCACCACGGCCATCACCAAATTGCCCGCGACCACGAGCATTGCGATTTCCAAAGTGGGTTCGGCCACGACCTCGGGCCGAGTACATCGCAGCGGGTTGAGCAATGTCACGTCGTGTTGTTTGGAGTCGGAGCTCGAAATCAAAAAGTAGAGCGGTGACTTCATCCACCGTGGGAGAGTCTCGCGAAAGGTTTATGGCTGCAACAATGGGATCAAACTCAGATCCAAGGCCGCGAAGAAGCCACATGACGAGATCATCCTCGTCAATGGGTTTGTCGGCGCTTGCAAGGTTTTGGGCAATAGATTTGACCTGTTGGACGTAGTCGGCCATAGAGAGAGCTCCTTTGGTCATGGACTGAAGCTCTGATTTGAGTTGGAGAATTCGAGATCGTGTAAGAGTTCCATACAACACCTCCAAAGAGTGCCAAACCTCAGCCGAGGTTGCACAGGTGCCGATTTGAGTAACGGCTGCCTCTGAGAGAGAGAGTTTGTGAGCCATGCCAAAACCATTTGATCGAGGCGATGCCATTGGGCAGCGTTTGGCGAGAGATCGTCGGGATCGGGACGTGTTGCAGATCCATCAATAAACCCGACCAGTCCAAGCGAACGAAGGACGGGAAGAATCTGCGTCTTCCATGGAAGGTAGTTTGTCGATTTGAGCCGAATCGACACATCCTGCCGGATTGATTTCACGGTAGGGAGAGTAGACTCCAAGTTGTTGGTGATGGGATCATGGGTGGAGGGAGTATGAACGGCGGAGGAGGCGGGAATATTTTCTGCAGCGGGAGTCATGGCGTTTTGCTCTGATACCATGTGAAGAGAACAAAGAACAATAAACAAAGGAGAAGAATAGACTTGAAAAACTGAAGGCGTGTTTTGCCTCTCATATTATCACTGTATAAATAGATTTACAAGAAGAGATTAATTTTGGTAATTACAACTATTTTAGGTACAACATCTATTTTAGGTAAGAAGTAAAGGCCCAGTATTTCCTCCAATATCCAGCTGGGCAGATTTCAGCAAACGTGTGAGGTCAGGCTGGATATTTCCTTCAATGTACAGGATGGCTGAATGGCCGAATCCGTGGGATGCCAGGCTGGACATCATAACTGTCTCGCACAGAAGCGATCTCAGGCGGTGGGGCTGAAGAGGAAGTGTCGGCTGGGAGTTACGAAGGAACAAAGATGCGTTCAGTGTCGCTGGAGGAGCGACGATCCTGCCGGGAATACGTACGGGGAGGGTCGCCGGGATCGGGGCGGCCTTCGACGGTAGCGGCGTGGCAAGGGATTCAGACATTCAGTCGCAGGATGGTTGGGGATTGGCAGAGCGTTCGGCGCGAGAGAGGAACCGAACAAGACAAAAAAAGTCTCTTCAATTTCTCTATTCCGGGCTGCCTTTCACGTGGGGCTGACAGTTTTTATAAAGGACGCTGATATTAGCACTACAAATTTGGCTATCTGCACTAACGGCTAACCGCAAGCACAATTTTGAGGATTGGCTATCCACAAGCAATATTCTTATTTGCACATCAATATATTTTTGATTTTATTAAATATTTAGAAATATAGTCGTTCATCAAAATGAAAAAAAAAACATAAAACAATACCAAAATACATAAAATTTATCAAATCAAGATTGCAAAAACATGATCTAACTTCTTATTCCTTTTTAAATCTTTCATGACTCCTTCCCTTCAATTTTTTCACCTACATAAATGAAAAAGAAGTTATTAAATAAACATAGAAGTACAATTAATTAGGAGTATAATTTTTTGAAAGTAAAATTGGGTACCTCCTTTCCTTCAACATCATGCAATAATTGCACCATCCCAGTTGAAATTTGTGCGGTTGTAATATATGTGCTGAGTAACATCACTGCTGCAGCCTGATTACCAAAATGTATTGTAAGTGGCATCGTGATACACATTTGCACACACATGCAAATTTTTTTATAGAACCAAGTGATCGATTCATATTCCCTTAGCTTATATTGATGTTTATGTGGAGCTTAAGGCTCCATTTGGCAATTTATATTGATGTTTATCGTGATACACATTTGATCATACACCCCCATTTCTAACTTATTTGGATCCGCCACATTTCTAATCAATACAAGATTACAAAAACACCGTCGCATTCAATGCAAATAAATAATACATAGAATTAAAATTCTCCCAATTTCCGTCGAGAGAATACGACAGTACGCCGGCGGTGGGACTGCAGTGGTTCTTTACAAATTTGTATTGAATATGATGGGAGTATAAATTTCATGATCAGCTCGTAGCTTGTGCTTGTACAACCCCGATATTCGTCGGGAGGTAGGAAGAGATGCAGGAAATCAGCAGGCGGAGGAAGTGACAGGAAAAGCGAGACGGAACCTCGAAGGTAGCTCGCAGGAAGGCGAGCGAGCCGAGCACTCGCCGTAGAACCCGCAAGGAAGCGGGCGAGCCGGGTTATCGCGGTCCGCTCAGAGGAGGGCGGGCGAGCCAGATCTTCGCGATCGGCGAACTCGCTGTTCAGTTCGACGAGCTCCCATTGAGATCGACGAACTTCAATTTGAGTTCGACGAAAGCCGCTCTTAGTTCGACGAACGCCACGCCTCAGCCCCGACGAAATCATCTCAACGGTTGGGTTGGGAAGGCCGGCCGTCTCAGCGGCTATTTCTGTCCCATCCCAGCGGACCCGCTGAGACAAGCAATTGTCTCAGCGAGCTCAAGCACCTTCTCAGCGGCTCTCGGCCCTGTCTCAGCGGGATAGCTCGCAGGAGGAAGTGCGAGACCCGGCCCCGGTGGAGGTCGTCGGAAGAGGTACGAGCGGGGTCTTCACAGACCGCCCACCTAAGTGGGATTTCAGGTCCAACAGGTGGAAGAGGTAACAAAGAAGGCGAGCCAGGGCTTCAAGGGTCGCTCGCAGGAAGGCAGGCGAGCCAGGTACTCGCTGACCGCTCGCGAGAAGGCGGACGGGACGGACTTCTTCCAAGTGTCCGTGTTCGATGAAATCCGTTCCGCGTCCGACGAACTCGCGTCACATTATTAGTTCGACGATTTGGTTTCTCAGCTCGGCGAACTCGATCGTCCCGCCGGTTCAGCAGATTTACATAAGGCCAAGGGGAGCCCGCAGGAAGGCACGCAAGTCGTGTCCCTGCGAGCCCAAGCCTCATGGTCACCTCGCAAGAAGGCGGGCGAGTCGGGCACTCGCCGATCGCTCAAAGGAAGGCGGAGCTCCCATCCGCATTCGGCGAACTCAGCTCAGGGTTCGACGAAATTCGTTCTGCGTTCGACGAACGCCGAGCTTAAGTTAAGATCGACGAACTCGGCTCGGCGATCGACGAAATTTGTCCCGCGTCCGACAAACGGCACCTTTGAAACCGTCTCAGCGGTTGGGCTGAGAGGATCATCCGTCTCAGCGATCACTTCTGTCCCGTCTGAGCGGATCCGCTGGGATAGAGTTGTCTCAACGGTTTTTCCCCCATCTGCAGCTCAGCTCGACGGGGAGTGAAATTACCCCTCTACCCCAATGGTCTGCCGTTAGCCCATCCAAACAACGGAGTTTGGCTATTAGCAGACCAAATTGGGGTGCGTTTAGTAAAACCAAAAGGCGGAATTCCGCTATTAACAGACCATGAGCAAGAAACCTATAAATAGACCTTGAAGGGCACCTTGGGAGAGGATTCCAATCTCAGTTCTCTGAGCTTCTTCTTCCCTCGGTTACTTTGGTTCAGCTCTCTAGCTCTCCAAGGTGCACAAGTCTCAGCTTTGGCTTGGGAGGGGAAGCGCTCAACGATCTTCCGGGTTTGTGGTGGGACCTCCTCGCTGTGACTAAGGTCTTAGTCTTTTTCCGAGTCCCCAGTCTGCTCCTTTCGAGGGACTAGTAAGGGATAACTGCCCCTCAACTTGTTGAGGGCTTGAGTTTCACAAGAGATCGAGAAATCGGTTTCAACATTTTGTGGCGGAGAGGAGGACAGTGCCTGGGGGGAGCAATCCAGGTTGGAAGTTGTGGAGGAAGTGGTGGAGGTGACCACCAAGGCCGAGAAGATCAGGATCAACGGGGAGCTCAGCCCGGAGGACCGGAGGAAGGTCTCAGCTTGCGTCCAAGACAACATGGATGTCTTCGCATGGAGTGTTGCGGAGATGTCGGAGATCGATGCGGATGTGGCGTGTCATCACCTTAACCTCGATCCCGACACTCGCCCCATTCGCCAAAAGAAGAGGTCCATTGCGGACAAGCTGGAGGCACCTATCCGGGAGGAGGTGAACAAGCTCATCAAGGCCGGCTTTTTATCGGAGATCCAGTACCCAGGATGGGTCTCCAATGTAGTGATGGTGAAGAAAGGGGATGGTAAGTGGAGAATGTGCGTTGATTTTTCCTTACTTAATAAATCATGCCCCAAGGATTGTTGCCCCTTGCCTAGAATCGACGCGCTGATTGAATCCGCCGTCGGTTTCTCTATGATGTCTTTTTTAGATGCTTTTTTAGGTTATCACCAAATCCGCATGCACCCTCCCGACATCAAGAATATATCCTTCATCACCGGGGATGGGTGCTATTGTTATAAAATGACGCCGTTCGGCTTGAAGAACGCAGGGGCAACATACCAGCGAATGATGGATAGAGTGTTTCGCGAACAGAAGGGCAGGAACCTGGAGGTCTACGTAGACGACCTGATGATCAAAAGTTGGGACCTCGAGTCCCACCTCAGGGACCTCGAGGAAACCTTTAGGACTTTGAGAAAATTTAAAATGAGGCTTAACCCCTTAAAGTGTGTCTTCGGAGCTAGCCGAGGGAATTTCTTGGGTCATTTGCTCACCCCCCTCGGGGTGGAGCCAAACTCAGACAAGGTGAGGGTGATCCTCGAGTTGGGATCTCCAAGGAATGCAAAGGAGGTTCAGCGTCTAACAGGGAAGCTAGCCGGGTTAAGTAGGTTCCTTTCCAAGGCGGGAGAAAAATGTTCTTCTTTCTTCAGGGTACTGAGGGGTAACCAGAAATTCAAATGGACCCCCGAGTGCGAGAAAGCTTTTCAAGCACTAAAGGAACAACTGACTCAGGCCCCGCTGCTACAAGGGCCAAGACAAGGGGAGGACCTATACCTATACTTAGGGGTGGGGTCGGAAGCGGTCAGCTCGGTGTTGGTGCGAGAGGAGGAGAAGAAACAACTCTCCATCTACTATGTTAGTAGGGTATTGAGGAAGGCCGAGCTCAGATACCCTATCTTGGAGAAGTTAGCATTTGCCTTGGTGGTGTCGGCTAGGAAGCTCCGGCCCTACTTCCAGGCACACTCAATCAACATAGTGATCGACCATCCCCTTCGCGGCATCATGGAGGGAGTGGAGCACTCCGGGAGATTGGCCAAGTGGTCAGTAGAGCTGAGTGAGTTCAATATCTCCTACGTGCCCAGGGTATCCATAAAGGCGCAAGCGGTGGCGGATTTCATGGCTGATTATATGACTGAGTTAGAAGAGTCTGAACTACCCCACCCAGTGGCCTAGAAGATGCTAGTGGATGGCGCATCAGGAAAGCACTCCTTCGGGGGAGGGGTGGTATTGGTAAGTCCCCAGGGCACCAGGATCGAGCAAGCCATCAACATTCATTCCCCCCTCACCAACAACCAGGCAGAGTATGAGGCCGTAATAGCAGGCCTCCACTTGGCTCGTGAGTTGGGAGTGCAGGACGTGGGGGTCTCGACGGACTCCATGGTAGTGGCTTGCCAGATCAAGGGGGAGTTCGAGGTCAAAGAGCCGACTCTCCAACGTTACCTGGAGAAGGTCAAGGGGGTCGTCGGGCAATTTCGCACTTTCTCCATCAAGCACGTCCCAAGAGAGGAGAGTACCCAGGCGGACCTCCTGGCCAAGTTCGGTCCCCGGGCAGGGGGGACAATGTCGGAACTCTTCCGGCCTTCTATCGAGGAGGGAGAACTGATGGAGGTGGATCGGCGGGAGTCTTGGATGGATCCCTTTATCACTTATTTGACGTCAGGGAAGTTCCCCGAGGAGGGGGTGGACAAGCGGCGGCTCAAATACAAATCGGCATATTACTCCTTACATGCAGAGTTGCTATACCGCAAAACTCTCTCGGGTCTCCTAGCTCGTTGTGTCTCGGAGGAGGAGGCCCCGAGGGTCCTGGAGGAGATTCACTCGGGGGAGTGCGGCAGTCACTCAGAGGGCAGGACCCTGGAGGGAAGAGTACTCAGGCAGGGCTACTTCTGGTGATGTAGTGGAGGACGGGACACACGTTCGTTTACGCTAACGGAAAACCATCATCACATAAATTAAAAACAACATAGTAGGGCTCCGACCAAAAGCGAACGAAAAGGGGTCGGTTGGCTCCAAAATCCGATTGATAAAATTGAGCCGGACTCGATACAACGTCCTTAGGACATACCTCTCCAACAAGCACACAACTCACCGAAAGCCGGACTCGATACAACGTCCTTAAGACCTACCTCTCCAACAAGCACACAACTCACCGCACTTACACAAGCATCTATTCTTTCAACTTGAGTCGTTTCAAACGCAACAATTAATTTATTTCGGAGCGGCGGCAAACGATTAGTACCGGTCGAAACTTTAGTTGAGATTAATTCCCTTGTTAACACTAATTGTGCCAAATCTTGGAGAACAAGTCAAGGCTAGGCCGAGTTTGCTCCCGCAACGGATCTTCCCAATCCGGATCACAAGAGATTCAATAACAACGAATCGAAAATCAGAACTTGCAAGCGATGTGTTTTAAAAATCACGGAAAGGACGGTTCGAATAAACCTCCACAAATCTCACAGAAAGAAGTCACAATATGAGAAAGAGATTACCCAACCAAGAAGATGAACACACACAAGATAAGGTGGGAGATTCACTCTCTCCACGGATCCACCGGCGTCACACCGAATGGGGTTGCAACCTTCTTCCTTGGAGTCGCACCGAAGGAAGCCACGCCGGAGTCGCACCGAACGGGATGGAGATCGCGGGAGGCTTCACACCAAGGGGGCGGCGGCTAGAGGAGTTCCTCCTTGTGGCCGAAATTTCCAATGAGGGAAATAGTTTTTTTTTTCTTTAATGCTTAATCTCATCATAAAAGCCTCCTTATATAGGGGTTACAACAAAACCTTAACCATCCATGATGGAGATGTAATCTCATCCATCTGTATGGTTAAATACACACCAAAATAAATAAAGAGTTCAAAAATTAAAAATTACAACCATTTAATGAATATAAAATTATCATCCAGCATGAAATAATTTTATATTCATTAATATAAATTAAAAGTGCATAAATAAAAATGCATAAATAAAACTTTAATTTTTCACGGCGGCTTTGGCACGCCGCGGGCGGAGATTGTAACGCGGGCTTCCTTCAGCATCGTCATGGAACCTCAGATCTTTGTGTCGCAGCGCCTCGGCAACCAGGTCATCATCAAGGAGTGTCGGAGGGGTCGCGCCATCAATCCTCCCCCACTCAAAATCATGTATCTCCGATGCGTGGTCCGAGAGATAGCGGCAGAGAAGCTCGGCGTCCAAACGTTAAAGCTCAGTCGCGAGTACCCAAGAGTCGTCTGAGGGAGGGCGGTCACGCCAACGGATGAGGAAGCGATATGTAGCACCATCAGGAGTAGCAAGTGGCTCAGCAGCAAGGATCACATCTGAAGTGAGAAACGTCTTGGGAAACCTGGGAAACATGTCAGCAGTAGGAATAAAAGAAGACAACGTACCATCCGATGTTATACCTGCGGGGACCGAAGGAGAGAGATCATCCGAACTACCACTCCCCAACCCATTAGAATGTTTAGTGGAGGGAGAAGACGACAAGGAATCCAACTCATGCGGAGGCGAAACAAACGGCGTCAAATCCGAGACATTAAAAATAGGGGATATACCCCAATCGGCCGGCAAATCTAACACGAAAGCGTTGTCACCTAGCTTCTTTATAATCCGAAAAGGGCCGGCACGCTTTGGTGCTAACTTTTTAATGGTGCCAGTTGGCATTTGTTCGGGAACTAACCGTACTAAAACCAGATCGCCGACTTGAAAGTGTGACACCCTCCTATGTAAATTAGTGTGCGTTCGATAAGACTTGTATTGATCGGTCAAGGTAGCTCGTATACGTGCATGTAAATCATGAATATGTTGGGCGAAGGATTGTGCGAACTGACTTGTCTTGTACGTTGGGGGCAACAAAACCAAGTCAAGAGGCATAGGGGCCTTGTACCCGTGAACAATCTCGTTTGGAGAGAGACCGGTGGACCGATTTTTGGAGTTATTATAGGCTAGCTGGGCGTGAGGAAGAAGAAGATCCCACGTGCCTTTATGATCGCTCACTAGACATCTAAGAAGGTTTCCTATGCTTCTATTTACTACCTCCGTCTGCCCATCAGTTTGCGGATGATAAGCCGCGGAGAATAGTAATTTGGTTCCCAGAAGAATCCACAAGGTTTTCCAAAAGTAGCTAGTGAACTTTACGTCCCTATCCGAGACAATAGTCTTCGGGACTCCGCGGTGACTAACGACGTCCTTAAAATACAGCTTCGCCATGCGAGAAGCGTCGTCGGTCTTACTACATGGGAGGAAGTATGCCATTTTGGAGAACCTATCCACAACGACGAAAATAGAGTCGTGACGTCGAAGGGTGGGGGGAAGGCCTAATACGAAGTCCATGCTCACGTCTTCCCATGGTATGGACGGGATAGGTAGAGGGCTGTACAAACCGACATTGGACTTAGTACCCTTAGAAACTTGACACGTACGGCAACTGCTCACTACCCTCCCAACCATCGCCTTCAGCTTGGGGCAATAGAATTTCTCCTCTACGAGCGTAATCGTTTTGTCTCTTCCGAAGTGCCCACTCAATCCACCAGTGTGTAGCTCCCAAATGATGTGGAGTAGCAAAGAAGAGCGAGGGATACATAATTTCCCGTGTTTGAACAGATAACCGTCGACGGGTTGGGGTGCCTGGACTGCAGTCCTTCTGGCAGGCGTGCTTGACCGTGGTGCGCTAGCTGGTGTGATTCCACGGGGTGCGGCGGGGCCCCGACATCCTGCATCATCTGGCCCACCCTCAGCAAAGACGCGGCAGAGTTTTCTAATAGGTGCTCCAAGTGCCAGCGCTACGCCCCCTCCAGCTCCTTCCAGCTCAGAGACTCCGGACAATTACAGCCCCCTGGCCCTTTGCGATATGGGGGTTGGATTTGGTGGGACCCTTCCCCAAGCCCAGCGGCCAAAGGAAGTTCCTACTGGTGATGATAGACTACTTTTCCAAATGGGTCGAGGTGAAGGCGCTGGCCAAGGTAACATCCCAGGTAGTGAGAAATTTTGTTTGGGGTGAAATAATTTGCAGGCATGGACTCCCTCTAGCCATCGTGACGGACAACGGGCCACAGTTCGCAAGCGATGAGTTCGTCGGCTTCTGTACCCAATTCGGCATATACCTCAGGTTCGCGTCGGTCCACCACCCAAGGAGCAACAGTCAGGTAGAAGCGGTGAACAAGATAATTGTCAGCCTGTTGAAGAAGAAGGTGGAGAATCTCAGAGGCAATTGGGTGGAGCAGCTGCCCTTGGTCTTATGGGCCTTGAGGACCACTCCAAACACGGCCACAGAGGAGACCCCCTTCAAACTATCTCATGGGTCCGATTCCGTCCTCCCGATAGAATTCGAAGTAAAGACCCCTAGGGTGACCACCGCCGTCGTGGGAGATGAAGAATGGTTAGCAGAGAATGATGCAGAGCAAAGGTTGTCTATGGACCTGGTAGAAGGGCTCCGAGACCTCGCTATGATTCGACCGGAGGAAGTCAAGAGGCGGATGGCCCGGTACTTCGATCAGCATATCAAAGTAAAGCAATTTGAGAAAGGAGACCTGGTCCTAAAAAAGGTAGATGCGGCAGGGAGAGGAGCCGTTGTAGGTAAATTAGAGTCCAATTGGGAAGGGCCCTATATTGTAAGCGAAGTGCTCAAGTCTGGGGGGTACCACCTCCAGGATGTGGAAGGGGTATCTCTCAGCCGAGCCAGGAGTGGGGATGCTTTGAAGAGATTTTATCCTTAGCAAATTTTTGGTAACTAGCTTTCATATGTTTCTTCCTCAATACATATACTTTAAAATAATTCTTGAGCAGGTTACAAGTTCTTTGGTGCTGGAATGCTCCAGATCGATTCCGCTGCCGGGCTCTCATAGACGGTGGGTCAAGTTGATCTCTGGAGAGGCTGGCAAGGTTACAAGTTCTTTGGTGCTGGAATGCCCAGACCGATTCCGCTGTCGGGCTCTCATAGACGGTGGGTGAGGTTGATCTCTAGAGAGGCTGGCAAGGTTACAAGTTCTTTGGTGCTGGAATGCCCCAGATCGATTCCGCTGCCGGGCTCTCAAAGACGATGGGTCAGGTTGATCTCTGGAGAGGCTGGCAAGGTCATAAGTTCTTTGGTGCTGGAATGCTCCAGATCGATTCCACTGCTGGGCTCTCATAGACGGTGGGTCAGGTTGATCTCTGGAGAGGCTGACAAGGTCACAAGTTCTTTGGTGCTGGAATGCCCCAGATTGATTCCGCTGTCGGGCTCTCATAGACGGTGGGTTAGGTTGATCTCTGGAGAGGCTGGCAAGGTTACAAGTTCTTTGGTGCTGGAATGCCCCAGATCGATTCCGCTGCCTGGCTCTCATAGACGGTGGGTCAGGTTGATCTCTGGAGAGGCTGGCAAGGTTACAAGTTCTTTGGTACTGGAATGCCCCAGATCGATTCCGCTGCCGGGCTCTCATAGACGGTGGGTTAGGTTGATCTCTGGAGAGGCTGGCAAGGTTACAAGTTCTTTGGTACTGGAATGCCCCAGATCGATTCCGCTGCCGGGCTCTCATAGACGGTGTGTTAGGTTGATCTCTAGAGAGGCTGGCAAGGTTACAAGTTCTTTGGTGCTGGAATGCCCCAGATCGATTCCGCTGTCGGGCTCTCATAGACGGTGGGTCAGGTTGATCTCTGGAGAGGCTGGCAAGGTTACAAGTTATTTGGTGCTGGAATGCCCCAGATCGATTCCGCTACCGGGCTCTCATAGACGGTGGGTCAGGTTGATCTCTGGAGAGGCTGACAAGGTTACAAGTCCTTTGGTGGTGGAATTCCCCAGATCGATTCCGCTGTCGGGCTCTCATAGACTGTGGGTCGGGTTGATCTCTGGAAGTGCTGAAAGATAGATGACTCCTAGTAGGGGACCTGGCTCGCAAACAACTTCAAGGCCCGGGCGAGGCGAGGCCAGGAGCCCGCTCGCATAAGAAAACAGCTCGTGACAGATCGACTGAGCCGGTGGATCGCAAGGCGCGCTGAGCGAGGCCTGAGTTCGCAAATCTTATTAATAAAATTTCGATAACGTGAGTAAAAGCGGCAAACCCGGACGGTTTCGCTTGCACGACAACCCATGAGAAGCAACAGAAGCTAGCGAGAAGCGAGAGCGAGTAGGGATGAGAAGAATAGGGCGCGGGAGCGATCTAGATATGACACCGAAATGGGCGAATTATTAGGCAAAGGGAGGCGAACGCGAGTGCCAAATGAAGACGTTAAGGCACGAGCGCAGGGAAAGCAAAAGTTTAGAAAGTCGGAATCGCGCGAGCATGAATGAATGTGCGAGTGCGAGTGAAAGGTAAAAAGAAATCACACTTAAAAATGGACAAAATATTTCCTCCATTGCCCAAAGTTATTTATAATTAACGGCGAACTCGCCAGTCAAAAACAAAAATGTTACATTTGGCAAAAGAATGAAAACCTCAAAATAACTCACCGGAGAAGTCTTTAGCCGCTCTCGCGATCCTCTATCTCAGAGACCGGCGCGAACAGATCGGGGACGACATCCTCCGCGGTGAGTTCCATGGCGTCAGGAACGATCAGATCCGCCCCTTAAGGGTGTCGAAGATGAGCTCGGCGATCTCCATCGACTTTTTGCGGGCGGCTTCCTTTTCGTCTCGCGACTGGTCGTGATCTCCAGCTCGCAGAGGAGGAGGGGGAGCACCGCCAGGGTCAGGTCGTGAACCTGGGCCTTGAGGCAGGTGTTCTCCATTTCCAGGTCGGCGATCCTCGCGTTTAGTCGGCTGACGGACTCGGCATCCTGCAGAAAGGAAGTTTGCAAAAGACAAAGTGAAGCGAGACAGAAAAAGACTTCTTGCAAGCATTGCTTACCAGTCCGCCTTGAAGGCTGGTGAGGAGGCCCTCAGACAAGGCCTCCTTTCCTTTTAGCTCCGCGATCTCACCCGCAGACTTCTGGAGCTCAACGTTGACCTCTCTGACTTCCTTCTCCACGGTGAAGTACCGACGACCCACCATATGGGTAAGCTCCGTCGCCCGGAACTGGGCTCGCATGACCTCATATACGAGCCTTTTCTGTGTAAAGGCCCTGAAGAGGGATGCGTCCTCGCGACCGTAGAACCCAAAGGCGAGGGCGAACGCCTCACCTCCAATTTTGTCACTCTCCACCCAGGAAGGGAGGAGGGAGGAGCAGGCAACTTTATTTTGTTCGGGGTCCCACACGATCACCGGCTCGCCAACTGCGTCCGGAAGCTTCGCGCCGAACCCGAAGTTCATATGGCTCGTCGGCGTGGGCTTGCCGGCCGCCTCCTCTGGCTCTCCAACCTCATTGGCGGGCTCCCGATTCGCTGAAGGAGAGAGGGGGGTGTCTGGTTCGGAGAGATCCACGACATCCTTCTCCTTAAGGGAGGGGGCCTTCTTGGTCTTTTTCGCCAACCCCTGCGAGGAGGGCCGACATGGAGGAAGGGAACGTTTCTTTACCGACGAAGAGCTCGGGAGGTCGCGGAAAGCCTCGGCAGCCACGCTCGCGAGCGGGCCAGAGGTGAGGGAGGAAGAAGGCGCGTGCGGGGGGTTGAGCGGAAGTTTGCGCTCTCCTGCACAGATGACTAAAAATGTTAGCTAACAGAAGGAAGGGGGAGTGAGGAGACTTGTGAGCGCGAGTCAAACCTTCTCCTTGGGGAATAGGCATCAACGAGTCCACCCGCTGCCGGAGGAATGCGACCTCGAAATTCCTCCCCTTGAGGTATTGATACAGACTCGCGTCGTCACCCCCTAGCAAAGCGGGAGGGCGATAAGCGGAGTCATCTCGCTGGAGGGGAGTGTAGGAAATGTTGCCAAAGGGGTCCTTCACCAGGACGTATTTCTGCGTCCAATAGTGGGACTTATTGACTGTCTCGCAGAGGGTGACGTGTTGGCTCGCAAAGTGAGCCGTCCCATCCCTGTAGGCACGGAAGGAAAACACCTTGCGGAAGACGAGAAGACTCTCGCAAGTAGCTGGCGAACGCGACCATGACGGCGATCGCATTCGGCGTCAACTGGCTGAGTAGTACACCAAAGTACTTGAGTACATAGAAGAATCCTTAAGGGTTAGAACGCCGCTCGCGAAGCGAGCCAGGAGGAAATACTAAAAACATTCTTCGCTAGGCGAGCTAGAAAGATATACCTGGCGCACTTCGGGCCATATCGGGATTCGCAACCCATTCTCAAAGTGAGCAATGGGGATGGCGAGCTCGTCGGCGGGGGGATCATTGATGGTATCCCTTTCGGTAGGGCAGCGGGCCACGAACCCAGGATGCAAGTACTTGTCCACGGTGGCTAAGTACTCCTCTTTGGTGAGGTTGGCACAGAAGAATGGATGCTCGCGAAAGGCTACAACGCACTTGGCCCGCCCTTCTATCTCTGCATCTGCGACCATGACGTCGAATGTCTGCGAGTCAGAGAATTCGCGAGCGCGAGCTGGGGGTTTGTGAGAGAGTCAAAAGAAGGGAAACGCGAGAGAAGAACAGTAAATGCGGTTGTTAGAAAGTAAAGAGACCGGCTATTTATAGAAAGGAGAAGGGCGGGAAGAAGTCGAAGTGTTGGTGTCTGCGGATAGCGGATCCGCGCGGTATTTTTCTGCCTCCAGGGATCCTATCCGTTCCCAGCAAGTTAACGTTTCGCTAATGTCTCTCCCATTAGTCATCGGCATGCTAGCGCTGAATAAGGAAATAAAGTGAAGCGCGAGTGTAGGCCGCGATCGCGAGTGCAGGTCGCGATCGCGAGTGACAAAAGTATAATAAGCGACATCAGTAATCAATGAGTGAGCAAGTCAGGCATAGCGAAATAAAATATAATAAAAACTGAAAGCACGGGCTCGCAGGCAAGTCAGAAATATCATTATTACAGACTATTGAATTGTTTGCGACCCCTCCCTACGAAGGGGATGGGAAGTAAAAATAAAAGAAAAACTGCGAAGAAAGAGCTTTTAATAGCGCAACCACTTCCAGCGACCGCGACCCCGCACACCAGAGCGGGGGGGGGGGATTCGTGGGTAGTGATACTCGCGAAGCGACTGGCCCGCTTGGGCCGTCAGCCGCGCGTAATCTTAAATCCGAGCAATGTACACCTCAGGGGAGGTCACCTCGCCATGATCGATCGACCGCACCTCGGCGAGGATGCGCGCGTTCGCGTCCTCCATCACAACAAATCTTTCCTCATATGCGAGCCGATCCTGCCGATTTTGTTCGTGCAAATCCCGCAGCAGGGAGGTATGCTTTTGGAATATCTCGGTGACTCGCCTCTTCATTTGTTCTGGATTATCGGGGTCGCCCAGAAAATCCGCGACCAGACTCAGCGAGGGGGGTGGAGACATCTCCAACGCTCCAGGCTCCGACTCGGTGAGCGGGGTTAGGGGATCACCTGCGAGGTAAAAATCAGCAAGGAGGTGGAAAATGGCGCTCGGCAAGGAATGCTTAACCTAGTGGGAAAGTTTGGGTACTGGGCCTCTGATGAGATGAGCCCGGCTGACCCGTGAACGCTTCGACGAAGGCGGGGGTAACGACCTTCCCTAGACTGGGAGGGAGCGTGGTCTTGGCGGCGATTCTGGACTCGCCCAATAGTGTCCCTCCAGGGCTCCTTTGTCTCATAACGCCGAATGCAGGAGTGGTGACAGTCTGATTCGGCGGGGTCGGCGGGTCCGCGGGAGGAGGAACTCGCTCCTCCAGGTTCGCGAGAGGGGACACTGCATAAGGAATAAGGGTGAATTAGTGAGTAAAGGAGTATGAAGGAAGGCAAGGCAAACCACTCACCTCGTCGCGAAGGCGAGTCCCACAGGTCCGTGACACTCGCGTCTGCGAGAAGAGTGCCAACCCCGCCGGTGAGAGAAATGTGGGTCTTCGCGATTGTTTTCCCCCGTGTATTCTCTCCCGGAGAAGCGTTCTGCTAGTGAAGAAGCAATGTCGAAAGAAAAAGACATTAAATCGGTGAACTTGACAGTGGTACCTGCGAGGAGAGCCCTTCATGGGAGGAGGGAGACGAAAAAGAAGACCCATCCTCGCCAGGCGAGCGCCGAACGACCTTTGCCGTTTTGATGGAGGGCGGAGGCGGTGCACACTGTGGAGAAGCTCAAGAGGCGATAGCAGCGGCCTTCCCTTTCAGGGCCGCTTGAGAGGCCTTCAGGCGAGCCAGTATTTCGTCTTTCTTGGACATCACGTTGGGGCTCGCGGCGAGTAAGAAAAAGGAGAGAAGGATAAAAAGTTTGAACGCTGGCCGGGAAGGGGGGTATTTATAGTGGTGGGCATGGGCCCCACCAAAAGATTCACGCCACATAGTCGAAAGGCTGGCGAATATCCAAGGTTGGATGATTCTTCGCGAGCCCGGGGAGCCTCGCGAAGAGCGGGGATTGTGTACAACCCTGATATTCGCCGGGAGGTAGGAAGAGATGCATGAAATCAGCAGGCGGAGGAAGTGACAGGAAAAGCGAGACGGAACCTCGAAGGTAGCTCGCAGGAAGGCGAGCGAGCCGAGCACTCGCCGTAGAACCCGCAAGGAAGCGGGCGAGCCGGGTTATCGCGGTCCGCTCAGAGGAGGGAGGGCGAGCCAGATCTTCGCGATCGGTGAACTCACTGTTCAGTTCGACGAGCTCCCATTGAGATCGACGAACTTCAATTTGAGTTCGACGAAAGTCGTTCTTAGTTTGACGAACGCCACGCCTCAGCCCCGACAAAATCATCTCAACGGCTGGACTGGGAAGGTCGGCCGTCTCAGCGGCCATTTATGTCCCGTCCCAGCGGACCCGCTGAGACAAGCAATTGTCTCAGCGAGCTCAAGCACCTTCTCAGCGGCTCCCGGCCCTGTCTCAGCGGGAGAGCTCGCAGAAGGAAGTGCGAGACCCGGCCCGGTGGAGGTCGCCGGAAGAGGTACGAGCGGGGTCTTCACAGACCTCCCACCTAAGTGGGATTTCAGGTCCAATAGGTGGAAGAGGTAACAAACAAGGCGAGCCAGGGCGAGCCGGGCACTCGCCGATCCGTTCCGCGTCCGACGAACTCGGGTCACATTCTTAGTTCGACGATTTGGTTTCTCAGCTCGGCGAACTCGATCGTCCCGCCGGTTCAGCAGATTTACATAAGGCCAAGGGGAGCTCGCAGGAAGGCACGCGAGTCGTGTCCCTGCGAGCCCAAGCCTCAAGGTCAGCTCGCAAGAAGGCGGGCGAGCCGGGCACTCGCCGATCGCTCAAAGGAAGGCGGAGCTCCCGTCCGCATTCGGCGAACTCAGCTCAGGGTTCGACAAAATTCATTCTGCGTTCGACGAACGCCGAGCTTAAGTTAAGATCGACGTGTTGGAGCCTATGTTCCGCATCTCTTGGTTTGATAATAACAAATACCGTGTTGTATCTGATCTAGTATTTTGTGTATTTGTAGTTTGCATGTTGTACATGAACTATAGCTACACATCCCTATGAATAGTTTGCTGATTGGAAATGACTCTCTGGAAAGATAGCTAATGCTCACATTAGTAGTTAATGCCCAGCATTATCAACCACTGAGAAGAAAACCGCTGAGAAGGAATGCCGTCGAGAACAAAGCCGTCGAGCTGCGGTCGACGAAAGAGAGCTAACGCTCGCGGTAGCTGTTAACGCCCCGCGTTAACAAAGGAGGAATGTCGTCGAGTTGAGGTCGACGAATCTGCGTTCGACGAACTTGGAGTTCCGTTCGACGAATTTGCCTGCGTTCGACGAAAATTCCGCTCGACGAAATTCCGTTCGACGAAGTGTGAAGGCTGCTCGACGAAACTGCGCTCGACAAGCTGCGTTCGACGAACGAGAATCTTCGTTCGACGAACTGAGTCTGCGTTCGACGAATTTGAAGCTCCATTCGACGAAAGTGTTTCCGTTCGACGAAAGTGTTCCGTTCGACGAAAGTTTGTTCTGCCACGTTCCTGGCAGTTTGCACGATCCTGATTGTATAACCCCCATATTTGCCGAGTGCATACAGCGCAGCACGTACAGGGTCGCAAGGATAAAGATGACCGTAACAGGGTGAAATGGCGGCTCGAGCGTAGTCAGAAATGACCGCTCAAAGGTGGTCGAGATCAGCTAAGGCAAAAATGGATCCGGACGAGGGAAAAAGGGAGCGGCGGGACCAATCGGGGGAACACCCACTCGGCCCCTCGGGGGCAAGCCCACTCTCAATCTCCCCCGCTCGCCAACCTTAGGAGGGGCGAGTTGGGGCAACCCCCCACTCGCCCACTTCCTTAGGAGGGGCGAGTGGGGGCAGCCCCCCACTTGCCAACCTCCCTTAGGAGGGGCGAGTGGGGGCAGCCCCCCACTCACCAACCTCCCTTAGGAGGGGCGAGTGGGTGCAGCCCCCCACTCTCCCGCCCCTTGGGCGAGTGGGGGATTCACCCCACTCTCCCGACCAAGTTGGCGAGTGGACCGATGTCCACTCGCCCGGGCAGGGTGACTTCGGTTCGTTGGGGCAAGGGGGCCTCGGTTCGTCCTGCCAGAGCAAAGTCAAGTTCAGATTGGGGTGCATGTAGTATTTTCAAATACCAGAGCTTGGCTATTGACAGACCTTTTACGTTATACGCAACCCATTTTTAGGAAATCTATAAATAGACCCTCATGGGCACCTTGGGAAGGGTTGACATCTCTTTACCCCACCCCCCCCCTAGTGGGTAATCGGTTAGCAGGCGTCCCTGTCTTCCGCTCGCCAAGTCCCTTAGGCAAGCGGTCAGGTGTTCGCTAGTGTTCTCCGAGGTGCCCAGGATCGGCATTGGCTTGGGAGGGGAAGATCTTTGGATCTTTCGGGTTAGTGGCGAGACCTCCTCGCTGCAGCTCGCGGGGTCTATTTTCATCTAAGTCCACAAGTAGAGAGGTTCCTAGGCTCTAAGTGACTAGTCGTGGGACTTCACCCGAGAGGAGTAAGGGCAAACTGCCTACCCTGATTTCGAACTGTTCAAATCCCATTTTTTGGGTTTCAACATTCTGGTGCGGTGAGCGTGGAACGCAGATTGTTCGGAAAAATCTTGAGTAAGTCCAATGGCTGGAAGTGAAGAGCCAGGGAACTCACCCCCTCCCGGCGACTACGTGTGGAAGAGTGACTTCGATGAGTTCAGGAAGTTAATCATGGAGACCCTGCGCTTGGCACTCACCCATGCGGGCGAGTGCTCGACTCCACCGGTTCCTGTTCTCGCCTCGCCATCTCTGGGCGAGACGGCACCAGTCGGGCGACCCGACAAGGAAGTGCAGGTGGAAGATGATAGAACTCTTCACGCACGGGTACTGTTTCCTAGCCAGGTGAGTGCTCTGCATCCCAGCGAAGAGGTCGGCCGAGCAATGCCGACCCGACAGGTAGGAAGGTGAAGCCCTTTCTTTGAGTTGATCTTGTCCGCCCCAGTTCCGGAAGGATTTAGGGAGCCGATTATGTCCCACTACACGGGAAAGGATGACCCCCAGCAGCACCTCCAGTGGTTTGAGGACGCCATGTCTATCAGGCAGACGACCGATGCTTTCAAATGTAGGTTATTTTCCATCTCTTTCCAGGAGAAGGCTAGGGACTGGTTTCATCAACTCCCCTCTGGGTCCATCTACATCTTCGAGGACTTGAAGCGGATTTTCCTGTTGAGGTTCTCGGCGTCCAAGAGGAGGAGAAAAAGGGCAGAAGCCCTTTTCTTGATCCAGCAGAGAGCGGAAGAGCCTCTAGGAAGTTATGTGGATCGATTCCAAGAAGAGGTCCTTCTCGTCAATGAAGTCCCCGGACACACTCTACAACTTGCGCTTACCCTTGGGTTGCGGCAAGGGTTGTTTCGCATGGGCTTGTCCCGGGACCTCCCTCTGTCTTATGAGGAGTTGATGGAGCGAGCAGGGCGGGATATTGAAGTAGAGGCAACAAACTCGGAGTTCGCGACAAGAGTGGCCAAGTGGACGGAGGAGGAGAATATGGAGCAAGGAAGGAAGAGGAAGGAGGAAGAAAGAAGTCAGGGGCACCAGGGACCCCCCCCCCCCCCCCCCCCCCCCGTTGGGCAGGAGCAAGGCTGGGGGTTTCAACCACCAGTCGCCCGACCAACCTGGAGGCCGCCAGGACGACCCCCTCAAGGCCAAGGAAGAGGTCATTTCCAAGGGAGAGGAAACTTTCAGGGGGAACAGGGACGGTTCAACCCAGCAGGGTGGCAGCCAGACCCAAGGCCATTGCAACCCCAACCCCTGCAGGCCATGGAGATCAGCCGAAAAAGGGGAAACAAGAAGAGGGGTCGCGCAGGGAAGGAAGTAAGGTTGTTGGTACTGCCGTACTGTGACTTCCATCAGCAGGAGGGTCACGCGACAGCCACCTGCCCAGAGTTTCTGGAGGTAAGGCAAGGACCAAGAACCCCGGCAGAGGGGAGATAGCTTTACCTGGACGGACCAGGAGGAAGCTAAGGAGATGGAGGGAGTGATGAAGGAGATGGCCAAGATGCATGTGGCCGAGTAAGTGCGAGGAAGCGCATTGTAATGATATATAATCAATTTATGATGTATCAAAAGTAGTTAAAGATGGCATTTAAGTTAAGTCCCCGACTCGAGACCACTCACCCAGGCTTGTTGATGCTGGTCGTTGGGAGGCTCGTCGGGTAGATAGCATTTAGGCTAAGTCCTCGACTGGAGACCACTCGCCCAGGCTTGTTGATGCTGGTCGCTGGGAGGCTCGTCGGGTAGATAGCATTTAGGCTAAGTCCTCGACTGGAGACCACTCACCCAGGCTTGTTGATGCTGGTCGCTGGGAGGCTTGTCGGGTAGATAACATTTAGGCTAAGTCCCCGACTGGAGACCACTCGCCCAGGCTTGTTGATGACGGTCACTGGGAGGATCGTCGGGTAGATAGTATTTAGGCTAAGTCCCCGACTGGAGACCACTCGCCCAGGCTTGTTGATGTCGGTAGTTGGGAGGCTCGTCCGGTAGATAGAATTTAGGCTAAGTCCCCGACTGGAGACCACTCGCCCAGGCTTGTTGATGCCGGTCGCTGGGAGGCTCGTCGGGTAGATAGCATTTAGGCTAAGTCCCCGACTGGAGACCACTCGCCCAGGCTTGTTGATGCTAGTCGCTGGGAGGCTCGTCGGGTAGATAGCATTTAGGCTAAGTCCCTGATAGAGAAATTTGTGTTCTCCAATCTATACTCGATTAAGGCAAGTGTACCTATCGAAATATAGCATAGGATATAAAATATATCAAAGTCGTATAAAAACTCGGGGCAGGCAAGTACTATTACTCACAACGATTCTATTATCCTACCGAGCGGTTGATGGATTTTGAAACTAAAAATAAACTAACTTAATTAAAAGAGAAATAAAACTATTGCAAAAGAGTGCTCGATCGACGATTTACTTTGAAATAAAATAACGGAATAAATTAGTTTAACATTCGTAATTCTATTAAGACCGTGGCAGATCCGAAAATAAGAAATAATCTCGCTAGAGCATTAAATCTCCTAACTTCTAGATGTTTTGACCGAAATCTCTTTGCAAATCAAAAGGCCTAAAGTCGCATTATCGAAGTGAACCGCGCTATTGGATTTGACTCCAATCCGGAGGATTTACGTCATCCTATCTCTAGGGGTGCGTGCAACTCCTTCTTTCCTTGAGTGATCCTTCACATTCACGGGCCTCTCGGCTACTCGAATATGAGATCGGAATCTACTACCGTATACTAGAAATACGGAGTCGATACGAAATAATTCAAGGTCGGATCAAAAATTAAAAATACAAATGCAAACATAGAATGAAAAAAATATTATTTTATTGCAAAGATCATCACGATCGAACACAAAATGAAAATTAGCTAAGCATTATAGAAAGAGAAAAGAGGAAATAAATTGCATTTTCATTAAACAAGAAAAAAGAGTTATAATAATGATAAAACTAATACATGAAGAAACAAGAAGATAAAAAGAAGAAATACTTGAAGAAAGCTTGCTCTCTAACTCTCTACTTTCTAACTACATTCCACTCTAAAAATTCTAACACCAAAGCTTGAGACTTGTGCTCCTTTTATAGGAGAGGGGGAATGTTCTATATGGAGGATATGAAGGGACAAAGGGGGTGGAGATGCATGAATGATTTGATGAGGGAGAGAGAAAGGAAATGCAATGTATTTTATATAAAAGAAATATAAAATAAAATATAAAATTAAAATGGAAAGAGAGGGAGGGGAGAAGGATGGTTCGGCCATGCAAGTGTGTGCAGAGAAATGCATGAATATATAAATGATTAAGGTGAGAGAGATGCATGCAATGGATGAGAGAGAAAAGGTTTTAATAAAGAAAAAGAGGAGAGAGGAGGGGAAATTTCGGCCAAGTGCATGGATGATATTAAATGGAAATGAAAATTAAAAAGAGAGAGAGATGTGAAATGAAAGAGGGGAGAGAGAAGGAATTTCGGCCAAGTGCATGAGCCATGCAAAGGTGGTGGTGGGCTGCTCCGTTTTGCATCATGAATTGCGGTTTGGGCTTGCTCCAATTGAAGGGGCTGCTTGCTTGAGCTCGGGCTGCACCATGTGGGGATGTCGGGTTGCATCAAATGGAGTCCGGGCTGCACCATGGGCTCGGTTTGGATCATGTAGAGGGGCTGCATCAAGACAAGAGCTCGGGCTGCACCAACCTACAACAAACACAAAAGAAATTAGTTTTATAAGAAATTAAAAACAAAGTAACAACCTAACATAAAAACATTAATTATAACAAACATTAGCATATAAAATAACAAACATAACAATATTATTTATAACAAACATTAAAACATAAAATAACAATATTAAATCATAACATAACATAAAATAACATAAAATCATAAAATAACAAAATTAAAGCTTAACAACCATAAAATGCAAAGAGAATATAATTAAAACTAAGGAAATTTAAACTAAACTAACCTAAAAACGATGACTAAAAACTAGTCATCAGTCCCCGACTGGAGACCACTCGCCCAGGCTTGTTGATGTCGGTCGCTGGGAGGCTCATCGGGTAGATAGCATTTAGGCTAAGTCCCCGACTGGAGACCACTCGCCCAAGCTTGTTGATGCTGGTCGCTGGGAGGCTCGTCGGGTAAATAGCATTTAGGTTAAGTCCTCGACTGGAGACCACTCGCCCGGGCTTGTTGATGCTGGTTGCTGGGAGGCTCGTCAAGAAGATTTGTATGAGTTAAAGCCCCGAGAAGAGACCACTGACCGGACTCGTTGATGCCGGCAGGGCAGGAGAACTCACTCGGAGAGGCAGGTGATTTATTTTGGTTAAGGCCCCGAGAAGAGATCGCTGACCGGGCTAGTTGATGTCGGCAGGGCAGGAGAACTCACTCGGAGAGGCAGGAGACTCATTTGGTTAAGGCCCCGAGAAGAGACCGCTGACCGGGCTCGTTGATGCCGGCAGGACAGGAGAACTCACTCGGAGAGGCAGGTGATTTATTTTGGTTAAGGCCCCGAGAAGAGACCGCTGACCGGGCTAGTTGATGTCGGTAGGGCAGGAGAACTCACTCAGAGAGACATGAGACTCATTTGGTTAAGGCCCCGAGAAGAGACCGCTGACCGGGCTCATTGATGCCGGTGGGGCAGGAGAACTCACTCGGAGAGGCATGAGACTCATTTGGTTAAGGCTCCGAGAAGAGACCGCTGACCGGGCTCATTGATGCCGGCAGGACAGGAGGACTCACTCGGAGAGGCAGGTGATTTATTTTGGTTAAGGCCCCGAGAAGAGACCGCTGACCGGGCTAGTTGATGCCGGCAGGGCAGGAGAACTCACTCGGAGAGGCAGGTGACTTATTTTGGTTAAGGCCCCGAGAAGAGACCGCTGACCGGGCTAGTTGATGCCGGCAAGGCAGGAGAACTCACTCGGAGAGGCAGGAGACTCATTTGGTTAAGGACCTAAGAAGAGACCGCTGACCGGGCTAGTTGATGTCGGCAGGGCAGGAGAACTCACTCGGAGAGGCAGGAGACTCATTTGGTTAAGGACCCGAGAAGAGACTGCTGACCGGGCTAGTTGATGTCGGCAGGGCAGGAGAACTCACTCGGAGAGGCAGGAGACTCATTTGGTTAAGGCCCCGAGAAGAGACCGCTGACCGGGCTAGTTGATGCCGGCAGGGCAGGAGAACTCACTCGGAGAGGAAGGAGACTCATTTGGTTAAGGCCCAGAGAAGAGACCGCTGACCGGGCTCGTTGATGCCGGCAGGGCAGGAGAACTCACTCGGAGAGGCAGGTGACTTATTTTGGTTAAGGCCCCGAGAAGAGACCGCTGACCGGGCTAGTTGATGCTGGCAGGGCAGGAGAACTCACTCGGAGAGGCAGAAGACTCATTTGGTTAAGGCCCCGAGAAGAGACCGCTGACCGGGCTCGTTGATGCCCGCAGGTCAGGAGAACTCACTCGGAGAGGCAGGAGACTCATTTGGTTAAGGCCCCGAGAAGAGAACGCTAACCGGGCTCGTTGATGTCGGCAGGGCAGGAGAACTCACTCGGAGAGGCAAGCGAAACATTGGCTAAGGCCCCGAGAAGAGACCGCTGACCGGGCTAGTTGATGCCGGCAGGACAGGAGAACTCACTCGGAGAGGTAAGTGAAACATTGGCTAAGTCCCCGAGAAGAGACCGCTGACCGGACTAGTTGATGCCGGCAGGACTAGAGAACTCACTCGAAGAGGTAAGTGAAACATTGACTAAGGCCCCGAGAAGAGACCGCTGACCGGGCTAGTTGATGTCGGCAGGGCAGGAGAACTCCCTCGAGATGCAGAACACCTCAAAGATTATCGAGAAGGTCCACCCACTCGTCAAATATGCGGGTTGGACTTTCTTTCCGATCTTGAGGCAAGCTCAAAAGGAGCGGGGATTGTGTACAACCCCCATATTTGCCGAGTTGATGCGGCGCAGCACGTACAGGGTCGCAACGATAATGATGACCGTAACAGGGTGAAATGGCGGCTCGAGCGTAGTCGGAAATGACCGCTCAAAGGTGGTTGAGATCAGCTAAGGCAAAAATGGATCCGGACGAGAGAAAAAGGGAGCGGCGGGACCAATCGGGGGAACACCCACTCGGCCCCTAGCGGGCAGGCCCACTCTCAGCCTCCCCCGCTCGCCAACCTTAGGAGGGGCGAGTGGGGGCAGCCCCCCACTCGCCAACTTCCTTAGGAGGGGCGAGTGGAGGCAGCCCCCCCACTCGCTAACCTCCCTTAGGAGGGGAGAGTGGGGGCAGCCCCCCACTCGCCAACCGCCTTAGGAGGGGCGAGTGGGGGCAGCCCCTTGGGCGAGTGGGGGATTCCCCCTACTCGCCCGACCAAGTTGGCGAGTGGACCGATGTCCACTCGCCCGGGCAGGGTGACTTCGGTTCGTTGGGGCAAGGGGGCCTCGGTTCGTCCGTCCAGAGCAAAGTCAAGTTCAAATTGGAGTGCAGGTAGTATTTTCAAATACCGGAACTTGGCTATTGACAGACCTTTTACGTTATACGCAGCCCATTTTTAGAAAATCTATAAATAGACCCCCATGGGCACCTTGGGAAGGGTTGGCATCTCTTTACCCCACCCCCCTTAGTGGGTAGTCGGTTAGCAGGCGTCCCTGTCTTCTGCTCGCCAAGTCCCTTAGGCAAGCGGTCAGGTGTTCGCTAGTGTTCTCCGAGGTGCCCAGGCTCGGCATTGGCTTGGGAGGGGAAGATCTTCGGATCTTTCGGGTTAGTGGCGGGACCTCCTCGCTGCAGCTCGCGGGGTCTATTTTCATATAAGTCCACAAGTAGAGAGGTTCCTAGGCTCTAAGTGACCGGTCGTGGGACTTCACCCGAGAGGAGTAAGGGCGAACTGCCTACCCTGATTTCGAACTGTTCGAATCCCATTTTTTGGGTTTCAACACTGATGGTGGTAGTTTTTCCGTTCGACGAAGGGTGCGTTCGACGAAGGCGAGTTCGACGAAATCAGTTCCGTTCGACGAAATTGGTTCTATCACGCTCCTGACTGTATGCACGATGTCAGCAACCGCCGTACACGATTCCTTAATGCCGGGCGTTAGCCTTAACGCACGCGTTAGCTTCCGAGGCTATTTAAAAGTACAGCCCCTCTCATTCCTAATAGAGAAGAGATGATTCCAGAATTCTGATACTTTGGATAGAGGTTCGTGTACAGCAATTAAGAGATCTTCCTTGGGCTAACATGAAGATCTAAAGAAGATTTTGAAGGAGAAGGTCTACAACGCATATTCCATACGAAGGACGATCGTTTCAAGAACGCCAACATCTACATCGACTTCGTCTTCACCTTCAGAATTTCTTGGGGAGTTTCTCTTTACTTATCTTGTAATCTTTTATTTTTCCTTTTTGTATTTTGTGTGGAGAAATCGTTCGGTGAGAACGTCGGATTCCGTGGGTAAATTCGTCTTGTATTGACGACTAGGTCCTTGTGAGGCTTAGGGGGTAATTCGCCGTCTTGTGCGTGGCGACTAGGTCGAGGGTAGATCTAGGGGGTGGCTTGAGGCCTCATCTGGGGATAGATAAGCTATAACCAACCGGTCATTGGGAGAAGGACCGGTGAAACATCAAAAAGTGTTTTTACATATTTCCGCCTTGATTTCTAGCATTATAGAAATTAAACATTTGTGTATTCAATTTATTATAAAATAAAATCTTGTCTCTTAATGTTCTATTCAATTGATTTTATTTCCTCTTTGAGAATGTTTTAATTTCTATTTCCATCAAAGTATTAAATCTAACATTTGTATAATTATCTTTGAAATACAATAATAATTTTCATTATCTTTGATGTTCTGGAATTGTATTTCCTTTAAGATTTCATAAGTAAAATCACTGTGGCAATCTTTTTGTTCTGAAGAATATTCTCTGGATAGCTAACGCCCAGCGTTAAGAGTTAACGCCAGACGTTAGCAACAGTAAACAAAAAGTTTATTTCAATTATTTAAAAAGGAATCTTCAATATAATCTTATCTGGAATATTTAATTATATTTTCTTATAAAATAATCTGAAACTTCAGTTGCAAACTCTAATATTTTTAATTAAGATTTAAATTCCATAAAACCCTTATTCACCCCCCTCTAAGGGCGCCGTAAGATCCAACACGACAAACTCGGCTCGACGCTCGACGAAATTTGTCCCGCGTCTGACGAACGACACCTTTGAATCCGTCTCAGCGGTTGGGGTGAGAGGATCATCCGTCTCAGCGATCACTTCTATCCCATCTCAGCGGATCCGCTGGGATAGAGTTGTCTCAACGGTTTTTCCCCCATCTGCAGCTCTGCTCGACGGGGAGTGAAATTACCCCTCTACCCCCAATGGTCTGCCGTTAGCCCATCCAAACAGCGGAGTTTGGCTGTTAGCAGGCCAAATTGGGGTGCGTTTAGTAAAACCAAAAGGTGGAATTCCGCTATTAACAGACCATGTGTAAGACCCCCCTCCCGGAACACAAAACACGGCCGAGGGGAGTCTTATGCCCAGAACAGCATGAATCATGTCCACAAAATATATAAACGACAGGAAGCAAAAAGAGCTCCCAAATATACAAGAATAAGGTATAGCGGAAGTCTACAACAAGAACTACAATCCCTCACAACCGTATCAGAAGGTGTTGTTGCAAAAGCTGCAACATGTCTCCAAGTCCTATCACTCTGATCTGTCCGGTACTGCTCCAGCTGGGTGTGCTCCTAAAAATAGTGGTGTAACAACCGTTAGTCATAAAGACTAAGTGGCTTCACATTCTCTCACCCCGGCGACTCTTAGGCACCGTGTGGAAGGAAAGGAAGAAAAGCTGCAATATAACAGTATGTACAATATGCAGGTGACAAGGAGGTACTACTAACCTAGCAGTTATATATCAACAACTAACAACATGTATATATATACATCAAGCACCTTTCTAGCAAATCTATTATAATAATTCAAGGGGCTACTATGAAGTTGAGCAGTATATATATAAACGAGCATCAAAGTGAGTATACACACGCAGTTATAAAAGAGTCTAAGCAGTTGGGAGAGTAAACCAAAGTAGTTATAAAGTAAACTAGATCAAATAAAGAAACAACTAGAGCAGCTATGGAAGTAACCTCAACTTATGTGTGTATACACACAAACACATAAGCTAAGGGATCTGGCAAGAAGTAAACTCATCATATAAAAGAGCCCATACTAATTTATACGATGAGGTCTCTGTTTTATGCAAGTATGCTATGCCATGATGTGCAATGCAATGATGCAACTCATGCACACGACTCTATACGTACAGACCTTTTGTAGTTCCCTCTGTTCGAGTGTGTCAACTCAGGTACCCAGTTGAGGCAAATAGGGCAGTGGACCGGGCTATCCACTTCTAGGCTTGTGTAACACCACCCAACCTAGACCTTTGTACGCCCCTAAGAACACACAAGGTATCCACGTACTATCTGGTAAGCACCACCTCTAGCCCTCTATTCGAGTCTCCGCTCAGGTACCCAGTTGAGGCAATAGGGCAGTGGACCGGGCTGTCCACTTCTAGGCTTGTGTAACACCACCCAACCTAGACCTTTGTACGCCCCTAAGAACACATAGTGTATCCGCGTACTACTTGATACAAGAATGCCTCTAAGTGAAACACCAAACTCTTGGCTCGGAGGACTCGACCAGCCCTCCTTATATAACATGGAACCTACCTTTTGCAGGACAACCACAGTCCTCCCAATAGGATCTTGAGTCTACCGCTCGTCAGAACATCCCAGTTCTTCCTTATATCCTGAGCCTACCGCTCGCAGGACTAACTCAAGCTCTTAAGCAAGCAAGGGCTCCAAACCGAGTCCCTTCCCACATTAACTTAGGATGTCGACCCATCCCAATCACTAAACCCGCCCATAGTGGTGGTGAAGAGGTCGTACATACAAAGTTCCGACACTCTTCCATAGCCCGGTGCACCGAGGGGCGGCCTCTTTACCACCACTATGGGCGGGTTCAGATCAGCTAGGCCAGTGCTCAATCATCGCGATCAACTCTACACGATGCGGGTAAGCTTTCCCTTGTGCCCGTCACTTAAAGCTAGGCTCTTCAGGCCCTTCAGCTTCTTCTGCTATGCATCCAGTCCCCAGGACTTTAGGTCACACAGGCTCACACAATCTGCGCACTGGGCGCTATCGCTGGTGCTAACGCTAGCACCTGACGCTAGCAACAGAACCCAGTTCTGCCTGGCACTAGTAACAGAACCCAGTTCTGCTACCTCTGGGAAAACACCTCCAGAAATCAACAACTTAGCTCACCTGGAGCTACCGTCGGCGCTAGTAACAGAACTCAGTTCTGCTACCATTTTTTGGGTATTTTCTGGGAAACATGATAGAGAAAATCGTGTTCTCCAATCTATACTCGATTAAGACAAGTGTACCTATCGAAATATAGCATATGATATAAAATATATCAAGGTCATATAAAAACTCGGGTCTGGCAAGTACTATTACTCACAACGACTCTATTATCCTACCGAACGATTGGTGGGTTTTGAAAATAAAAATAAACTAAGCTTAATTAAAAGAGAAATCAACTATTACGAAAAGAGTGCTCGATCGACGATTCACTTTGAAATAAAATAATGGAATAACTTAGTTTGACATTTGCAATTTTATAAAGACCGTGGCGGATCCGAAACTAAGAAATATTCTCGCTATAGCAATAAATCTCCTAACTTCTAGACGTTTTGACCGAAATCTCTTTGCAAATCGAAAGGCCTAAAGTCGCATTATCGAAGTGAACCGCGCTATTGGATTTGACTCCAATCCAGAGGATTTACGTCATCCTATCTCCAGGGTTGCGTGCAACTCCTTCCTTCCTTGAGTGATCTTTCACATTCACGAGCCTCTCGGCTACTCTAATATGAGATCGGAATCTACCACTTTATACTAGAAATACGGAGTCGATACGAAATAATTCAAGGTCGGATCAAAAATAAAAATACAAATGCAAACATAAAATGAACGAAACGTTATTCCATTGCAAAGATCATCGCGATCGAACACCAATAAAATTAGCTAAGCATTATAGAAAGAGAAAAGAGAAACTTGCATTTTCATTCAACCTGAAATAAAAGTACAACAACGAAAAATACTAAACTATTACTTGGAGAAATGGAAAACAACAAGAAAATACAAATACTTGGAATGTAAGCTTGCTTTATAAAATATTCTAACTCCTACCTTCTTAGACTCCTCATCTTGAGGGATGGGGTCCTTTTATAGGAGAGGGAGAAGGATCTAGAAGGAAGTGGAGATGAAGGGACACATGGGGTGGAGAGATGCATGAATGGATAGGTGCATGAATAATAGTAAATGAGAAGAGAGAGGGGCTACATGCAATGTAATTTATATAAAAGAAATATAAAATAAAATATAAAATAAAAATAGAAAAAGAGGGGGGATGGATGGGATTAAATGAGGAGAGAAAAATATAAAAGAGGAGAGAGGAAGATGAGAGAGATGCATGCATGGAGAAGAGAGTGGTTGGGAGAAAGAGAGTCATGCATGAATATGCAAGGTGGCGGGTGAACATTAAAAAGGGGAAGATAGAGAGTGGGTTTCGGCCATATGCATGGGGACATGCAAAGGTGGCTCACGGTTTTAATAAAAGAGGTAGTGGGCTGCTTTGAGGGTGGAAATAAATCTTCAAAAGGTGGTCGACTGCATGCTATTGGAAGAAGTGGAGAGCACAAGTCACGTAGGCTGCATTCATGTGTATTTGGACAGCAACAAGAGGCTCGACTGGCTGCATCAAATGGGGGCGGTTTGGATCAAGTAGAGGGCTGCACCATGTCCTAGAACAAAACAAAGACATTAAATTTTATAAGAAATTAAAAACAAAGTAACAACCTAACATAACAACATTAATTATAACAAACATTAGCACATAAAATAACAAACATAACAATATTATTTATAACAAACATACAAACATAAAATAACAACATTAAAGCATAACATAACATAAAATCATAAAATAACAATATTAAAGCTTAACAACCATAAAATGCAAAGAGAATATAATTAAAACTAAGGAAATTTAAACTAAACTAACCTAATAACGATGACTAAAAGCTAGTCATCAAACTCCCCATGCTTAGGCTTTGCTTGTCCTCAAGCAAATGGAAATCAGAATAGAGGGGAAACAAAAAGGAAAATAATTTTTAAGTTGCATAATTAAGAAAACCAAAATGTGGAAAATTAAACTATCCTAATTTCTATGCTAACAACTAGTGAGGTGAGATATCCAAAATAGAAAACTTGAAAAGAGGAGATCTAAAAATATTATTAAAACATAAAGAAGGATTACACATTTCTAAATCCCTAAAACAAGACATCCAAAAGTTTGGGAAAATAAGAAACACAAAAATATAGAGTTTCTAAATAAACGGTGCATTAGACGAATTACTAAGTTGCTAAAATAGCGACTACCCCTAAATCACCTCAAAATAACCTCCAAAGAAATCCATCAATGATGGTGTCCATAGGCTTGTCCGTTCACACTCTCTCCACTACGCAGATTTGTAACACGTTCTAAAGATTACTAGGACTTAATAGGCGTAATAATTTGGTTTAGGTAAATGATTAGGAGTGATAATTCAAAGATAAAAAGGAAAACTAAACACACTAAACCAAAGTTGAGCACAAAATCAAGAATTGAGAGGTACAACATTTTTCATTTCAAAAATAAAAACAAGGTCATGTAATTTTTTTCTTTTCATAACTGGCCACGAATAAACTTCATTTTTTTCTATTGATTTCACACAATTTTTTTTTATCACGATCTTCTTCTTTTTGGTACTACTTTTTCTAAATGGGAGCTCCAAATGTAAGCTTTCAAGTATCTTTTCATTTTTCAAACATAAACCCCATCACAAAAATGAGTAAACATAAAGTTCAAGGTTTAGTGTGGAAAAAGGGTTAGGCATTTTGGCTTTGGTGAAAAGGTGAAAAGTGGAGCTTAGACAAAGAAAAAGGGAAAGGCCCAAAATAGTTTGCAATGGTGTAATGTTTAGGTGGGCAAAAAGGCTCAAACGGGTCAAAGGGTGGCCTAGATCATTTCTAAAGTTTGTGAAAATCAAAAACTACGCACATGCTTCGAGAGTAGCTAGGGACAAGTTCTAGACACCAAGAAAGAATTATTCCTAAATGAAAAAGTGATAACGCTATTTAGCAACCGTTCCTAGGCAATAACACCGAATAAAAAGAAAAACTACAATTTGCTAACTTATAGTCCTTAAAGGACTGATGTCTATATTTAGAGATTAGAAAATCGTAAAACTAAAATATGTTAAACTAATAAGTTTAGAAAACATATTCAAGGAAATTCTACGTAGGACAAAAGAACCTCTCGGGCATACACATCACTAGAAGACGCATAAAAATAAAGATAGAAAATAATTTTTTGACTTTAATTTTCAAATAGATTATATATATATATATATTTAAATTTTTTGGATTTTTTCATAAGGCTAAAGAAACAAAATAGTACTATAATAAAAAAAACTTGATTTTGTTTTGTTTTCAAATTTTTTTGTGTTTTTTTGAAAGACTTAAAAAGAAAGGGAAAACACTCCCCCATGCTTAAAGTTCAACATTGTCCCCAATGTTGAATAGTAAGTATGAGGAAAAAAAAGAAAAGAAGAGGGGGGTGCAATAAAGTAAAATAAAAAAACGACTTCCCCGGATTCGTGAGGCTGAATGTTGATGTTGCTCCCCCATGCTTGAGCTGGAAACCGACTCAGGCCTAAGGAAGAGAAGAATGATGGAGCCAAACAAACCGCCGGGGGTATTATTCCTGCAAAACAAAATAAAAAAGCAAAAACAAAAAGAAAGAAAAGGATAAGCAAGGGGTGCCTCCCAAGAGCGCTCTTTGTTTAACGTCGTCTGAGCCCGACGTTATTGGTTAGCTAAATGGAATATAAAAACTGAAGTGAAGAGGTAACTCCCTAAGTATGCGCTTAGGAGAGTAAATATGAAAAAAGAAGATACGAAGAATCGCACCAACATGCGGCGGAATCTTCAAAGGAATGACGCCCGAGAATGTACGGACGGAGTTATTGAAGAACTCCGCCGTATGCGGAACGGGGAAGAAGGGGTCGTCAAAAGAAGAAGAGATAAAATAAGAAGAAATAGAAAGAGGAATAAAAGAAGGTGAAAAAGAATTTTCATCAACAAAAATTTCACAAGGAGAAAGAGAATCTTGTGAAATTTCGGAAGAAGAAGGGGTAGAAAGAACTAAAGATGGATTATCTAAAATAAAAGAAGGAGAATTATCTAAAATAGAAGAAGAAGAAGAAAAAGAAGATTCGCTAAAAAAAGAAAAATTTGGAACAGATGAATTTAAGACTGAAATGGAATCACCAACGTCATCGAAAAAAGAAAGAGAATTATGAGACGTCTCGTCATCCTCAAGAGGTAAGAAGCACGCCGGAATATCCATATGTGTGTCATCCAAAGGAGGAAGGAAACAATCCGGAACATCCGATTAGTTATCTTTCTCGAGAGGAATAAGACAAGCCGGGATATCCGGTGACTTATTACATGAAGAAATTGGAGGAGACGGAGAAGAAGACGAAGAAAACGATGCGGCCTCACGAGAAAAACAATCCAAAATGGTTTTGAAATGCGAATTAATATTATCAATAGACGTTTGCAATTCCAAATACCCATTATTGATAGAACTAAAAATTAGAGGCGCGGCGCTTTGCGGGGCAAAATCATGCGAAAAATAAGACGGGTTCCCCATCTCCCAAGTAGGATAAAAATTAGAGTAAGGGTCAAATTGGCCACTTTGACCTACTCCAGAAAAATTGAAATCATATGAGGGAGGGGTTCCCGAAAAACATGCAAAATTAAAGTGGTCGGGCGACCCGCAGAGCGCAAAAAGAAGATGATTCCATGATAAAAAAAAGTTGTTACCAAAAAAGAAAGAGAAAATTAAATTTGTTTTTTTTATTGATTTTTTTAGGCGGATTATGTTAGTCCTGGACTTCCCGAGATCTGCCTTGTGAGGGGTTTGCAATGGAACTAGAGGCTATGATGGAAATTCAAGCCCAAAGCGTCCTTTCCAGGAATTTAGGTGGGGTAGAAAAATGATGATGTGGGTTAATTATAATTTATAATAATAATAATTTTTTTTTTGAATTTTAGTAGAAGTAATAAACTCGATGCTTTCGTAATATTGCCAAAAATATCCCCGGCAACGGCGCCAAAAACTTGATAGAGAAAATCGTGTTCTCCAATCTATACTCGATTAAGGCAAGTGTACCTATCGAAATATAGCATAGGATATAAAATATATCAAGGTCGTATAAAAACTCGGGTCTGGCAAGTATTATTACTCACAACGACTCTATTATCCTACCGAACGATTGGTGGGTTTTGAAAATAAAAATAAACTAAGCTTAATTAAAAGAGAAATAAACTATTACGAAAAGAGTGCTCGATCGACGATTCACTTTGAAATAAAATAACGGAATAAATTAGTTTGACATTTGCAATTTTATAAAGACCGTGGCGGATCCGAAACTAAGAAATATTCTCGCTAGAGCAATAAATCTCCTAACTTCTAGACATTTTGACCGAAATCTCTTTGCAAATCGAAAGGCCTAAAGTCGCATTATCAAAGTGAACCGCGCTATTGGATTTGACTCCAATCCGGAGGATTTACGTCATCCTATCTCTAGGGTTGCGTGCAACTCCTTCCTTCCTTGAGTGATCTTTCACATTCACGAGCCTCTCGGCTACTCGAATATGAGATCGGAATCTACCACCGTATACTAGAAATACGGAGTCGATATGAAATAATTCAATGTCAGATCAAAAATAAAAATACAAATGCAAATATAAAATGAACGAAACGTTATTCCATTGCAAAGATCATCGCGATCGAACACCAATAAAATTAGCTAAGCATTATAGAAAGAGAAAAGAGAAACTTGCATTTTCATTCAACTTGAAATAAAAGTACAACAACGAAAAATACTAAACTATTACTTGGAGAAATGGAAAACAACAAGAAAATACAAATACTTGGAATGGAAGCTTGCTTTCTAAAATATTCTAACTCCTACCTTCTTAGCCTCCTCATCTTGTGGGATGTGGTCCTTTTATAGGAGAGGGAGAAGGATCTAGAAGGAAGTGGAGATGAAGGGACACATGGGGTGGAGAGATGCATGAATGGATAGGTGCATGAATAATAGTAAATGAGAAGAGAGAGAGGGGCTACATGCAATGTAATTTATATAAAAGAAATATAAAATAAAATATAAAATAAAAATAGAAAAAGAGGGGGGATGGATGGGATTAAATGAGGAGAGAAAAATATAAAAGAGGAGAGAGGAAGATGAGAGAGATGCATGCATGGAGAAGAGAGAGGTTGGGAGAAAGAGAGTCATGCATGAATATGCAAGGTGGCGGGTGAACATTAAAAAGGGGAAGAGAGAGAGTGGGTTTCGGCCATGTGCATGGGGACATGCAAAGGTGGCTCACGGTTTTAATAAAAGAGGTAGTGGGCTGCTTTGAGGGTGGAAATAAATCTTCAAAAGGTGGCCGGCTGCATGCTATTGGAAGAAGTGGAGAGCACAAGTCACGTAGGCTGCATTCATGTGTATTTGGACAGCAACAAGAGGCTCGACTGGCTGCATCAAATGGGGGCGGTTTGGATCAAGTAGAGGGCTGCACCATGTCCTAGAACAAAACAAAGACATTAAATTTTATAAGAAATTAAAAACAAAGTAACAACCTAACATAATAACATTAATTATAACAAACATTAGTACATAAAATAACAAACATAACAATATTATTTATAACAAACATAAAAACATAAAATAACAACATTAAAGCATAACATAACATAAAATAACATAAAATCATAAAATAACAATATTAAAGCTTAACAACCATAAAATGCAAAAAGAATATAATTAAAACTAAGGAAACTTAAACTAAACTAACCTAAAAACGATGACTAAAAGCTAGTCATCAAAACACCTCCAGAAAACTTTGTTGTATAACACATTACACAGAACCTGAAACACGACCTATACACGGAGTCCTCTCCGGCACACAACAAGCCACATCACCAATCCAGACCAACCTGTCCAGATGGGCTTCACACAGCATGCCTATGTTCGTACTGTTGGAACATGGTTTTCCGCATCCCTTTGATTTGAGAATAACAAATCCTACTTGTATTTAATCTTGCTTGCCTTTGTGTTTTTAGCATGCAGGTTTTGAACATGTATGACACTAGGTTGCTGTTCCATTGGTCTGGAACTATCTGCATGCTTAAATGAATATATTCTAACGCCAGGCGTTATGCTTAACGCTAGGCGTTAGCGATCGACGGGATGGTCTGTCGTTCGACGGGATGGTCTGTCGATCGCCTGGATGGCTTGCTGACTGAAGAAATGAGAGAAGATCAACGCCAAACGTTAGGACTTAACGATGGGCATTAACGCTCGATGTTTATGGCAAGAGGGGAAGCAGCCGTGATTGAAGGGGCACTTTTGGAATGATTTGATCTAACGCCAGCGTTAGCCTCAACGCCAGCGTTAGGGTTGCCTAAAATGAAAGATTCCTAAAGTGCAAAATCTCCTTCCTGTTTTGAAGATCCGAGCCATCAAAACATTTCCAAACTGGGTCAACACTAGGCGTTAGCGTCAACGACGACGTTAACCTCCTGGCCTATAAATAGATGGAATTCATCTTCCCCTATTACTGACTTTGGAGAGCCATATTCCAGCACTTGATAATCTCTGCAAGGGCCGTATTTCCAGACCATCTTCTCCCACACAAGTTCCAACAAGAAGAATTCAAGGAGAGACGGATCAACGCTTTTGCAAAGTGAAGGATGCACGCTTCGACTTCAAGAACATCCAGCGAGCCTTCACCTTCTCCAGAATTCTTTATAGGGAGTTTTTATTATATTTTGTATTTTCTTTTGTAACTATTTTTATTACCATCGTGGAGTGAATTCGCCTCGTGTTGGCGACTAGGTCTAGGGCGTTGATCTAGGGGGTGCTCAAGGTCTTTTCTGGGGATAGAAAGGCTAGAGCGGCTTGAGGCCATATCCGGGGGATGATAGGCTAAAGCCACTGGTTCATGGGGATACGAGTCGGGATAGAAAACAAAAAAGGATTTTTATATTTATCGCCCACGATTTCTATCGTCATAAGAAATCAAGTTTTGTAATTTCATATCTCAAGATTAATAAAATCATGTTTCTCTTTTATATTACTTGATTTCTTCTTTTCTAATTACAAATGTTTTAAAATAAAGTATAAGTTTTCAAAACCCTTATTCACCCCCCCCCCTCTAAGGGCGCATCACGATCCAACAAGTGGTATCAGAGGGGTTTTATTCCAATCATCTTAACAACCGGGAATAATGGCGTCTCGTGATCTCGCTTTTCATGAAGGCAAGGAATAAGTAGACCTCCACTTTTCACTGGAACTTACTATAATTATTGGAGAACGCGAATGCGTTATTTTCTAATTAATTTAGATCTAGATGTTTGGTCTAGTATTAAAACACCATATACAACTCCTACTTATATTGTTGGAGAAGTAACCATGGAAAAGCCTAGAGATAGATGGGATGATGGGGATAAAAATAAATGTAAAAATAATGCTAAAGCTATGAATGTTTTATTCTGCGCATTAGATAGAACCGAATTTAGTAGAGTTTGTGCTTGTGAAACTGCTTATGACATTTGGAATTTGCTTGAAATAACGCATGAAGGTACCTCGCAGGTCAAAGACTCAAAGCTATTCCAGCTGGAATCGGAGTTTGAAAGGTTCAGGATGGATCCAAATGAGGACGTGAACTCAATGTATACTCGCTTCACCAAGATTGTCAACGCCTCAAAGATTCTTGGGAAAACTTTCTCAAACGGTGACTTGGTGAGAAAGATCCTTCGGTCTCTTCCTCCGAAGTTCAATCCAAAGGTGACAGCAATTTCTGATTCGCATGATCTAAGGCGGCTCCAGATCGAGAGCCTCATTGGGAATCTTAAAACCCATGAGGTCGAACTCAACATTCAAGATGAAGAATACAATAAGGAGCCAAAGAAGAAGGCTTTGGCACTAAAGTCGAGAAAAGAGGATGACAATGATGAAGAAGATGAGGAGAGTCTCTTTGTGAAAAACTTCACAAAGTTCATGAAAAATCCAGAAAGAAGGATTACCTTCTGCAAGTACTTTCGTAAAGGATCATCTTCCAAAAAGGAGAAAATGGAAAAATCAAGCGACGGCGATGAAGAGCGATCTCCTCCCGAGTGCTTCCACTACAGGAAGATCGGGCATATAAGAATCCAATGCCCAAAATACCTGAAGGAGCAAAAAGAAAAGCGACATAAAGGAAAGGGGAAGAAGAAGGTCTTAAAGGCGGCAACATGGGATGATTCTTCATCTGGTTGCTCAAACGATTCGAGTTCAAGTGAGGATGATGAGGCAAATTTGTGTCTCATGGGGAGGAACCAAGAACCAACTGATGACGAGTGCAGTGGCGATACTGAGGTAATTCCTTCAACTTTGTGATGATCTTTATGTTGAATATTTCAATACATGCAAATCATTTTGTAAAAATTTAAAAGATCTTGAGCTTCTTAAAGCAGAAAATAAAATACTCTTGAAACAAAATCAAAAATTAAATAAAGAAATAATGTCTTGCCAAAAGAATGACAATCATTTGACAAAATCAATGGAACTTAAAAACGATCTTTCTAAGGCTCTCTCCAATATTGAATCACTCATGAAAGAAAAGGGAGACTTAAAAATAAGGTTGAACATATCTCTTTCTCAAATTGAAAATGAAAAGAAAAATTTTGCAAAGTGATGTGGAAATCTAGTAAGTGAAAACTTCGCCTTAAAAGCCCGAATAAATGATCTTAATATGGCAATAACCAAATTTGGGGTTGGCCAAAAATCACTGGACATGATTTTGGGCTACCAGTGCCATGGGTCTGCCAAGTCTGGGCTGAGATTTGTCTCCGAAACATACCACCCAGCGTTGACTACTAATGCTGGCGTTAGCTCTATTTCCAAGAATAAAAAATTGTTTTCTAAATATAATTTCTTTACTCCCTCTACCTCTGTGTATACCAGCAAGAGTCAACAACTATCACAGAAAAAGGTCTCTACCCCTTTTGTTGCTTGTGCCAATTGCTTATTGTTTGGGCACACCACGGACTCTTGTAGGAAGAAGGGAAAGCGCACTTTAAAACAAATCTGGGTACCTAAGGTCTCCACCTATGTTATGGGAGGAACCTCATGGGTATCCGGATCTTTACTAACATTTTCTTCTTAGGTATGTTGGCAGGCTAAGGACAAAGGAGACATGTGGTACTTGGACTCGGGTTGCTCCAAGCACATGACGGGCGATAAAGCAAAGTTCCTTAGCCTCTCTAAGAAAAAAGGAGGAACCGTGACGTTTGGTGACAATGGAAAAGGAAGAATATTAGGCACCAGTATAGTGGGCAACGAATCTTTCTCTCTTACAAATGTGTTATTTGTAGAAGGCTTAAAACACAACTTAATTTCTATTAGTCAACTATGCAATAAAGGTCTGAATGTGTTATTTGAGTTTTCTTCAAATCTGTGCAAAATTATTGATCCTAAGTCTAATAATATTGTACTCACTGCACCAAGACTTCATAATGTCTATTTATTTACTTTTCATGATCTATCACGTGCATCACTTAAATGTCTTATTTCAAAAAATGAAGAACTTGAATTGTGGCATAGACGTCTTGGTCACTCTACCACTAAGTTGATTTTAAAATTGTCAAAAAATAAAATTATTAGAGGGTTGTCAATACTAAATGGAAATCTATCTTCTTTATGGTCGCCTTGTCAAAAAGGAAAATTTTCAAAAACATCATTTAAAAGTAAAAGTGAAATATCCACCACAAGACCTTTGCAACTAATTCACATGGACCTCTTTGGGCCAATTAGTACTTGTAGTCTTGCGGGTAAAAAGTACACTTTGTATTGATTGACGAATTCTCTATATTCACATGGACTTTATTTCTCACCTCCAAATCCGATGCATTTTCTGAATTTTCAAAACTTTGTAATCGCATTCAAAATGAATTAGACTTAAAAATAAAGTGCATAAGGTCGGATCATGGAGGGGAATTTGAAAATGATAGTTTCACCACTTTTTGTAATAATCTAGGTATCAAGCATGAATTTTCCGCTCCGCACACCCCCCAACAAAATGGTGTGGTGGAGAGGAAAAATAGAACCCTTCAGGAACTCGCGTGCACTATGTTATCCGAGTATGGGTTGCCTAGATCCTTTTGGGCTGAAGCAGTAAATACATCTTGTTATGTTATAAATCGTATCATGCTTCGCCCTATTTTGAAATTAACTTCATATGAATTATATTACCAAAAGAAACCAAATGTATTGTACTTTCATGTTTTTGGATGTAAATGTTTTATCTTAAATACCAAAGATACATGAGCTAAATTTGATGAAAAATGCGATGAAGGAGTCTTTCTTGGTTACTCGTCTACTAGCAAGGCATATAGGACAAATAATAAGAAATCTAAAAAGGTTGAAGAGTCAATTCATGTGAAGTTTGATGAAACTACGCCTTGTGTAGATTCTACTAGTGCAGGAAAAGAAGATGAACCCCCATCACCTTTGGAGCTTGATGACGATGAATCACTTGGAAAGGACAAAGAGGTAGAACCGGTGCAAGAAGAGTTTGTGCCTCCAAGCGTGCTTAGATTCACAAGAGATCATCGAAGAGAGCTTATCATTGGAGAACCATCAAGAGGGGTAACTACACCCTCTTCCTTTAATGAATCTTTTTCTAATTTATGTTTTGACTCTGAAATTGAACCTAAAAATGTTTCTACCACTTTAAATAATGAGTTTTGGTTTATTACTATGAATGAAGAATTAAATCAATTTGAACGCAATAGGGTTTGGAAGCTTGTAGAAAGACCATCTAATCACCATGTTATTGGTGTCAAATGGATATTTAAAAATAAATTAGATGGAGATTCTAGAATCACTAGGAACAAAGCTAGATTAGTGGCACAATGTTATTCACAAATTGAGGGGGTCGACTTTGATGAAACATTTGTTCCCATTGCTCGCCTTGAATCGATTAGAATTTTTCTTGCATTTGCAAGCTATATGAAGTTTAAACTATTTCAAATGGATGTAAAAAGTGCATTCTTAAACGGGATAATTAAAGAAGAAGTCTATGTAGAACAACCCCCAGGTTTTATAGATGAAAAATTTCCAAATCATGTCTATAGATTAGAAAAAGCGCTTTATGGTCTAAAATAAGCGCCCCGTGCTTGGTATGAACGTCTAACATCTTTTTTATTGAAGCACGGTTATAAAATGGGTAGTGCCGACAATACACTCTTCATTAAGCATATTAATGATGATATAATTATCTTACAAATATATGTTGATGATATTATTTTTGGAGCCACTAATGAAGAGCTATCTAGTGAAATTGTACTTGTACTGCAAAATGAATTTGAAATGAGTCTAGTTGGTGAATTAACTTATTTTTTAGGCTTTCAAATAACCCAAAGAAATGATGGAATCTTCATATATCAATCTAAATATGTTTATGATATGTTAAAACGCTTTGGATTTGAAAACTTAAAACAAGCTAGTACTCCAATGAGCGCATCACTAAAATTAGGAAAAGATGAAACTGGAATTTCCATTGACCAAACTTTATATAGAGGGATGATTGGATCCTTATTATACCTTAGTGCATCTAGACCCGATATTATATTTGTCGTATGCTTATGCGCTAGATTTCAAGCAAAGCCAAAAGAATCTCATTTAAAAGCGGTAAAACGAATATTTAGATATCTTATTGGCACACATAAACTAGGACTTTGGTATCCAACCAATGATTCCTTTCTATTACATGGGTATTCCGATTCCGATTATGCGGGTTGCTCTCTAGATAGAAAAAGCACTAGTGGCACATGTCATTTCTTAGGTCCTTCTCTAGTTGCATGGTCAAGTAGAAAACAAAATTCCATTGCCCTCTCCACCACCGAGGCAGAATATATTGCACTAGGAAGTTGTTGTGCCCAGGATTTATGGATGACTCAAACCTTAGAAGATTTCGGAATTCATTTAACTAATATTGAACTCAAGTGTGACAACAAGAGTGCTATTGATTTAACCAACAACCCCGTTCATCACTCAAGATCCAAACACATAGACGTTAGACATCATTTCATTAGGGATCACATAAAAAAGGAACATGTTCATGTAAACTTTATTGGAACTGAATCCCAACTTGCTGACATCTTTACCAAGCCTCTACTTGACTCCCGCTTTGCTCTGCTTAGATTAGAATTAGGAGTCTTAGACTTAACAAATTGAAAACTCATCACAAGTTATGAAAAATCAAATAAAAATAAATAAAACTATTTTGAAAACCACCAAAATATGCTTAAATAAGCCTTCTACTCATTTTCATTTTCTCTGAAATTTCTACCTTAAGAAGGTCTATGTACATACTCCCTATTCCATAGATTTTGTTTTTTCAAAAATCTCTAAAAATCATGTACTGTCCCGGCGTTAACTAGTTAACACCAGGCGTTAGTCTTTTTGATTAGATTTAAATTCTGTCTTCTCTGCCATATTTCTGGTATTTCTCTACTATAATTTCCTTAAATTAATTTGCCTCTTAATTTATTATTTTCACCTCAAAATATACAAATAAAATAGATATATAACCATTTTTAAAATTTACAAAACTCATGCTTGATTTGCCTTCTAGTATCTTCCAAATTATTTGAAATTTCTACAGTATGAAGGCATATATACATGTTATTTATTCCAACAAATTTTTTTTCAAAAACCTTAAAAAATAGTGTCTTGTTTCAGCGTTAACTACTTAACGCCAGGCGTTAGCTCTCTTTTGCAAATGTGAAAACTTTTTTGGGGTTTATTGCCAAATTGTTTTTGGTTATTGTTTCTCTCTAATTTTATATTTTTTTTCTGTTAGGTCTATTTTAAAATTCAACAAAAATATATATAATCCAAAATCCAAAAAAATAATTTTTACTGTGTTATTGCTGATCTATATTAAATTATTGTTTGACTATATGTCTTCACTTGAGCACAGCATCTTAATCATCTATGTTTCAAATGGTCAATCTTATTTGGGCATACACAAAAAGAGTTTCTTAAATGAGCAATTTTAATTTCAAATTTATTAAACATTGTCCTATTTTTCATGCCTTGACCTTAATCTAATTATGTGCAATGCAATAGTCTATAGATAATTGTGTATGTTTTGCCTAGCATGCCTCTAAGCATGAGCAATATTTTATGCTAATCAATGATCCATACACTCACCATTTTGATGATCTACATATGTTCATAATCTTCAACTTGCATGATTGTGTAATGTAATAGTTTTAATCTGTTAAGATATTTGTCTACATTACTAACACCTTCACTCAAACAATAAATTTCGTGCACATATAGAAGTGATTACTTTCAAAAATAGTATATTGTGTTTACAACAAGTGAATTCTGAGACCTTTGGCCCACTATTACACTAATATGAAATATAAAGCCAAAGATAACTCAACCAATCACTACTCACCCTCCTGATAAGTCTTAATGAGCATTATGAGGTTGAGCACCTTGGAAAGAATTGTAAAATGTCTTGTGTACACATTATTTTTTATCACTTCTATTTGTACATCGGATCACTAAAAATAAAAATTCAATAAAATTGCTTAAGTGATCCCCCAAGCAATACTTCGCTCCCTGATAAGTCTTAATGAGCATTGTGTGGGCGAAGCACCTTGGTTGTTGTACCTATTTTATTGTGCCTTGAAATTTTATTTTTGTGTTGATGTGTGAAAGTAAATATAAGGTTACATCCTTAATAGTATTATTTCTATTTCATTATATATGTCATGTGTTTTGATTATATCATTTGTATACTTTTATCAAAACACTCTATGCACACATCATTGATTTTTATAAAATTTCAACTCATGAGAATTGGAACCTATTACAAAATTACAAAATTCTCTAAAAACTCAAGTAAAAGCACTAGATTGTAATGCATGATTTCTGTTGGAACAAGGTCTTCCGCATTTCCTAAGTTTGAGAATAACAAAACCTATTTGTATTTGATCTTGTGTGTTTTAAGTGTGCAGGAAAACAAAGTCCATATGACTCTAGGATTACGTAAGAAGGGTTCCCCCAAATTTGAGCCATCAAATCCAACATTCCCACTAGCGCCGGCGGTAGCACCTAGCGCCCGGCGCTAGCAATGATTAGCGCAATTTCAGGAGCACATATAGAAGGAGCTAGCGCCTGGAGGTAGCCGATAGCGCAGACGGTAGCGCGGAGCACAGAAGGCAAGAGAGAAATGTTTCCTCGGATTGAAGATTCTGCCGCGCAGAATATGTCCTAATATGGGATAGCGCCGGCGGTAGCGCTAGCGCAGGCGCTAGCGCTAAGGCAATAAAATGGACCCTTCTCTTCTCATTTTGGCTTGCTGATTCCTGAGAGAGGTCTTGTGCCAGAGTTCCAAAGCCTTATATGGCCGAGAGTTGATCTCCCACCAAACGCTTAAAGAGTTTCTGAAGGAGGACTTCGTCACGCTACATCCAAAGAGGGATCGCTTCAACCTCGCTTATTCTACAGCGATCGTTCATCTCCGACTTCAGAAGTTTCTTAGAGGGAGTTTTTAATATTGTTGTTGTTATCTTATTTCATATCTTTTGTAACCGTTAGAGAATTCACCTCATGTTGGCGACTAGGTCTGGGTAGGATTTAGGGCAGAAATTCGCCTCGTGCTGGAGACTAGATCTAGGTTAGGTCTAGGGGGTGCTCGAGGCCATATCCGGGGAAGGGTTGGCTAGAGCGGCTTGAGGCCGTATCCGGGGAAGGAACAACTAAAGCCAACCGGTTCGTGGGGATACGAGTCGGTATAGAAAACAAAAAGAGTCTTTCATATTTCGCTTTGATTTCTAGCATCATTGAAATCTAATTTTGTAATCAATTTTATTAATAGCAATCATGTCTATCTTTGTGTAATAAAATTGATTTGATCTTCATTTCTCTAAATTGTTTACTATCCTCTCCTTCATTATAAAACAATTTAGATCTTTATTCAAAATCACGATTTTGATCTCTTATCATAAGCAAGTATTTCAAAATATAATAAGTTTTTAAAACCCTTATTCACCCCCCCCCCCCCCTCTGAGGGCACCTACCGATCCAACAAGTGGTATCAGAGCGGTTTTATTCCAATCGGCTTAACAACCGGGAATAATGGCGTCTCATGATCTCGCTTCTATTAGTGAGGCAAATTTTTATGAAGAAGAAAAATCACTAGCACCACCTTTATTTAAAGGGACAAATTATAAAGGGTGAAAAATTTTAATGGAAAGGATTATTAAATCTTTAGATATCGAAGCATGGAATTTAGCAATAGTAAGACCAGCGGATGAATCAAATAAAAAGGAACGTCATCTAAATGCAAAAGCCAGACACTATTTATTTTGTGGTTTATCAAATGAAGTTTTCAAATTAATATATTGTTTTTCTAGTGCATACAAAGTATGGAAATTTATTGAAGAAATGTATGGTCTTCCTCTCGCAGGTATGGAATAAACACAGGAGGAGAAGGACATACAAGCATCCACCATTATTCAAGAAGATCTCTCTCGTAGCAAATCCATGGAGATCATGGAAATTAACTTATAAAAAGAGAGCAATACATCAAGAGAAAAAGAAGATGAAAATTCATCTATGATGGAGGAAGGCCTAAAAGATGACGAAGGAACTTCATGTTCACATGTTGCCTCTTCCAATAGCACTGTAAGAAAGTCTAAATCTTCTTCTTGTGTGATAACTTCTATCTCTAGTTTCAATATACTAAAAATGGCTAAACGTAAGATCAAGAAATTGAAAATTACTAATAAAATTTTACGTTTAGAAAATAAGAGGTTAAAAGCTAATGTTATTTTAGATTCTAATTGTGATGTGGCTTCTCCATCTTGTCCTTCAATTGAAAAGACACCACCTTTTTTAGAATTTAATGATTTAAAAGAAAAAGACAAGGGACTTGAAAAGGAACTTCATATTGTAAAAGAACACAATGAAAAATTGTCGTTAGAAAATTCAACTTTGAAAAATGATTGTGCTATGTGTACAAGTTATAAAATTGAAATTGAAGAGATGGATGAAACATTTGAGGAATATAGAAATAAATATCAAAATCATATTGATTCAATTGTTTCTACTCTTAAAAATAGCACAATTGCTAATAATAAAGTTAGACATAATTTGAAACTTAAGAACAATGAATTAGAAACTAAAATTAACTTGCTTAAGGAAATCATAAAGAAAAATTCTCAAAACATACATTCTCAATATCAAGCAAACTCCAAAAGCAAGTTGAATATGATTTCTCAAAATTTGAATAAGCCAAACAATGGAAATAAAAAAACTTCAAAAGATTGAAAATGAAATTCCAAAATACTATCATCATTATTACTTACAACATCAATCTTCTCCCAACATAAAATTAACATCATCACAACTTTCCTATGAAAAATACTTTCAATAATCATCATAATTATAAACTTCAAAATAAAAATATTCACAATGGAAATTTGATGCAAAAACACAATATTAAACCTAAGTACGAGTGGAGACCCAAGATTATAAATAAAACATTAACTCCACTTGAAAGGGGTCATTCATACTCATCTACCCAAAAATCATCTCAATCTATTTGGGTACCTAAAGGAACCATTACACATGGTTCTCTTTGGATACCTAAATCTCTTGTTCTTTAGGTATCATCAATTGCATGAAGTAGAGTCCTTTCAAAATGAAATATACAAAGTTCTACTTCATGATATGCTTTAATGCCCTTTTTTGTTTTCTTTTTTAAGATATCATGTAATGGTCATCTTACATGTTATTGAAAATATGATTTTATCTCTTAAAACTTAATGAGTTTATAAATCAAATTAATCAAAATTTATAATCATATTTTTTATTCTTGATGACCTATCTCTCTTTCTTATATTCATTACCAATATATATCATATAGTATTCATATAAATTGAACTATAAATTTGCTATAAGATATGTTAATTAAATCAAGATTGGGTTATTAAGCTCTATAACCCACATCAACCAAATTAGAGAAATAACATGATCTAAAAGAAAGACCAAGATCTAGAAGAAAGCTCAATTATCAATATGTTTTTATTTGAATTATATGATGACAATTGATATTATAATTGTTTACCATGGTTGGTGTATTATGCGTGTATTGTGATTTATGTCAAGTTTAGACCTTAGAATCATCTTGATATCAACAAGATCAAATAGAATCTTCACTTCATTCTAGGTCTATAAGTTGAAACACTATCAAACTTTGGCATAACATTAATCTCAAATTTATCATACTAACATTGTCACCTAAAGAATATTAAATATCTATGTTAGGTTTCATATGTTAGGGCATATCCATGTTACTCTTTGCAAAAACATCATCTCGCACTTATCAATAAAATCATGCATATCTGTTTTGTTAAATCATATCTTCTTTGTTTACATATCTTATAATATTAAGAATAAATGCTTGTGCAAAACTCAAGAATTAAGGTTTAATGAATATGGAGCTTTAATGAATATGAAACCCATGTTCTAAAATTTTAACTTTCGCAATTTTTTGCGATTTCTTCTCGTCTCTTCACTTCATTAGACAAGCCTTACATTGCACAAACATAATTAAGCAAAATCGGAAGTGAAATCGAAGAAAATCTAGGCCATATGATTAAAATAAGCCCTCTCTGTGAGCTAACGCAGGCGCTAGGACCTAACGCCGACGCCAGCTCAAGTATCTGATTTTCTGAAATTTTAAAATTCTGAAAAATCACTAAAAATATATCATTTTATATGTACTACTCATTTTTGCATCAATGCCTATAATTGATTTTTGAAAAATTAAAATACAAAATTACAAAAGCCAAATTACAAAAAAATATTTTTTTTTCTTACTTCCTTTCTTTGGTTATTTGTTTGATTTCTATATGCAGAAATCAAATACAAAAATACAAAAAAAAACAAGTATGAACAAGTATTTTTTTTAAACTTACATTTTCTATTTACATGTATCTTGCGAAAGGGAGATTTGGGCTATCATCCCATCACATCTCCTAGTACCGGGCGAACCCCTCACTGGGTAGTCCTCGGGAAGTCCAAGATCAATCTTATGAGTTCAAACTTTAAATCAAAAATATTCTTCAAAATATCAAAAATACTATATGGACTTCATTGAAAATCAAGCATGATTTAACCCATCATTTAGACCTTCTACAGTGTTACAATTCATTCCTTCAAACTACGTTGAACATTGTTTTTATCATGCTTTGATATATCTACTCAATTGTGCATAAAATTGTATTGTAAAAGTTGTGTAGAACTAAGCTTAGCATGCCTCTAAGTATGAGTAAATGTGGTGCTGTTGATAATGATACTCATTCACTCACTTATTTTGGCAAAGTTTACATATGCTTTTAATCTAAGAATGCTTGCTTGTGTACTGTAATTGTACAATGAATTACAATTTGCACAAGTATCTTACCTACACTACATTTATTTGCACTATTAAATATACAGAAAAGTGGTTGTACTTTCAAAATTCAATTGGTTGCAAAGCAAGTGTAATCGGAGAACTTTGTACAAAACAAAAAAAATTGCAATAAGTGACAATGATAACTCCACCAAGCACTACTCGAACCTCCTGATAACTCTTAATAAGCGTTGTGAGGTTGAGCACCTTGGAAAGATTAATAAAGTGTCTTGTGCAAACCCTCATTTTTACACCACTTATTCCTTAGTACACCGGATCACAAAAATATATATATGAAAAAATAAAGTGTGTGATCCCCCAAGCACTACTTTGCACCCTGATAAGTCTTAATGAGCATTGTGTGTGCAAAGCACCTTGGTAGTTGTACATTTTCTTTGTGCATTGAAGTGTGTGGAAGAAAAATATTTTGTGTTTTATTGTGCACTTTACTCTACATATGTCTTGTATTTTTGATTAAATCATTTGTTTACTCTATTCAAAATACACTTATGTGCACATCATTGTCTTCCATAACACTTCTTCTCATGAGTATTGGATCCTAATGCTAAAATTCTATAATACTCTTTCTATATAAATGCACAAGATAACCTATCATGCTTTCTACAATGTTTGGTATGTTTTGAAATTGTGAATTAAAATAACATTGTAGTAATCTCTTTTTGATAACATTATTTCATGTTTGGTTACTTTATTGTTAAACTTAAAGATTTTAATTGAACAATGATTTACAAAAACATCTTCTTTATGAAATTTAACTCATATATCTTTTTATGGATCATCATTGATTACAATAAGATATTTCTTGTATTTCGATAAGTCTTCCGCATCATAACCATATAATTGTTTTACCTTGCACTTTCATGCTTATTTAAAGTCTTTTATTTTGTGTGCATCCTCACTTGAATCTTAACATTCCTTTCTTTCAACAAGTGGTAGACTTGCTTGGTAAACTTTATATTGGTTGCTTTAAACAAGAATATTTTTTATGCTAAAAACTCTAATTTATTTCTATGAAAATATTGTAATACTAAAACTCTGATTTATTAATGGATTTCAAATTAGCTCTGTGACTTTTTTATTTAAAAAATTCAAATAAAAATATAAACCCATAGGCTATGAACGTATAATTAGAATTAAATGATTAATGTTTCCAATAACTATTATCCATGATTACATATCTCACCATAGCGGGGGCGTAGGGTTGTAGACATTAGATAACCTGGCCTCTATGTCATGTCTTGTCCTTAACCATGGAGGGTTCCAGTGAGGCCTTCCGAGGCACTGGGGGGAAAGAGTGTTGGGTTGAGTTTTTTTTTAATGTTTGCATATGGGACTAACACCCCAACCTACGGCATGTATGCAGCTCCTCATGCCCATCCGTCACTTAGTACGGGGCTAGGGTGTAGAAATATTGTCTGGGTAGATTGGTTATTTGGAAATCATTACCTTTTTATGCTTAAAACTCTTATATAAAGGGGAAAACTAACATTATAATATTGATTACTTGGCAAATGTTATATTGTTCATCTTTAAGCTAAAAACTCTGATCTATCTCTATAAAAATTATTCTAAAACTCCTTATCATTTTATTCTCTCTAAAATCTCGATCATGCCTTTATCTTATTATCAAAACTTTTCTGTGTTTTGCTTCCTTACCCACTTTTGCTAATAACAAAAGGGGGGATCTTCCATGATAAATAAAATCTGCTATCAAAATGAAAAACTAACTTGATTAATTAATGATGATAGCTTACATATTAGGGGAGCATTCACTCAGGGGGAGCAATTTTAAATACTAAAATCAATAATTATCCTAAGTCATCACTCTCACACACACACAAGTAGTTCATCATGCTTATATATATTAATGCTCTGATTTATCATTAATGGCTTTGTTATTATCAAAAGGGGGAGTTTGTTTGAACAAGGTCTTCCGCATCTCCTAAGTTTGAGAACAACAAAACCTATTTGTATTTGATCTTGTGTGTTTTAAGTGTGCAGGAAAACAAAGTCCATATGACTCAAGGATTACATAAGAAGGTTGCCCCCAAATTTGAGTCATCAAATCCAACATTCCCACTAGCGCTGACGGTAGCACCTAGCGCCCGGCGCTAGCGATGATTAGCACAAATTCAGGAGCACATATAGAAGGAGCTAGCGCCTGACGGTAGTCAATAGCGCAGGCGGTTGCGCGGAGCACAGAAGGCAAGAGAGAAATGTTTCCTCAGATTGAAGATTCTGCCGCATAGAATATGTCCTAATATGGGATAGCGCCGGCGGTAGCGCTAGCGCTAAGGCTATAAAATGGACCCTTCTCTTCTCGTTTTGGCTTGCTGATTCCTGAGAGAGGTCTTGTGCCAAAGTTCCAAAGCCTTATATGGTCGAGAGTTGATCTCCCACCAAACGCTTAGAGAGTTTCTGAAGGAGGACTTCGTCACGCTACATCCGAAGAGGGATCGCTTCAACCTCGCTTATTCTGCAGCAATCGTTCATCTCCGACTTCAGAAGTTTCTTAGAGGGAGTTTTTAATATTGTTGTTGTTATCTTATTTCATATCTTTTGTAACCGTTAGAGAATTCGCCTCGTGTTGACGACTAGGTCTGGGTAGGACTTAGGGCAGAAATTCACCTCGTGCTGGCGACTAGATCTAGGTTAGGTCTAGGGGTGCTCGAGGCCATATCCGGGGAAGGGTTGGCTAGAGCGGCTTGAGGTCGTATCTGGAGAAGGAACGGCTAAAGCCAACCGGTTCGTGGGGATACGAGTCGGTATAGAAAACAAAATGAGTCTTTCATATTTCGCTTTGATTTCTAGCGTCATTGAAATCTAATTTTGTAATCAATTTTATTAATAATAATCATGTCTATCTTTGTGTAATAAAATTGATTTGATATTCATTTCTCTAAATTGTTTACTATCCTCTCCTTTATTATAAAAAAATTTAGATATTTATTCAAAATCACGATTTTGATCTCTTATCATAAGCAAGTATTTCAAAATATAATATAAGTTCTCAAAACCCTTATTCACCCCCCCCCCCCCCCTCTAAGGGCGCCTACCGATCCAATAATTTCTACAATATTTTCTTCACTTGAAATTCGAATTGATTTCATTATAGTTATTATCTTGTTGTGTATGATAAATCAAGCTTGCCTACTTGTTATAAGAACTTACAGTGTTATTGCTCTATTGTGAAAAACCTAGTGTCAAACATACTATTTCTTAGCAAAAAATTCTTCTACATTTATTTGCCTTATCTTATTCTGCATTCCTATTTGACTATGTTATGTATTCCTATGGTTTATCATGCCAACTTCTAGGAATTTTTTTGTCATACTTTGTTGCAAACAAGCTTATAAAAAATTTTTGTGCAAAGTATGTGGTTTCTTTTATTAATCAACACAATGGATTGGAATAATGTTCATTCATGCTTATCATATCTATTTCCGCTGTGCTACTCTCTTCCTTAGCTTGTTCACGATTTTCTTTATGTTTAAACTAAAACTTTTAAATTCTCTCTTAGTTTTGTCCCTCATTTGTGTCTTCCTTCCTCTAGTTTTTAATTTAAACTCCACCCTCTTTTGCTAATAACAAAAGGGGAAGAATAAAGTGCTAAATCATATTGATTAAACAGAGTAGGATTCACTAGATTAAGGGGGAGCATGCATCTAGTATATGGGAGTATACTGTTGGAGTTTCTTTGGTGATCCGGAAGGAATCAGCAATTAGTCTTACTGCCAACGCGATATGAGCCTATAGGGTCGCACATAAGAGTATTGGAGAAGTTGGAGATTGGTTTGTGTTGGTCTTATTCATATTGAATATGGGTGGAGAACCAAACCAATGGTTATATGGAATACAGTTAGTACGGAAAAACTGCTCCTAGATATTGTGAATATTGTATGGAGCATGTCTTGATGTTTTCGAGATAATATTGTGAATATCGACTCGTAAACAATGTCGTCGAGATTATCTCGATTGCATGCGTTGACAGGAACTTGTCAAATTGAGCCTTGGAGATTTCGTCGAAAATTTTTCGACGAATTCGTCAAAAAGGTTGTCGAAGAATCCGTCGATATTGTATCGACGAATTCGTCGATTATTGATTCGACGAAAAGGCTGGTCGAGCCGCTAAGACCATCTCGCGGGCTGACTGGGGTCGTCGATACTGACTCGACGAATTCGTCAGAATTATTTCGACGAATCCGTCGAATAGGTATTGACGAAATCTGTTTTCGACGAAAACCTGTAGCTTCTGTTTTAATCTGGTTTGCGGATAGCCGACGTCGTGGTTTTTCTTTTCTCGGGGTATAAAAGACTGAACCTTTTAGGGTTTAGTTGAAGTTGGACAGATCTTCCTTTTGGAGAAAACCCGAGCGAAGAACGGAAGCGGACGACGATCGGCGACTTTCGATTTCCGACGGCGTGCCCTTACCCGTGCGTGAAATCTCTCGCCGACCGGTAGATCAAAAGGAATCGTTCCTTTGGGATCTATCCGTTGCTTCTGGAGATCGAAGGGAATCGTTCCCGCAAAATCGTGTCGCTATTTTAGATCGACGGGAAGCGTTCCCATTTGGTTCTAGCTGCAACCGTTAAAGTCGCCTCCTCTCCTTTAACAGATCTAGTAATCTGTGGAGACGTAGAGGGCATTCCTTCTCCGACCTAGCTCTTGTTGGACAAGAGGCTAAGGGTTCTCCTTTCTCGTGTGGACTTCTGTAGAGGTGTGGACACAATTCTACACTAACTCCTCCGACGAGCAGTTCGACGTTGACCGGAGCCGAAGGAAGCGCAAAGCAAGGACTTGGAATAGGATTCCGAATCCTAGAAGATTTTTCATGGAGCTTTTGATTGAGTATCGACTCAATCTCCATAAGGTAATTTTTGTTGCCGCAATTTCTTTATTCATGGTTTTAGCACGATCCACATGTCTCTTTGGGTTATTCTTGATATATTCCGCTGCGCACATCTGATGTGTATACCTTTGAGGAAAATCCAACAGTGGTATCAGAGCCAGCTTGCTGCTAATTCCATGTTTCAAAAATTGTTCCCTTCGCAGTAATCGTCTGTCTCTATGATAGTTTGTGAAACTAAAGACTAGAGAGACGAGTTTGTCTACTGCAATAAGGGTGTTTGCTTTTGCTAGCATCCGGTACATGTAAATCCGAAGGCTTAGAAATGTTCTATATACTCAGGTTTAATCCATATCATCAAGTGTTGATGGTTTTGTGCATCTGGAATGTATCCGGGTTATGCTTGGTATGTTTGTGAATTGTGTGCGCATTGATTAAATGTTAATCATGATTAAATGTTAATCACGATGAAATGTTCATCGACTGTATCTCAAAATCCCTTAATCTAATATTAAGTATTCGGATGTCTTCCGGTGGATGACACTCTACCTGCCTCGATCGATAAAGTGTGGGCTTGCCAAAGCAAGATGCATTAATCTATCTTGGTAAGGGTGCGAGCGGATAATTGTGATATCCCATTATCGACATCGGGTCCAACTTAACTAAGTGACCTCAAAGGTTGAGTGCTTAGAGGCATAGGGTTGGCGTGCATCATATAATGGATGTGAATAAAGAGTTATTCACCAACCATACAAGAGTTGCATAGTGTTGCAATTGGCAAGTGTTGTCTACCTAAATAACTGCATCGTGAGAGAAACGCCAAAGTGGACTCATTGTGTTGGTGAAATACAGATCTTGTCCACTAAGAGAGTAGCTCGCATAAAATCTCTGAATCAAAATTATGGGTTATCGATTTGATTAAAATAGTGGGAGTATTTAATTAAAGTCCTTATTAAAATAAAATGTATTTTGAAATATAGTACTGAAAATCTTTTGCAAATTTATTGTAGAATTTCCATGGCAAATACATCTCACTCCACGTTGTTCCTGAGAGCCATCCTTGAGAAGGACAAGCTCAATGGGACGAACTTCCTCGACTGGTATATGAACCTGAGAATTGTTCTCAGGTAAGAGCGCAAGCTCTATGTCTTAGAAGGGGAAGCCCCCACAGAGCCGACCGAAAATGCTCCGCGAGCAGACAGAGATGCTTACAAGAAGTATCAGGATGATACCTTGGATGTGGAATGCCTCGTGCTTGCTACCATGTTCTCTGAGCTTCAGAAGCAACACGAGAGCATGTGTGGTTATGAGATAATCGGGCACCTCAAGAAAATTTTCGAGGGGCAAGCCCGGCAAGAGAGGTTTGACATATCCAAGGCATTGTTTCAGTGCAAAATGGGAGCTCGAGACCTAGTAGGGACTCACGTACTCAAGATGATTGGGTATATAGAGAACCTTGAAAAACTGGGTTTTCCCTTGGGCCAAGAGTTGGCCACAGATCTGATCATGCAATCGTTGCCGGACAGTTATGAGCTGTTCGTCTTCAACTATAACATGAATGAAATAGAAAAGATACTACCCGAGCTCCTTGGCATGTTGAGAACTGCCGAGAACAACATGAAGAAGGTCAAGCCTGTCAGCCCCATACTGATGGTGCATAAGGGCAAGGGCAAGACCAAGGGATCTAAGAAGACAAAGATTGGATCTAAGTCTCATCTTGACCCCAAGTCTTCTGCACTGAAAAAGGAAAGGTCTGGCGAAAGAAGGAAAGTGCCACCACTGCGGTAAGGCAGGGCATTGGAGGAGGAACTGTCCCCTCTATATTGAGGATCTGTAGAAGAAGAAGGGAGGTATGAACTCCGCTTTAGGTATCTACGTTATAGAGATAAACCTTTCTGCTCCTTCATCTTGTGTATTGGATACCGGATATGGTTCTCACATTTGTACAAATGTGCAGGAACTGAGAAGGAGAAGAATGCTGGATAAAGGGGAGGTAGACCTGCGCGTCGGAAATGGAGCAAGAGTTGTTACCGTCGTTGTTGGTGTCTATTGTCTTTCTTTGCCCACTGGGCTTGTAATAGAATTAGATAACTGTTATTTCATTCCAGCCATAACTAGAAACATAATATCCATTTCATGTCTTGACATGAAAGGTTTTTCGTTTATAATTAAGAACAATTGTTGTTCGATTTTTATGAATGATGTTTGTTATGGTGTAGCCCAATTGTTTAATGGTTTATATGTTTTAAACTTAGACCATCTGATCTATAATGTAGAAAATAGTAAAAGACTAAGAACAAATGACTCAAATCCTACATACCTTTGGCAATGTCGTTTGGGCCATATAAACGAGAAACGCATATCCAAGCTCCATAGAGATGGACTACTGGACTCATTTGATTATGAATCATTTGAGAGATGTGAGTCTTGCTTATTAGGCAAAATGACTAAAGCCCCTTTCACTGGTCATACTGAGAGGGTAGATTATCTCTTGGGTGTCATACATAGTGATGTGTGCGGACCCATGAGTTCTATGGCTAGAGGTGAGTTCCACTACTTCGTTATATTTACTGATGATTTCAGTAGATACAGATACGTGTTTCTTGTGAAGAACAAATCCGAGACCTTTGAAAAGTTCAAAGAGTTTAAGAATGAAGTAGAGAACCAACTGGGTAAAAGGATAAAAGCACCCCGATCTGATCGAGGTGGCGAATATTTGAGTCAGGAGTTCCGTGATCATCTAAAAGAGTGTGGTATCGTATCACAGCTCACCCCACCCAAAACACCGCAACATAATGGTGTTTCTAAGAGGAGGAATCGTACTCTGTTAGACATGGTGTGATCGATGATGAGTCATTCAGATTTGCCCGTTTCTTTTTGGGGTTTTGCTCTAGAGACTGCTACTTTTACACTAAATCGAGTTCCGACGAAAACGGTTCAAAAGACACCATATGAGATATGGACTGGGAAGCGTCCTAGTATGTCTTTCATTAAGATTTGGGGTTGTGAGGCATACATACGACGTCAAGTGTCTGACAAGATGGAACCCAAATCAGATAAGTGTTATCTTGTGGGATATCCTAAGGAAACTAAAGGGTATTATTTCTACCATCGTTCCGAGGGCAAAGTGTTTGTCGCTAGGAGTGGTGTTTTTCTAGAGAAAGAGTTTTTATCTAGAGAAAATACCAAGGTAGAACTTGAAGAAGTTCAAGAACCACAAACAATGAATGAACGCGAATTGGAACCTGAGCAAGGACTACAATCCGTTGTAGCTGGAGAACCTGCTCAAGAAACACAAGTCCTACGTAGATCTGGTAGACATAGAGTTGAGCCTGAGAGATATGGATTTCTCATGACTCAAATAGGTAATGTGTTGCTTATGGATCATGATGATGAACTAGTGACCTACCAAGAGGCTATGAATGGACCAGACTCTGAGAGGTGGCTTGAGGCCATGAAATCTGAAATGGACTCCATGTATACAAACCAAGTTTGGACCTTGGTGGAACCACCTGAAGGGGTACGACCCATAGGGTGCAAGTGGGTCTTCAAGAAGAAGACCGACATGGATGGGAATGTACAGACATTCAAAGGCCAGCTGGTGGCTAAAGGTTTCAGGCAAATTCATGGTGTTGACTATGATGAAACTTTTTCCCCTGTAGCTATGGTCAAGCCCATCAGAATTCTACTTGCTATTGCTGTGTATTATGACTACAAGATCTGGCAAATGGATGTCAAAATGGCTTTCCTTAATGGAAACCTCCTTGAGGAAGTGTATATGACACAACCCGAGGGTTTTGTATCTCCAAGTGAAGCCACTAAAATATGCAAGTTGAATCTATCCATTTATGGATTGAAACAAGCTTCTCGAAGTTGGAATCTGCGTTTTGATGAGAAGATCAAAGAGTTTGGTTTCATCAAGAACGAAGATGAGCCTTGTGTTTACAAAAGGATTAGTGGGAGCATTGTTATTTTCTTGATATTGTAGGTGGATGACATACTGCTGATCGGGAATGACATTCCGACCCTGCAAGTTGTTAATAACAACCTAGGGAACTGCTTTTCTATGAAAGACTTGGGTAAAGCGACTTACATACTTGGTATTAAGACTATAGAGATAGATCGAAGAAGTTGTTGGGTTTGACCCAGAGTACATACATTGACAAGGTGTTGAAACGGTTCAACATGCTTAAGTCCAACAAAGGATTCTTACCCATGTCACATGGTGTGAGTCTCTCTAAGGACCAGTGTCCTAAATCTTTGGAAGATAAGGACCGCATGAAGTTGGTTTCATATGCCTCGGCAATTGGATCAATCATGTATGCAATGTTGTGTACTCGACCCGATGTCTCATATGCTTTGAGCATGACGATCAGGTATCAGTCTGATCCTGGTGATGGTCACTGGATAGTAGTCAAGAGTGTCCTAAAGTACTTGAGAAGGACTAAGGATACGTTCTTGGTATTTGGTGGAGAGGAAGAGCTCGTTGTAAGTGGTTACATAGATGCTAGCTTCCAAACTGATAAGGATGATTCAAAGTCCCAGTCAGGTTTTGTATTCTGCCTTAATGGAGAAGCTGTAAGCTGGAAGAGTTCCAAGCAAGAGACAATTGCCGACTCTACAACAGAAGCCGAGTATATTGCTGCCGCAAATGCGGCAAAGGAGGCTGTGTGGATTAGGAAATTCATCGGCGAGCTAGATGTAGTTCCTAGCATTGTTGATCCCGTAGTTCTCTACTGTGACAACAATGTTGCAATTGCCCAAGCTAAGGAACCTAGATCTCATCAGCTCTCCAAGCACATACTTCGGCGGTTCCATCTTATTCGAGAGATTGTCGATCGAGGAGATGTGAGCATTTGTAGAGTACCGACTGAAGATAACATAGCGGATCCACTGACAAAGCCTCTTACGTAAAGGAAGCATGATGGTCATGTTAGATCAATGGGTATTAGATACCTGAATGATCATCTTTAGTGGGAGCCTTGTGGATTGCATGTTTGTCGGTTGTTTTTCATTTGATGAATTGTGTTATGTACTGTATGTTTCATTTTACATTTATGGCAAGTTCTTTTATTATGTCAACTGTTTCTATATGATAGACTAATTAACATAATGAATGCCCTTAGAATGTTTGCTTCCATAGGAATTCAAGTACGTGACTTGAATGTGAGGGCCTATGTTTAAAATGAAGCTTCATTCTTTAATGGTCCCTGGTCGATGTATCATCCTATAATTTTGGGCGAGGATGAGACCATAAGACTAGCATGTGCTTTGACTGATGACCGGTTCTCACAGGTCATGATATTGTGATACCAAGTCATCACATGGGTACTTGTTAAGAACAAGTTGTATTGGACAGACCCCCCGTGAGACTACTTTGTGGATTGTTATATGAATGTGTCACAAGTAGGTCTCAAGTGACAATGGTGTTTGTGGTCCTTTGACCTGAAGTCACAGCATTCATCAAGTGAGGAAGAGTTTACTTTGATGCCATCTAAAGTCTTCTCTTGAGAAAGGATGACAATAAGGGTGGTTATTGGGTATGTTACGAATCATTTGGATGTTTATGTGTGAGCAGAAATGAGATTTGTCCTCCTTTATGACAGGAGTTACATCCATGGGCCCCTTGATAGAATGAGACTGAGAAATGCATGGCCATGCTTGGTTGAGTCAATATATGATATTGAGCTCACCAATTTCAGACAGTCTATTCTAGATCAGGAAACAAGGATTGAACGATCATGAGGGTGACACGGTCCATGCCTCTAGTTCTTTCTAGATGTAATGGACAAAGGGAAATGACAACACTGATTCATTGTTCAAGACAGGCTTATTGAGTTATGAACTCTTATTGCTTGGGTAGCAACGATGCATTACTAGGTGCCACTCATTGTTTGTGAGACTTCTGTTGATACCTTCTAGATCAAGTGGGAGACTGTTGGAGTTTCTTTGGTGATCCAGAAGGAATCAGCAATTAGTCTTACTGCCAACGTGATATGAGCCTATAGGGTCGCACATTAGAGTATTGGAGAAGTTGGAGATTGGTTTGTGTTGGTCTTACTCATATTGGATATGGGTGGAGAACCAAACCCATGGCTATATGGAATACAATTAGTACGGGAAGACTGCTCCTAGATATTGTGAATATTGTATGGAGCATGTCTTGAAGTTTTCGATATAATATTGTGAATATCGACTCGTAAACAATGTCGGCGAGATTGTCTCGATTACATGCGTTGACAGGAACTTGTCGAATTGAGCCTTGGCGATTTCGTCGAAATTGTTTCGACGAATTCGTTAAAAAGGTTGTTGAAGAATCCGTCGATATTATATCGACGAATTCGTCGAATATCGATTCGACGGAAAGGCTGGTCGAGCCGCTGAGACCATCTCGCGGGCTGACTGGGGTTGTCGATACTGACTCGACGAATTCGTCGGAATTGTTTCGACGAATCCGTCGAATAGGTATTGACGAATTCTGTTTTCGACGAAAACCTGTAGCTTCTGTTTTAATCTGGTTTGCGGATAGCCGACGTCGTGGTCTTTCTTTTCTCGGGGTATAAAAGGTTGAACCTGTTAGGGTTCAGTTGGAGTTGGACAGATCTTCCTTTTGAGAAAACCTGAGCGAAGAACGGAAGCGGACGACGATCGACGACTTGCGATTTCCGACGGCGTGCCCTTACCCATGCGTGAAATCTCTCGCCGACCGGTAGATCAAGAGGAATCGTTCCTTTGGGATCTATTTGTTGCTTCTGGAGATCGAAGGGAATCGTTCCCGCAAAATCGTGTCACTATTTTAGATCGACGGGAAGCGTTCCCATTCGGTTCTAGCTGCAACCGTTGAAGTCGCCTCCTCTCCTTTAACAGAACTAGTAATCTGTGGAGACGTAGAGGGCATTCCTTCTCTGACCTAGCTCTTGTTGGACAAGAGGCTAAGGGTTCTCTTTTCTCGTGTGGACTTCTATAGAGGTGTGGACACAATTCTACACTAACTCCTCCAACGAGCAGTTCGACGTTGACCGGAGCCGAAGGAAGTGCAAAGCAAGGACTTGGAATAGGATTTCGAATCCTAGAAGACTTTTCTTGGAGCTTTTGATTGAGTATCGACTCAATCTCCATAAGGTAATTTTTGTTGCCGCAATTTCTTTATTCATGGTTTTAGCACGATCCACATGTCTCTTTGGGTTGTTCTTGATATATTCCGCTGCGCACATCTGATGTGTATACCTTTGAGGAAAACCCAATATATACACTAAGGGGAGCATTTTCATAGGGGGGAGCATTCTTAAATGATCTATAATTCTTATCATTATCTTATAATTGCTTAGTGTCATATATCTGTATAAAAACACAAATTCTTTATCTATGAATCAGATTTATCTCTATTGAATTTGTTATTATCAAAAGGGGGTGATTGTTGGAACATGGTTTTCCGCATCCCTTTGATTTGAGAATAACAAATCCTACTTGTATTTGACCTTGCTTGCCTTTGTGTTTTTAGCATGCAGGTTTTGAACATGTATGACACTAGGTTGCTGCTCCATTGGTCTGGAACTGTCCACATGCTTAAATAAATATATTCTAACGCCAGGCGTTATGCTTAACGTTGGGCGTTGGCGATCGACGGGATGGTATGTCGTTTGACAGGATGGTCTGCCGATCGACTGGATGGCTTGCCGACTGAAGAAATGAGAGAAGATCAACGTCAGGCGTTAGGACTTAACGCTGGGCGTTAACGCTCGATGTTTATGGCAAGAGGGGAAGCACCCGTGATTGAAAGGGCACTTTAGGAATGATTTGACCTAACGCCAGTGTTAGCCTCAACGCCAACGTTAGGGTTGCCTAAAATGAAAGATTCCTAACGTGCAAAATCTCATTCCTATTTTGAAGATCCGAGACATCAAAACATTTCCAAACTGGGTCAACGCCAGGCATTTGTGTCAACCCCGGCGTTAGCCTCTTGACCTATAAATAGATGGAATTCGACTTCCCTTATTACTGACTTTGGAGAGCCCTATTCCAGCACTTGATAATCTCTGCAAGGGCCGTATTTCCAGACCATCTTCTCCCACACAAGTTCCAATAAGAAGAATTCAAGGAGAGTCAGATCAACACTTATGCAACGTAAAGGACGCACGCTTCGACTTCAAGAACATCCAACGAGCCTTCACCTTCTCCAGAATTCTTTATAGGGAGTTTTTATTATATTTTGTATATTCTTTTGTAACTCTTTTTATTACCATCGTGGAGTGAATTCGCCTCGTGTTGGCGACTAGGTCTAGGGCGTAGATCTAGGGGGTGCTCGAGGCCTCTTCTGGGGATAGAAAGGCTAGAGCGGCTTGAGGCTATATCCGGGGGAGGATAGGCTAAAGTCACCGGTTCGTGGGGATACGAGACGGGATAGAAAACAAAAAGAATTTTTATATTTATCGCCCACGATTTCTAGCATCATAAGAAATCAAGTTTTGTAATTTCATATCTCAAGATTAATAAAATCATGTTTCTCTTTTATATTACTTGATTTCTTCTTTTCTAATTACAAATATTTTAAAATAAAGTATAAGTTTTTAAAATCCTTATTCACCCCCCCCCCCTCCCCCTCTAAGGGCGCCATACGATCCAACACGTACTTCCATTCTGGACTCTATATGCAATTTCTGGGGGGGATAACTTCAACCCACCGGAAGATCCGATCTACTAATTAGTAGAAGTCTTCCAAACCATGCAAATTATAGGACGCACATGTCCAAAGACTAGGGAGGAGAATCGTTACCCTCGGCGCTCGTTTCGGTGTCATAGAACTGAGAGGGAATCGGCTGGAATATTTTGAAACAGCTTCCTTTCCACAGAATCGATGATGGCATATGCACGCAAGATCTCCTTCGCGGATTTGCCCTTGGCACAACGACCTTCAACTGACCTCCTTCCCTGCTCTCAGCCCACTGCTCTCAAAAAGGCAGAGGATTCTCAGAAAAATGAGAAGGAAAGTCGGATTTTGGTGCTTATATGATTTTCCCGCTACCGCCGGCGCTAGCCACTAGCGCCTGGCGCTAGCTCAGAGTCGATACCGCTCTAATACACTATCGCTAGCGCTAGAGCTACCGTCTGCGCTAGCATTTATCGACGAGTCTCTTGCGTTCAACACGGTTCGTCGAAATGCATTCGTCGGGACACATTCGCCGAAAAAGCTACCGCTAGCACTACCATCGGCGCTAACATGTATCGACGAATGCGCTTCATGCTTTCGTCGATACACACAAGTCCCTTCGTCGATATGCTACATTCGTCTATAGAGCTACCGCTGGCGCTAGAATTAACGCCTAGCGCTAGCTCCTTAGCTTCAGTACACTTGCATTTTCTTTGCACATGAAAATTGGGGTCTTACAAACTGCTCGGAGGAGTTTTTTGACGATGTGGTTACAGGAAAGTAGGGTGGTCATGGATGCGCATATGAGCCAAATGATTGAGGGGGAAGAAGATCGAGCACATTGAGGGAGATCGCTAGTCAGGAGTCGAAACATTCGTCGAGCTGGGAGAGCCAAACGCAGAAGCGCCTTTCGAACTGGAGCTCCTTCCTTCGTCTGATATTTGACCTAGACTTATTTTAAAAAAAAAAGTCGGTTTTCAAATCAGCCATCCTTAAACGTTCCTCCTTTTTGGCCAAAATGAAACGGATCCGATCAACCCAAACAAACGAAGTCTTAGTTGATTTTGGTCTTTTCACTTATTGGTCTCACTCAACATTTTATCCAAATAATGAACTAATTTTATTTATTTTAGCCATTAAGTATCTCATTACTTAACATTCCATCAAATATGGATTGGGCTACAACTTCAAATGTCAGATCACAACTTCGGTCATTGGGATGGATATTAAGGGTCTGTTTGGGATAACTTATGTTGATGAATAAGTAATATTCTAAACGCAAACGCTATATTAGAATCGTTTGGTTATGCAACTGTAAGAAAAATGCTTATTTTAAAATAGCTGATAAGTATCTTTTTCAATAATCGACAACTTTCATCTTTTCAGCTTCTCCATACGTGCGGACAGAGCCCTAAATATACGATTTTCATTCCTCATTCATTTCTCGTGCCGCTCGACCCCGACCCCTCCCGGATCCCTCTCGCGACGAGTCCATCTCCATACACTTGATTTAACCCCGTCGACGATGACAAGCCCTCTCCCTATCGCCGACGACCTTCGCTAGATTTGAGCACGAAAAAATTATGTGTCGGGGTAAATATTGTGAAATTTTCCAAGATCTAGAAGTGAGCAGGAATAGTATAACTCAAAGTTCAAGCCAACAACTAGAAGCACATGAAAAACAACTTCAATCTTTATTGATGCTAGCAGAAAACTTCATTACAAGGCGAGGTATACATGGCGAGATATGATTTCGCCAGTACACAAAAAACAGGAGAGAAAATACAACTGAAAGAAAACCAGCGGTCTGCCTTCATGAGACCGCCTGACCGCCCGACCTGACAGCTCGCTCGACTAGAAGATGAGACCTCCCGAACTGCCTGCCAGAGACTTGAACAACACCAACTGAGAACCCGCGATCTGCCACTGATCCTCTCGAACTCCAGCAACCCGCACTACAAGCCGCGAGACCGCCCGAACACCTTCAGAAAAGGAGATGACCGATGATGCCCGCATAATCCGCAGAAGCTGCACAAAAGAAGTTCAATCAGCAAGACCGACCGGTCACAAGAAATGAGACCGCAAGAACTAGCCGCAAGTTCTGCTTACACTTGGTGCGATGATTTTGCTGCTACAGTGGCTCCTATTTATAGGCGTGAGACCTGATCCAGTCACCACCCTATGAGATAGAGTCACCGCCCCTTGATCGCGCGACCAGATCGGTCAACCCGCGCGATTAGCAAAAGATCCTTCTGCTTAGTGAGCTCGCCGACTTCACGTAGAAGCCGCGCGATCATGACAAATCACCCGGTCATGACGCTCACCACCTGTGTTCGCCACCCGACCTCCTCCAGAGACCGCAAACACACCAGCCCGACTAGGACAACAGTCTGCCAAGTCGACCAAACACCTGTGACCGCATTTACCAGCAGATCGCCGAAGGACCAGCCATGCGAACACACCACCAGAGACCGCCAGACTAAGAAGGCCTTAGTTCACGTGCACCACAAAGAAACCGGACAGCCACCAGATCGTGCTGCCCCCACCACGCGATCATAAGCACCAGATCGCGAGAAGACACCAGCTCGCCACGCGGTCACATGACCAGACCGCGCGGCCTCACTTCGGCACCCTTGGACAGAAGAACGACGGTCACACCGAATAGCACGCAGCTAGACCAGAGAGGTCAGACTGCCAGAGGAGACCGCAAGACCGTGCGGTCAGACCAGACCGCGCGGTCTCCCCCCAGACCGCCAACTCCACAACTTCCACTTCAACATTTTCAACACTCCCCCTTGAAGTGGGAAGTTGAAAACAGACCAAGTAAACTCCTTAGCCGAGTAAACGACCCCTTCGCCAGCGCCTTTGTGAAGATGTCAGCAATGTTGTCCTGACTACGAACATGCTCGACCGAAAGAGACCCCTCCAACACCTTCTCACGAATGAAATGATGCTCGATCTCGATATGTTTGGTCCTCGCGTGACAAACTGGATTAGTAACCAGTTTGAGAGCACTCTCATTGTCTCCGCGGAGCAGAGTCGGACCTCGAACCTCCTTATGGACGTCTCCAACCAACCTCCTAAGCCAGATGGCTTCTTGAGCTGCCAAAGTCGAAGCCTTATATTCCGCTTCCGTGGTTGAGACAGAAACGGAATCCTGCTTCTTGCTGCACCATGATATAGCTGTGGGGCCCACCATGAAGACGTATCCAAACGTCGACTTCCGATCATCCGAATCTCCCCCATAATCAGCATCCATGTGCCCATGCACCTCGAAGCCCGCATCCCTCCTGTAAAGGAGACCCATATCCGAAGTCGCCTTGACATACTTCAATATACTTTTAGCTTCTAGAAGATGAGGCATCCGTGGTTCCGCCATATATCGACTCACCCGGCCAACTGCATATGCAATATCTGGCGTGGTAATCGTCAGATAGATCAAGTTCCCAACTAGAGCCCGGAACACCAGCTGATCTTCCAGAATCCTCCCCTCATCCTTGCGAAGTTTCATGGCCTTCTCCAGAGGTGTGGAAATGCACTTCCCTTCCTTCATGCCAAACCGCTCCACGATTCGCTCCGCATATCCAGCTTGGGACACCAGCACTCCACTTCCCTTCCTCTGCACTTCGAGTCTAAGGAAATGGTGCAACTCACCTATGTCCTTCATCTCGAACCTGATAGATAGCTCGGCCCGAAGCTTTGCTACTTCCTCCTTCGAATTCCCCGTCACGATCATATCGTCGACGTAAAGCAACACGATGACTTGAAGCTCCCCGCTCTTCTTGACGAACAAGCTTGAGTCTGATTCTGAAGCACCAAACCCACGAAATAGGAGATATTCTGCTATCTTTCCATACCACGCCCTTGGCGCTTGCTTCAACCCAAACAGAGCCTTCTTCAGCTTGCAGACATGCTCCGGAAAATCTTCAGATACGAATTCTGGCGGCTGGACCATGAAGATGTCTTTGTCAATCTCGCCGTACAAGAAAGCATTCTTTACGTCGAGCTGCCAAATCTCCCACCCCCAACACGCCGCCAAGGCAATCACAACCCGAACTGAAGTCATTTTTGCCACCGGACTGAATGTCTCTTCATAGTCTTCACCGTATTGCTGCGAGAATCCTTGAGCCACAAGGCGATCCTTGTATCACTCGATACTGCCGTCGGCCTTCTTCTTGAGCTTATAGACCCACTTGCATGTCACAAGGGTGATACCCTTGGGCCTGGGCACCAGAGACCAAGTCTCATTCTTCTCAAGAGCACTCATCTCTTCCTGCATTGCTAAATCCCACTTTTCCACGCCTTTGGCCTTTTCAAAGTTCGACGGCTTCCTCTCATCCAAGGGACCAACAAAGAAACACGAGACAAAGCTCACCATGTTTCCTCATGTATAGCGATCAGGGGCAATGATGGTTCGCTTCGATCTCCGCAACGCCTTCCCCTGACTCGCAGTATCTTCAGCTGCTTCTTCTCTAGCTCCCCTTCCAGACGTACTTGGAGCATCGCTCCCCCTGCTTCCTGATCCAGAATCCTCCGCCTCAAAACTAGATATTGATGGACCACCTGGTGACACAGACAGCTCCACCTGAAGATTTTCCACAGCTTTCTCTGGCTCCTCCACCCTGCTTTCTGGTAGCTCAACACCAAAACTTCCCTTGTACGACGTCACCTCGTCGAACACGACGTCGCGAGATACAACAAATCTCCGCGTCTCTGGGTCCATGCACTTCCAGCCCTTCTTCCAATCATCACAACCCACGAAGACTAGCTTCCTTGCTTTCGCATCTAGCTTCATTCGAAGCGCATATGGAACGTGCACATAGCATGTGGAACCAAACACCCGAAGGTGTGCCACGCTTGGCTTTTCCTTGAACATCAATTCATGCGGGGTCTTCATATTGATGGGACTGAGAGGCTGTAACACCTCCCCTGTAGTGACCATATAATATGGGTCCGGCTGGGACCCCACAACATATAACCGCCACAGCTTTGGTATTAAAAGATGATATTAACTACCCAATCTCAAAACTCAGATAATACAGCGGAAACAAACCAAAACAACAGAGATTGTCCACGGTACAAAGGAGTCCAACTGGCCTTAAGGCCTTACACAACCAACGTCCAAATCATCAGACATTCAATACTAATAAGACATCCCAACAAAAGGGGAAAGATAGTTTTTTCCTAAACTACCTCGGCATGCAAGTCGGATATAACAAAGTACGAAGAAATTAATGCAGAAAAACAACTAAGCACTTCATGAGGCTTTAGGCCTTTTTGGCCGGCGCGCTGGGTCCAGCCTGCGATTCTTGCCCTGCAACCAAATCACAAAGAGCGGTAAACGAGGGTCAGCTATGGCTGACCACAAATGGTGTAACAACATCCCTCCTCCCGGTCGTCCTAGCGGACCCCGGGGAACTACTTCACCCTGCAAGTCAGCACTTCGTATGCAAATGTACATAAAGAAAGGCAACATAAATACAGGCATGCGTGTCACAAACATCATCCACGTTTCTATGTTGAGCAGGTAATAAAAGGGGTCTACCAATGCAAAATGAATGCAAACCCGAGTTTCACCCAAGGCACCCTAAAGCGTATGAATCTATCACATCATCATCACATCACAAACACAGGGGTACTCGTCATTTCCCCGCAAGGGCATCATAACCCAAGGCCAAGAGCTCTCGCTGAGACCCACCTCGCTTGGCTCTCCATGCCATCGGGCTTGTCTAACAGCTCACACGCTCGGGCTGCCAACAACACACAAGACCGATACTAAGAATTCTGGCTAACAAAAATGTCCCAAGGCCCTGGACTTACTCTCGGGACAACGTCCACCGATTTCCTCGCCTGGCGACCGTCAACGGACTCATCTGTAGCACAGACATTCTCGTCAGTCAACAATCGAAGGGACTAATCTTGTCGGGACACTCTCCACACGTGAATCTCAGTCTTCACCGGATAGCCAGCCGACCACAAAGACCAATCGTGCCTTCGCACAACACTAGGCATCACAAGCCCCATATTCCGCACATTACTTCCCCGCCCTAAACCCAACGTTCGTTACCACACGAAGCTACAAGGGCATCACAACGACGAGTTCGCCGTATTCAGATTTCTAACAAAACCCCTAAAATGCGCGTAAATCAACATCACCGAATCAGACCAACTGCCACAAATCCGGCTTCACCCACAATGCCTAATCCGCTAACGGAGTGGACCTCTGGTGCAAATCATATCGGGGACGGACTCAATCAACCCGATGGTTCCTTTTGAACCAAGGCGACCCGGACCCCTCTCACTCGACGGATCCGGTGCCAAAATGCAGAAATTAAAGGGATGTCATGCACGCATCCTAAAGATCGGGAGGAGAAATGTCGTTACCTTTTGAGATCTCCTCCTAGCCATGAGAAGCTTGCAAACAAACTGTGGAGAAGAATTACCTCGACGCCCTCTACGCGTTGCCGGTCTCGGATCGGCGAACGGAGCTCCGAAGCTCCGGCAATGGCGGATTCCCCTTCTTCACTCCTCTACCAAGCCCTAAAACCCCCCAGCCATCCATCGCAGCCGTTGGATCAAATCCCAACATTTTTGGACGGCCGGATCATCTTCCCTGTCACTTTTCGCGGAGCAGAATAAACAGTGCGCACGAGCAGCGGCGCACGGTCAGTGATCGTGCGCGGCCAACATCCCCTGATCGTGCGCACTACACAATCAGCCTACCTTCAACCCTTGTGAATTAACGCACGATCAGGCGCACGACCATTGGTCGTGCGCGAAGGAGGCCAGTGAGCGTGCGCGAAGAACCTGCTATGGAATTTTCAGCCTATTCCGAGCGCGACGCTATCACTCTGCCTACCTCGCTGGACTACGATTTTTGGGGTGTTACAGAGGCATCATGTTGATGACGTAGGCAGCACAAGACATTTCCTCCGCCTAGAAGGACTTGGGGATACTCTTGGCATGCAGCCAACACTTGCAGGTCTCCGTCAGATGACGGATCTTTCGCTCTACAACTCCGTTTTGTTGTGGAGTATGTGCACAAGTAAGCTCCCTCCGGATGCCTGCCTTCCTGCAAAAAGTAGAGAACTCACCAGAGGTGAACTCCCCTCCGTTGTCAGTCCTCAGCTTCTTAACCCACAGGCCAAGCCGACCCTCCACAAGCTCCTTGAACTTCACAAATTTGGCAAACGCCTCCGCCTTCTCCTTCAAGAAATAAACCCAGACATATCTGGTGTAATCATCGATCAGCACCAGCATATATTTGCTGCCTCCGTGGCTTGGGGTGGTAGTCGGTCCCATCAAGTCACCGTGGATGCACTCCAAAGGCACACAACTCCTTGTCTGCGACTTGTCAAGCGGTAGTCGATGAGACTTGCTGAACTGACATCCCGCGCAAACATGATCGTCTTCGTAAGAAGATAGAATAGGCAGGCCCTTGACCAGACCTCTCACCGACATAGCCTTCAGCTTATCCATCCCTACATGCCCCAACCTCTCATGTCATATCACAGCACTGTCATTCATCCTCATCTTGTCGACATAAGAACTTGTCGATAAAACGAACAAGTCTTTTGCTCTTCTCCCCACATGAACGACCTCAGCCTTCACCGCCTCCACATTCCGAAGAAACCTCACTTCTGTTGGGCCAAATAGAACGTGATACCCAGCGTCTACAGCATTGGTCACGGAGAAGAGGTTTTTCCTCATTCCAGGCACATGATAGACACTCTTCAAAGTTAGCGCCCCCCTATCACTGCCCAAGGAAACAGCCCCCACCTTCTCGACACTATGCACAGTATTATCAGCAGTAATAATGACATCATTACCTGAGTAAGGCCGCATTGAAGTAAGCTTCGACTCGTCCCCGGTGAGGTGATGACCACACCCCGAGTCCACGATCCAGTCCTCCTGATAGTTGATAGGAGCCGCAGCTCCAACAGAAGCCGAGAAGGCTCCTCCCCATCCTCCATCAATCTGTCTGGCCTTAGCTTCCTCCTTCCCTGCAGCAGCATGCCCCGGCTGAAGATTCACCCGACAATCCTTCCTGATGTGACCAACCTTTCCGCACCTGAAGCACTTGGGACCTTCTCCCCTCTTCTTCCCTTCAGCCTTAGGAGCATAGCCCCTCTCCTGCTGTCCAGAAGTTGAAGGCCCATTGCCTCCTCCAGCGGTCTTCTTCTTCCCTGTGAAGAGAACCTCGCCATCTCCCACAAACACTGACACCCACGCCATCTGCCTTGCCAGACTCTCCTGCGAAGCAAGCAGATTTTCCAGCTCCAGCAGAGACGACTGATTTGCCAAACCCTGCACCGACGTCACAAAGGCAACATACTCCTTCCGCAAGCCATAGATGGTGTGCCTCTTCAGCTTCGCCTCAGAAATTGGCTCATCAGGATCCAATGCAGAAATCTCGGCGCACAGGTTCTTCATTTTCAGGAAGAACGTTGAGATAGAAAGATCACCTTGAGCCGATCTGGCCAGCTCATTTTCCAGGAATTGAAGTATTACCACATTCTTCTTGTTAAACAGCCCATCCAGGGCTCTCCAGATCTCAGCAGCTGATCCACACCCCAAGATGTGATCAAACAAATCAGGTGATTTTGCCCTCTTCAAAGCAAACTCTGCCTTGGCATTAATCCGCCTCCAGTTCCTCACCTCATGACCGTTATCCCCAATCAGAATAACTTCCTCCATGCTCTCTCCTACAACTACCTCCCAGAGGTCCTCACCCAGAAGATAACTCTGCATACAAGACTTCCACTTCTTAAAGTTGGTCGAGTTTAGCATCTCAATTCCAAGACCCCTTGCTTCCATGGCTCTACCACTGGTTCCTTCTTCGCAAAGGTGATGACAACTATGAGTTAATCACTACTCTATCCACTCCAACCTACCTCTGATACCATGTGAAATTTTTCAAGATCTAGGAGTGAGCAGGAATAGTATAACTCAAAGTTCAAGCCAACAACCAGAAGCACATGAAAATCAACTTCAATCTTTATTGATGCTAGCAGAAAACTTCATTACAAGGCGAGGTATACATGGCGAGACATGATTTCGCCAGTACACAAAAAACAGGAGAGAAAATACAACTGAAAGATAACCAACGGTCTGCCTTCCTGAGACCGCCTGACCGCCCGATCTGACAGCTCGCTCGACTAGAAGACGAGACCGCCCGAACTGCCTGCCAGAGACTTGAACAACACCAAATGAGAACCCGCGATCTGCCAATGATCCTCCCGAACTCCAGCAACCCGCACTGCAAGCCGCGAGACTGCCTGAACACCTTCAGAAAAGGAGATGACCGCTGCTACCCGCACAATCCGCAGAAGCTGCATAAAAGAAGTTCAATCAGCAAGACCGACCGGTCACAAGAAATGAGACCGCAAGAATTAGCCGCGAGTTCTGCTTACACTTGGTGCGATGATTTTGCTGCTACAGTGGCTCCTATTTATAGGCGTGATACCTGATCCAGTCACCACCCTATGAGATTGAGTCACCGCCCCTTGATCGCGCGACCAGACCGGTCAACCCGCGTGATCAGCAAAAGATCCTTCTGCTTAGCGAGCTCGCCGACTTCACATAGAAGCCGCGCGATCATGACAACTCGCCCGGTCATGATGTTCACCACCTGTGTTCGCCACCCGACCTCCTCCAAAGACCGCGAACACACCAGCCCGACTAGGTAAACAGTCTGCCAAGTCGACCAAGCACCTGTAACCGCATATACCAGCAGATCGTCGAAGGACCAGCCATGCGAACACACCACCAGAGACCGCGCGACTAAGAAGGCCTTAGTTCACGCGCACCACAAAAAAACCGGACAGCCACCAGACCGGGATGCCCCCACCACGCGATCATAAGCACCAGATCGCGAGAAGACACCAGCTCGCCACGCGGTCACATGACCAGACCGCGTGGCCTTACCTCGGCACCCTTGGACAGAAGAACGACGGTCACACCGAATAGCACGCGGCTAGACCAGAGAGGCCAGACCGCGCGGTCTCCCCCCAGATCGCCAACTCCACAACTTCCACTTCAACATTTTCAACAAATATCTGCTTCTCATTCTTTGATTTCTGTGTTTTGTGAATTTCTTGATCTGGATCTGGATGTGGATTTGAAGATCGTTTATCTGTTTGAAGAATAGATTTTTGCTTCGCTTTTTTTTGTGCCCTCTCTACAAAAGATTTCTAATCTGGATCTATATAATACTGCATAGCTATTAGTGATCTGGAGCGAAAAAACATATATATTTTGTTCTAGAATATAGCTATGAGAATGGAAACTCCGGTGTCCTTTTGCAAATGAGAATTATATGGCATTTGTGTTAGAAATTTTCCATTGAGTGGACTCAATTCATCGAGACGTCCCGATAGAGTCGTACGCGAAAATTAGAGTCTATTCAGACTCCCACGAGCGTGCGTTAATTCAGTCGCGCGAACGATCGAAGCCTGTGATAGGTGGGCCAGACCGTCTCGTAAATTAGGATGCGAACCCGGTCTCACTCTTGGCATATGAATAGGCATGATGATTTAAATCCTAATTAAGTTATTGGATTTAATTTTTTTTTATGGTTGTTTTAATTTGGGAGTAATGAGTATTTATTGACCTCATTTTCGGTAACTCCCATGGGTTTGCCTATTAAAACCCACAAACCATTTTCATGTCTATGATGTGAACAAGGGATGAAAGTGGGTTCCTCTTCACCTTTTGGAAACTGCCTTCCTTCTCCTTCATCTCTCTTCTTCGTGCAAAGCCCGGCTAGGACCTCGATCTGCTCTTTAGAAAAACGCTTGGAAGGGAGATCTCCGGCCTTCATCATTTTGGTCTTCATCTTCATCTCTGAGAAAAGCGTCTGCCATCCTTTACTCTGGATCCAAGTCCCGGCGAATAGTTCTCTCGGCAACAGAGGAGGGGTCAACATACAGGTTTGCTCCAAGAAAAGTCATCATCGCAGGGCTTTGCTCCTTCCCTGATCTGGTATACAGGCACGTTGAGAGGTCAATATATATGTTTGACTTTTGGATTAAGCATAGTCAGGAAAGCATGGATTTGCCGCTCTGTTCTCCGGAAGGACGTAGAGGAGAAAAGGGGCTGGCAGTTTCACAAGCCTGAAGTTAGACATTGCCAAGAACAGTTACAGGTATTAATGACACTCATTTATAGCTTCTGATACTATTGAATTTCATTGTTCAGAATCTAGTAAAGATCTTATATGAAATTCATTCATATTATTTTTAAAGATCTTAACCCATTCATACACGGTTCTAATACCTGATCCGGGAAGCAATTTTGTATGTATTGTATATGTACATATATTGTTACATTGTCTAATCTTGTGATTGTTTAGAACATTAGACAGCCCTGCATATATAATTAGCGGGATCTGCTGGCGCCTCAGATTTTAATAAAAGGAATACATCAAGGCTTTTGGTTATTACAGCCATGATGAAAGACAAGCTTAAACCCTAAGAACGGTATACATTATTTTTCCGCACTTCTGTACTATACTGTTCGTTTGAGTTGTATTTTATTTGTGTGTTCTTGTTTTATTTATTAATTAGAAAATTATAAATCATGCATTTCAATGCTCCAAATTGAGATTATTGGATTTTGAATAAGACGATCCTATATCCTGTATTCCTTAGTCGCCGCTACATTCAGTATATGTGTCGTCATAAATTTTTGATAACACAATTCTCGTAGCGACGCACCCTAAATTTTCTAACAATTGGTATCAAAGCGAACTTATTTCAAGTCTATTAGTCTCATTAATTATTTGGAGTAAGATTATTTCTAATTAACTTCATAAAGAACACCAAATTAGAAAACCCATTTAATTTGAGAAAAATAAAATAAGGAGCTGTTTTCTAAAAGTGCATTCATTGAAACAGTCCAAGACAGTCGTCGTGTCTCTTTAAGGCGATTAAGTGCCCACACGCCATTAATAAAAGAACACGACATTCATCTTAGAGCAATATTCAGATATCCCGGTGTGAAAGAGTCTTATAGGTTGATAAGATCTGTAGCCGCCAAAGTGGCCGTTTCGAGTCAGCTTGTGAGATTACGGTTTCACATGTTTTAGGGATTTCTCTGAGACTAGTGAGCAATCATTCACCCAAAGGTGGTGCTTGCGCAATAGGTTCAGAGGGATACACTCGGACATTTGGACGGTAGTGCGGGGCTCTAGTAATCTATTCGCCCAAAGGTGGTAGATCTACGAAAAGCTCAAGCATAATTGTTGCTCGTTCGTGTGTGGAGAATTACTAATTGCGTGGCGCGTAGTCTGCCCAAAGGTGTTGCCCGCTGACGCGCCTGGATTCTCCATTTAGTGTGATATTTAGGGTTTTTAGCCACTGTTGCTCTATTTGTCAAATCAATTTTTATTTTCTCTCTTTTTAGTCACCTTCATCGTCCATAAAAATGTTAGACGACCATCAAATAATTCAATGAGTCGAACTTCGAAAATTCTATATTCGACATGAAGTCTACACCACATAAGGTGGATACAGAAATGGCCATGAATACTAACCAGCATGCAGCTCTTACAGCGACCGTCACTCAAGTTGATAGAGATCGCAATGATCTCATTGCCCAATGTGTTGCTAATGAAGAGAAATTAAAGAACAATGAGACTCACACCGCAATACATTTAATCAAGCCCTCATTTGAGAAGAAGTCCAAAACTCCCTATAGAGCTCATAAGGGACACACTTCAGATACTAGGGACACTACTGAAAAGAAGCTTCTCACTTGCTTCTTCTGTAAGAAGAGGGGACACGTGAAGATGGAGTGAGTGAAGTTTAAAGCTTGGATTGAGCGGCGTGGTTTCACTCCTAAAGTTGGCCCTTTGGCATTAGTCCTTTGTGAGTCCAATTTAATTGAAGCTCCGTCCAGTTCCAGGTGGCTTGATAGTGGAGCAACGAATCACGTTGCTTTCGCATTGCATGGATTCATTAGAAGGAGGAGGCCAAATAAGGGTGAGTGTAGACTCACGGTAGGCAACAACGCTAAAGTAGAGGTGGAGTTTATAGGAGACGTATGTTTAGTTCTAGCTTCTGGTTATGAACTATATTTAAGAGACATTTTCTATATTCCTTCATTTAGAAGGAATTTGATTTCAGTCTCCGCATTAGATAAACTTAATTATGGCTTTAACATTTTGGGTGGTTCAATTAATATTTCTTTTGAATCACGAGTTATAGGCCAATGTTCATTATATGGCGGATTGTATAGTTTATGTCTAGCTCCTACAAACATTTATGCAACCTCCTTTAATGTAGAGCGCGTTGCCAGTAAAAGACCACTACTTAAGGAAAAATCGTTCATGTTGTGGCATAAACGTTTGGGCCACATTTCTAGGGAGAGAGTAGAGAGATTAATGAAGGAGAATATTCTCCCTACTCTTGACTTCAGCGACCTAGAGACATGCGTCGATTGTTGTAGAGGCAAGATGTCCAAGATCAAGAAGAAGGGCTCCACACGTAGTCTTGATTTATTAGAGGTTATTCATACGGACATTAGTGTCCCTTATTACACTACCCTCTGTAAGAGCACTTACTTCATTACTTTCATTGATGACTACTCCCGTTTCGGGTATTTATACTTAATTAAGAAAAGTCTGAATCTCTTGACAAATTCAAGATTTTCAAGACTGAAGTTGAGAAACAAATAGGGAAAGTCATCAAGATTGTTAGGTCTGACAGAGGTGGCGAGTATTTTGGTAGATATGATGCCTCTGGGCAACATAAAGGTCCGTTTGCCAGATACTTGGAGAGTTGCGGCACTATTGCCCAATACTCCATGCCGGGTAGTCCTGAGCAAAATGGTGTGGCCGAAAGGCGTAATCACACCCTTAAGGAAATGATGAGGAGTATGATGAGTAGGACTAATTTTTCTGAGTTTTTATGGGGTAAAGCACTTAAGACTGCGGTATACATCCTTAATAGAGTACCTTCAAAGTCGGTACCCAAAACACCTTTCGAGTTGTGGACTGGTAGGCGACCCAGCCTTAATTATTTACGCGTTTGGGGTTGTCCTGTAGAAGTCCGTTTATATAACCCATCAGAGAGTAAAATTACCCCTAGATCTTGTCGCTGCTATTTCATAGGCTACCCAGATCAGTTTAAGGGATTTAAGTTTTATTCCCCTTTAGGAGGACCCAGAATAGTGGAATCACAAACAGCTAAGTTCTTAGAGTTAGATGTTGCTGGCGAACCAAGTTGGTCTCGCTCTATTAGTGAAGTTGAGGAGATTGTGCCTATTAATTTGACTGTGCCCTTATTAGAGAACCATGTGGTGCCTGAACCTATGATAGAACCTGTAGAGGAAGTGAAACCGATTTTGCCACTGATTCCAATTGAGATTCCTCCACAGATTCAGGAGGATCGTTCGCCCACTAGGAGATCTATTAGGCAGAGGAGGCCAGCAATTTTCTCAGACTATGAAGTTTACTTAGGCGAGAGTGATTTTGACATTGGTCATATAGTTGACCCAGTGACATTTGAGGAGGCTGTTTCTGGACCTCAAACTGATTTGTGGTGGGAGGCAATGAAAGACGAGATTGAGTCTGTGAAGCTGAATAAGTTTGGGGGTTAGTTGAGTTACCTAAGGGTTGCAAACTCATTGGTTCTAAATGGGTGTTTAAGACCAAAAGGACTCCAAAGGGAAGATCGAACGGTTTAAAGCAAGACAGGTAGCCAAGGGATCTGCATAGAGAGAAGGTATCGATTATAACGAGGCGTTCTCTCCTGTTTCCTCTAAAGACTCTTTCAGAGTAGTAATGGCGCTTGTAGCTCATTATGATTTGGAGTTACATCAGATGGAAGTTAAGACCGCATTCTTGAATGACGATCTTGCCGAAAAAGTATATATGGTACAGCCCGAAGGATTCAAGTTCGGTCATACTGACCAACTTGTTTGTAAGCTTAACAAATCCTTATTGGTTTGAAGCAAGCTTCTAGACAGTGGTATTTAAAATTCGATGAGGTGATCACTTCATTTGGTTTCGAAGAAAATAAGGTAGACCGTTGCATATATCTCAAGATAAGTGGGAGCAAATTCATCTTCTTAATTTTATATGTAGATGACATTCTGCTTGCGAGTAGTGATTTGGCGCTATTGCATGAATCTAAGCAATTTTTGTCAAAGCATTTTGATATGAAAGATCTTGGAGAAGCGTCTTTTGTTCTAGGGATTGAGATCATTAGGGATCGATCTCATCATACATTAGCACTCTCTCAGAAAGCCTATATAGAGCGTGTACTTGAGAGGTTTAGCATGCTCGAATGTAAGCCTGGAGATGTACCTGTGCTTAAGGGTGATAAGCTAAGCTTGTCACAATGCCCCAGGAATGATACAGAGAGAGAGTGCATGAAGGATATACCTTATACTAGTGCGGCATGCAACTTAATGTATGCCCAAGTCTGTACCAGACAGGACATTGTCTTCGCAGTAAAACTTCTTGGCAGATATCAGTCGAACCCAGGACCAGCTCATTGGGTGGCTGCCAAGAAGGTCTTAAGATATTTGAAAGGAACAAAAGAGTTTAAGTTGGTCTACCATAAAGTTCAAAACCTTGAATTGGTAGGGTATACAGATTCGGATTTTGCTGGGTGTGAGGATGATAGGAAGTCTACTTCAGGATACATATTTAAGTTTGCTGGTGGGGCCGTTTCATGGAAGAGTTTCAAACAGACACTCATTACTTCATCCACCATGCACGCAGAGTTTGTAGCTCTCTTTGGAGCTTCTACTCACGCAGTGTGGCTAAAGAACTTCATTACAGAGTTGATGGTCGTCGATTCTATAGCTGGACCCATTCAGTTGTACTGTGATAATATTTCTGCTGTTATGTTCTCAGTGAACAATAATAATATCACAGGGTCCAAACACATGGAAATTAAATTCTTAACCGTTAAGGAGTTGGTTAAGAAAGGTGACATTACAGTGGAGCATATAGGAACAGATGATATGGTAGCCGATCCCCTCACTAAAGGACTTCGCCCCAATATATTTCAAAAGCATGCCTGCAGTATGGGGCTTATGGAGTCGATTGATATGCTAGATTAGTGGGAGGCTACATAAAGCTCCAATTTATTCATCTGTTATTCATTTTTGCACTTTGATTAAGTTCATGAATAATTGTTTGAAATCAAACATTAAGAGAATATTCATAAATTGAATATCATTAAGTTTTGATATTCATAAAGTTTGTGATATATCACACTTCATATAAAAGACTCAGACGAGTGTCAATCTGAGCATAAGGCTTTGGGCACTTCATTTCATTTTGTAAAGCCTTGGTATGTCTATTTGACACATTAATTAAAAATCTTAAGATGATGACATACATGTTCTTTCGAACACTTAAGGATTTCTCGTAGCATGGTTTAGTGCATTCATTAGAGAAATCGGTTGACCACCAAGTTAGGACAACAACTACATGTGTATACACCTTTTCATTATGTTGTTCTAAAACTCTAACCGTGCTTTGTCCATGTCGATTGAATCCGTAAGCTACTGTGACCATGGAAGGTCCCGTGTCGCTCAATGATGCGGTTGCCGCCATGATTCGGAGTGAAGGATTTGGTTGGACCGGATTGACGTGGGATCAGACTCTTAATATCGCGTTCGCTAATGGTACCCTTAAGTTTAGTGAAGATTTTATACGGAACGTTATGAATTACGATGAATACAAGTCCAAGTGGGAGAATGTTAGAAATTTTCCATTTAGTGGACTCAATTCATCGAGACGTCCCGATAGAGTCGTACGCGAAAATTAGAGTCTATTCAGACTCCCACGAGCGTGCGTTAATTCAGTCGCGCGAACGATCGAAGCCTGTGATAGGTGGGCCAGACCGTCTCGTAAATTAGGATGCGAACCCGGTCTCACTCTTGGCATATGAATAGGCATGATGATTTAAATCCTAATTAAGTTATTGGATTTAATTTTTTTTTATGGTTGTTTTAATTTGGGAGTAATGAGTATTTATTGACCTCATTTTCGGTAACTCCCATGGGTTTGCCTATTAAAACCCACAAACCATTTTCATGTCTATGATGTGAACAAGGGCTGAAAGTGGGTTCCTCTTCACCTTTTGGAAACTTCCTTCCTTCTCCTTCATCTCTCTTCTTCGTGCAAAGCCCGGCTAGGACCTCGATCTGCTCTTTAGAAAAACGCTTGGAAGGGAGATCTCCGGCCTTCATCATTTTGGTCTTCATCTTCATCTCTGAGAAAAGCGTCTGCCATCCTTTACTCTGGATCCAAGTCCCAGCGAATAGTTCTCTCGGCAACAGAGGAGGGGTCAACATACAGGTTTGCTCCAAGAAAAGTCATCGTTGCAGGGCTTTGCTCCTTCCCTGATCTGGTATACAGGCACGTTGAGAGGTCAATATATATGTTTGACTTTTGGATTAAGCATAGTCAGGAAAGCATGGATTTGCCGCTCTGTTCTCCGGAAGGACGTAGAGGAGAAAAGGGGCTGGCAGTTTCACAAGCCTGAAGTTAGACATTGCCAAGAACAGTTACAGGTATTAATGACATTCATTTATAGCTTCTGATACTATTGAATTTCATTGTTCAGAATCTAGTAAAGATCTTATATGAAATTCATTCATATTATTTTTAAAGATCTTAACCCATTCATACACGGTTCTAATACCTGATCCGGGAAGCAATTTTGTATGTATTGTATATGTACATATATTGTTACATTGTCTAATCTTGTGATTGTTTAGAACATTAGACAGCCCTGCATATATAATTAGCGGGATCCGCTGGCGCCTCAGATTTTAATAAAAGGAATACATCAAGGCTTTTGGTTATTACAGCCATGATGAAAGACAAGCTTAAACCCTAAGAACGGTATACATTATTTTTCCGCACTTCTGTACTATACCGTTCGTTTGAGTTGTATTTTATTTGTGTGTTCTTGTTTTATTTATTAATTAGAAAATTATAAATCATGCATTTCAATGCTCCAAATTGAGATTATTGGATTTTGAATAAGACGATTCTATATCCTGTATTCCTTAGTCGCCGCTACATTCAGTATATGTGTCGTCATAAATTTTTGATAACACAATTCTCGTAGCGACGCACCCTAAATTTTCTAACAATTTGCTCATATTATTATTGCAGTTTCTTTCAAGGACAACATATACACTTGTTGCTTGTGTATGTGGTTTTAGCTTCCAATTTTATGCATGGTTTTAACTTCCAATTTGATGTTGGTTTTAGCTTCCATGTAATAGTTATGTATGAAATAGTTTTGTATGATCATAGTTATGTATGTAATAATTATGTATGAAGTAGTTTTGTATGATCATTCTTTTGACTTACTATATTTTGTGACTTATACATTAGGGAGATTTACTACCCATTTTAGCAAAGAGGGTGGAAAATATTGGTTGCCACTTTTAAGCAACGGGCCGAGAAAAGCTATCATCAATTGCAGATGAAAAAAAAGTGGGACCCCTTAAAGAAAGAGTAGAAGATTTGAAAAGAACTGAAGCATGGCGAGATGGGGTTGGGTTGGGACCAAGAGAAGAAAACTATTGCGACATCAAATGAGTGGTGTGAGGAAAAATTAAAAGTCAATATTTATCATTTTGTTTTTTAGTATATTTGCGACATCATTTTTTTTAATCTAATATTGGTTGTGTCTAAGTTATTCTTGCTACAAAAAAGTTTCGATATGCGGGTATTACGCCTAAATTAGAGGAGAAATTGACTCAAGAATTCAATGATGTAGTCGTGACATGTGATGATTCATGTGCACCATCAACAGGTGGCTTGCCACCTGATATGGAGAATGTTGGTGTGGAAGATGACAATTTGGAAGATAACATGAAGACGCAAGCATGTAGGCATGAAGAGGTTGGTGGAAATACATCAACAAACATCGAAAAAGCCTCCACATCATCGGGTAAAAGAAGAATGATGAGAAGGAAAGGAGTAGCTATATCATACATGAGTGAGTTATGGGAATCTGCACTTGCAGTGAAGCCTCCTCTAGTTGTCACTATCAAGGAGGTAGTGGAGTTGATCTCAAGTATTACGGAAATACATGATGACCCCGACATATACTTATTTGCAGTGAACTATATTAGGGACAAAAGCAGTAGTAAGTAGAGAGATCTTCACGAGCATCCTAGCTGATAAGAGAGTTTGGTGGATCAAAAACTGTTATGCGATCAAGAACCAGTGATATGTGTTATGACCTCTGTTATGATAAAAAACTTTTGAATTTTTTTTTTTGCTCTTTTGATGTTACTTTTGGAAACTGCCATATTTGAGACATCATTTTTAAGGTTATTTTTGAAGCGTTTATGTTATTTTGGAAACTCTCAGTAATATGTGTTATGTGCTTATGTTGTTTGAATATAAATTTATCTTCAATCGTTTTTGTGTTGTTTGACTGTTGTTAGTGATATGTGTTATCTTGTGTTGTTTGGCTAGCTGTTATGTGTTTGTACTTTGTGAATGATTGTTTTTTATATAAGTTAGCTAGATTTTTATGTATAATTCTTTTTTAATCGACAATAAACATTTATGATATGTTTTTTGACACCTTAAGTCATGGAAGCACATGACTTTTCTAATGAAGACTCTGGAGAGTCTACAAGTCTTTCTCCTGAACGTGTGCAATATGTTGAATATTGCAATATAATTATTTCAACTATTGTGGAGATAAATAATAACATACGCGAGACAAGACCATACATGACATCTAGTCAAACAAGTGAGAAATTGTTGAGAGAGTTATTTGAAGGGCACTTAGATAGGATTCATTATGCATGTAGAATGTCAAACCGAATATTTATTGATTTACTTCGAAAGCTAGAACATGATTATGGGTTACAAGGATCACAACGCACAACTACAGATGAAGTGTTGGCTATTACCTTGTACATCTTAGCACATGGAGGCTCAATGAGATTAACACATGAGCGTTTTCAACACTCGACTGAAACTATAAGTAGATATTTTTCCAAATGTCTTAAATCACTATTGATACTATCAGTTGATGTTATACAATCAATTGATAGTCATTTTAGAGATATACCTACAAAAATAAGGTATGATGGTCATTACATGCCATTCTTTAAGGATGCGTTGGGGTAATTGACGGTACACATGTAGATGCGAGGATACTCGTTGAAGATTAAGTTAGATATATTGGACCACAATGCAAAATATGATGATTGTTCGCGGCTTTAATATGTGCTTCACATTTGCACTTGTTGGAGGGAAAAGATCAGCTCATGATAGTCACATCTTCGAATGCGCAATGACAAACAACATTCTAATTTTTCTGCATCCCCTCAAGGTAAATTGTTGAATAAATTATCATATATGTTGTCACGGTTCCAGTTCTATTAAGATCGTGAACTGAACTGCCATGGTAACAGTTTTTCAAATTAGAACCAAAATCTTATTTGGTCTGATAGGTTCTGGTTCCAGTTCCAGCATAATTTTTGGAGCCATCGTGTCAATGGTTCTAGTTCCGATTCAACAAAAACCAAAACTAAACCAGACACTAACGGTTTGATTTAGTTCTATGCGGTTCAGTCTGGTTCCAGTCGGTTCTATGCGTCATAGTTTTAATCATTTTATAACTCTATAACTTGAGTGTATTAGACGCAATCACAAAGATTATTATCTCTTTAAAAATACATATTCAAACAGGAAAGAAGCCTGAGGTGAGGATAATAAGCCTACCAATCGACGCTTGTTGGTCTTCCATGGTGTCTGTTTCAGGGTTGAGCGAAGGAGTGAAGCGAAGAGGTAGCAATGGACATGAAGGAAACTTGAAAAGAGGATGTCCATAAAAGACAGAGAGATACATGAAGGAGTTTAAGGTGGAAAGATCTTCTGAGATGGTGGCTAAAATTGCCCGAGCTCGGCAATGGCTTTGGAGTGCTTCGTCCAAGGCCAAGTGTCGTGGACGATTGCGTCGCTCTGTCGGCAAAGGGTCGACAAGGAGGCCTCTAGCAATGAACAGAATGACTGGTAATGAAGATGAGAATATGGAACACGCAAAACTCTAATTTATCGAGAGAGGAGTGGGAAAATGAGAGAATCGCGCGGGTGTCATTGATCTATGGCCAGGATGGTTTGTGCGGTTTGGCGACATTAGACCTAAGGGGATTACTTTTTTGTATAATATAGTAAGTATAGATATTATAGATTGATTATAAAATAATAATATAATAATAATAATAAAATTATATTATAAAATAATAATTAACGGGTTGCGGTTCGGTTCTGCTACGGTCCAATTCAGACAGGGTCTAAAAATCCAGAAACTGCTTTAGACTTGTATGTTGCGGTTGCAGTTCCGATTCTGGTTCTGGTTCGGATAATAAAATAAAAGAACCGCACCTGAACCATTGTTGTTCACTGTTAGTACCAAAAAATGTACCTCCAAAACTCACATTAAGAGAAGGATGAGGGGCAACTGCGGAGTGTAGGTTACTTAAGATGAGAGATGTTAAAAAGGCAAACAGGAAGAGAAAAGCAACTTGGATTGATCTCAAAAGGGAGTACAGAGAAGTCTAGAAGCAAAGCAGGATCAGAGGTAGAAAAGTGACAGAATTCGAGACCGCTTACACATGTAAGCTGGAGGCTCGAAGAAAAAAGTCCTTTTCCAGGTACCCATACCCCTCTATTTATAGACGCGAAGGCTGCCCGAATGGGCAGGTCCAAAAATTACGGGCTGCCCAGGATACAGGAGAGTCGGGGCAGAGAAAGGCGGTGCTAATAACAAAAAAAGAGAAAAAAAGACCAGACCGCGCGGTCTGGCTATCTGACTAGAGCTTGACCGTCGATCGCTTGGAAGACATCCCTGGACCGGAGAGAGGCGGTCTGAGCGGTCTCGCAAATCTAAGACCGCTGGAGAGGATCATTGACTGAGAAGAGGGGTGGACTGGACGGTCTCACAAATCTGAGACCGCTGGAAAGATCCATCCTGACTGAGAAGAGAGGTCGCCGATTTCCGGGCAAACATAATCCCCGCACATTTTTAAGTTGCGCTGGAACTTCAAAAATGTAAACTTTGACCGCCGAGACCGGGACTGTCATTAATGCGCCGAGGGTCTATAAATACGGCTTCTGCAACTTTAGAAATCATAATTTTCTGAAAAACAGGTGAGCTTGATCTTAGAGCGGTCACTGAAATTCAGACAAAAACAATCTTTGCAATGGTGACCGTGCTATCCCTCCTGAGTAATAAGCCTCCAGCAGCGGATTCTCCTGATAAAAAAGAGACCGCCAGCTCGAAAAAGTGGTGAAGGCTGTCAAAACTTTGATTAAGGCGAGCACGTCGAAGGAGACCGTGCGAACTTCTCCGAAGAAACAATCCGTCCTACTAGAAAATGCGGTCTCGCCGATCAACACTGCTGATGTCTTATCAAATAGCTCTTCAAGGCATGTAATGAATCTTCCTGACTTTTCCATTTCTTTTAACTATAAGAAAACCTTGGAAGCGCTCGGTCAGACCGCTGCCCAGCACGATGAGATCGTCTCAACTGAAACTGTCCTGGCTGGAATGCGGGAGAAGAAAATTGAAGCTGAGAAGATTAGGCAATGGATCGCCGATTCTCAAGATACTGCGAAGATGAAAAAGAGAAAGAATTCAGATCCTTCTACTCAAAGTGTTAGGAGGAAAAAAGATGAAGGAACTAAGGATGTGATCGCTCCAAAGGCGGTCACACTCCCTAAAGGCAGTGGTCTCAATGATCCCGTGGATGCTTCTACGAAGGCAAGCAGTGCGGTCGATCTCTTTTTTCCTTCTGCGATCTCAGCTTTTTCAAGAGAAGCGGACTCTGAACTGATTGCTTATCTTGATGAAACTTCTTCTAATGATTTTTCCTTTTCGACATTGCAGGTGCTTGATCCCTTCGAGGCCGAAAATCTCAAGGCGGCTGCCGCTGAAAAAGAGGTCACTGACAGGGAGGAGATCGCTGAAGCAGCGATCAGGCTGAAAGAAAAGACAGAGAAGAAGGAGAAAGAAGAAAAAAAGAAAGAGAAAAGAGGAGAAAGAGAGAAAAGAGAAAGAGGAAAAAGAGAAGAAAGAAAAGGAGGAGAAAGAGAAAAGGGAAAGAGAAGAGAAAGAGAAGAAGGGAAAAAGAAGAGGAGGAGAGGAAGGAAAGGGAAAAGAAAATGGCTCTGATTGCTACAGAGCAAAAAGAGGAGGAAGTGAGAAGAACAACTCTGCTCGTTGCAGAGGAGGAAGAGAAGAAAAAGGCGGTCTTACTGGACGCCGAAAAGAAGAAGAAAAAGAAGTAGAATTCTGAGCTAAAAGCAGAGGAGAAAAGCCGGCAGATCGCTATGGAAAATGCGGCGCTCTCCAGCAGTCTACAGAACCCCTCTGCTGCTCAAGAAGAGCAACTAGACCGGGCTGCAGCGGACCGCGCAGCAGCGGTCTCTGCCCTGCGAACTAGTAAGGCGAAAATGGTTACCAGACCGCTAGAATTTCTTCCTTTGTATGTTGTTCGACCTGCATCTCCAAAAAGAAAACGTGAGATCGTCATCATCGAAACTGATGACATCCTTGTTAGCAACGAGGAATTAAAAAGGATAAGAAAAGAAGGAGAAAGGTCGCAGAAGAGAGAATTGGAAAGAATGGACTTTGAGCGCTTAAGGGGATCAGACCACCTCTTATTGACCGCAGAACCCGCGGTCACAAATGATATTGAAAATATTTTATGTGACTGCGATCTTAATTTCTTTCCAAGTATTCTTTCTGTATGAACTCTTTTATTTTTTAACTGTTAGCAGTTGAGCTAATCATTAAATTCTCCTGACTGCAGATGACAATATTGTTGAGATCGAAGAAGGAGAACTTCTGCCGCAAAAGATCGTGATCCCTGACCAGCTCGCCAACATCCTTAATCCAGTGTTTGAGGATATTCGATCCATGCTGATTCGGGAGCGGATTCATAATGATCAACTCCGCGATCTTGAAGAAAAACTGTGCGCCACCGAAAAGCAAGTTCGTGAAGAGTGCGGTCTGAAGATCGATGAGCTCACTCGAGCTCTTTGAAAAGCGGAAAAAGATGATGAATACTATTAAGGGAAAGTCGTTGCTCTGTCCTCTGAGGTCGCAATGTTGAGGGGTGGATCTACAAAAACGACGATCAGCCGGGGGCATTTGGTGATCATCCAGAAGTGAGCCCGTGCTTAGAGATAATGGTTATTCCCATGGAGCAATTAGATAAGGAGATGTCTAAGATCCATCAAGCTGCAATGTCTGCCAATCAAAACCTAGCATCTGTCTTGACCGCAGTTAATGAAATGCAGGACATTGCGGCCTATGTAGGAAGGAAGCGACCTCATAAGAAGTAGACTTTAATTATTTATCTTATGCGGTCTTGTAATATTATTCCTGGACAATCTTGATTGTGTAATATGTATAATTTCTGTTGCTTGCGATCTCTGTTCTGCTGTGATGATTTTTATTATTATGTGCTGCTTATTTACGTCGTGTGGTCTGAGATGCTGCGATCTCCAATTATTGAGACCGATTATATAAGTGTCACTTCTCAAATTCTTATGCAGGTTTGGCGGTCTGTGCAGTTTTACTGGGCGGTCTTGAGAGGAGTAATCATTACGAAATTATCCTTTGCTCGCTATAAATAGCTGACTTTTAGAATTCTTATTCTATATTTTCTGCATGCGCCAAAAGCACCGGTCTCAGCGATCTCCAGCTATGGTGTCCGCGCGAGCATCTTCAGCTGAAGTTTTCTTGAGAGCCGATCACAAGCCAGGCCACTTTTCTAAAGATCAATATGTGAATTTCTTGGAGAAGCACATGATTCAAAGTCAGATCATTGTGAGACCGACGAGGGAAGATGAAGGATTGATCTTTGGAGAGGAGAACAAATTTATAATCCTCATCGATCACTTTGATAATGGGTTGAAGATTCCTCTCCCTTGGGAAATCCTTGAGGTGATGGAGTATTATGGATTGGTGTTCGCCCAGCTGCCTCCGAACTCAATCGGTCTTATCATGGTCTTCATCAACTATTTGAGATCGGAAAAAATAAGATTCACCATAGCGTTCTTTCGTGCGACCTTCACTGCAAAAGTCTTGAAAGAAGGCCAGAAGAAAGAAGAATTCAAAGGATTGATAGACTTTTCTACTGAAGGAGTTAAAGTTTTGAATCTTCCCAACAAGGTTCCTTTCTGGACAAAGAGATTCCTTGTTTTTGAGGGCGATCTCAGCGGTCTCCAGAGTCGACCTTCTCCGCGACCTGAGAGCATCTTCAGGAAAGATAAAACGATCTCGAAGGAGGAGTTGAAGATCTTGGCTTTTTTGGCGGGCAAGCGGCTGGACCTTATTCACTACCTAGCGATCTGGCCCGTGATCGTCAAAATTTCTCCAGAAGAGAGTGAGTATTCCTCCAGCGATCTCCCACAATCTTTTCACAATTTCTTATTTTACTAACTTTTCCTTTTTTTCAGCGACCTTCGCGATCCCAGCGAGAGACCCTGTGTCGCCAGCGGAAGAGGTGCTCACTCAAAGGGAGAAGGGATTGAAGAGAGAAGGAGATCGCGAGACCGCTGGGCTCGGCAGCACACCTGAGACCACCAGCGAACCATTTCATATGCATGGTTTTATGAAAAAACAGAAAGATATCAAAGGCAAACCCCTTCTCAAATGGGGCGCTAAGGGAAAGACCGTGAGGGTCTCCACCGATCTCCCTCTTTGGAGTGGAATGCTGACCCGCCACGCTTTTGCGGTCACTCCCGCTTTATACGGAAAAATCAATACAGCGGAGGCGTATAATTTTGAGACCGATATGCTCCCTGACATTTGCGCTCAGGAGACTGTTAGGAGCACGGTTTTAAATCATAACATGGGGTGTTCTCTCTGAGGTGCCTTAAAAGAGATCAAAATCCTGCATGAAGAACGAAGGGTAAGATAAATTTTCCTGGCATATCAAACTCTTTATCATGATCCCGCGGTCTAATTATTTTCTTTCTGCAACAAGCAAGGGAAGCAGCTTATGATCCAGAAAATCCTGAGTTCCAGAAGGCTCTAATGCAACATGGAAAAGAGACCGCTGAACAGGTGATTTTTGAGATTCGTGATCGCGGCGGTTTTACTGAGGAATTCAAAGATACAACATTTGTCGATCTATTCCCTGAAGCGGCGAGAAAAATTGATGAACAATCAGTGACCGCGGATCAGGCCGATGAGGAGGAAGAGGAAGATGTTGAGATCGTTGATGAAGATAGAGCAAGTGGGAGCCAATATGCAGTGGGCCAGGATATGAGCTCTGGAGCGGGCTCTAGCTCTGGATCTAGAATTTCGGGAGGGAGCTCAGAAGAATCGTCTGAAGAGACCGATTCCTCCTCCTCGGATGAGCGATCTCCCAAAAGATCGATGAATGAATAGATTCAGTCTTGTAATTTTACTTTTTTGTGATCGTAAGTTTTGTGAACGGGCGGTCTGATGTATTTGAACATTTGAATAGACATATAAATAGAAATCTGTCATATCTTCCTTTTCTGTGAATGAATATTTACTGGTGCTTTTTCTTTTTGTATATTGAATGTATTATTTGCGATCTCACTATAACGAGATAGAATTGGCATTCGATATCAATGCCTTAGGTATTTGCTGACCTGGAAATAATAAATTCATAATACCATAAGAGCGATCTTATATTTTTCAGACCGCATTATCAGGAGACGAGGCCGACTATGATTGAGAACTAAATAGAGAATTTCCCATCACTGATTGAAAGAATATTAGGTTTGTAGTCTAAATCACCTAGAGGGGGGTGAATAGGTCTTTTTGATTTTCCTCTAAGCACCCCAGCTTATTTTTGATTTCTGGTTTAAGCAAAAGATCAACCACACAGAAAGCACACAAGTATGTATAGAGGTTCCTCAAGACAGGGTGTCTTTAGTAGTCCTCTTTCCCCCTTCACCTTTCTAACAATGTGTTAGACAAGGCCAACTCCTCCAACCTCGGCTCAAAAGAGCTTACAACACAAATCCCTCAGGATCTCTCAGGTTTTCTCAAACCCTACCTCAGGCACAACAACCCTACAACTCAGATCAGCTCCTGATCCTACAGATCAGACCTCAGCAGGTCCTACGACTCAGACCACAACAGGTCCTACCTCAGGCTAAACATCCCTACCTCAGATCAGCTCCTGATCCTACAGCTCAGACCTCAGCAGGTCCTACAACTCAGAGGATTCCTCCTCCTACAGCTCAGGCAATGAAGCCCAACAACTCAAATCAACAGATCCTACACTCAGGCCTTCAGCCCTACACTCAGAACCCTCAGGTTCCTACAAACTCAGACCAAATGGTCTTACAGCTCAAGCAAAATGCCCTACAGAAAATTGATTTAGAATTATTCTACAGTAGAGGTACTCTCCTGTAGATCCTGCACAGACTGTGCTTCCTGCAGGTGAAGATGTTGAATACAGCCACAACTTGATCTTCCTCTTCAATAGAGTGATGGAAGATCACCTTGCTCCTTCTGGTGGAGGAGTTATCTTCTTCTCTTTGTTTCTTCTTCTCTTTCAGGGAGCAGGAAGAAAGTCGAGAGCAGCTGCCGTCAATGAAACAGTTGATTTTCTTTTTGCACGCGTCGGAGGAGCACTTCAAATGTGCCCTAACATTTCCTTTTATACATCTCTGATCTTCAACGGCTCTTAGATGTCCTTCTGAGAAGTATGGGAGAAGTTGGTGGACCCCACACGGCTTGTCTGCAACTTGCCCTAGTCGCAGGTTCCGCCGCCCTACTTTTTCGTAGAGAAGGACTGCGCTCGACGAACGCGCTGTACTCTGCGTTCGACGAACTTGTCAAACTCTACGTTCGACGATCTTGTCAAACTCTGTGATCGACGATCTTGTCTTGTCTCTGCGTTCGTCGAACGGCACTCTGCGTTCGACGATCTGCACTCTGAGTTCTACGGACATGCCAACTCTCAGCTGTTTCTTCAATCTCGTCTCAGCGGTCGACGAACAGTGTTCTGTGTTCGACGAATGGCACTCTGTGTTTGACGAACACCACAATTATGCCTTCTCAGCGGCTCCTTCTTTGGTCTCGTCTCAACGGTCGACGAACAGTGTTATGTGTTCGACGAACGGCACTTTGCGTTCGGCGAACACGCCAATTAAGACTTCTCAGCGGCTCCTTCTTTGGTCACGTCTCAGCGGTCGACGAACTTAGTCCTGCGTTCGACGAACGGCCTTCAGCGTTCGACGAACACGCTGATTCTCAGCGTTTGAAGAACTTATCAGCAGAGACACCTTCTTCTCAGCGGATCCGCTGAGACGGCTCCTCGTCTCAGCAGTTTAGACCCTTCGTCTTAGCGGTTCTGCTGAGACAAATCTTCATCTCTTTGTAGATGATTCTTCACAACTAAGGGCATGTTTGGCCCTTTCTTTTGAGCCACCTGTACATGTATATACTACACAAGTATAGATTTATCAAATACAATATGTCCTTAGTATTGAGAGTGATGCCTCTTCAAATCAAGGTAATATTGAGGGCAATATACCCAACAATCTCCCCCTATTTGAAGAAGGCAGAACATTCCCAATGCTAAGGTACATTAACAGCAAAAACATATCACAAAAATTGATATGTTGCATGGGCCCTAATACCCTAGGCATTTGCCCTATCTAGCAATGGCCTATCCTAAGCATTGGCCTTATCTCCCCCTTTCTGGTTTCTTCAACCTTTAACCTTCTATGGATAGGGAGGCAACATCTATTGATTCTTTTGGATCAACTTATAGGTCAACCTATACACACTTAGCATTTTCCATCTCCCCCTCAACCTGAGCAGGGAATTTGCTCCCCCTCAAATAGAGATCAATTTTCTGAAATAGCGGAACTTGTTCAGTTTGAACAACCCATTCTAGCTCCCCCTCAATGTGAGTACTATTCTACACTCAACATTCCTAGTTCTATCTTGAAAGCATTAAACTTGGCCTCATCCAATGGCTTAGTGAAGATATCAGCCACTTGACTGTCAGTGGGGACAAATTCAAGGTTGATATCTTTACAGTCAACATGTTCTCTTATAAAATGATACCTTATCTCAATATGCTTAGTCCTGCTGTGAGAGACGGGATTCTTAGCAATGGAGATAGCACTGGATGAGTCACAATAAAGAGGAGATTGACTTACCTTGAGGTTGTAGTCCTCTAATTGGTGTTGAATCCATAATAGTTGAGCACAACAGCTACCTGCTGCAATGTATTCTGACTCAGCTGTGGACATTGCCATACTGGTTTGCTTTTTGCTTCTCCATGAGACCAGCCTCCTCCATAGGAATTGACAGCTGTCACTTGTGCTTTTCCTGTCCTCTTTGCATCATGATGGTTGCTCTACATATACTTCCTCTTTCAAATTTCTATTTATGAATGCTGACTTGACATCCATATGGTATACTTTGAAGCCTTTGTGGGCTGCATATGCAAGGAATAGCCTTATAGCCTCCAACCTTGCAACTGGGGCAAAGGTTTGATCAAAGTCAATCCCTTCCTCTTGCTTGTATCCCTTTGCAACAAGCCTTGCCTTGTTCTTGATGATAGTTCCATTCTCATCCATCTTATTTCTGAAGATCCATTTGGTGTCAATGATGTTGTGTCCTTGTGGTCTTGACACCAATTTCCATACTTTGCATCTTTTGAATTGCAAAAGTTCTTCCTGCATTGCCTGGATCCAGAATGGATCCACATTGGCCTCTTCAAACTTCTTAGGCTCTACCTATGACAGAAAACTGAGGAACAAGGCCTCATTATGAGCTCTGCTCCTGGTTGTCACACATTGCTGGACATTTCCAATAATCTGTTCCAAGGGATGATCCCTTAGATGTCTTGTAGCTGCAGGTAATCTGTGCTCTACTTGCTGAACTTCTTCCACTGGTTCAGCAGCTTCTTCAGCATCTTGCACCTCTGCTACTTCTTGAACTTCTGCATCAGGATTTGCTTTACTGCTGCTGGAAAGTTCTTGTATGGATAGTTCTTCCATTGCTTCTTCACTTCCTGTCAAAACAAAAGAACTAGGCCAGCCCTTGTATATTAGGTTGGACTCATCAAACACTACATGCATGGACTCTTCAACAACATGGGTTTTCTTGTTATATACCCTATAGGCTCTACTATGTGAGCTATATCCAACAAGAATCCCCATGTTGCATTTTTCAGCAAACTTATTTAACTGAGCTTTTCCATTATTTAGAATGTAGCAATTAGATCCAAAGATCCTAAAGTATGAAATTGTTGGTTATTTTCCTTTCAAAATCTCATAGGGGGTAATTCCATGATCTTTATTGATGGAAGCTATATTGAGAACATAACAGGTAGTATTGACTGCTTCAGCCCAGAAATATTATGGGAGTGAAGAGTAACTAAGCAATGTTCTCCCAACTTCTATTAATGATCTATTCCTCCTCTCAGCCAACCCATTTTGTTGTGGGGTCCTTGGGGAGGAAAATTCTTGAGTGATACCTAGTTCTTGACAGAACCTTGTCATGGCTTCAGATTGAAACTCTGTGTCATGGTCAGACCTAGTTCTGACCACAGAACATTGCAAATCATTCTGAATGGCCTTGACATGGCTTATGAAGACATTTAGAGTATCAGATTTCTTTCTAAGAAAAAATACCCATGTATATCTTGAGTGATCATCAACAATCACTAAGGTATACAACTTCCCTCCTAAGCTTTGAATTGGCATAGGACCAAACAAGTCCATGTGCAATAGATAAAGACATCTCTTAGTGTCTTTGGAGCCAATACTTTTAAAAGTGGCCCTTGTTTGCTTGCCCATTTGGCAAGCATGACATGGGCCATTTTTAACACATTTTAAATTAGGACCATTTCTAACCAAGTTCTTAGAGAATAGTCTATGCATTGTCTTGTAGTTGATGTGGGCAAGTCTCTTGTGTCATTGAACACATAGAGACTCACTCTCATCTGTTACAAGACATACAGGAGAGGAAAAAGATTTGCAGAAGAAATCTAAACAGTAAATATTTCCACTCCTAGTGCCTGAAAGAATGGTCTCCAAGTCATTAGACTTTTTGATGAGGCACTTATCATTGTGAAATTCAATGACATGGCCAAGATCACATAGTTGGCTTATGCCGATAAGGTTGTGTTGCAACCCTTCAACATAAGTCACTTTTGTGAAGGAGACTATGCCATTTGTGATCATACCATAACCTCTGGTGACTCCCTTTTCTGATCCCCCAAAGATGACTTTGGGTCCATTCTTCACTGCTCTGTAATCTTGCAGTAAATCCTTGGTGCCAGTCATGTGTCTTGAGCACCCACTGTCCAAGTACCATATTTGGTTGAGACTGGTACTTGAACTACTCTGCAAAGAAGGATTTATTTATCCTTAGGATCCCAAAAAGCTTTGGGTCCTAGGCGCCTATTAGTTTGATGAGATACTCTCATACTAGCTACACTCCTAGCAGGAAAGCTCTTCTTTGCATTAGGTACATTGGGGTTGTACCAACAATCTATGGCAAAGTGTCCCACCTTGCCACATCACCAACAATCATGAATATTGTATCTCCTTTTCTGAACACTTTTCTGAATTGGTACAGCACTGTGCACATGTTCAACAGAGGAGACTGCAGCATTCTTCCTACCTCTTTCAGCAATAATCTGACTGAAGGATAATTTGTGGACAGTCTTGTTGCTCTTTGTCCTGACAGCCTCAGCTTGCTTTGGCTTGGCAGCCATACAAGATCTGAAGGAATCAGACACTGAGCAGCAGGCCTTGTCAACAGATTTGACAGCATTCTTGCTTTTTGCTGAAGCAGATTTTGAAATGCATGCTTCCTTGTTCTTGACTGAAGGTACTGAGGCACCAAACACAAATGGTCCAGATTGGGCCATTTGTGTTTCCTCATGGGGAGCTTTCATTGCACTCAATCCCATGCCCTTTCTTTCACTATGGGAAGGAGTGTTTTCCTTCCTATAGGACCTTCCATTCTTCCAGTGACCATGAATGCTTTCATGGTCATACCTGTTGGAGGGAAGTGGCACCTTTTGAAAGGTGGTTTGAGGCTTAGCCTTCTTCTTGCTTTTTACTCCACTCCCTTCTCCTACTTCCATCTTGTTGAATCCAGGTCCTCTCCAATTGGTTTGAGAGGAGAAGGTGTCAATAAGGGGAAGCACTGATTTGGGCTTGGAGAATTGGGCCACCAGGCACTTCTCCTTTTCAAGCTTTTCTTCAAGGTCCTTGATGACCTTGTTCTTCAGGGAAATAGTGCTTATTTTCACCATAGTAAACCCCTATAAATGACTAATTTGTCTACTCATCTGAGCCACCAGGGTGGTAGGTTCAGTGTTGACATCCTTAGTCATTTTGAGGGAAATAATTTCCTGGGCTTGCCTCTTGGCAAGCTTCTTGCTCTTCTTCTGAGCCTCCAAAAGAACACCATATTTTTCAATCAATTGATTGAGTTCTTCCTCAGCTTCCATGCCCCTTCCATCAATTGATGGAGGTGCATCAGATTCTGGACTAGTCTAAAAATCAGAAATTGCAGTGGAGTGAGATAGTACCTGATCATTGTCAGAAGCATTCTAACTCCCTTCCTCATCAATGAAGGCCATAAGGCCAAGATGAACAGCGTCTTCTTCTTAGCTAGAAAGGATTTCTCTCCTTTCTTGCTTCTTGATTGATGAGCCTTCTTCTCATCCTTCTCTCTTCTCTTCGCAGGGCAGTCGGCAATGACATGCCCAAGCTTGCTGGAGCAATAGCAAACAACTTTGGAAGAATTATGTTTTGAGTTAGACTCATACCTGTCACTTCTGGAGTGATGCTTTGACTCCTTGCTGTCCTCCTTGTTGTGATATGAGGAGGAAGGCTTGTTCTTCCATTGCTTCCTCCTCAACAGCTTTCTGAAGTGCCTTGTAAGAACAACAATTTCTTCATCAGAAGAAGAGCAGCTTGATGAGCTAGGCTCAGAATCTTCTGGTTCAGCAGATCTTCTGGGAGAAGAGTGAGCCTTCTCTCTCCCTCTTCTTGAGCTTTCAGCCTTGAAGGCCAGGGAATTCTCCCTGGTATCACCCTTTGCCTTCTGCTCTTCTTCCTTCCTGGCAAACAGCTGCATTTCATAGGAGAGCAACTTTCCATAGAGAGTTTGAGGAGGAGTTTCAGTCAACTTAGCCACCTCCCTTATGGCACAAATTTTTGTGTCTCAATCTCTTGTTAGAGATCTGAGGAACTTATCATTCAGCTCATAATTTGTGAACACTCTCTCATAGGTTCTTAGTTTATTAATTATTCTAAAGAACCTTTCATAACACATGGAGATGCTCTCCTGCCCTTGCTGCCTGAAAGCTTCATATTCCTGATTGAGGAGTGACTCCTGTCATTCCTCACATCTTCAGTCCCTTCCATATACACTATCAGTGTATCCCACATCTCCTTAGCAGATTCACAGTGCACCAAATTTTGAAAAGTTGAGTCATCAATAGCATTGACTATGATATTTTGAGCCCTTTTATCCATAGTAGCCAATGCTATCTCATCCTTGGTCATTTCAGTGTATGGTTTGCCTACTTGCCTGGTAGGATCAACAGAGGAGGGTTTTGTGATAATGAAGGGGCCTTCCTGAATAGTAATGTAGATTCTAGGGTATGATGCTTCCATGTATAGCCTAACCCTCTGCTTCCATATGCCAAAGTTGGCTTTGTTACATATGGGCAGTTTAATTGAGCTCATCTCCTTCTGCATTACACTGGAGGCCATTGGGTTTTGACTAGACAATACCTTTTAGGATCTGGTCAGACTGTTAAGTCCTTCTTGACCAACCTAGCTTTGATACCACTTGAAAGGATATTAGGTTTGTAGTCTAAATAACCTAGAGGGGGGTGAATAGGTCTTTTTGATTTTTCCTCTAAGCACCCTAGCTTATTTCTGATTTCTGGTTTAAGCAAAAGATCAACCACACAGAAAGCACACAAGTATGTATATAGGTTCCTCAAGACATGGTGTCTTGAGTAGTCCGCTTTCCCCCTTCACCTTTCTAACAATGTGTTAGACAAGGCCAACTCCTCCAAACTCAGCTCAAAAGAGCTTACAACACAGATCCCTCAGGATCTCTCAGGATTTCTCAAATCCTACCTCAGGCACAGCAGCCCTACAACTCAGATCAGCTCCTGATCCTATAGCTCAGACCACAGCAGGTCCTACAACTCAGACCACAACAGGTCCTACCTCAGGCTAAACAGCCCTACCTCAGATCAGCTCCTGATCTTACAGCTCAGACCTCAGCAGGTCCTACAACTTAGAGGATTCCTCCTCCTACAGCTCAGGCAATGAAGCCCTACAACTCAGATCAACAGATCCTACACACAGTCCTTCAGCCCTACACTCAGAACCCTCAGGTTCCTACAAACTCAGACCAAATGGTCTTACAGCTCTGGCAAAATGCCCTACAGAAAATTGATTTAGAATTATTCTACAGTAGAGGTACTCTCCTGTAGATCCTGCACAGACTGTGCTTCCTGTAGCTGAAGATGTTGAATACAGCCACAACTTGATCTTCCTCTTCAATAGAGTGATGGAAGATCACCTTGCTCCTTCTGGTGGAGGAGCTATCTTCTTCTCTCTGTTTCTTCTTCTCTTTCAGGGAGCAGGAAGAAAGTCGAGAGCAGCTGCCGTCAATGAAACAGTTGATTTTCTTTTTGCACGCGACGGAGGAGAGCTTCAAATGTGCCCTAGCATTTCCGTTTATACATCTCTGATCTTCAACGGCTCTTAGATCTCCTTCTGAGAAGTATGGGAGAAGCTGGTGGACCCCACAGGGCTTGTCTGCAACTTGCCCTAGCCGCAGGTTCCTCCGCCCTACTTTTCCGTAGAGAAGGACTGCGCTCGACGAACGCGATGTACTCTGCGTTCGACGAACTTGTCAAACTCTGCGTTCGACGATCTTGTCAAACTCTGCGATCGACGATCTTGTCTTGTCTCTGCGTTCGTCGAACGACACTCTGCGTTCGACGATCTGCACTCTGAGTTCGACGGACATGCCAACTCTCAGCTGTTTCTTAATCTTGTCTTAGCGGTCGACAAACAGGGTTCTATGTTCGACGAACGGCACTCTGTGTTTGACGAACACCCCAATTATGCCTTCTCAGCGGCTCCTTCTTTGGTCTCGTCTCAGCGGTCGACGAATAGTGTTCTGTGTTCGACGAACAACACTTTGCGTTCGACGAACACGCCAATAAGCCTTCTCAGTAGCTCCTTCTTTGGTCTCGTCTCAGCGATCGACGAACTTAGTCCTGCGTTCGATGAACGGCCTTCAGCGTTCGACGAACACACTGATTCTCAGCGTTTGAAGAACTTATCAGCAGAGACACCTTCTTCTCAGCGGATCCGCTGAGACGGCTCCTCGTCTCAGCGGTTTAGACCCTTCGTCTCAGCGGTTCTGCTGAGACAAATCTTCATCTCTTTGTAGATGATTCTTCACAACTAAGGGCATGTTTGGCCCTTCTTTTGAGTCACCTGTACCTGTATATACTACACAAGTATAGCTTTATCAAATATAATATGTCCTTAACATTGAGAGTGATGCCTCTTCAAATCAAGGTAATATTGAGGGCAATATACCCAACACTGATGATCTCCAATTTTATCACAAAATTGTATGAGGCGCTCGTTGCATTTGCGATCTCTGGTGTTGAGAAATTCAGCATAGCAAAAGTTGATGATCCGTTGATATTGACTCCTGAATAATTTCGATCATTAGCACAAGATGCGACCTTTCAATACAGAGACCGCTCTTTCGTAAATATAAACTTGCTTGAGTAATAAAACTCGTATAATAGACAATCCATAATTCCACATATTTCAGGTTGTTCTTTCTATAGAGAGATCATAACTGGCGATCTTCATTATATCAGACTATTTGGAGCCCAGAGCTTCATTAATCGGACATCGTGCGATCAAAAATTTCTCAGACCGCGATTTAAAAGTAAGGACCACTTATGAACATTTCTGTATATTGGAAAAATAAGAGTAATCATTTAGCTTGCGGTCTCAATTTATTCAGACCGCTCGTTATAAGAATATTTAGGAGAGATTTTAGATAATGATTCCAAATGTCCCGAGCTCTGTCAAAAAACTCTTCTGGAAATCCAGCTAGTGATCTCTAACATCCAAGTCCTGGAGGAGATCCAGCCGGCGCTCTCAAATATTTTAGATCACTAAAAACCACCTTCCAAATAAACCTCTGGAGAACCCACCGGAGATATCTAACATCCAAGTCCTGGAGGAGATCCAGCCGACGGTTTTAAATATTTTAGATCGCTGAAAACCTGAAAAGACCAAAACTGGCGGTCTCCCGAAATTCAGACCTCCTCTCAATACTCAGGCGACGGTCATAGATGTTTCCGACCTACTTACAAAAGAAAACCCACAACTGACTGTACAACCCGTATTCGTCGACTGGGTCTCTCAAGCCAACTGGCGAGACCTGGGTCAGCCAGATCATTCGCCCAGGCTAAGGAAGGTGGAGAGATCTCCGGATTGGTGGGGGTACGCTGCAGGCGAGAAGGAGTACGGCGAGTGGTGCCCTCACAGACCACTCGCTCAGTAGCATGGGCATTCGCCCAGCTGAGCGGGAGCTCGGCGAGTGGAGTCCCTATGGACCACTAGCCCCCTAGTATTCAAAGGGGGAAATGACCATGATGCCCCTTGTGGGCTGCAAATAGCCCTTCAGAACAGCGGAGTTAGGCTATTTGCAGACCAATTTGGGGTGCGCTTAGTAAATTTAAAAGGCAGATTCATGCTATTTGCAGACCAGCCTCGGAAAAACTATAAATAGACCCTTAAGGGCACCTTGGAGGAGGACCGATTTTAGAGAATCCTCTCCTCCAGGCTAGTTTTTGGTCGGCTGTTGGTGCCCTCCAAGGTGCCCGGTTGAGCTCTGGTTTGGGAGGGGAAGCTCTCTAGGATCTTCCGGGTGTGTGGCGGGACCTCCTCGCTTCAGCCTTGGGTCTATTCTTGTTCTCACATCCACCGTCAAGAGAGTCTAGTGAGGGAGAAATAAGCATCGGCTACACCCCCCAGTGGGTCCGAACTCAAGAGACCTGTTGCAGGTTTCAACATTTTTGGTGCGGTGAGCGTGGACCGTAGCCGGTGAAGGAAAATCCCAAGCTAGGTTCGATGACAGGAGATGGAGGGAATGGTTCTGACTCAGGCCACTCGCAGCCGCCAGCGACAGGGGAGTGGCTGGAGATGTTCGAGAAATTCAAGCGAGAAGTCCTGCAGACAGTTCTCGCGGCAAGGGGCGAATGCGAGACGCCAGCTGTTCCCATCGTCCCACCCCAGCAGGTCGGCGAGAACGCTCCGGGACAGCGATCGGGAAAGGAGGTGCCAGCAGAAGGAAGTGCGCGAGATTTCCCGGGGCGGCAGCTGTTCAGCAGTCCGGCGAGTGCTGAGGTGTGCGAGCTGGCTCCTCGCGAGAAGACCACTCGCCAAGCAGGGGAAGGGAGCCCCTTTTGCGAGATGATCCTCTCGGCACCGGTGCTGGAGGGGTTTCGAGGGCCGGAGATGTCCTATTATACTGGCAAGGATGACCCAGTCGTGCACCTGCAGTGGTTTGAAGACATGACCTCAATTCTTCCCATGTCGGATGCATTCCAATGCCGGCTCTTCGCAACCACCCTGAAGGAGAAGGCGAGGGACTGGTTTCACCAGCTTCCCGTAGGTTCCATCTACGCATTCGACGATCTGCGACGGGGCTTCCGGCTGCGCTTCTCGATGTCAAAAAAGAGGAAGAAGGATGCGGAGGCTCTCTTCAAGATCAGGCAGAGGGAGGGGGAGACCCTGACTCATTACGTGGACAGATTCCAGGAAGAGATACACCTTGTGCAGGAGGTGCCAGGGTTCGCCCTCAAGATGGCATTCATTGTGGGTTGAGAGAGGGGTTCTTCAAAATTGACCTGAAGAGAAGGGATCCAGTCTCCTTTGAGGAGTTGATGGAGCGAGCGGCGGAAGAGATAGAAGGGGAGGCGGCCAACCCGGAGTTCTACAAGAGGTTGGCGAAGATGAGCGAGCCTGAGGTGAGGCCGCAAGAAGGAAGGAGGAGAGAGGAACCCAGAGGTCAGGGGTTCGAGAGGCCACCTCGGAATTGGAGGTATCAGGAGCCCCACAACAGGCTGGGTTGGAGGCATCAAGAAGGATCAGCGAGAGGTCAGGAAGGAGGGTACCAAGGAAGGGAGGCGGGGGGAGTCAACCTGGGATGGAGGCAGGGTCCCAGACCCCCTCACCCTCCGCGGGAGCAAGCCATGGCAGTGGGCCGAGGAAGAGGAGGAAGAGGAGCCAGAGGAGGAAGAGGAAGAGCAGGAAGAGGGGGCAGGGTGGCGTTGCCCTATTGTGACTTTCATCAGGAAGAAGGTCACGCAACGGCCACCTGCCCGGAGTTCTTAGAGATGAGGGGAAGAGGGCAACCACGGCAGCAGCCGATCAGGATTGAGGAGGTGTTCCCGGAAGGGGAAGAGGATAGGTGTGAAGACCGGGCTGATGTAGGAGCAAGGGCGGGAATCGGGGTGATTCATGGTGGGGTTGGGATAGAGGCCTCTCGCAAGAGGAGCTTCCATGCGATGTTCCGAAGGGGCGTCGCATCGACTTCCCAAACCCCACCCCCCTCGGAGAAGCTCACCTTCTCCTCGGAAGACATGCCAGATTATGAGGACCCGTTCTGCGACGCCCTGGTAATCCAGACGGCGATTGAAAACTTCACGGTCTCCCGGATCTTGGTGGACAACGGGAGCTCGGTAAATGTGATCTTCAAGAAGGCTTTCGACGCGATGGAGGTGGAGAAGAAGAGGGTGCAGACCTCTGACGGACCATTGTTTGGTTTCTCAGGAGAGCGGAAGGAGGTCGAGGGAGGTGTCGGCCTCCAGGTGACGTTAGGAGGGGTCCCAAGGAACTGCCGGTTCGTCATTGTGGACGCTCCGAGCAGCTACAATGCAATCTTCGGATGCCCTCTCATTAGTGCTTTCGGGTGCGTGCCCTCATCGTACCACCAGTGTCTGAAGTTCCATAGTGGAGGAGTCCAGGTCCGGATCCGAGGAGATGCTAAGGTGGCGAGGCAGTGCTATGTGACTGCCGTCAACACCATCTCTTGGATGGCGGAAGCTGAGAGGATGGATGAGGAGATGGCGAGGCCGGAGGGGCCAGGAGGAGAAGCGGAGAAGAGAGGGGTAGAGGAAGAGGGCGGTGCCCGAGGGGAGAATATGGAGGTCGCTCAGGAGGAGCAGGAGATCGAGCCGACGGAGACGGAAGGAGCCGCAGAGGAAGAGGCCCGAGAGGAGGGGCGAGAAGCAAAGGGCCAATGGGAAGAGCCAACCCGGCTCGAGATGGTAGAAGAGGTGGTAGAGATGGAGGTCATCACCCAGGAGGGAAGGGTGAAAGAGGTGCGGGTCAGCGGGGGTCTCGGCCCGGAGGACAGGGTAAAGATGCTGGAGTGCATCCACAAGAACGTGAATGTCTTCGCATGGAGCGCAGCTGATATGCCAGGCATTGAGGCGGACGTGGCTTGCCATCGTCTCAACCTCGAGCCAGGAGCCCGCCCCATCCGGCAGAAGAGAAGGACCTTCGCTAGCAAGCTCGAAGAACCAATCCGCGAGGAGGTGGCCAAGCTCCTCGAAGCAGGTTTTGTATCGAAGATCCAGTACCCAGGCTGGGTCTCCAATATCGTAATGGTAAAAAAGGCCGATGGCCGCTGGCGTATGTGTGTTGATTTTTCATTATTAAACAAGGTCTGCCCTAAGGATTGTTATCCTCTGCCTCGGATCGACGCGCTGGTTGACTCAGCCATCGATTTTTCTGTGATGAGTTTTTTGGATGCTTTTTCAGGTTATCACCAGATCAAGATGCACCCCCCGGACGTCAAAGACGTCTCGTTCATCACCAGGGAGGGATGCTACTGCTATAAGTTGATGCCCTTCGGGCTGAAAAATGCAGGAGCAACCTACCAGAAGATGATGGACCGGGTATTTAGGGAGCAAAGGGGAAGGAACCTGGAGGTCTATGTGGATGACCTCATGGTGAAGAGCAAGTGCGTGAGCTCTCACATCCAGGACCTCGAGGAGACCTTCGCTACCCTACGCAAGTATAAGATGCGCTTGAACCCCCTGAAATGTGTGTTCGGAGCCGGTAAGGGGAAATTCCTGGGGCACCTTCTCACCCCTTGGGGGGTAGAACCTAACCCGGACAAAGTTAAGGCCATAATGGAGCTTGGGTCGCCGCGGAACGCCAAGGAGGTCCAACGCTTGACGGGAAGGCTCGCAGGGTTGAGTAGGTTTCTCTCCCGAGCCGGGGAGAAATGCTCTCCCTTCTTCAAGACATTGCGAGGTAACCAGAAGTTCGAATGGACAAAAGAATGCGAGGAGGCCCTCCAGGCCTTGAAGAGCCAACTCACCAAGGCTCCGCTACTCCAAGGTCCCAAAGAGGGGGAGGATCTATATCTGTATCTCGGGGTCGGGGCGGAGGCCGTAAGCTCCATCCTGGTCTGGGAGGAAGGCAAGAAGCAGCTGCCCGTCTACTACGTAAGTAGGATCCTGAGGGAGGCGGAGCTCAGGTACCCGATTTTGGAGAAGTTGGCCTTTGCTTTGGTCATCTCGGCGAGGAAGCTCAGGCCATACTTCCAGGCCCATTCAATTCAAGTAGTGACGGATAACCTCTCCGCCAGATCTTCGAAGGAGTGGAGCACTCAGGAAGGCTCGCAAAGTGGTCGATAGAGCTAAGTGAATTCAACATTACCTTCGTCCCTCGATTATCCATGAAGGTGCAGGTGGTGGCTGATTTCATGGCAGATTACGTGGCCGAGATGGAAGAAGGCGGAGCCCCTCGTCATGTTCCGTGGAAGTTGCTGGTGGATGGGGCTTCAGGCAAGAATTCTCTCAGAGGAGGGGTGGTGCTGGAGAGTCCCCACGGGGTAAAGATCGAGCAGACGCTAGTGATACACTTCCCAATCACCAACAACCAGGCAGAGTATGAGGCGGTGATCGCCGGTCTGCGGCTGGCCCGGTAGCTCGGAGTCCATGACGTGGAGGTCCTTACCGACTCGATGGTAATAGCCTCTCAGATCAGGGGAGAGTTCGAGACGAGAGAGCCTGCGCTCATAAGGTACTTAGCCAAAGTGAGAGGTCTCGTAGGAACGTTCAAGACTTTCTCCATCCGTCACGTCTCTCGGGAGGAGAGTACCCCGGCGGATCGGTTGGCCAAATCCGGCCCTCGAGCCGGAGGGACCCTAACAGACCTATTCCGTCCTTCGATCGAGGAAGGGGAGCTCATGGAAGTAGAGCAGCGACCCTCTCGGAAGGATCCCATCGTAACCTTCCTCGCAACAGGGAAGTTCCCGGAGGAGGTTCCGGACTAGAGGCGCTTCCGGTATAAGTCCGCCTATTACGTGCTCCATGAAGGGGACTTGTATCGGAAGACCCTCTCGGGCCTCCTGGCCCGATGCATTTCAGAGGAGGAGGTCCCGAGGATCTTGGAAGAAGTTCACTCCGGCGAGTGCGGCAGCCACTCGGGGAGCAGGATGTTGGAGGCAAGAATAATGAGGCAGGGGTACTTTTGGCCAACCCTAAGTAAAGACGCGGCAGCCTTCGCCAAGAGGTGCCAGAAGTGCCAAATGTTCGCCCCGCTTCAGCTCATGCCAGCTCAGAGGCTAAAGAGTATCACGGCGCCCTGGCCATTCGCCATATGGGGGATGGACCTGGTAGGACCCTTCCCCCAAGCTAGTGGACAGAGGAGGTTTCTCCTGGTCATGATTGACTACTTCTCAAAATGGTTGGAGATCAAGGTGTTGGCTAAGGTCTCCTCCCAGGTAATCCGCAACTTCGTATGGGGGGAAATCATTTGTCGACATGGGCTTCCACAGGCCATAGTCACGGATAATGGTCCCCAGTTCGCGAGCGAGGAATTTATCAGCTTCTGTGGCCAGTTGGGGATAGACCTCAGGTTTGCATCCGTTCACCATCCCAGAAGCAACGGGCAGGTGGAGGCGGCAAACAAGGTCATCGTGAACCTGCTCAAAAAGGTGGAAAATCTGAAGGGCAATTGGGTGGAACAGCTCCCATCGGTCCTGTGGGCCCTAAGAACTACCCCCAGCACCGCCACAGGAGAGACCCCTTTCAAGCTCTCTCACGGCTGCGAGGCCGTCATCCCCATAGAGTTCGAGGTTATGACACCACGAGTAAAGGCCGCCGCAAGTGGAGAGGAAGAGTGGAGAGCCGAGAACGAGGAGGAGTTGCGGCTCTCCCTCGACCTCATCGAGGAAGCTCGGGACCTAGCAGCCATTCGCCAGGAAGAGGTCAAGCGGCGGATGGCCAAGTACTTCGACAAGCACATCAGGGTCAAGCAGTTCGAGAAGGGAGATCTGGTGCTCAAGAAGGTCGACGCGGCTGGGAGGTCCACCGCGGTGGGGAAACTTAACCCCAACTGGGAAGGTCCCTATGTCGTGGAAGAGGTACTAAAGTCTGGGGGGTATCGCCTTCAGAATGTGGAGGGCCAACCTCTCAGCCACACATGGAGTGGCGATGACCTCAAACGCTTCTATCCCTAGTAGTATATAATAACAGTGTTCTTGAATAAAAATATTTTATTTAAACTATGTGTATGAGAGTGATGCTGCAGCTTGTAGGGAAGACTCTGAAAGCTCCAAAAATGGCCCCGAGCAGACCCGCTGTCCAGGCTCTCATCTAGCTGGCAGGTCCGAAGGCTCACTCGGTGGCAGGTTCCAAGGTGTTGAGAAAGTGGCCCCGAGCAGACCCGCTGTCCAGGCTCTCATCTAGCTGGCAGGTCCGAAGGCTCACTCGGTGGCAGGTTCCAAGGTGGTGAGAAAGTGGCCCCGAGCAGACCCACTGTCCAGGCTCTCATCTGGCTGGCAGGTCCGAAGGCTCACTCGGTGGCAGGTTCCAAGGTGTTGAGAAAAGGGCCCCGAGCAGACCCGCTGTCCAGGCTCTCATCTAGCTGGCAGGTCCGAAGGCTCACTCGGTGGCAGGTTCCAAGGTGTTGAGAAAATGGCCCCGAGCAGACCCGCTGTCCAGGCTCTCATCTAGCTGGCAGGTCCGAAGTCTCACTCGGTGGCAGGTTCCAAGGTGTTGAGAAAAGGGCCCCGAGCAGACCCGCTGTCCAGGCTCTCATCAAGCTGGCAGGTCCGAAGGCTCACTCGGTGGCAGGTTCCAAGGTGTTGAGAAAAGGGCCCCGAGCAGACCCACTGTCCAGGCTCTCATCTAGCTGGCAGGTCCGAAGGCTCACTCGGTGACAGGTTCCAAGGTGTTGAGAAAAGGGCCCCGAGCAGACCCGCCGTCCAGGCTCTCATCCAGCTGGCAGGTCCGAAGGCTCACTCGGTGGCAGGTTCTAAGGTGATGAAGAAAAGGGCCCCGAGCAGACCCGCTGTCCAGGCTCTCATCTAGCTGGCAGGTCTGAAGGCTCACTCGGTGGCTGATTCTAAATCCTCAGAGGTTGGCTTCAAGAGCACTCGCATAGACCACGCGCCGGTGGGGTGATCTCGCCTCTCCCTCATAACTACCCAAGCGAAACCCCGGAATGGGCGAATGGTCCAAGGGTGCGAGTGGAACAGGTAGCAAGAAATACAGAACGGCGATGCACTCGGTCGTCTCCAAGCATTCGGCGAGTGACCGGGACAGCTACATTACGACCTAGTGTCCTAGCGAGCCTAACGGGATATAGCGGCAAATGGAAAAAATAAGATAGCATAAAAATTGAGATAACACAAAAAGTGAGCACATAAATTGTAATCCATATATATACATCCTTCAAGGGCACTCGCCCAGTTCACAATTACATTCAGAATAAAAAGAAAGTGAAAATACATCTCATTTGTCGGCAGACTCCTCGCCTGGAGATCTTTCGCTCTCGCCAGAATCTGGGAGGAGGGCGTCTTCCCGCGGCTCGCCGTTATCATCCTCCGGGAAGGGGATTGGGATGTAGAGCTCGGGAACAACTTGACGGGCGGTGAGGCATTCGGCCTCCGCCTTCAAATATCCAGCCCGCCGCAGCACCTGCAGCGCATGCTTAACGGCGCTTTGCGCATTCTCCTGCATCAGTTGCTCCAGCTCGTGATGAGGGTAAAAGTGCCCCCCACTTCCCGGGGCAAGTGCCGACGCGCCGGCTTCTCGCAACCGTTGGACTTCGGCCTTTGGCCAGGCGGACTTCTTCTTCGAGGCCGACCACCCGCGCGCGAAGCATCTCGGCGCCTATGGTGTCCTGAAGGGATAGAGTAAACATGGTAAGATGGAAGTGCGAAAAAAAGGTAACAAGTATTCGCGGGAGGAGATTTACCTCTCTGACGGGATGGTTGGCGAGAAGGGCTTCCGCAGCCGCCAACTTCGTCTTAAGTTCCAGCGCCTCGGCCGAGAGAAGGGCCCTGGTCCCCTTGACCTCGGCCAGACTCCGCCCCAGACTGATGCTCCGGCGCGAAGACATGTGCGCGAGCTCAAGGGCCCGCAGCATGGCTCGGGAGGTCTCGTGGGCGAGAACTTGCGTCTTCTCTGCGTCGAAGACCTCGGCGTCCTCCCGACCGTAAAGGGCATATGCCATGGCATAGGCCTCGCCACTGGCGGTGTTGGTCTCTACCCAGGACGGGTGGAGGGTGGAAAGCGAAACCCTATTTAAGTTCCGGTCCCACTTCACCAAGGGAGCCCCGGAAGTATCCACATACCTCTCACCGTTCGGGAAGTTCCGGTGGTCCCTGGGCAACGGAGGCGGCGGCAGCGACGATCTCGCCGGGACCACCGTCCCATCTGGCAAACCCGACCCCAAGGTTGGGGCCGGCACTTCGGTCCCCAGGGTTTGGGCTGGGACCTTCGTCCCTAGGGTTGGGGTTGGAGCATTCGCTCCAGAGGTCTCGCCCACAACCCCCTTCCCTTTGATGGAAGGAGGGCATCGCAACTTGCTGGGGGGAGAGGAAGGAGTCGCCGCGGGTTTTCTCTTTCGGCTGCTGGGCTTGGAGGAGGAAGGCCCCTCCCGGCAGGCATCCGCGGCAGCTTGCGTGAGAGGCACGCAGAATCCAGGAGGTCGCGGCGGATGAAGGGGAAGGTTTCGCACACCTACATAATATTGCGAGTGGTTTTAGCGAATGGAGTAAGAAGCACAGCTGAAATGAATTAAGAAAGTCTCGAAATCTTACCCTCGCCTTGCGGGATGAACGGGAGCGTGTTGACATTTCGCCGGAGATAGACAAGGTCCATCCCGTACTCCAGAATGTATTGATGGAGTTTGGCCTCGTGCCCCCCTAGGGTCGGGGGGCGGAAGGTTGACTCCTCCTCCTGCACCGGGGCGAGAAGGGTGTTACCTAGGCTCCCGCTGACGAAGAGGAAGCGTCGAACCCAGTCGTGGTTCTTGTTCGGGAGCCTGTAGTGCTTGAGTGGGCTTAGACCCGAGAAGAAGGAGATGTCGTTGGTGTAGCGGAAGGTGTAGAGCTTGCGGAAGACGGGCAGCGAGAACTCGACCCCCTCTTCTCGCAGGTAGCTCGCGTACCCAACCAGCATGGCGATGGAGTTGGGGTTGAGCTGGCCGGGAACGACTCCGTAATACCGGAAGGTCTGGCGGAGTTCCGGCCAGATGGGAAGGCGAAACCCCACCTCGAAGTGCTCTAGCGGGATCGCGAGAGCACATGGCGAGATGGTGTTTATGCGGTCCTCTGGCCCGGGCCTCCGCGCTTGAAATCCCGGCGGAACGTAGTCCGCGACTGCAGTCAGGTAAGTCTCTTCGGAGAGGTCACATGAATCAAACACGTGGTTGACGAATGCGCTGGCGCACTTGCCCCTTCCCTCAGCGTCACCACCCATTTTGCGAATGCAGAAGAAGGCGGGAGCAACGGAGTAGAGAGAAGCGCGAGTGCTAGCGCGAAGAGGGAGAGGGAGCGGATGACTAGGTATTTAATACGGTAGTTGAGAGGCCCATTTATAGGAGAACCAAACGGCGTTTGGGCTCTCGAGGCAACGAGTGTGCGGATAACAGTCCGCGGCAGCCCGACGCCTCGGAACCCGGGCCGATGTCTCTCGCCCATTAATGGCGAATGCCCTGTGGCTATTCGCTCGACGGCTACGCGAAAGAGCTAAACAAGCACTCGGCAATAACATATCATTCGGCAACACACAGGCAAGTTATGAGAAAAACAAATTGCGAGAAGCAGAGCATTCGCAAAGCGTAAAGTAAAATTATTACAGACAAATATCGAAGTTCAACATTCGCGGTACAGAAAACAGAAAAAAATAACAGGGGGGGGGGGGGGGGGGCGAACATCGAGTAGATCAGAACTCCTCCCAGACCCACCGACCCCGCCTTCGCGACCCAGCTTCCAGGGGCATTCGCGGACGGTAGTACGCGAGCATATTGGTGATCTCATGGGAAGCCAGTTGGAGTTGGTCCCGGGCTCGCGCGGCGTGTCTTCCGGGAGATAGCTCCCCTCCTTCACCCCCAGGCGCTCCACCGTCGCGAGAAGGCGCGAGTAGTCCCGTCGAAGGTCCTTTAACTCGCGCGTGACTCCCAGCCGCACATCATCCACCTGGCCGGCGACATTCCGCTGGATGTGGATGAGCTTCCCCAAGACCTCCGTGATCCGCTCCTTCAGGGTCGCGTGATCTGAGGAATCGCCCAGGAAATCAGCGAGATCCCCAGGGGAGGGGAGAGGCGAGAGCATCCCCTCTTCCCCCTCGTAGTAGGAATCAAGGGGGGGAGGCTTCCCGATAGCCTGCGAAATCACGACTAGGTCAGTTGCGGTAAAACAAGCGAGTGCGATAGGGGCAGGTGAGTAAACTGACCTGGAACGGGCTCCCTATGACCTGAAGGGCGAGACGAATGGGGGTGCACCCCAGACAAGCCTGCGGAAGGTGGTAGAACCTTCCCTTTCCCGGGGCGGAAAAGCGGAGGAGGAGGAGCCGGAGCATTCGTACGGTCATCAGCACGGAGGTGCTGACCCAGTTCCCGCTCAGGGGAGACCCTCGGTTCATTCGCGGTAACAGAGGGGTTCTGCTGGACAGGGGAACTTTGAGGAATGGAGTCCCGCCGCGGGACGTCAGGGTTGAGGGCTGCGAAAAGGTAATGGTCAGTAACGAGCAACATGAAAGGAAAATCGAGAGGGTTCACAACTTACTGGATTGAAGTATGGTCTCGCCCGGAGGGGGTGGGGGAGCAAGGTCCGAATCCGGAGGAGCAAGCTCCAAATCTGGAGGAGGCCTCTCGTCCGCGGGAGGTGGCGTCGCGGCACTGTTCAGAACGGCCCCGTGACCGTCCTCGGGCACCGAAATCCCCTGCGAATGGTCAGAACGATTGAAGAATAAGGAGGCAGAAGCTAAACACAAAAACAGGAGGAATCCTCATACCTGAGTCCTGGGGTCCGGAGGAGTACTCGCCGGAGACTCCGAGGCCGTCTCGCCCTTTTGGCGATTCATACGAATCACCTTGGCTCGCCGCGAGACGTATGGGGCGCTCGAGTCTCTTTTGGATGTCAGCCAGGGAGCAAACCTGGTAGTTTTGGGGGCGGTTGCAGTCTGGGCCGCGGCCAGGCGCCCGATCATTTCTTGCGAAAGGGGTCTCGTGGAAGGCTTGTGGAAAGACATTGGAGGTGGCGAAAGGTCTAGGGAGAGAAAACTCCGGGCCGAGATATAAAAATGGTCCAGAAAAGTCTGACATGAAGAGATATATATAGGATGACGGTGGGACCCACGGAATCTTATGAGGTCCAGTCAGCAAGCACTCACCGAATACAGGGTTGGACTGTTCTTAACGAGCGTAGGAACCGCTCGCAAAGAGCGGGGATTGTGTACAACCCGTATTCACCGAGTGGGTCTCTCAAGCCAACTGGCGAGACCTGGGTCAGCCAGATCATTCGCCCAGGCTAAGGAAGGTGGAGAGATCTCCGGATTGGTGGGGGTACGCTGCAGGCGAGAAGGAGTTCGGCGAGTGGTGCCCTCACAGACCACTCGCTCAGTAGCATGGGCATTCGCCCAGCTGAGCGGGAGCTCGGCGAGTGGAGTCCCTATGGACCACTAGCCCCCTAGTATTCAAAGGGGGAAATGACCATGATGCCCCTTGTGGGCTGCAAATAGCCCTTCAGAACAGCGGAGTTAGGCTATTTGCAGACCAATTTGGGGTGCGCTTAGTAAATTTAAAAGGTAGATTCATGCTATTTGCAGACCAGCCACGGAAAAACTATGAATAGACCCTTAAGGGCACCTTGGAGGAGGACCGATTTTAGAGATTCCTCTCCTCCAGGCTAGTTTTTGGTCGGTTGTTGGTGCCCTCCAAAGTGCCCGGTTGAGCTCTGGTTTGGGAGGGGAAGCTCTCTAGGATCTTCCGGGTGTGTGGCGGGACCTCCTCGCTTCAGCCTTGGGTCTATTCTTGTTCTCACATCCACCGTCAAGAGAGTCTAGTGAGGGAGAAATAAGCATCGACTACACCCCCCAGTGGGTCCGAACTCAAGAGACCTATTGCAGGTTTCAACACTGACGATTACTGATATTTCATACCAATCCATTGTAGGAAAAGCATAATCTTTCCTTTGCTTGCCTCAATCGTGAGATCAATCTGCCCTACCTGGCTAATGAAAGCCTGGCAGCGGGATCATCCGGGGTAGTCCGACATAACTTCAGGAAGAGAGAAGAAGAAAAGAGACCAGTTGCCAACTCAGAATGATAAAAAAAGGGCAGGTGTGGTTATGCCGCAGAGGCCATACCGATATTGCTTTCTGATGCGCAAATCCTGCACACCGCTATAGGCGGTAGTGAGACTGCGATCCGAACGGCAGTGAACCGGTCGCTGTCAAGTAATAATATGAGGAAGTAAATCCCCAAGTATCGAATCTATCAAGGAACACAGTAAGGTAAAGTTTACTATTGAGGCAGGACTTGAGATTGAAGTCCTTTAGTCGGATGGAACGCGAAGGGGGGTTGTTTGGGTTATGGAAAATAAAAGTAACAAAATTAAACTACTCATATGCAGGCCTTGAGCGCACTGCTTCGCTAGGCGGGCTGGAGACTACGTAGGCCTTGAACGCACTACTTCGAAAGGGCGGATGGACGAGTAGGCTAGCGGATGGAATGGTTCGCACCGGCGGAGTCGTGGTGGATTACACGGGCCGTTAGCACCGCTTAGCTTGGCGGATGGAAGAGTAGGCTCACGGAATGAAATCGATAAAATGAATGACAATAGCGCACCTCATACACATGAATAAATCAAAAGGAATTTCATAAAGATGAAATAAAAGTTACAGATCTAGATTTATCATGTTCTTCATCCGCAAAATAGAGAGTTTAGCATACAAACATCATTTCGAAAGAATAAAGAGTAAGAGATTTGACCGACTCCGAAGCCTTGTTGGGATTCACGGTTGGAATCGCTGGGTTGTCAATCCGCGTCCAAGCTCGGTCCTCAACTGCGTCCGGGGTAAAGGAGGGCTGTCACTTCCTCCCAATGGCCCGTCTTCTTCGTGTCACGACCCGGCGATGTCCAATGCTCTTGAAACCTTCCTTGATGATAAAAGTAAGATCCAATCTCTTCCTTGAAGTTCCTAGATGAATAGAGGAGGCTTAGAACGAAAAAATGCAAAAAACGGCGCTCAAAAAGACCTAAAAACGAAGGAGTTACGGCTGTTTTCGCGGAGCAGCTATTTATAGACAGGTGCAGGTTTTCAATGCGCACGATCAGTGGCGCACGACCAGTGGTCGTGCGCACTATGTCCAGTGGTCGTGCGATAAGCCAGTCAGGCCACTTTTAGGTGGGAATTAATGCACGATCACTAGCGCACGACCAGTGGTCGTGCGCACTATGTCCAGTGGTCGTGCGCAGTGTTCCTGTGCAGTTTTTGCGCCCCGAAACACTCGCACAACCCCCGTATCAACATGAAAGATCACCGGGCCACTGAAATGGGCATTCCACACATTCTCAAATATAGAAATTAAATTGCAACATAAAGCATGAGTAAGATAGACATGAAAATACACCGAAACGGGCCTAGAAGTGCACATAACATGGAATGTCAAATATGCATGAAAACATGCCTAAAGTGTAGTGCAAAGACTAGAAAATCGGCCCAAATGAGTCCGAAAATATGTATATAATTGGGACTCATCACACCCCCAGACTCACCTGTTTGTGCGTCCCGAGCAAACATATCCGGCGGAGTAGGAAAAGCATAGCTAACCAAAAAAATTGCAAACATGGAATAGAATGCGAAGTTTCCTACTAGTATGCATAGAAGTTTATTAGAAGAAGTTTTTACATATGCTAGCAACTTTATAAAAGTGTAAATGCGTAAAAAGGAATTTATTTTTACTCAAAAATGGAATGTTGGTGAATCTCGTGGTCTCGCGTAGTACGAAAGTAAGCTAGACGCGCAGGTGAATGTTACCCAAGACCGGAACTCGGAATTATCTCCGTTGAAATCCATCAATGTCGAGAACCATATGCTCGCCCGGTCACACTCTCTCCACGGCGCTAGTGAACTCACAAGACGAATCGATAGGACTTTAGGTATACATGAGGCTTGGGTTACGGTTTGGAATGCAAAGATAAACGTGAAGGCTAATCGCAACCCAAATGAGCACACAAAAGTGCTAAATCATAGCAGCCCCAATAATACACGTGTAACACACCCCCAGACATGACTTTGAAACCGGGTGTGCACACGGCCTACAACAATCAATACCAAAATATGCTTCAATTAAAGCGCTAGGGATAAATATATATATATATATATATTTTTCTTTTTCTTTTTCTTTTTCTTTTCTTTTTATCCCCAAATTAATTAGCACAATTCTCAGCACGAAGACATTTTTTTTTAAAACTTCCACATCAACACTGAAGTTACGCATCACCGCACCGCATTGAAAAATTACAATTCATAAATGCTCTTAGCTTAATTTTTGGTTGCGATAATAGGATTAGCTTTTAGGCCTTGGTGAAGTATGGTGGGGCTGAATCAAAAGATCGGGTAGGCACAAAATAGGCTAGCAACGGTTAGTGTATAGGAGTGGTAGAACAAAGCTCAAGCTTGCCAAATAGATGGCCTATGTCACGCTCAACTTGCAAGTCATTTGCACCCATGCTTCGAGAGTCGCTTGGGGCAAGTTCTTAACCCCCGAGAAAGGTAATCCTTCCTCCCGACTCGAGCAACACGAACCTCACATTCGCCTACACACAATACCACGCTACCGCAAGATTCAACCACATTCAAAATTTTGAGTAAAATAAATTAAAATCTACGCAAATCTACAAATTATAAATTAGAAGCATAAACAATAATTAATTCTACTCAAATCCCTATGCAAACACGAGTATTCAACTAGAGCACTACAAGAGTCAACATTCCACTCCATCTTGCAATTATTTTGGCTAATACAGCACTTCCTACATCACAACCAAGAATTGAATATACGGAAGCATACAAACAAGCGAGTGCGCGCTAAAGTGGGTACAGTGGTGTACAGTGAAGATGAACAATACTAAATAACTGAAATTAAAATACTTCTAGTATGCAAATGAGATGTGCACGTGCAGTGGGTAACATATAACGGCTCTCCCCCAGACTTAATCTAAACAATACAACATAATGATATGACAGTGAAAATCAAAATCGAAAGCTAGGGAAGAAGTTACCCAATGCTCAGCAAGTGAGCATACCAGAAGGTGCGTGGAAATCTGAAGCAAACCCGCCATTCAGAATTTGCAATGAGTACCTGCAGGGGTGAGCTTCACAAAAACAAAAGAAAAAGACAAACTAAAATAAACTACAGCTAACTAAACATGATTAGAAGAAATAAAAATGCAGGAAAAGTAAGATAACTACTGGGGTTATTGTCCTCCCAGCACGACTTATTCAAATTGAAAACAGTTCTAGCTAATGGGTCTATGAAAAGAGAAGTGCACAGGTAACTGTTCTAATATGCGTGTCGGTAGCGGGTACTGATACGGCAACAGAACAGTCACGCCTCTACCCGAATATAAATAATACCTGCTCGTCACAGGTAAAGGGAATAAAAAATAAGAAGAGGAGGAATCCTCACTCAACTCACCAAAACTATCCTTGCCCAGCAAGGTACCATCTCCAGGGAGGCAGCAGGAGGAGAAGGAAATGAGTGGAGCTTCCTCTACGAAGGGGGGATCAACCTCCTCACATATGAGGATACACTCATCATTGACTTGAGCAACATGCTCCAAGTCCTCCTGGGGTACCTGTAAAGATTCAACCTGCACAGGCTCGGGTGAAGAAGGGGGGTCAAGAAATAAAAGAGAAGAAGGACAGAAATAATCATAAATCGGGGGAGTGGTCCCGGTCTCACTCCCAGCAGGATCCAAGGATAGATCGCTATCATCATCGTAAGTATCATGGCGAGGGGAACCCAAGAACTCAAGGGCCTCGGTGGTGAGTTGGACCTCCTCGTCCCATGAGGAAGTGCAAACCTCCTCATCAGAAGGAGTATCCTCCTCAACCCACGTTGGAGCATCCTCCGAGTCCGAAGCATCACCCCGCTCCTTTACTTTGATAGGATCATAAAGAATGTGTGTAGAAAAATCGTGCAAAGAAACTGGAAAAACACACAGATTTGGTTCCTCCGTAAAAAGATCTGCTAAAGCCTCCCCGATGGAAAGAATACTTTCCTCATCATGCTCAGGTGCATCTAGGAGCTCCCATTCCTCTCCTTGTTGTCTAACAGAGGAGTGATCATCATCACTAGGAGTGAAGCCATACACAGGGAGTGAGGAGTCCATGCACGAGACAAGCTCAGGGGTAGAGGGCACAATTGCCTCCATGGGCACAGAATGAGCGATAGGGACACTGTTGTCATGAGTGGAGGAGCAGCGGTCAGGATTGAAAAGACTAGGACAGTCCTTCAATTCATGACCCTCTCCTCGACACAACAAGCAAACAATGTTCCTACACTGCCTAGCATTCAACTCATTCATTTGGTCCATATAATAAACCATGTCATTAAAGCTAGGTGAAATATCCCATGACGACATTTTCAACAATTAAAGCAGATAAAATGAAGCTGAAATTCTTTGCAAGGAAATTTACACAAACTAATAAAACTCCTTGGATTAAACTTGCCTAAAAAAAAAATAAAACAGGAAAAGGGAAATAGTAAAATTAATAAACGCAAAAATTAAATAGAAAACAAACAAAATGACAAGAGGACTATACACAATGGAAGAACTTCTAACTCTTGTCTCCCCCTACAGCAACTCACACGTCTGTGTTCCCCGGCAACGGCGCCAAAAACTTGATGCGCAAATCCTGCACACCGCTATAGGCGGTAGCGAGACTGCGATCCGAACGGCAGTGAACCGGTCGCTGTCAAGTAATAATATGAGGAAGTAAATCCCCAAGTATCGAATCTATCAAGGAACACAGTAAGGTAAAGTTTACTATTGAGGCAGGACTTGAGATTGAAGTCCTTTAGTCGGATGGAACGCGAAGGGGGGTTGTTTGGGTTATGGAAAATAAAAGTAACAAAATTAAACTACTCCTATGCAGGCCTTGAGCGCACTGCTTCGCTAGGCGGGCTGGAGACTACGTAGGCCTTGAACGCACTACTTCGAAAGGGCGGATGGACGAGTAGGCTAGCGGATGGAATGGTTCGCACCGGCGGAGTCGTGGTGGATTACACGGGCCGTTAGCACCGCTTAGCTTGGCGGATGGAAGAGTAGGCTCACGGAATGAAATTGATAAAATGAATGACAATAGCGCACCTCATACACATGAATAAATCAAAAGGAATTTCATAAAGATGAAATAAAAGTTACAGATCTAGATTTATCATGTTCTTCATCCGCAAAATAGAGAGTTTAGCATACAAACATCATTTCGAAAGAATAAAGAGTAAGAGATTTGACCGACTCCGAAGCCTTGCTGGGATTCACGGTTGGAATCGCTGGGTTGTCAATCCGCATCCAAGCTCGGTCCTCAACTGCGTCCGGGGTAAAGGAGGGCTGTCACTTCCTCCCAATGGCCCGTCTTCTTCGTGTCACGACCCGGCGATGTCCAATGCTCTTCAAACCTTCCTTGATGATGAAAGTAAGATCCAATCTCTTCCTTGAAGTTCCTAGATGAATAGAGGAGGCTTAGAACGAAAAAAACGCAAAAAACGGCGCTCAAAAAGACCTAAAAACGAAGGAGTTACGGCTGTTTTCGCGGAGCAGCTATTTATAGACAGGTGCAGGTTTTCAATGCGCACGATCAGTGGCGCACGACCAGTGGTCGTGCGCACTATGTCCAGTGGTCGTGCGATAAGCCAGTCAGACCACTTTTAGGTGGGAATTAATGCACGATCACTAGCGCACGACCAGTGGTCGTGCGCACTATGTCCAGTGGTCGTGCGCAGTGTTCCTGTGCAGTTTTTGCGCCCCGGAACACTCGCACAACCCCCGTATCAACATGAAAGATCATCGGGCCACTGAAATGGGCATTCCACACATTCTCAAATATAGAAATTAAATTGCAACATAAAGCATGAGTAAGATAGACATGAAAATACACCGAAACGGGCCTAGAAGTGCACATAACATGGAATGTCAAATATGCATGAAAACATGCCTAAAGTGTAGTGCAAAGACTAGAAAATCGGCCCAAATGAGTCCGAAAATATGTATATAATTGGGACTCATCACACCCCCAGACTTACCTGCTTGTGCGTCCCGAGCAAACATATCCGGCGGAGTAGGAAAAGCATAGCTAACCAAAAAAATTGCAAACATGGAATAGAATGCGAAGTTTCCTACTAGTGTGCATAGAAGTTCATTAGAAGAAGTTTTTACATATGCTAGCTACTTTATAAAAGTGTAAATGCGTAAAAAGGAATTTATTTTTACTCAAAAATGGAATGTTGGTGAATCTCGTGGTCTCGCGTAGTACGAAAGTAAGCTAGACGCGCAGGTGAATGTTACCCAAGACCGGAACTCGGAATTATCTCCGTTGAAATCCATCAATGTCGAGAACCATATGCTCGCCCGGTCACACTCTCTCCACGGCGCTAGCGAACTCACAAGACGAATCGATAGGACTTTAGGTATACATGAGGCTTGGGTTACGGTTTGGAATGCAAAGATAAACGTGAAGGCTAATCGCAACCCAAATGAGCACACAAAAGTGCTAAATCATAGCAGCCCCAATAATACACGTGTAACACACCCCCAGACATGACTTTGAAACCGGGTGTGCACACGGCCTACAACAATCAATACCAAAATATGCTTCAATTAAAGCGCTAGGGATAAATATATATATATATATATATATTTTTCTTTTTCTTTTTCTTTTTCTTTTCTTTTTATCCCCAAATTAATTAGCACAATTCTCAGCACGAAGACATTTTTTTTTAAAACTTCCACATCAACACTGAAGTTACGCATCACCGCACCGCATTGAAAAATTACAATTCATAAATGCTCTTAGCTTAATTTTTGGTTGCGATAATAGGATTAGCTTTTAGGCCTTGGTGAAGTATGGTGGGGCTGAATCAAAAGATCGGGTAGGCACAAAATAGGCTAGCAACGGTTAGTGTATAGGAGTGGTAGAACAAAGCTCAAGCTTGCCAAATAGATGGCCTATGTCACGCTCAACTTGCAAGTCATTCGCACCCATGCTTCGAGAGTCGCTTGGGGCAAGTTCTTAACCCCCGAGAAAGGTAATCCTTCCTCCCGACTCGAGCAACACGAACCTCACATTCGCCTACACACAATACCACGCTACCGCAAGATTCAACCACATTCAAAATTTTGAGTAAAATAAATTAAAATCTACGCAAATCTACAAATTATAAATTAGAAGCATAAACAAAAACTAATTCTACTCAAATCCCTATGCAAACACGAGTATTCAACTAGAGCAATACAGGAGTCAACATTCCACTCCATCTTGCAATTATTTTGGCTAATACAGCACTTCCTACATCACATCCAAGAATTGAATATACGGAAGCATACAAACAAGCGAGTGCGCGCTAAAGTGGGTACAGTGGTGTACAGTGAAGATGAACAATACTAAATAACTGAAATTAAAATACTTCTAGTATGCAAATGAGATGTGCACGTGCAGTGGGTAACATATAACGGCTCTCCCCCAGACTTAATCTAAACAATACAACATAATGATATGACAGTGAAAATCAAAATCGAAAGCTAGGGAAGAAGTTACCCAATGCTCAGCAAGTGAGCATACCAGAAGGTGCGTGGAAATCTGAAGCAAACCCACCATTCAGAATTTGCAATGAGTACCTGCAGGGGTGAGCTTCACAAAAACAAAAGAAAAAGACAAACTAAAATAAACTACAGCTAACTAAACATGATTAGAAGAAATAAAAATGCAGGAAAAGTAAGATAACTACTGGGGTTATTGTCCTCCCAGCACGACTTATTCAAATTGAAAACAGTTCTAGCTAATGGGTCTATGAAAAGAGAAGTGCACAGGTAACTGTTCTAATATGCGTGTCGGTAGCGGGTACCGATACGACAACAGAACAGTCACGCCTCTACCCGAATATAAATAATACCTGCTCGTCACAGGTAGAGGGAATAAAAAATAAGAAGAGGAGGAATCCTCACTCAACTCACCAAAACTATCCTTGCCCAGCAAGGTATCATCTCCAGGGAGGCAGCAGGAGGAGAAGGAAATGAGTGGAGCTTCCTCTACGAAGGGGGGATCAACCTCCTCACATATGAGGATACACTCATCATTGACTTGAGCAACATGCTCCAAGTCCTCCTGGGGTACCTGTAAAGATTCAACCTGCACAGGCTCGGGTGAAGAAGGGGGGTCAAGAAATAAAAGAGAAGAAGGACAGAAATAATCATAAATCGGGGGAGTGGTCCCGGTCTCACTCCCAGCAGGATCCAAGGATAGATCGCTATCATCATCGTAAGTATCATGGCGAGGGGAACCCAAGAACTCAAGGGCCTCGGTGGTGAGTTGGACCTCCTCGTCCCATGAGGAAGTGCAAACCTCCTCATCAGAAGGAGTATCCTCCTCAACCCACCTTGGAGCATCCTCCGAGTCCGAAGCATCACCCTGCTCCTTTACTTTGATAGGATCATAAAGAATGTGTGTAGAAAAATCGTGCAAAGAAACTGGAAAAACACACAGATTTGGTTCCTCCGTAAAAAGATCTGCTAAAGCCTCCCCGATGGAAAGAATACTTTCCTCATCATGCTCAGGTGCATCTAGGAGCTCCCATTCCTCTCCTTGTTGTCTAACAGAGGAGTGATCATCATCACTAGGAGTGAAGCCATACACAGGGAGTGAGGAGTCCATGCACGAGACAAGCTCAGGGGTAGAGGGCACAATTGCCTCCATGGGCACAGAATGAGCGATAGGGACACTGTTGTCATGAGTGGAGGAGCAGCGGTCAGGATTGAAAAGACTAGGACAGTCCTTCAATTCATGACCCTCTCCTCGACACAACAAGCAAACAATGTTCCTACACTGCCTAGCATTCAACTCATTCATTTGGTCCATATAATAAACCATGTCATTAAAGCTAGGTGAAATATCCCATGACGACATTTTCAATAATTAAAGCAGATAAAATGAAGCTGAAATTCTTTGCAAGGAAATTTACACAAACTAATAAAACTCCTTGGATTAAACTTGCCTAAAAAAAAATTAAAACAGGAAAAGGGAAATAGTAAAATTAATAAACGCAAAAATTAAATAGAAAACAAACAAAATGACAAGAGGACTATACACAATGGAAGAACTTCTAACTCTTGTCTCCCCCTACAGCAACTCACACGTCTGTGTTCCCCGGCAACGGCGCCAAAAACTTGATGCGCAAATCCTACACACCGCTATAGGCGGTAGCGAGACTGCGATCCGAACGACAGTGAACCGGTCGCTGTCAAGTAATAATATGAGGAAGTAAATCCCCAAGTATCGAATCTATCAAGGAACACAGTAAGGTAAAGTTTACTATTGAGGCAGGACTTGAGATTGAAGTCCTTTAGTCGGATGGAACGCGAAGGGGGGTTGTTTGGGTTATGGAAAATAAAAGTAACAAAATTAAACTACTCCTATGCAGGCCTTGAGCGCACTGCTTCGCTAGGCGGGCTGGAGACTACGTAGGCCTTGAACGCACTACTTCGAAAGGGCGGATGGACGAGTAGGCTAGCGGATGGAATGGTTCGCACCGGCGGAGTCGTGGTGGATTACACGGGCCGTTAGCACCGCTTAGCTTGGCGGATGGAAGAGTAGGCTCACGGAATGAAATCGATAAAATGAATGACAATAGCGCACCTCATACACATGAATAAATCAAAAGGAATTTCATAAAAATGAAATAAAAGTTACAGATCTAGATTTATCATGTTCTTCATCCGCAAAATAGAGAGTTTAGCATACAAACATCATTTCGAAAGAATAAAGAGTAAGAGATTTGACCGACTCCGAAGCCTTGCTGGGATTCACGGTTGGAATCGCTGGGTTGTCAATCCGCATCCAAGCTCGGTCCTCAACTGCGTCCGGGGTAAAGGAGGGCTGTCACTTCCTCCCAATGGCCCGTCTTCTTCGTGTCACGACCCGGTGATGTCCAATGCTCTTCAAACCTTCCTTGATGATGAAAGTAAGATCCAATCTCTTCCTTGAAGTTCCTAGATGAATAGAGGAGGCTTAGAACGAAAAAACGCAAAAAACGGCGCTCAAAAAGACCTAAAAACGAAGGAGTTACGGCTGTTTTCGCGGAGCAGCTATTTATAGACAGGTGCAGGTTTTCAATGCGCACGATCAGTGCCGCACGACCAGTGGTCGTGCCCACTATGTCCAGTGGTCGTGCGATAAGCCAGTCAGGCCACTTTTAGGTGGGAATTAATGCACGATCACTAGCGCACGACCAGTGGTCGTGCGCACTATGTCCAGTGGTCGTGCGCAGTGTTCCTGTGCAGTTTTTGCGCCCCGGAACACTCGCACAACCCCCGTATCAACATGAAAGATCATCGGGCCACTGAAATGGGCATTCCACACATTCTCAAATATAGAAATTAAATTGCAACATAAAGCATGAGTAAGATAGACATGAAAATACACTGAAACGGGCCTAGAAGTGCACATAACATGGAATGTCAAATATGCATGAAAACATGCCTAAAGTGTAGTGCAAAGACTAGAAAATCGGCCCAAATGAGTCCGAAAATATGTATATAATTGGGACTCATCACTTTCCCCAAGGAACTTCCTAACGTTAAATCATACAACCATTTTTCTTTTGGTTATACTCACACCAATGAGCATTCGATGGTCACAAAACAAGATGATCCATAGGGCAGGTTTGGTCATACCGCGGAGGTTACACCGACATTGCTTTCTCTGGGAAGATCATCAAGGCTGTAACAATGTCCTCTTTTAATGCATGACAGAGCTGAACATTTACATAAAACCTTCCTTAACGTAAATGTGTGTCAGATGTCAGCTAGGACCCGACATCCTAAAATTCCTCCGCACGAGCTTGTCGAGGCACTGCTACACAGATGTGAAATCTCCCCGCTACCTGTGGTTCTGACAGATTTTACCACTCAAGCCTCAAGTCGAGGGGGAGTGAAGTAGGATCCGTCGATACCTCCCCTTGTAGGACCTTAGCCTTTGATGACTACTCATTTTTGATACCTTCTCTTTATCATATATATCACAAAAGATTACAAATGTATCATCAAAAATGTTCAAGAGGAGAAGAGCAAGAAAGAGAATGAAAAATCAGATACAAGTATTTTAGAGAAGAAGCGCTTGAGGTCATCCCCACTCCAAGTTTGAGGCAGTTCTTCTCCTTCATAAGTCTGGAGACGATAAGCACTATTCTTAAGCACTTCTTTTACCACGAACGGCCCTGCCCAATTCGGATTGAGTTTTCCAACTAAGCCAGATCTTGCTGCTGCGTTTACCTTTTTCAAGACTAGATCACCAACAACGAACACCTTAATTCTGACATTTTTATCAAAAAAAAAATTGTCATCCTTCTCTTCACCTCTTCCTGCCTAATTGTTGCGATATCTCTTAATTCTTCGATAAGATCAAGACCACACTTTAGCTAGTCATCCTGGTTTTGCTGAGCTAATAGCACCCTCAAACTTTTTACCTCAAATTCAACGGGAATAAGAACTTATGAACCATGAGACAACTTAAAAGGTGTTTCTCCAGTAGCTGAAGTTAGAGTTGTCCTCAGGGCCCATAATACTGAAGGTAACTGCTCCGCCCAATTGCCCCTGAGATTTTCTACTTTCTTCCTCAAAAGGTTGATTATGAGTTTATTAGCAGCTTCTACCTGACCGTTACATCTAGGATGATACACAGAAGCAAAACGCAACTCGATGCCAATCTGATCACAGAAATTTATAAGTGGAGAGTTGTTAAATTGAGAACCATTATCTGTGATAATTGCCATTGGAATTCCATGCCTGCATACTATCTCTCCCCAGATAAAATTTCTCACAACTTGAGTGATGATTTTGGCCAACGCTTCTGCCTCGATCCATTTGCTAAAATAATCAATCATTACTATAATGTACCGGCGTTGTCCACTAGCTAGAGGGAAAGGCCCAATTAAATCCATCCCCCCACACCGCAAACGGCCATGGGGTTGATATTGATTTAATTTATTGAGTCGGTTGATTCTGAAGAGAAGCAAACTTTTCGCATTGGACGCACTTCTTCGCAAACTTCTCTGCATCCTTCCTCATTTGAGGCCAAAAACATTCATGCCTTAGAATTCTCTTCTCCAAGGTTTTAGATCCAGAGTGACTGTCGCATTCTCCAGAGTGGACCTCCCGAAGAATGACTGGGATTTCTTCTTCTGAGACACACCGAGCTAAAGGTGACAGGAAAGTCTTCCTATAAAGTATTCCTGCAACAAGACAATAGTGAGTTGCCTTCGGCCTAAATCTTTTCTTATCTTTTACCGTTGAGTGGAGTTTCCTTGTTGAGAGGTAGAGAATGAATGGATCCATCCAAGATGAGCGTTGATCTATCTACATAACTTCTCCTTCCTCAATTGCTGGATGAAATAACTCTGAAGTGGTTCCTCCCGAAAGAAGACCAAACTTCGCCAGTTCATCTGCTTCCGCATTCTTCTCTCTCGGAATATGTTGGATAGTAAAACTTTTGAACTTGTCTATCTCAACTTTTACCAGAGCTAGATATTGCTTCAGAATACGATCTCTGGTCTCAAAAGTTTCGTTCACTTGATATGCCATCACTAAAGAATCTATTTTGATTTGAACATCTTCATTTCCCAATTCTCTTGCAAATCTGAGACCGGACACCAAGGCCTCATACCCTGCTTGATTTTTTTGCTGGGAAATAGAACTTCAGAGCTTGATCTAATCTAACTCCATTTGGATTGATCAAGACAACTCCTGCTCCAGATGAATTCCTCCATGAAGCTCCATCGACAAAGATTGTCCAGGCAAGAGGCATCTTAACCTCTTTTTCTGATTTAGCTTCATTTGCATCAGTCATGAAGTCCGCTAGAACTTGTGCTTTGATCGCTACCCTCGGAATATAAAAGATGTCAAATTCACTAAGTTCTATTGCCCATTTAGCCAATCTCCCTGAATGTTTTGGCTTTTTAAGACATTCTTTAATGGAAGATTTGTGACCACTTGACTCAAATGAGCTTGGAAGTAGGTCCTTAACCTCCGTGTTGAAGTCATGAGCATTAAAGCTAACTTTTCGAGAATTGGATAACGAGTCTCTACATCTTTCAAAATTTTACTCACATAGTATACTGGAAACTGCTTCTTCTTCTCTTCTCGAACCAACACTGAACTTATATCATCGGAGCCAACTCCTAGATACAGAAAGAGGTCTTCTCCCTCCCTTGGACTTTGGAGCATAGGAGCTGATGTCAACTGTCTTTTGAGGTGATTGAAGGCATCATCACGCTCCTTAGTCCATTCAAACTTAGCCCCTCCCCGGAGGGTCTTAAAGAAAGGAGCGCTTTTATCTCCTGATCGAGAGATAAAATGACTCAAACCTGTCATTCTCCCTCCTAACTGCTGAACTTCTTTAGGGGACTTAGGAGGGGACATCTCCAAGATGACCTTTACCTTATCTGGATTAGGCTCTAACCCCTCCGAAGTGAGGAGATGACTAAGAAATTTTCCTTTACTCGCGCCAAAAACACAAACGGGTTCAGCCTCATATTAAAAGCTCGAAGAGTCGCAAACGTCTCCATTAGATCGATAAGGTGAGATGAAAACGATTTGCTTTTTATTAGGAGGTCATCGACATAGACCTCTAGATTTCTTCCTATTTGGCCTTTAAAAACTGTATCCATCATTTTTTGATAGGTTGCTCCAGCATTTTTTAGCCCGAAGGGCATTACGAGATAGCAAAAATAGCCATCATTCGTGATAAACGAGGTGTGAGGGATATCAGGTTTATGCATTCTAATTTTGTGATAGCCTGAGAATGCATCTAAAAAGCTCATGCAAGAATACTCAACCGCGGAATCCACTAAAGAATCTATCTGAGGCAAGGGGTAGCAATCTTTCGGGCAAGATTTATTAAGTTTTGTAAAATCTACGCACATTCTCCACTTTCCCCCAGGTTTTTTAACCATTACAACATTCAACACCCATTCCGGGTACTGAATTTCTTGAATGAACTTGGCCTTCAACAGCTTCTCCACCTCCTCTCGAATTGGCTGAGCAAGGGTCATCGCCCCAGATCTCTTCTTTTGCTTGATAGGAGTAGAGTTGAGATCGATGTTGAGATGGTGGCAGGCGATATCTGGATTAACTTCCGGTATGTCATCTGCTGACTAGACAAAGACATCCAGGTTCTTCAAGAGGCAAGAAATGAGTCGACTCTTGTCAGCTTCAGGCAGCTCAGCTTTGATGGAGAGCTTCTTGCTCTCATCTCCCTCGCTGATGGGCACTCCTTAAGTCGCTTGGGCAGGTTCCAAGCGCACTCCATCTCTTTCAACTTCTTCTTCAACTTCTTCCGCAACTTTGACCTGGTCGGGAATTTGAGGTGTTGAAGACATCTCAGCTACCTGGGGAGAAGAAGATACGATCACGTTGACCGTTCTGACATAACATTCTCTGGCCTTCGTCGGATCACTCCTGATCCGGTGCTTCTTGCCATTCAAGGCAAATTTCACAGCTTGATGGTAGGTAGACACTACCGCTTGATACCCATTTAGAACATGCCTTCTGAAAATTACGTTATAGCTGCTAGGAGCTTCAACGACTATAAACTTTACAAGCCTCACGATGCCTCACAAAATCACCGAGAGCGTGACGACTCCTTCCACCTCCTTCTTTATCCCGAGAAACCATAGAGAGGTCCCTCCGTGGAGAGAAGAGTCTTCCCTGTCTTCAAAGCTTCGAAGGCAGGCTTGAATAGCACGTTCACCGAGTTCCCAGTATCGATTAAGATCTTCTCTACGGTATAATTCTCAATAACTTCTTAAATAATGACCGCATCGTCGAAGAGATTGTAGGTCGGAGGGAGGTCCTCTTCCCCGAAGGTAACCGTCCCCCAGACTGGAGCTGAGGAAGTGACAGCAACTTCCGATTGAAAGACCCTTTTGAGACTAGATTTTCTAGAGGATTCTGGTACTGCCCCTCCATGGATGCAGAAAAGATTGACCAAAGCACCTTCATCATCCGCATCCACACACTCACTGGGAAAACCGATGTTGCCGAGGTGGCCAACATCATCTACTTCTTCACATTCCCAATGGACTTCCGCCACCTCCTTGCTCTTGGAAGTCGAAGCCTTGGAGGGGTCACTTTTCTGGAAGAGATCTTGGAGCTTTCCTTCTTTCAGAAGCTTCTCCACTAGAAAGCGAAGAGCTCTACAAGGCTCGGTTAGATGGTCTCTCTCCCTGTGATATTCATAGTAGAGAGCCGGATTCCTTAACTTTGGATCTGCATTGAGCGGAGCAGGTTTCTTAAAGAAGGGCTGCTGAAATAATATTAGGTTTGTAGTCTAAATCACCTAGAGGGGGGAGTGAATAGGTCTTTTTGATTTTCCTCTAAGCACCCTAGCTTATTTCTGATTTCTGGTTTAAGCAAAAGATCAACCACACAGAAAGCACACAAGTATGTATAGAGGTTCCTCAAGACAGGGTGTCTTGATAGTCCTCTTTCCCCCTTCACCTTTCTAACAATGTGTTAGACAAGGTCAACTCCTCCAAACTCGGCTCAAAAGAGCTTACAACATAGATCCCTCAGGATCTCTCAGGTTTTCTCAAACCCTACCTCAGGCACAGCAGCCCTACAACTCAGATCAGCTCCTGATCCTATATCTCAGACCTCAGCAGGTCCTACAACTCAGACCACAATAGGTCCTACCTCAGGCTAAACAACCCTACCTCAGATCAGCTCCTGATCCTACAGCTCAGACCTCAGCAGGTCCTACAACTTAGAGGATTCCTCCTCCTACAGCAAAGGCAATGAAGCCCTACAACTCAGATCAACAGATCCTACACTCAGGCCTTCAGCCCTACACTCAGAACCCTCAGGTTCCTACAAACTCAGACCAAATGGTCTTACAGCTCAGGCAAAATGCCCTACAGAAAATTGATTTAGAATTATTCTACAGTAGAGGTACTCTCCTGTAGATCCTGCACAGACTGTGCTTCCTGTAGCTGAAGATGTTGAATACAACCACAACTTGATCTTACTCTTCAATAGAGTGATGGAAGATCACCTTGCTACTTCTGGTGGAGGAGCTATCTTCTTCTCTCCGTTTCTTCTTCTCTTTCAGGGAGCAGGAAGAAAGTCGAGAGCAGCTGCCGTCAATGAATTAAACAATTGATTTTCTTTTTGCACGCGACGTAGGAGAGCTTCAAATGTGCCCTAGCATTTCCTTTTATACATCTCTGATCTTCAACGACTCTTAGATGTCCTTCTGAGAAGTATGGGAGAAGCTGTTGAACCCCACACGGCTTGTCTACAACTTGCCCAAGCTGCAGGTTCCACCGCCCTACTTTTCCGTAGAGAAGGACTGCGCTCGATGAACGCGCTGTACTCTGCGTTTGACGAACTTGTCAAACTCTGTGTTTGACGATCTTGTCAAACTCTGCGATCGACGATCTTGTCTTGTCTCTGCGATCTGCACTCTGAGTTCGACGGACATGCCAACTCTCAGCTGTTTCTTCAATCTCGTCTCAGCGGTCGACGAACAGTGTTCTGTGTTTGACGAACGGCATCCTGCATTCGATGAACACCCCAATTATGCCTTCTCAGCGGCTCCTTCTTTGGTCTCGTCTCAGCGGTCGACGAACAGTGTTCTGTGTTCGACGAACGACACTCTGCGTTCGACGAACACGCCAATTAAGCCTTCTCAGCGGCTCCTTCTTTGGTCTCGTCTCAGCGGTCGACGAACTTAGTCCTGCGTTTGACGAACTGCCTTCAGCGTTTGAAGAACTTATCAGCAGAGACACCTTCTTCTCAGCGGATCCACTGAGACGGCTCCTCATCTCAGCGGTTTAGACCCTTCGTCTCAGCGATTCTGCTGAGACAAATCTTCATCTCTTTGTAGATGATTCTTCACAACTAAGGGCATGTTTGGCCCTTTCTTTTGAGTCACCTGTACCTGTATATACAACACAAGTATAGCTTTATCAAATACAATATGTCCTTAGCATTGAGAGTGATGCCTCTTCAAATCAAGGTAATATTGAGGGCAATATATCCAACAATCTCTGCTTATTTGAAGAAGGCAGAATATTCCCAATGCTAAGGTACATTAATAGCAAAAACATATCACAAAAATTGATCTGTAGCATGGGCCTTAATACCCTAGGCATTTGCCCTATCTAGCATTGGCCTATCCTAAGCATTGGCCCTATCTCCCCCTTTCTGGTTTCTTCAACCTTTAACCTTCTATAGATAGGGAGGCAACATCTATTGATCCTTTTGGATCAACTTATAGGTCAACCTATACACACTTAGTATTTGCCATCTCCCCCTCAACCTGAGCAGGGAATTTGCTCCCCCTCAAATAGAGAGCAATTTTCTGAAATTGCAGAACTTATTCAATTTGAACAACCCATTCTAGCTCCCCCTCAATGTGAGTACTATTCTACACTCAACATTCCTAGTTCTATCTTGAAAGCATTAAACTAGGCCTCATCCAATGGCTTAGTGAAGATATCAGCCACTTGACTGTCAGTGGGGATAAATTCAAGGCTGATATCTTTACAGTCAACATGTTCTCTTATAAAATGATACCTTATCTCAATATGCTTAGTCCTGCTGTGAGAGACAGGATTCTTAGCAATGGAGATAGCACTGGATGAGTCACAATAAAGAGGAGATTGACTTACCTTGAGGATTAATTCCTATATCTGATATCAAATTCATGATATCACCCTCCTTCCTTTCATGTGCCACAAGCACATACTCTCCAAGTACCAAACGATGATGAAGCTGGTACTTGAGCTATCCTGCAAAACAGAGTTTAATGTTCCTTAGGATCCCAAGATGACTTGGGTCCTAGGATCTTGTTAGCATGATCAAAAGGCCTTACTCTAGTTGCACCCTTGGCAGGAAAACTCTTCTTTGGATTAGGTACATTGGGGTTGTACCAACAATCTATGGCAAAGTGTCCCACTTTACCACAACACCAACATTCGTGAATGTTGTATCTTCTCTTCTGAGCATTTCTTGAAGATTGTGCAGCACAGTCCTCATGTTCAGGAATAGATACAACAACATTCTTCTTGTTCCTCTCAGCAATTATTTGACTGAATGTCATTCTGTGTGCTGTCTTGAGGCTCTTTGTCCTGATGGCATCAGCTTACAATGACTTGGTAGCCATACAAGATTTGATGGCATCTGACACTGAGCAATCAGACATGTTTACAGAATTGGCAGCAGTCATGTTCTTGACTGATCCAATCTTAAAAGGGCTTGCCTTCTCATTCTTGAATGAAGTGGCTGTAGTACCAAAAACAAATGGTCCATGTTGGGCCATTTGAATTTCCTCATTGGGAGCCTTCATGGCACTCAATCTCATTCCCTTTATTCCACTATGTGAAGGAGTATTTTCCTTCATATAGCACCTCTCATTCTTCCAGTGACCATAAATGCTTTCCTGGTCATACCTGTTGGAGGGAAGTATCACCTTTTGAAAGGTGGGTTGAGGCTTAGCCTTCTCCTTGCTCTTTACTCCACTCCCTTCTCCTATTTCCATTTTCTTGAATCCTAGTCCTCTCCTATTGGTTTGAGAGGAGAAGGTGTCAATGATAGGAAGCACAAATCTGGGCTTGGAGAATTGAGCCACCAGGCTCTTCTCCTTCTTAAGTTTTTCCTCAAGGTCCTTGATGACCTTGTTCTTCAGGGAAATAATGCTTAATTGCACAACAGTTATCCCCTGTGTTTGCCCGGAAAACCGCTTCTCGGTTTGAACCATTATCAGACCGCTCGGACTCTTGAGCCAAGCCGCTGGGTCCTGGAATCGGCGGTTCCCCGTTCAAAAAGGGCCAGGCCGGGCGGCCTGGTGTCATTTCCAGGATCACCCCCGAAGAGATAAGATCGTCAAAGAGCCAAGGCAGGAAGTTCATCCGCGGTCTCAGCAAGAAGGCCGCGCGGGTTGTCCTATAGAAACTCGAGGTTCCAGCCCTGAAGAACAGGTCGGGGCTCCAGATCGAAGGCTATCCAAGTTACCTCTTGAAGATCGGCTGAGTCATGACCAGAGGGCAGACCGCGACCTCAATCTCCAAACCGCGCGGTCTGCATTATTGACTTGGTCCCGGCGTCCTCAGCCGCAAGCAAGACAGATCGTGAAGGCAGGCCGTCAGATCGCGCGGCCTCTTTTCTTTCTCTTCTTTGTGTATCCCGTCACCGCCTGCCCGTTTCTCCTGTACCCGGGCAGGAGGTTATTTTATCCCTGCCCGATCGGGCAGGCCCCCAAGCCTATAAATAGGGGGCGGCACTGTTCCCAAGACACGCACACTCGAATCCAAGAGCTCGCTTGTCTGAGCTCCGGTCTCGAGTTTCAGGTCTCGCGAACTGCTGACCGGCCGGCTTCTACTTTCTCACATTTGTAACCGCTACTTTTCAATCAAAGGAAAGCCCGTCGCAGGAGTGGCATTTGCCGCGACGGGCGAAGTCTGGCCTCGACCGCTGCTAGCGGTCTGAATTCTCTAGCTAAATAGTAACTGATAGTCCGCAACCCTCGTTTCACTTCGGAGGCGCACTTTTGAATCGAACAGAAACACGCGACCTTCAGATCGCAGACTGTCAGCGAAATCCTTAGCTCGGAATGACAGACCGCCAGCTCCCTCCCAGAGACCGATCCGACCATAGTGAAGACTCTTTGTGGGAAGCTCTGGAGCAGACAAAGAGAGAGGCCGACCAGGCTCGGCAGGCGACCGATCAGCGTCTGGACGCAATCACTCAGGCCTTAACTCTACTAACCGAGCGGTTAGCCCCTCAGCAGGCCGCGGCTCCCCAGGCGGTCACTCCTGTTTTACCTCCTCCACCTCCATATCCGTTCGCGCAAGTCGCTCATTCCCGACCACCACAAGAAGGTTCCGCGGACCGTCCGAATCTCTACCAAGAGGCCGCGCGATGTATGCCAGCTCGGGTCCTTGACTTTCAAGGGGCGGCCTCTCAGGCCGCTCATTTTCTCTATCCGCCTGAGGTCGCCACTTTCCAATCATATCCGGCTGGAGCACCTGCCCGCTCTTATCATGCGGCCTGTCCGCCAATGACCGCAGCCGAGATCCCTTATAACCCTGCTTTCCCTCTGTACGAGGATGCCGAGGAGAGTTCTCCCTTCACCGACGAAATCCGAGGAGAGCCGGCCCCAAACAACTTTCGAGAACCACGTATGTCGGCATATAATGGGGAGTCCGATCCAGCAATACACCTCCAGGCATTTGAGTCAGCTGTTGCTCTAAGGACCATCACTGATGCAACAAAGTGCAAGCTCCTGGTGACATCCTTTGATGGGCAGGCCAGAGAATGGTTCTATGGATTGCATCCTCGATCTATCAGATGCTTTGCGGAGTTGCGTAGAGAATTTCTGCTTCGATTCTCTACCTCAAAGAAGAGGAAGAATGGCCCGGCAGCCCTATTCGAGATACGACAGCAAGAAAACGAAACGTGGGCCCGTTTCGTCGATCGTTTCCAAAGGGAAATTATGGAAGTACAAAATGTCGATCCGGAGTTATATAGGGTCGCGCTAATGCATGGCCTTAGGGAGGGGCCACTGAAGTTTGAAGCCCAAATCAGGGAACCAAAGACATATCAAGAAATGATTAGCTTGGCAAACAAATTCATCAGGGGTGAAAAGACTAATCCGGGTTACGTTGCCAAGTTGCTCAGCGACAACGATCAGTTCAATTCTGCATCAACCCATCAGCAACGTTATAATCGCTCGTCTCGGCCTGATTTCGAGCCTCGGGCTCAAAGGGGAAGGAATCTTAAGCCCAAGCAACCATTCATTGGCCATCAACGGTTTCAGGATCAGAAGCCGCCGTTGGCCATCGCACCCACTCAACCCATGGGAGTCCCGCAAATCATGCCCGTATATCTGCCACAGTACATCGCACAACCATCTCCACCTATCCCATCCATCCGATATGATGAATCGCAAGATTCGTTCACCCCACTCAACGTTACCATGAATGAGGTCGTGCAGATTCTTCAGAAGAGGCCTGACTTTAAAAAGCCCCCTCCTTTGAAATCAGAAGTTCGCAATCGGAACCCAAACCTTTACTGTGAATATCATAAAGAAGAGGGGCATCAAACTGAAGATTGCCGGGCCCTCCGGTGGTTGATAGAAAAACTCCTGAAAGAGGGAAAGCTTCGGGGGTTGATTCGGCAAGAAACTCCGGTTGAACCACGAGCTGAGAAGAAGAAGGAGGCAGTCGAAGTAACATGGGAGTGTGCTGATGTAGAGGAGGCCGGTGGTTATGGGGATATACATCCTGCAGCCGAATGCATAGAGGTGAATGATGTTGGCCCTCTCGGCAACATCTATTGCATCCATGGTGGGGCAGGGATAGAATCCTCCCGAAAATCTAGCATCGGAAGAATTACAAAGCAAGAAGTGGCAGTTGCCTCCACTTCTGCCCCGGAAAGGACGGTTGTTACGTTTGGCCAGGAAGACCTCTCCCCAAATGCAAATCCGTTCGATGACGCGGTGGTGATAAAAGCGATTATTGAGAATTACACAGTGCACAAAATTTTGATCGATACAGGCAGCTCAGTTAATCTCATCTTTCGCCAAACGTTTGAGGCCCTCAAGACTGGAAAGGCCTTACTCTCTACGGAAGGCCCCCTCTATGGCTTCTCAGGGGAAAAGAAGGAAGTAGAAGGGTGCGTGAAGCTTCTGGTATCGCTAGGGGGCATAACAAAGTTGGTGAACTTCGTAGTAGTGGAAGCCCCAAGTAGCTACTGTGCAATTTTCGGAAGGCCAATCCTGAATGCTTACAGAGCGGTGGTATCTACTTTCCATTTGGCCTTGAAATTCGCTGCTGAGGGGCGTCAGTACCGGATCCGGAGCGATCCAAAGGTGGCACGCGAATGTTATGTGAAGACAGTTAATGTGATCACCGAGGCACCACTTCACAAGGCCCAGAATGACATCCAAGAGGTGTCCGAACTCCCTGAAGAAGCTAAGGGGAGCGTGGAACGGAAAGGGACCTACCTGGAACCTGCCCAGGAGACCCAAGAGATCCCCATTGTTGAAGGGGAAGGGAAGAAGCTGATCATTAACGCCGAGCTATCAGAAGAGGAAAAGCTCCAGTTAACCTCCTGCCTGCTGAATAACTTGGACATCTTCGCTTGGTCGACGGAAGACATGCCTGGAATAGATCCAGATGTTGCGTGCCATCACCTCAACGTTTCTCCGGAGTTCAAGCCAATCCAACAGAAGAAGAGGGAGGTAGCAACTAAGCTGGCGGTGCCTATCAAAGAAGAAGTTGCAAAGCTTCTTAAGGCCAATTTCATTTCTGAAATCCAGTACCCCACCTGGATGTCGAATGTAGTGATGGTGAAAAAGTCTGAGGGGAAATGGCGTATGTGTGTTGATTTCACTAAACTCAATAAAGCATGCCCCAAGGATTGTTATCCCTTGCCTCGGATAGATGTTTTGGTAGATTCCGCGGTGGGATATAGTTTTATGAGTTTTTTAGATGCATTTTCTGGTTATCATCAGATTAAGATGCATAAGCCTGATATCCCGCATACATCCTTCATTACCAATGATGGGTGTTATTGTTATCTCGTCATGCCTTTCGGCCTCAAAAATGCGGGGGCAACATATCAGAGGATGATGGACACAGTTTTTGAAAAACAAAAAGGGAGAAATCTGGAAGTATATGTTGATGATCTTCTTCTAAAAAGTAAAACCTTTTTAATCCATCTGGAAGACCTCGTAGAGACGTTCGCTACTCTACGGAGGTTCAAATTAAAATTAAACCCCTCGAAATGCGTATTCGGGGCGAACAAGGGGAAATTTCTTGGACATCTTCTCACTCCTGATGGTCTCGCACCAAATCCAGATAAAGTAAAAGCCATCCTAGACATGACCCCTCCTCGTAATCCGAAAGAGGTACAGCAACTTGGTGGAAGGTTGGCAGGATTGAGCCGATTCATTTCCAAATCGGGAGATAAAAGCGCTCCGTTCTTCAAAACACTTAGGGGAGGATCTAAGTTTGAATGGAACGAGGAATGCAATAATGCTTTCGAACAATTGAAAAAGCAATTAACTTCAACCCCCCTTCTTCAAAGCCCTCGTGAAGGAGAAACACTATTCTTGTACTTGGGGGTGGGCCCTGATGCGATAAGCTCTGTCCTGGTTCGGGAAGAGAAAAAGAAACAGTTTCCAATATACTATGTCAGCCATATCCTTAAAGATGCAGAAACTAGATATTCAATCCTGGAGAAATTAGCCTTGGCTTTAGTCATGTCATCACGAAGGCTCCGCCCCTATTTTCAAGCTCATCTTATTCAGGTGGTTTCAGATCATCCACTGAGGAATATCTTGGAGAAGCCGGAACATTCAGGAAGGTTGGCCAAATGGGCAATCGAGCTAAGCGAGTTCGAAATACTGTACACTCCCAGAACAGCAATAAAAGCACAAGTATTGGCAGATTTTTTAGTAGACACAATGGAGTCTAATCCAGAGCAGGTAGTGCAAACTCCTTTGGCTTGGATCATTTATGTGGATGGGGCTTCTGGCAGAAACTCCGTGGGAGCCGGGGTGGTTCTGATCAGTCCAAATGGCTTTAGGCTGGAGCAGGCCATCAAATTCTTCTTTTCAGTTACAAATAACCAGGCCGAATACGAAGCACTCTTGGCCGGCCTGAGACTCGCAAAGGAGCTTGGGATAGAACACGTTCATGTAAAGACCGATTCTCTTGTAATGGCCTCGCAGGTTCTAGGGAATTACGAGACAAGAGAACCGATGTTGAGAAAATATCTATTCCTAGCTAAGAAAGAAATCGGGAGATTCAAATCCTTCATCATCGAGCACATTCCGAGAACGCAGAATGAAGAGGCAGACGAATTGTCAAAATTTGGTCTTCCATCAGGGGGAGTAACCTCGGAACTTTTTCATCCGGCAACAGAGGAGACAGGGGAAGAAGAGCTCATGCAGATCGATCAACATCCTTCTTGGAAAGACCCCTACGAATTGTTTCTAACAAAAGGAGAATATCATCCATCAATCAAGGACAAAAATAGATTCAGAAGAAAGGCGGCGTATTACTACTTGATAGCAGGAGTCTTGTACCGAAAAACTTTGATTTCTCCCTCGGCTCGGTGCGCTTCAGAAGAGGAGATCCCGGTCATACTTCAGGAAATTCATTCTGGGGAATGTGGTAGCCATTCAGGGGCGAAAACCTTAGAAAAGAGGATCCTGCGGCAAGGATACTTCTGGCCAACCATGAGAAAGGATGCTGAAGCCTTCGCCAAGCGATGTGTCCAGTGTCAAAAGTTCGCTCCTCTTCAACATTTGCCTGCTCAGTCACTCAGGTCAATAACTGCGCCATGGCCTTTTGCAGTATGGGGAATGGATCTTATGGGGCCTTTCCCAATGGCCAGCGGACAACGTCGCTTTATCCTGGTAATGATCGATTATTTCAGTAAGTGGATCGAAGCAAAAGCATTAGCAAGAACTACCACCCAAATTGTCAGAAACTTCGTCTGGGGAGAGATTATCTGCCGACATGGAATTCCGTTGGCAATCGTCACCGATAATGGCCCACAATTCAACAATCCAGAGATGATAAACTTCTGTGATCAGATAGGAATTGATCTTCGGTTTGCCTCAGTACACCATCCAAGGACCAATGGTCAAGTGGAGGCGGCAAACAGGCAAATTCGGCAGCTTTTGATGAAAAGAGTCTTGAACCAGAAAGGGAATTGGGCGGACCAACTTCCTTCCATCCTGTGGACCCTTCGTACTACTCCGTCTTCGGCTACCGGGGAGACACCTTTCAAATTATCTCATGGCTCGGAAGCTGTTGTCCCTGTGGAATTCGAGGTGGTCACTCCAAGGGTTATTTACGCCAAAGAAGGAGCAGAATCCTGGATAGATGAAAATGGTGAGGCCCTCATGCATAATCTTGATCTAATCGAGGAACTTCAGGATGAAGCAACAATCAGGCAGGAAGAAGTTAAAAGGAGAATGGCAAAATATTTTGATAAGAATGTCAGAGTGAAGCAGTTTGTAGTCGGGGATTTGGTGTTAAAAAAGGTGGATGCCGCAGCAAGGTCTGGTAATGTTGGAAAGCTGGATCCTAATTGGGCAGGACCTTTCATCATCAAAGAAGTATCTAAGAATGGGGCCTACCGTCTCCAATCCAACGAAGGAGAAGACATCCCACGCACGTGGAGCGGTGACGATCTCAAACGATTCTATCCTTGAAACTATTTCTTTTACTCTTTACATCTCTTTTTTATATTGAATAAAAAGCCCTATACTGACATTTCCTTCTTGTCTGATGGTTCTCTGCATCACAAATGCAAACACACATATCCCACTCCCCGAACCTCTGAGATATCGCCAAATTCTGCTCGAACCCCCTCGGATTGTAGTCGTAGCATAAAACCCACCAAGACCATGTGATGCGGGGAGTTTTCGCACACATGTAGTGGTAGCTTGCCAATTCCGCTGCGGTGGTCTTCAGAACTTTGGATCCCGGCCGATATCTGACACACCCCTGCATCAAGGGAGGTCTAGGTGATTGTCAGCTCTATCATGCCCCGAAGGGATATAGTTACAGCTTTGATGATCTTTCTGAGGAAAGCAATGTTCGCCGCCGAGGCCCACCTGCCCAACTGATCATCATAGTCTGTGACCATCGAATACTCTTAGGTACTCTCGAAATGGTACCTAGTTGGGCCCACAACTGAGTTGATCTCTCTGAGGAAAGCAATGTTCGCCGCCGAGGCCCACCTGCCCAATTGATCAACTCGGCTTGTAACCCTAGGCAAGAGAGCGGATGAGTCGTTTACAGCTCTTATGACCACTTGAGGAAAGCAATGTTCGCCGCCGAGGCCCACCTGCCCACTTGGTCATCTGAGTCTGTAGGATTATTCTTTTTCCCTACAGGGAGGCATTTACTTCTGATGATTTTCTATATGGACCACTCAAGGGGAATATTGTTAGAACAGGTGCAGGTGTTCATCTACCCCAATAAAGGGGTTGTGATATTAAGACCGGACGGTTTGAGTTTTTCAGGCCGATCGGTCTGGTTGAACAGGTGCAGGTGTTCGTCTACCCCAATAAGGGGTTGTGGTATTAAGACCATGCGGTCTGAGTATTTCAGGCCTAGCGGTCTGACTGAACATAGGTTAAGTCATCTTTTGGAACTGATCATATTATCACCAGGGTTATATTCAAACCGGGCGGGTATGCCCGTCGTCTATTAAGGAAAGTATTTCTGAATCTAAGCATGTGATTACCCGAGTTATTATGTGACCGGGCGGTCTTATCAATATTTTTTGCAAGTTGGAATATTTTCTGGCAAAGCATATGATTACCCGGGTTATTATGCAACCGGGCGGTCTTATCAATATTTTACATATTGGAAATCTTCTAAAGCTAATCATCTATTTCCCGGGTGGCATTCAAACCGGGCGGATTTAATCATCTTTTATAAGTTTGGTATTTCTGGGTCTAACATGTAATTGCTCAGATTTCGTCCTGACCGGTCGGACTTATCTATCTATCCGTCCGATGATGAGTTAGGCATTTCTAAAATCAAATCATATGGTTGTCCGGATTGCATTCTGACCGAGCGAACCTATCAATACTTCAAATTAATCAAATTTGGTTGTCTTTGGAATTGAGTATATCACCGTTCAGTTTATATTTTAACCGGTCGGGTTGACTGATTTCCTAGCAAAAGTTATCCTTGATGCAATGAGTTGTTCGCCCGGATTGATTTCAAAATCGCTCAAAGTTAAAGGATCATTACTTGCATCAACAAGGATGTGGTATCTCTCTTTTTAAATAAGGGGCCGCTCGGCCTAAAACTATGATCGCACAAGAAATCGGACATCCTGAGATTTTAAAGAAAAGAAAAGAGATAGCCGCGCGGCTAGATTATAAGAAGCGAAAGAGAAGAAGGAGAGAAAAAGACAAGATATCAATCACAAGTAAGTAACAGCAGAATGACAACCAGACAGGTAAGAAATTTCTATTCATTCCTTCAAAAATATGTTTACAAAAGTACTGACCGCCCGGTTAACAAAAGGAAACCAGCGGTTACAAAAATTAAAAAGTAAAACAAGAGCATTAGTCTGCCGACTTTTTCTGCTTCTTGACAGGCGGACTTGAGGTCAGGCCTTCGATGTCAATCTCCGGCGAATAGCCTTCGCTGAACGAAGAAGAATCCGACGAACCGCTGGAACTTGATCGCCCGGTCCTACTGGCGGAGCCGGTGGTCCCAGAGGACAGGTCATCTTCATCGTCCTCATCAGCATCACCGGCTTCACTGTCCGCGTCGACCCCATCAGCGGCTTCACCGCTTCCATCGCCTCCTTGATGAAGCACGACCTCTCTGCCCGCGACGGCCTCAGCCTCCTCGCCCACCTTGGTCTTCCCTTTGCGCCTTCGGCTGATTTCATCGAGTTGAGTCTTCAAGGTGGGGAAGAGGTCGGAGAAGGTGGTACCCTCGAACCCTTCGCTCAGACCGCCCCGGTCTTCCATAAGACCCAGGGCCTTGTTGATTCCTTGGGCCACGTGAGGCAGCACCTCGTCTTGGAAGGCCGGGTTAGTTATCTCATATTGTTTCTGCAGGAAAGAAAGGAAAAACGAGTTAGGTCGCTCGAGCTAAGCAAAAGGGGCCGCGGCATTTGTTTGTCGAAACTCACCGCCACGACTTCTTGAAGCCGCGCGGTCTCCTCTCGAAGCCGCGTGATCTCCGCGGCCTGCCCCTCGAACTTCTTCTCCAGGTGTTCTTGGACGGAAACCAGCCGCTTGAACGACAAGGCCATAAAGTGGTTGGCCGCAAATCCCCATGCACCGGCCTGAGCCGCTAACCGGGGGAGCTCTTCCTCGGGAGTATTCCTCAGCCTCTTCAAAGTCTTTCGACCATATAAGGCAGCCCCGGCGGCTAGGGCGTGGCGGTCAATCTTTTCACTCCCCCACGGAGGGAGCGCGGTGGACACCCGGATCCGACTTCCATCCCTGTGCCAAAGGACGGTCGGGTTGCCCTGCAGGTCGGGCGGGTTCCCACTTGAGCGAAGGATCTCGTAGTCGTCAGAAGAGGTCGGGCCCTCTTCCTCCGAAGATGGCGACCTCTTTCGCCGCTGCCTCTTCTCCCTCTGGGTTAAAACTGGGCCGGCTGGCGTGACCGGCTTGTTCGCTGGAACGATATGGGCGGCTGCAAAATAAAATCAAGAGTATAAGTAAAGAAGGCCGCACGGTCATATAAAGGCGGTCTAGAAAAACTTACTATGTTCGGGGAGAATGTTCTCAAGCTCCGAGAAAAGCGGGATGTAGTGGTTGATATCAAGCCGCTCCTTCTCAAGGAACGCGAAGGTGTCCGCCTCGATCTTGCCGACCTGGGGGATCTGGAAAACTTCTTCCCCCCGGACTTGCGGGTTGGTCTGCAACAGGCCGAAGTTGCCTTCGAGCATTACAAACCGCTCCGACCAGTCGGAGACTTTGTTCGCAAGATTGACAATCTTCAGCCCGTGGCAGCCGAAGTAAAGGTGCCCCCTGTAAGTTGAAGTCCCCGAGTCGGAGACCGCCCGCACTGAGAAGAACTTTCTGAACAGGTCGAGGGAGAACCGGATCCTCTCGAACCGCAGGTACGAGATGAAACTGTATATTGAGGCGATGGAGTTCGGTGGAAGCTGACCGGGCACAACCCCGTAGTGGTCGAAAATGGCTATGACTTCAAGCGGCAGTGGAAACTTGAAGCCATACTCGAAGTGGTCAACTGGGATGGCGATCTGGTGCGGACTGGAAGAGTTAATCCGCTCGTCGCGCAAAGGAAGCCGCGCGAGCAGATTACTCCCTACCATGTATCTAGCAATGAAGTCATCCAGCTCGTTCTGAGTAAGACGGCATTCCGGATGGTCCGCCGAATGGAATGCCAAGGCCGCGTCAGCTCGAACGGCCTTAACTTTAACAGGTCGCTGCGACTTGTTCTTGGATCGCGCCATCTGGAAATCGTGAGAATGACTTCGGAAAAATTCTATACTTATAGATTTCTATGATCTGTGAATAGTAAAATCACAACACGGTTATACATTCTGACCGCGCGGTCAATGACCTATATGGTTAGATTCACCAGAAAAATGAAAGAAGCAAAGGCATCCAGAAAAAACAGAAGAATCCATCACAGTTCGACCGACCAGAAAACAGTTCGAATGAAACATAAGATTTAAACAAGGCAAAAAATACAGCGGTTAACATAGGAGACCGCTCGAATTATTCAAATAAAAGACAAGAATAAAGAGTAATATTGTCCAAATCAACAAGCCACATTCACAAATACAAGTTATGTTCAAATATTAATCACGATTGACGGCGCTCTGGGGAAGCATCCTCTCTATGAAGTCGCGCGACCTGGTCACTGGTCGTATTCAAGAGAGAATAAATTTGGCTTGTATGATAATGAAGGTGGTTGATTGTGCAATGAAGCCGCCCGGCATCCCTTTCGACCCGCGTAGCGGCAATCATACGGGGGACCGAAGCGGCCTCGTCAATCATTGGATCAGCCGCCCGGACTGAAGGAGGATTTGAGCTCGCTCCAATAGTCGGGCGGCTAACAGTTACCACCCCATCATTCACATTTCGCCGACCAGCGGCGACTTCTCTGGTTAAGCGCAGGAATTTATCCTGGTAATATTTTGAGTCACTCTCAAACTTGGCAGAGGCTTTCTTCTCCTTCTCCAGTTGGACGGTTAGAGCAGTCCGCGTAGCCACCACCGCTGCTCGCGCGGCCTCAAGCTGAGTCTCCAGGATTTTCACTTTCTCTGTGCTGGACCTCCTGTCGATCTCCGATTGCGCCAGAGCGGTCCGAGTGGCGGCCTCCCGGTCCTCTACCTCCTTCAAGCTGGCCCTCAGGTTGATCAAATCTGCCTCAAGGCGATCAAACAGATGCGGTCTTTCCGGCAAGGATGTCGCACAGGTTGAGATCGGGGGTGCTAGCTGGGGCAGACTGGCCTCAAGGTCGCCCGGCTTCACAATCTGATCGCTGCTATCTGCAAAAAACCGCGCGGTCATAAAAAATAAAAGCAAAGAGGCTCAGCGGCGGGTTCACCAATTTATTATGGCGAGGCCGCGGAATGAGAAAGCGGACAGCTTTGTAGTCCGTAGAATCCTTACCTGCCGCAAGAGGATCAGGCCGCGACGGCTTGTTCAAGGCCTGTTCCGCCCTTTCCTTCTTCACCTTCATGATCTCTTTCCCGGTCATTGCTGGGGGTACCTCCTCCCGCGCTCGCTGAACTTCTTCAAGTTCCCTCGCTTTCTTTTCGACCTCCAAGGCAGTCCGGGCGGCGGCCTCTCGCTCTTCGGCCTCCATCCGAGCGGTCTCTTCAGACCGGGCTGTGTCATCAGTAGCAGGAGCGTTTTGGTCAGAGGCGGTCGGGCTGGCAAGAAACTGGTCTCGCTTCACCAGCTCATCCATGTCTTTGAAGATCCCATTGAAGGATATACTGCTCGCCGGGTCCGGGGGCAGTTCGCCCGTCTTCACGTCAGGAGTGGCCGGCGATTCGCTTGACTTGCTGGGTGGGGGAGTCGCAAGACCTAGCTCCTCTTTCAGCCGCGAATTGGTCTGAAGGAGGGATTCGGTCGGTTTCTTGAGGGCCGCCCTTTCCTTAGCGGCCAGCCTCTTGACTTTCTTGGTTATCCGCTCGGTAACCGACCCGGTCTTCTTCCTCTCTCTCTCTCTCTTACTCGGCGCTGGGCCAAGTTCTTTCGAGGGGCTGGGGTAGTCATCCACGGACAAAGGGGTGTTCTGTTCGCCCGTCCTTGGGGAGGTAACCGCCTCCTTCTCTAGATCTCGGACGAGCAAATGAGGATTCCCGGATGGTGTGATTTCCACACCAAACGAGTCATTCTCTCCGGCCTTCTTCGAAGGGCTTTCTGGAGCAACTTCTTCAGGAGGAGCGGTCTCCTCTTTATTCGGCGGACCGGCGGTCTCCAAACTGTTCGCCACGGGCTCTGCAGGAATCTTAGGTGTCGTTAAGTCCACAACCGGCTTGGAGCTGCCCGTTGCGGCCTTCTCGACCTGTTTTCTCTTTTTCCGGTCTTTCCGGTCTTGCTTTTCCCTCGCCTTATCCAATTTTTCCGGCGATTCGCTCCTTTTGTTTTCCGACCTCTTCTGATCCCCACTAGGATCCACGCGGTCTAGCACGGCGTCCAGGAAATCCATTGCTAAAGAATTGCCGGTCTTAAAAACTCTAACCGCAGCTGGCGAGTAAAATCCCGAGATTTCGCAGAAAAACTCCACAGAATGAATTCTCTGGCTCTCTTATAGGATTCAAGGCAGGTCGGATGCGGTCTCCCGGTCAAAGCTAATATTTTCGAAATCCTCTTGAGATTTGAAAATATGCGGGGATTATGTTTGCCCGGAAAACCGCTTCTCGGTTTGAACCATTATCAGACCGCTCGGACTCTTGAGCCAAGCCGCTGGGTCCTGGAATCGGCGGTTCCCCGTTCAAAAAGGGCCAGGCCGGGCGGCCTGGTGTCATTTCCAGGATCACCCCCGAAGAGATAAGATCGTCAAAGAGCCAAGGCAGGAAGTTCATCCGCGGTCTCAGCAAGAAGGCCGCGCGGGTTGTCCTATAGAAACTCGAGGTTCCAGCCCTGAAGAACAGGTCGGGGCTCCAGATCGAAGGCTATCCAAGTTACCTCTTGAAGATCGGCTGAGTCATGACCAGAGGGCAGACCGCGACCTCAATCTCCAAACCGCGCGGTCTGCATTATTGACTTGGTCCCGGCGTCCTCAGCCGCAAGCAAGACAGATCGTGAAGGCAGGCCGTCAGATCGCGCGGCCTCTTTTCTTTCTCTTCTTTGTGTATCCCGTCACCGCCTGCCCGTTTCTCCTGTACCCGGGCAGGAGGTTATTTTATCCCTGCCCGATCGGGCAGGCCCCCAAGCCTATAAATAGGGGGCGGCACTGTTCCCAAGACACGCACACTCGAATCCAAGAGCTCGCTTGTCTGAGCTCCGGTCTCGAGTTTCAGGTCTCGCGAACTGCTGACCGGCCGGCTTCTACTTTCTCACATTTGTAACCGCTACTTTTCAATCAAAGGAAAGCCCGTCGCAGGAGTGGCATTTGCCGCGACGGGCGAAGTCTGGCCTCGACCGCTGCTAGCGGTCTGAATTCTCTAGCTAAATAGTAACTGATAGTCCGCAACCCTCGTTTCACTTCGGAGGCGCACTTTTGAATCGAACACCCTGCAAATGGCTAATTTGTATACTCATCTGAGCCACCAGGGTGGTAGGTTCAGTGTTGACATCCTTAGTCATTTTGAGGGAAACAATTTCCTGGGCTTGCCTCTTGGCAAGCTTCTTGCTCTTCTTCAGAGCCTCCAAAAGAACACCATATTTATCAATCAATTGATTGAGTTCTTCCTCAGCATCCATGCCCCTTCCATCAATTGATGAAGGTGCAACCGATTCTGGACTAGTCTCAAAATCAAAAATTGCAGTGAAGTGAGATAGTACCTGATCATTGTTAGAAGCATTCCCTTCCTCATCAGTGAAGGCCATAAGGCCTAGCTGAACAGTATCTTCTTCATCCTCCTCTTCATCACTACCTGAGTGTGAAAGAGGGGCCCTTATTCCTATTCTAGCAGCAGGATAGTCTTCATCCTCCTGAGCAGCAAACAACCCTAAGTAGGCTTTCTCTTCTTCATCTGAATCTGAAGATTCAGATTCACTCCAGCTCTTGCTTTTTTTGGCTAGAAGGGATTGTTCTCCCTTCCTCCCCTTCTTGTGATGAGGCTTCTTTTCACCTCTTTCTTTCCTTTTGACTGGGCAGTCAGCAATGACATGCCCAGGCTTGCTGCAGCTATAACAGATTATATTGTTAGAAGAATGTTTACTCAGTTTAGAGTCATACCTGTCACCCTTTGGGTGATGTCTTTCTGATTTGTTGCTGTCCTTTTTGTTGTGTGAAGATGAGGAGGGCATGTTTTTCCACTGCTTCCTCTTCATCATCTTCTTGAACTGCCTTGTGAAGGCAGCAAACTCCTCATCAGAGGAAGAGCATCCTGAGGTGCTGACTTCAGGTTCAGCACTTCTCCTAGGAGGAGACACCATCCTGCTTTTGCTTTTCTTGGAGCTGTCAACTTTGAGAGCAACAGATTTCTCCCTTGCTTTAACCCTTGAAGAGGTGTCCTCTTCCTTCCTTGCAGACAGCTGCATCTCATAGGAGAGCAGCTTACTAAACAGTGATTGAGTTGGGGTCTCACCTAGCTTGGCCACTTCCCTGATGGCATATATATTTGTGTCCCAGTCTCTTGTGAGGGATCTAACGCACTTATCATTCAGCTCATAAATGGTGAAGTTCCTTTCATAGGTCCTCAACCCATTCACTATCCTGAAAAATCTTTCATAGCAATCAGCTATGCATTCCTGGTTCAGTTGCCTAAAGGCTTCATACTCCTAATTTAGGAGTGACTTCCTATCATCCCTAACCTCAGCTGTCCCTACCATATATACTATCAAAGTATCCCACATTTCCTTGGCAGAAGTGCAATGTACCAAGTTTTGAAAGGTGGAATCATCAATAGCATTGACAATGATATTCTGGGCCCTTTTGTCCATGGTGAACAACTCAAGTTCATCCTTGGTCAGATCTTTGAATAGTTTGGCCACTCTTCTTGTTGGATCTATAGTGGATGCAGTGTGAAAGGTGAAAGGTCCTTCTTCAACTGTAATAAAGATCAATGGATCAGATGCTTCCATAAACAACATGATCCTTTGTTTCTATATGCCAAAATTATCTTTGTTGCATATGGACAACTTCATGGACCTCATTTCCTTTTGCAATCCAGAGGAGGCCATGAGATTTGATTTGACTAAACCTTTTAGGATCTAGTCAGAATGTTAAGTCCTTTTTGACCAACCTCCCTCTGATACCACATGAAAGAATATTAGGTTTGTAGTCTAAATCACCTAGAGGGCGGGTGAATAGGTCTTTTTGATTTTGCTCTAATCACCCTAGCTTATTTCTGATTTCTGGTTTAAGCAAAAGATCAACCAAACAGAAAGCACACAAGTATGTATAGAGGTTCCTCAAGACAGGGTGTCTTGAGTAGTCTTCTTTCCCCCTTCACCTTTCAGACAATGTGTTAGACATGGCCAACTCCTCCAAACTCGGCTCAAAAGAGCTTACAACACAGATCCCTCAGGATCTCTCAGGTTTTCTGAAACCCTACCTCAGGCACAACGGCCCTACAACTCAGATCAGCTCCTGATCCTACAACTCAGACCTCAGCAGGTCCTACAACTCAGACCACAACAGGTCCTACCTCAAGCTAAACAGCCCTACCTCAGATCAACTCCTGATCCTATAGCTCAGACCTCAGCAGGTCCTACAACTCAGAGGATTCCTCCTCCTACAGCTCAGGCAATGAAGCCCTACAACTCAGATCAACAGATCCTACACTCAGGCCTTCAGCCCTACACTCAGAACCCTCAGGTTCCTACAAACTCAGACCAAATGGTCTTACAGCTCAGGCAAAATGCCCTACAGAAAATTGATTTAGAATTATTCTACAGTAGAGGTACTCTCCTATAGATCCTGTACAGACTGTGCTTCCTGTAGCTGAAGATGTTGAATACAGCCACAACTTAATCTTCCTCTTCAATAGAGTGATGGAAGATCACCTTGCTCCTTCTGGTGGAGGAGCTATCTGCTTCTCTCTGTTTCTTCTTCTCTTTCAGGGAGCAGGAAGAAAGTCGAGAGCAGCTGTCGTCAATGAAACAGTTGATTTTCTTTTTGCATGCGACGGAGGAGCACTTCAAATGTGCCCTAGCATTTCCTTTTATACATCTCTGATCTTCAGCGGCTCTTAGATGTCCTTCTGAGAAGTATGGGAGAAGCTGGTGGACCCCACACGGCTTGTCTGCAACTTGCCCTAGCCGCAGGTTCCGCCGCCCTACTTTTCCGTAGAGAAGGACTGCGCTCGACGAACGCGTTGTACTCTGCGTTCGACGAACTTGTCAAACGCTGCGTTCGACGATCTTGTCAAACTCTGCGATCGACGATCTTGTCTTGTCTCTGCGTTCGTCGAACGACACTCTGCGTTTGACGATCTGCACTCTGAGTTCGACGGACATGTCAACTCTCAAATGTTTCTTCAATCTCATCTCAGCGGTCGACGAACAGTGTTCTGTGTTCGACGAACGACACTCTGCGTTCGACGAACACCCCAATTATGCCTTCTCAGCGGCTCCTTCTTTGGTCTCGTCTCAGCTGTCGACGAACAGTGTTCTGTGTTCGACGAACGGCACTCTGCGTTCGACGAACACACCAATTAAGCCTTCTCAGCGGCTCCTTCTTTGGTATCGTCTCAGCGGTCGACGAACTTAGTCCTGCGTTTGAAGAACTTATCAACAGAGACACCTTCTTCTCAGCGGATCCGCTGAGACGGCTCCTCGTCTCAGCGGTTTAGACCCTTCATCTCAGCGGTTCTGCTGAGACAAATCTTCATCTCTTTGTAGATGATTCTTCACAACTAAGGGCATGTTTGGCCCTTTCTTTTGAGTCACCTGTACCTATATATACTACACAAGTATAGCTTTATCAAATACAATATGTCCATAGCATTGAGAGTGATGCCTCTTCAAATCAAGGTAATATTGAGGGCAATATACCCAATAGCTGCTTCTGGAGAATCTGAACCACCTCAGTCATAGAAATACCAAGATCTATAAAGGACTCTTGGGAGTCATTATAGAACAGTTGAGCAGTCAGAAGGGGTAGCTGAATATACTAAATTTGATGAACTAGAGTGATTTGCGGAGCTGGGGCAGCAAGGGTTGGCAGCATAGGTCCCTTGGGATGGAACCGCTGATTTCCCTGATTGGAGCGATGATTTCAGAAGTTTCTGCCTCTTGGAGCGGGAGGCGGGAATTCTTGATGCGGCTTTGATGACGAAGGAGCTGGATAAAATCCTGCGGAACCTTTTTGAACGGCCTTGCTGGTCAGGTTAGAGACATAGGCGGGGTTGTTGATTTCCCCTTCTATGTGATGATTGGCGATGCTGATCAACTCCTGATAAGAGCTGGGCTCTCTAGTGGTGACCTCAAACTTGAGGGGACCCTCCTGCAAGCCATTAATCAGCGCTGCCATATAGAGAGCGGGATCAACATCCATGATTCCCAGAATTTCTTTTTGAAAGCGGTCGATGAAACGAGCCAAAGTCTCGTTATCTCCCTGCTTAATCTTGAAGAGGGCCGCATGACCACTCTTCCTCTTCTTGGCGGTTGCAAACCTCAGAAGGAGTTAGTACCTAAGGATGGCAAAGCTCGGGATGGATTGGGAAAGCAGCTTGTAGAACCATTCCCTAACAGATCCATCAAAAGAGGTGATCAACAATTTACACCTCACAGCATCTGAGATAGTCCTGAGAGCGACGACGGGCTCAAAAGCCTGAAGATGAGAAACTGGGTCGCTCTATCCAGAGAACATAGGGAGTCGAGGCTCTTTGAAACCATTGAGAATGGGCTCCCAACGAACTTTATCAGAAAAAGGAGAGGCTCATCCGAATCAACAATGCTGGAAGGAGCAGGAAAAGGAGCAGGAGGGGCCGGAGGATAAACATAATCCTCTTAGAAATTTAGGGTCTGGGCTGGAGGACCCTGAGCTTCTTCTCTAAAAGAATCACGACAGGCTGCGAACTCCCCTTGCTGAGATCGCAAAGGGGCTGCAGGCTGAGGACTCGCGCGGTCATAAGGGTGATCGTTGGCCAAGCGGTCAGGGGTGGCGATCTGGCTTGGCTGGGGAAGGATTCTCTAAGAGATCGCTGCCAGAACCTGGCTCATGGCTTCTATCTGCTTAGTGGACTCTTGCTGAGATAAGACGACCTCCTGGCGATCTCGGGCGGTCTCCTGCGGAGATCGCGCGATTTCCTGCTGAGCTTGGGCGGCTTCTTGCCATGCTCGAGCGGCCTCCCGGAGGGCTTGCTCGATGCGCAGCTCGAAACGGCGCTCAAGGGTTTCTAAGGGATTCGAGTAGAGGGGAGGACGACCACTGGAAGACCGGTGAGCACGCATCCTGCGGTCTGCCATCTCGTTGTCTACTGGATTCACCTAAACACTTCTGATCTGAAGGTCGCGTGTTCGTTCTGTTGGTATCAAAAAATATACCTCCAAAACTCACACTAAGAGAAGGATGAGGGGAACTACGGAGTGTAGGTTACTTAAGATGAGAGATGCTAAAAAGGCAAACAGGAAGAGAAAAGCTACTTGGATTGATCTCAAAAGGGAGTACAAAGGAGTCTAGAAGCAAAGCGGGATCAGAGGTAGAAAAGTGACAGAATTCGAGACCGCTTACACAGGTTGTAAGTTGGAGGCTCGAAGCAAAAAGTCCTTTTCCAGGTACCCATACCCCTCTATTTATAGACGTGGAGGTTGCCCGAACAGGCAGGTCCAAAAATTACGGGCTGCCCGGGATACAGGAGAGCCGGGGCAGAGAAAGGAGGTGCTAATAACAAAAAATGAGAAAAAAGACCAGACCGCGCGGTCTGGCTATCTGACTAGAGCTTGATCGCCGATCGCTTCGAAAACATCCATGGACCGGAGAGAGGCGGTCTGAGCGGTCTCGCAAATCTGAGACCGCTGGAGAGGATCACTGACTGCGAAGAGGGGCGGACTGGACGGTCTCACAAATCTGAGACCGCTGGAAAGATCCATCCTAACTGAGAAGAGAGGTCGCGGATTTCCGGGCAAACATTCACGGTTCTAAAATTCAAACCTGAACCCGAATAATCCGTGAACGGTTTAGTCTGGTTATTTGCGGTTCCGGTTCGGTTCCAATTCGTTTTACGATTTTCAGTTTTAAGTGACAGCTATAAAAACTACTCTGTTAATATGTGTAAGAAATCAATTAATTATAGGTAAATATTATTTAGTGAATGTTGGATACCCACTAAAGACAGAGTAATTAAAACCATATTCAAAAACAAGATATCATTTGGCCAATTATGCACATGGTAGTCGATGAGTACAAGACACTCAAATTCTTGATGAGAGATAAAAAAAATAAAACTCAAATATTTTTCTAAGGTTTTCTTTTAAAAGGAGAAAAAAATTGAGGGCCAATTTCCAAATTTTGCTATTAAATAAGAGCGTTTATATAAGCAACCCATGAGTGGCTATTCACAGCCCATAGATAATAGCAACCCAAGAAAGCGATATTGACAGCCCAAAATTTATTTATTTTTAAAACATATTAATTTCACATGCATAATTATCATATCATACTAATTTCACAGTGATTACAAATTTCTCAAACATAACTTTGAAATAGAAAAAGAGAGAAATACGAGGGATAACACTGAGAGTCTGGGAACAGGAATCCTGAAATACCAATAAAAGAGCCTTTTGTTTGCTTATTGTTTCTAATTCCATCTTCTCATTTCAGTTCAAAACATCACTCAAACAAGAAGAAAATCCAAACCTCCTTGTTATACTGATTAGATAACATTACTTTGCACGTGGGTAAACTTCCAATAATATCTGAACTTTGTTTTAGCAATTGTTGTTGTTGATGCAGAGCTAACGTGAAACTAGAGCGAAATCGGGAATAAAGGAAGGGACCCCAAATGGGGAAGAAAGGTAAAAGAGCCATGATGGAGGCAGTGGAACTGGCAGATCTTTGGAATCAACAACAATGTAATCCGAACATAGAAAATAAGATATAAAGGTTAATCAATGATCAATCAACATATACAACCATCAAATCGACAAGAACTATAATCTAAAGTCACAAAAATGATGATAACAATGGAAACACGAACCTAACTTGCATGAATGAAGAAACAAGTACAAATATAACCATCTTGATAGATTGTGATCTGATGATGGATGTTGTGGAAAGATATAGTAAATATGTAATGAAATGAGTAAAAGTACAGGACACCAAGCCAGGGATGGAGACCTCCAAGCAGATTTCACATTGGCATTTAGTTGATTATCCGGAGTGTGGGAGTCATCCCGTCAAGGAATAGCCTATCTCTGAAACTTAGAATCATCCACCATCGCATGTAGTTAACAACGTGAATGCGCAATGTGAATGCGTCATTGTAGGATTGATCCTTATCCGGATGAAATTATAGGGGTGATGGAGAAAGTTTACCTTCGATATTGGGCGAAAAGGAGGAAGTAAAAGATAAAATAAGATGGGACAGAGGAAACCAATCGTGAATAGAAGAAAAGGAGGAGATCATAACCATAATTTTATGAGAAGAATAAATAGAGGGCTAAACCTGTATTCCCAAGTCTGGAATCCAGATTTGTACAAGAGGTAGTGAAGGTGTTCCCAGTAGTTGAAGACCTGGTCGGAGTCGTGGATGATGTTGGAGGAAGCACCCATGTGGCGCAGAAGCCAAAGAGCTAGAAATGACAGCTGCCAACGGAGCCCCTTTTCACTCCGTACGTCCTTCTTCTCACCCTTGTCCTCCTTCGAGTACCGATCCGCCATCACCGTCGAGTTTCGATCGGGAATCGTTGTGCTCCCGCGTGATGGGCTGGTGCTCGTAGGGGGGAAGCAACCCGCAGATTTACTACAATTTCTTCGGCGTACAGTATCCGACGGAGCTCAACCTAAAGGCCTTCACGCTGGATTATCTAGGGCAGGATGCTTCCATCTTCCGGCCTGAAATTTTTACCTAGGGTTCCAACGGAGGAGGACCGATCGGGGCGCGGGGCGCTCTCGCCTTCGGGGAAGACCATTGCGGTGTTTGGTGTTTGGTGTTTGGGTGATACTCCAAGGGGGCTTCCATTAGAGGGGGAAATTCTTAACTTAGATTTTTATTTTGATTTTTTAGAACGGTTAATATGAATTGGGTTGCTTAACTTTTGGCACTAAGCACCCCCCAAATAGGGGGGTTTGGCACTTTGCACCATAATTATTTAGTTTTGGTACTTTGCACCCCTCAAATAAATTAAGTGTGGCATATTGCACCCCCACCAAATTATTTAATTATTTGTATTCATTATTCAAATTGTTTGGGGGCAAATAGGTCATTTGCTATGCAAAACCCCCAAAACCCGCTTCTTAGGTTTTATTTCCGGAACTGCAGTGGCCGGTCCAGTAGCGGTTATTCTCCCTCAGCGCCTATTCATCTCCCTCAGCGTGCGATAGCTGCGACTTTCATCTCAGCAGAGACTATCGGCGGCAGATATCGGCGATCCGACGCACAACAATCGACGACTATTCGCGGTCCTGCTGCAGGTCCTACCGACGATTAGCACAACATCACTCTACTGCATTTCCGCGGAAGAGCCCCCCCCTGCATTTCGGGCGGAAGAGATAACCCGATCTTGCTACAGATTCTACCAGCGATTAGCACAACATCAACTCTTCTTAGCATCCTCTGTAAGCCCTAAACGAAAACTCTTCTTGTTCCGGTGAATGTTGAGCATCCCCATTTGAATGTTGGCATCCCATTTTAGGGTTTACTGCAAGCATTATATTAGGAATGCAGAAACTCTCCCTTTCCCGGTGAATTTAGGGTTTTCCACTTCAATGTTGAGCACCTTAGTTTAGGGTTTACTGCAATGATTAATGTCTTGTTAATTTTATAAGTTTCTTTTTTACATTGGGTATTAGGTTTGCTGAAATGGTATGGATTCAAAGACCTATTGATGTTTTGGATTATACATTTCAAGCTCCATCATATGGTAATCTACTTGAAAGCATTATATTATTTTAAGGTTTTTGTCCTAGCTTGTTAGTCATTTATAGTGTCCTATTATTTTTTGTAAATGCAGAAAATCCTGATTTGTTATTTACTATAAGGATGCATTATTCTGGGTCATTCAATGTATGCGGCAGATTAATTTATAGGCCTGATAAGATAAGCTACTTTGATTATTGCAATGTCACTGAGTTCGCGTTGAAGGATTTGCATGAGATGGTTATACTATTGGGTGAAGAGGGTTGGGTTAGATTTCATTGCAGTTCAGTTGGTCTTCACGATTGCTCTCATTTAATTCTTATCATTAATGACAGTGATGCCAAAAATATGATAAATTATTGTAGCAATGAAGGATTAGTTGATGTGTATGTTGAGACAATTGAAACTGATGATCATTCCATAACTGAACTTGACGAGAACGACTCGAAGGGAAGTGAACATGCCACAGATATAGAAATAATGGAAGTTGATAGTGACAGTGATAGCAACGTAGATGATAGTGATGAGAACGATTCCAATTTCAGCAATGACTTTGAAGATAGTGAATTTGAGTATGACGACATACAATTTGATGATAACATTGGCGAAGACATTGAATGGGTTGGTTTCAATGTTTCAAAGGAAGGTAAAGTTGATCCACCTATCAAAGTTATCAACCATCATAAACTTATAAAGGAAAAAAATTGCAAAACTTCTCATTACCAAGTATATCAGGGTAACGCAAATGATTCAAACTTTGGTTTTGAAGTGGGAATGTGTTTTAATTCTGCGGGAGAATTTAGAGATGTTGTGCGCACATATTCAAACATGCAAGGAAGGTCTATTAAATTCACCAAAAACTGCAGCGATAAAATTCAGATTAGTTGTGATTGTGGTTGGTCTATGTATGCTTCATTCATATCAAAGGAAAATAAAAGTTTTCAAGTAAAGTCAATTAGAGGAGAACACACATGTTATAGAACCTCTAGTTCCAAACATTGCACTTCCAATCAACTTGCCAAAAAGTGCTAACATCATCTTAGGAGTAACCCAGATTGGCCGGTATCTTCAATGCAAGAAATATTGCAAATGGAAAATAAAACGTCATTATCTCTTTGGAAAATGTATAGAGCTAAGAAACATGCTAACAAACTAAACCATGACACGAAGCTGGAGCAATATGCCAGGTTATGGGATTACTGCGAGGAAATTCGTAGAACCAACCCTGACACAACCATAAAAGTGAAGTGTAAACAAGTGTTAGATTCTCCTACATGTATTTTCAAGAAGCTATATATTTGTTGGGGTGCTTTAAAAAAAGGGTTCGTTGCCGGTTGCAGTCCAGTTTTGGGCTTAGATGGCACCCACCTTAAGACATCTAACGGGGGAGTTTGGTTGTGTGCAGTTGGCATAGATGGGAATAACGATATGTTTCCTATTGCATATGCTATAGTGTTGAAAGAAAATAGGAAATCATGGGAGTGGTTTGTTGGCCTACTAATTCAAGATCTGAATATTTAAAATAGCTATCTATGGACCATCATATCTGATAAACAAAAGGGTCTTCTTAGAGCAGTTGAGGAGTTGCTACCCAATGCCGAACATCGGTTTTGTTTGCGTCACATGTACAATAATTTCAAACTCAAGCATAAGGGTATACATCTTAAATCTTTGATATGGAAAGCCGCATCCGCTACGAGAGTTGTTGATTTTAATAGTGAGATTGAAAAGATGAAGACCCAAGATTTAGCTGCTTACAATTGGATTATACAAAGACATCCTAAAAATTGGGCAAGATCTTATTTTAGCACTTGACCGAAATGTGATATTTTACTAAACAATTTATGTGAATGTTTCAATAACGTTATTTTAAAGGCTAGAGGCAAACCTATAATAACGTTACTTGAAATTATAAGGGGCATTTTGTTGAGGAGAGTTCGTACACAAAGGGATAAGTTGCTTAAATATAATGGAGAAATTTGTCCTGCGATACAAAAGATTTTGGAGAAAAACAAAAAAGGAGTTCAAGACTACATTTTGGGATGGAATGGAAATGACAGATTTGAGATAAAGGGATGACATGGTGATAAATGGGTTGTTGATCTAGCTAACAATACATGCAGTTGCAATAAGTGGGACCTCACTGGTATTCCATGTGTGCATGCCATTGCATGCATTTTCTTCAAACGAGAGGATGTAGAATCTTATGTAGAATATTGGTTCACAAAAACCACATTTTTAAAGGCATACGAACATATGCTAAACCCAATAAAAACTAGAGTGGCCCAAATCCAACCTCAATCCAATGGTTCCTTGGTTTGCAAAGCAAAAGAAGGTTGGAAGACGTAAGAGTCATGCTAGAAGATTGGAAAAGGATGAGCTAGATACAAAAAAATATGGTTTAAAACGACATGGTTGCTTGTATACATGCTCAAACTGTGGAGAGAAGGGCCATAACAAAAAGGGTTGCAGTCAATCCTCCAATATTGCCACAGCTACTATGTCAAAGTCTACATTGCGTTCAAAATTGCCGGTTAGTATTCTATTTAATTTCATTTTGTTCTACCTTTAACATTTTTCAAAAAATAAATAAATTACTTCATACATAGGTTTAAAAGAAGATAACAAATACAACTAGCGGACAAAATATTATCTCACAGGAAGAGTTAAGTGGGTCATCCATGCCTACACAAGACTATCATCCTTAAGATACGAGGCAAGCTTTCTATTATCACTCTTTCTTAATTTATTTAAGTTCTCCCTTTCATTATAAAATACTCATTTAATTGTGCTTTTATGCAGGTGAGAAATGACAACTGCAATCTTATATCAATTGAAGAAGGAGCACATTCGTGTCTTTTTAAGTTAAAAGTTTTATGCTTTGAATGTCTAACTACTATAATTTTTTGGGAAAAATATACCTCAAAATATTGATGTGTTCTATATTCTCTGATACTTTCTCCTTTTGGCGCCGACGGTTAATTGTGTTGTGTTATGTGTAATCTTGATGTGTTATGTGTAATCTCTGTTACTTGATTATGTTAGTTGCCGTTGTACTATCTCCATAATTTTAAGCTTTTAATTATCAAATCTGGGCATCAATTCGGTCAGCTATTAAAAAAAATTGCTGTTCTGTTAAAAAAAATTGATATTCTATATTATCAAATCCGGGCATAATTTTATGATGTTCTATATTCTCTGGTATCGCCGAAATTATGAGCTACGCATAGTAGAAAAATTGCGGAAAAAAAGAATGAATGCATCCATCCGAACATCTATTTTTTTTCTTAAATTGGGCTGCGATTAGCTCAATTCGGGCAGCTTTTATCAAATATGAAGAGGTCTAATAAATAAACATTTCTGGATGACCGAAATACCCCTCTTACATTGAGGTAATGAATAACAAAAATAAAAAAAGGGTACAATATGCCACACTTAATCTATTTGGGGGTGCAAAATGCCAAAACTAAATAATTAAGATGCAAAGTGCCAAACCTTCCTATTTGGAGGATGCTTAGTGCCAAAAGTCTTTATATACACAACCTTAAATAAATAGCTACTCAAAATCGAATGGCTAAGATCAAAACCCAAGGTCAGGGCTCATTTTTGAAGGGTTTTACAAATCTTTTGCGCCTTTTGCGTGGGTTTTGCCGAGCGGCTCGAGGGTTTTAGGCACTGTTTGGTAGCAGCGGCGGACCTTTCGCGAGATCGGCGATTCCTCCTGGGCTCGGCCTCGGCGAACGCCGCTCCTCGTTCCCACGAACGCGATCGGCGATTCCTCCGTTGCTCTGCCTCCGCTCCTTGCCGGGCTAACGCGACTACTCTCTCCTCGCTGGATTCGACGAACAAGATCAAGTCTTCCACTTCTCGCAGGGATTGACGAACCTCATTCACGATCATTCTGTTTCTGCATCCCCGCCCTTCTCCTCTCAACAACGGCGTCGCGAGCTGGAACCGAAGATTTCTCCAGTTTTACAGGTCATTATCCGTCCTATTTCATTATGCAATCCCATTTGGCAGTAACCCTTGCTTCGTTTTTTGGGGTTTATGGCTTAAATCATGAAGTTTGGGGGGTCTGGAGATAGCCCTGAATCAATTCGATTTCAGCATGTACTTTTGTCATATTTCTCGAGTAAAATTTTTTGTGCAATTTATAGTTTTGCCCACAGGAAAAAAAATCCTGCGTCTGCCACTGTTTGGGAGCCCTCCCCCATCTGCACTCTCTACCGTGCTTTCCTCGTGCAATCCCCGCTCTTGGCCACCGAAGCATTTTTCTTCCCAGTTCTCACTTATCAGTGCAGAGATTCTGGGTATTATTCCCCTTCCCTTCTCAATTACTGATATTATTGTATGAATTTTGACTCTGTTTCCTATTCTTCATTTGCACTGTTTTGTTCTTTTATTTACTTTCTTATGTGTGATAAAAACCTTGGATTTTTCCCTATATAGTTGCACGGCGATTCACCAAGCATCAATGTCAATCGCTTCGCAACTCCAGGCGATCAAGTCACTTAGTAAGGGGAAAGAGGATCCAATCCACAGGCCTCTTACTCGCCCTTCCGTCCTCTTCGGCCCCAAGGAGGCCGCTGATATCGACCTCAGATCGATTTTCCCGTTAGCACAGTCCGGTAATCATCCTATATCTCATCGGTTTCTCCCCACACGCATTACCAAAAAAATTGACATTCTTAAACTCTATTTCAGGTCTGGATGCTCTTATCGAGGCGGATGAACGGTTCTCGACCTATAAAATAACTCTTTTTAGCCATGCCACCCTTGACATAAACAGGGAGAAGATGCCTCCCAAAGAAGAGGAGAAGCTGAACAAGTCTATATGCTCCTATCTGCAGCTGCTCGCCGGGCATTTTCATCTTCCGGCCGCCCTCAGGACGCTGGAGTATCTCATCCGTAGATATCAGTATGTTTTCTTCTTGGGCAATGATTTTTCAGATTACTCAGGTATTTATAACAATTGAACACTGTGCAGAATACATATTTTCAACGTTGAGGAGCTTGTTCTATGTGCACTACCTTATCATGATACTCAGGCCTTCGTTCGAATCGTCCAATTACTGGATTTTGGGTGAGGAACCTTGGATGTTATTCCATTTTTTCTCATTTCCTATCTAAATTTGTGTTTTTAAAAAATAATATTACAGTAACAAAAAGTGGGCTTTTTTGGAGGGTGTGAAAACATCTGGCGCCCCACCTCCAAGAAAGGTTATCGTGAATCAGTGTGTTCGTGATAAAGGTGTTTTGGAGGCTTTATGCAACTATGTAAGCATCCTTACATGTAATTGTTGATGCTCTTTAAGCAGGATTTGAGATAGATGAGACCTGTATTTCTTTTTATTTTGCCAGGCATCACCAACAAAAGGTTTCCAGCATTCAATACCAGTGATTTGCTTTTGTACTGCAGTTACTATGGATGTTCTCGGCTCTGTTCCGAAGCTTGATACTGATACGCTACAAAGGATTCTGACCTTTGTATTCAATGGGCTTAATCCTACTATTTCTGGAAGTCCAGATCACGGCGTGAGTTATACTGTTTTAGATTGTGTATGAGAATCAATTTTGTTGATCTTTTTTCTCAATTGTTTTTTCTCTTCCATACATCCTTATGCTAGCTAATATAATACTGGTGCATAATAATTCTCAGATGCAAAAATAACCAATCAGCACGTGTGATCAAATTAATTTACTTTTACTTGATATCTTAGCTAAGTGCGGAAAAATGCAACAATTTGGATCACATGGGGACTAGTCGACTACACAGTTAGACTGGCAATTTTAGCTTGGTTTTACTTGGTAGTCTTTTTCACTTTTTTCATAATGAGAAAACCTATTATGGAATGAAAATTTAGTTGAATGGAGCATTACATATCAAGTATCCTCTTTAAAGCATTGAAAAACTTTTGAATGATGGATGATATAAGACAACAATTGATTTGGAAATTAGATTATGGGCAATTAAGGTTGATTGTGGTTGTTTTAACTCTTCGATCTAAAGGTAGAAGCCAAAATAGTGTTTGTTCGTTGGCATAACGCATATTGTTGAGATTAAAAATGTAGCCACCAGGAGTCTATAGGTGAATAATGCTTATCGGCCTAGAGGGTGACCATAAAGAAGTCCATAAAAGCATGGTTGCTGACCCAATTGAGCCTTGAGTGCTCTTATTATTTTATCAATAGATAAAATCTCATTATTTTCAATTATTTTAGAATATTATATATATGATGTAACCCGAAAATAGGAGTTTGTTATTAAATATAAATAGTAAATTTGTGATCATTTAAAATTAAGTGGTACAAGCTAGACTTCCACGGATAACAACTGTGATAATTGACCACATGCTTTTCTTTGGCGTCTTGAGGGAGGTGGGGCGAGGGACAGTGGGCTGCTCTTCGACCACATGCTCTTGAACTTCTTCCCAGATGGAAATATATGGTGTTTGGAAGTGGAAAGAACATTGGAAATGCAAGCAACTGAGTAGTTGCAGTGGGGATATAGTGGGAGAAGTGGCTGGTAATGGAGTGGCATGGAGAGCGGAGCGCCCTTAGACTTCCAATTATTTTCCCATCATTTTCTCCTTTAGCTTACGTTAAAAAATGTGGTTGGTTATCTCTTTATTCCGGCGACAGCATTCCAAGTCAATGGTAAAATTTAAAGAAAATCCAAGGGTATTTTTGGAAAGACCTAAAATGGCAGGGACACGAAATTTCAGCCTTATTATATGGTATATATGATATTCTTTCATGATATGGTGCATTCTTAAGTAAAATATACAACACATTTTGCAAATTACATGATGAAATTCTGGTCGGATAAAGGAATAAAATTTGCACGAAAACTGTACATAATTCAGGCATGTAAAATTAAAACAAAATGGTCCATGATTCTTACTGAAATCCCACTGGAAATTGCCAAAAACATCCTTCAAAACACCTCAATAACTTCATTGATTTTAAAAGCACTTCCAACGAACATTCACTTGTTGATTAAAAGAGTTTTAGTACAAATTAAAAATAGAGCAATGACAACTTCAAACTGAGGAAAACACTCTTGAACAATCTCAGAAGCATAATTTATTTATGGAAACCCTCACATCCATCATAGTTCCTCACCAAATAGCGAATTAAATGAAAATGCATAAAAATAGCACTTATAATTTTATGGACAACTTGAGAAAATATGGGAAAGAAATCTAGGTCGGGATGAGGATACAAGTTTATCACCAATTAACGTAAGACCACGTATGCACGCCCATGAATATGTACACGTGGATGAATACCAAATAATATGAGGAGGATTGCCCCCATTGCATCCTCCCGGTTTCGCCTGTATGTGTCATAACACCCACTCTCCCCACAATACAAATTACATTTACCTTAATTGCTAACTACTCTCCTCAAGGTTTTAAATATGATTATCAAATTTAAATATTACAAAACAAAACCCTTGATGTTTTAAATCCAAAACAAAATATAGAACTTTATAAAAAGACCCATAATCAACAAACAAATTTGATGTGAAGTCATTGGACCAATAAAACATTGCCGAATTTGTTCTAAGGGTGCTCGATGTAGCTTCCCTGTGCCATCAAATGTTCTCCAATGCTCCACCACCTTCAAAATATGTCATAGAGAGCTCCTTTCGCCATGAGTTCTTCCGGAGCTGTGAACAGCTTCTTTGTCTCCAAAATAATTAGAAAGCCTTTAATCAATTTCATTTATGTCATTAGATGCTTTCTTTAGCCAATTCTACTACGCAACTCTATTAGATCCTTTTATTCTTTTGTAGCCTGTTAAATCAATTTTCTTTTCTTTCGCATTCTTTACTCTTAATCTAATGTTGCGATTCATTTTTGTCGTGAATTTAAATTAAAGCTTCTATATTTTTTCCAGTTTCTTACAAATGTACTTGTGTTTACCATGTTTCGTATTATTTTTTGCAGGCAAGTGCACTAATGATTGTGGGCCTGGTAGCAACTAGAACTACATTAGCATCTAAACTTGTCCAAAACATGATTTTATTCATTGCACGATTTGCTCGACATGAGGCCAGCAAATCATCTGACTTACAAAGGCTTCGTCTTGCAGTTGTTGCTCTAGTTACCCTTGTGCAGGTAATGGTACAAAGTTGTCTGTCTATTCAAATAGATTTGTTTTATTTCTAGAAACAACCATTTATAATTAATGATACCAGGCAACACGCCAAAGAAATAACATTGGAATGCTTCTAGAAATCGATTGAAAAGAATGCTGACATCTGATGCTATAAGGTGTTTGGTTGAAATATAATTTTTATCAAAGATTTTGGATCTTATCTGAAGGGTTTGATTTATGCTCTCCAAAGTAAATGAGATTTTTCCTAATATATTCCATCACTTAAATTATACACTATGACATGTTTTAGTTTTATGACTACACTGACCTGGTTTTGAGATGGAGACCAGGGTTTTACAAATTTTTTCTGCTTTCATTGATATCCTGGAAAAGCATAGAAACAAATAAAGAGATCTGGATTTAATATTTTTTGTTGGTAGGGTGATCAGTGATGCTACTTCTATACTGTTTTTTAAATCACAGAAGAACTATAGTTAACTACTCATAATTTTGATCTTGAAATGCAATGTTTTATAATTGCTTAAATAAACATATATAAACAACTAATTGTTACTTTTGATGGTAGTGAAAATACAAAGAAATCTTTTTAGGCCCGTTCATTTGGACATAATTAGAATTGATTTAAAAATTTGAGATTGATTTGAATTCCATTTTTGTTGTTCAGCTAGACATGGAACTGAGCATGCAAAAATGAAAATAGATCTTCTATTTCGAGGATAATTACTAAAGATCCAGTAATTGGATAAATTAACGACCCTTTGAATTGTCTCACAGTGATGGGAATATGCTTTATCTAAAATTTGTGGACCGTTCACTTTCACTTTTTTAGCCACAATGGTCCAACGTTGATTGCAGGAGATCTTGCAATCAGATTGATGAACGGTCACCACCAATAGTCTCAGAACAATAAGAAGAGGCTTCCCCAAATATTTGATGGCGATTCAATTTCAATTTTTTTGACAATAATGACATGAAAAGATTACCAAGGATTCGACCATCGAATTGATGAACTGTCGCCACCACCAATCTTGAAATGACTAGAATAAACATCCTTCTTTAGGATGATTCAATAATTTTCATGTTTTTGTGTGACAATGATTCAACATTGTTTTCCCGAGATTCAAAAATTAGAATTAGAAACTATCAACACCATAAATCTTAGGACAATGAGAAGAAGTTTCCTTGAAATTTTTAGGACAATCTGATAATGTTTATTTTTTCAGCGAGGCGGCCACCACCACCACCACCACCAGTTGCTTATTGTTAATTTTCTTTGGCACTGAATCGAATCCATCAAATCATAAAAATATTAAACATATTTAAGATTTAAATTGTTAAACGTCATTTATTAATGTGATGAACGTCTTACATATATCCATGTATGCGATCTGTGGTCGGAATTAACCAATTCTTATATAGATCAGAAAGAGTTGGCCTTAGTTCAAAATGAATTTCATGGATTTTGTTTTGAATTCCAATTTCGGCCTTCAAGCGCGCAAACAAAAAAAAAACAAAATGAGAGTTGGAATTTGTTACGGTCTTACGGAACTGCATGACGACGAGCCTCCTTGGAAAGTTTACACGCGCCGGGCGCGTATATCAGATGGGCCCACCATTCCCGCGGAAGATAATTAATTATTTATTTGCTGCCTTGTTTGCTTCGTGTGCTTTATTTGTTGCTTAATTCACGTGCTTTATTTTAAGTAATTTCGTATTTTCCCTTTTTGAATGTTTCCTTTTGTATTCGCTCCTCATCACTGTAAGAGGAGGCGTAAACCCTGTATTTTGATTATCCTGGAATGAAATTGTGTTTTCCCTCTCCTCCTCTCTAATTCTAATCTCCTTCCCTCTCCCCTCTCTCTCCCTCTTAACCCTAATTTCCCGACTCCTACCATAATTCTAGTTCCAAGATTTAAATTTCGTCTAAACAAACGAACCCTCATTGATACTAATAATTTAATAGTCGTGTTAGAAGTTAGTTGTCAAAATTCGGAAGCATTAAAATTACATGTTTAATTAAAATCAAGCTATAATGAGTATCTTAATTTTATTGAACATTGCGTACTTCAATTGCTTGCAAACTAGAAAAAAACAAAAAAGTGATAGAAGTAAGAGGCCATTAATTTGGCAAAGTTGACCTCTCTTATGTATAAAAGATAACTTCTCATGAAAAAATAGTCCAGAAGGAATCTGTTATGGGCCTACACTAGTTAGTCTTAAATATTTTATGTATGTTTTATTTAATTCATGATGTTATGAGTTGTTGGTATCTTTTAATATTTTTAGTAATTTATACAAGTCCAAATGGGTAGACATATTATGCTTATACCATTATGTAATTCTATATAAGGGTCCCTTGTGTCATGAATGAGATATCAAAGAAATCAGAATCTCTCCTCTTGTCTTGCTAAAAGATATTTATATCTCTCTCTCCTGAGCTCATCCCGCTTAGGCAGTCACGATTCCGGCTCTGTAGTATCCTCCTCCATGGCAGCCTCCGACTGCTCCTTCAACGACTAGCGACGTTCGACGTGTTTGCCCATAACAACTTCGTATTAGAGCACATCTCCCTCCTCAACACCTTTCCCCAAATTCGACCTCCCCCTCAACAGTTGCAAGCCCTATCGATGTCACTTTTCCCGCCAGAAATACCTTCCAGGTTCGTGCACATGTGAAAAGGTTCCTGACTTCCCGTGCCATCGACATCTTTCAGCGCATCCGATGACCGCACATCTTTCGACTTCATCTCACTGACCCTTAACGCAGTCGAAGGGGATGCCCAGAACCCTGCGCCAACATCATCACATGCTGGACCTTGTCGATCTTCTGTGTCGCAAGTGTGCCACATGATAATTCATGCTCGTCAATCCTCCACTCGTTATGAGGACACTTCTCTTCGGCGAGTTCTACGCATCGTCGTCCCCCTTACTGCAAACATCAAACACGTTGCCACTGCTTGCACAAGCACAACCAGAAGGAGCCAAACCCACACACATGTAACCCAAATTGCCTGTTCGAGCTCCGCGCCTGTTCAGGTTCCAGCGCCGCACGCGTCGAGCCCTGTACCCTCGGGAACAACAAGCATGGGATATAGTTACTCTGATTAATTGAGTACTTCCCCAATTGATTAATTACTTAATTTTTGTGACTATATCCTTTTTTGAGCCGCACATAGACACTGTTCTGTCTTCTTTTTGTGGCTATGTCCTTTTTTGCGGCTATCTCCTTTTTTGAGCCGATGTCAACATCATATCAAATCACTCTCCACCAACATAGATAAATTCGCAATGTCTGATAATTTAGGGGCCCGATCCCCCATACAACCATCGATCTAACCAGAGCTTAAAGAAGTCCCTCCAATCTCTGCAGTTCTCATCGCCTCACCATTGTATCCGGTTGTCCCTCGCAGCTCACACATCAGGTACCTTCGCCGCCAAGCCCAACGGTGGTGCCACAACTATCTGGGACGCCGCCGACCCCAATGATTCTCCTCCATCGTACATTGCCAGTTAACCCTTTGCCAGATGGTTAGACACTTCTCCAACATGCCTCAGAACACCCCTTCTCAGCTAGCCCAATACAAGGGGCTCCGCCGCTACCTCAACCAACTCATGATTCCACTACGGTCTCTTCTTTGATCACATCGCCACACTTGTTATGTCACTTCGACCACATCACCATCAATCGTGACATCTATGCGCACGATGAGGGTTTGCGCTCGATGCAACCTCCATTACTGCGATACACTACAAGAAGCTGCTCTTATGGGAAATTAAAAAAACCTGATTATCAAACCGCATACGCCTCATTCGTGCTTGAGGATAAGCTTGATTTGAAGGACGAGTGAGATACTATGGGACAACACTAGTTAGCCTTAAATGTTTTATGCATGTTTTATTTAAGTCATTATGTTATGAGTCCTTCAAAGTCGTTGGTATCTTTTAATATTTTTAGTAATTTATTTAAGTCCAAATATTCAGACTTATTATGCTTATGCCATTTTGTAATTCTATATAAGGACCCTTGATTCGTGATTGGAGATATCAAAGAATTAGAATCTCACCTCTTATATTGCTAAGAGATATAGACAACTCTCTCTCTCTCTCTCTCCTGAGCACATCCTTCTTATGTAGCTGTGGTTCCAGCTCCGTGACTCCTCCTCTGTCATCCTCTGCATCCAACTGCTCCTCCTGCGACTACCGACATTCTATGGGTTTGCCCGTGATAGAATCTCTCAGCAAATCAAAATTTAGAGTAATTGCTGAGGATATTATTCATTGATTGTTTTTACAAGCATCACCCTCCATATTTTTAGCCTGCCATCCTCCAGTAGGTTTAAATTTTCAAAAAATGAAGGTCAACCTAAGTTATCAAAGGCGCAAGGCGCACCGAGGTGCAAAGGGGTCCTGGAGCCTAGGCGCAAGACGTAGGCGCGCGCCTGAGGCACGTGAGGCACAAAAGTGAATTGGGTGCCCAATTCACTGATTTTCAGCTAATTGGATGCCCAATTAGCTGATTTTTGGTGAATTGGGCACCCAATTCATTGAAAATCTGCGAATTGGATGCCAATTCACTGATTTTCAGTGAATTGGGCGCCCAATTCACTTAAAATCGGTGAATTGGATGCCCAAATGCGCCTAGGTGTGTCTCGTGTGCGTCTGAGATCATGTTTTTGCTCCCTTCCCAAAAAAATAGGTTGAAAAAAACACCTTGAAATGCCCAGGCACGCCTTTGGTGCGTCTGGGAGTTGGTAAGGTGTGCGCCTAGGCGCTCCCGGGGCACCTCGCCCGCCTCTGCCTTGCAGAGGCGATGACCCCTGCGGCTCAGGCGCGCCTAGGCGCGCCTAGGCGCGCACCTTGATAATGTAGAGGTCAGATGTATATTCTAGCAAGTCCTTGAAAAATAGGATCCGGATAGCTGGAGTCTTTGGCTGTAATAGCCTCCACAAATCATGGGAATACTGCCAAATATGCAGTCATTGGGAATGCATATTTCTCAAAAGGAAGGACCAACAGAATATCCGCATCATGTACTAGGCAACTGATACATGCTCCGGATTGGAAATGCGTAACGGGTCGGCGATGAATGGAGCTCCGAGAGTGATCTTCGCTTCTCGTTGGGGAGTTTGTTGGTGCTGTTGTTGGGCGGCCGATGAGAGGTGCGGTGATGATGGAGGAGTCCACCGTGTATCCTGATAGGGGAGGAGATAGATAGATAGAGCGAGATTGAGAGAGAGAGATCTTTCTATTATTTTCTTCATATCCCTACAAGAGCCAAACCAAGCATATATATAGGTTGCATGCCCTCCATTTAGGCTTAGACAAATGGTATAAAGTAATATTAAAAGCTAATATGTGTCTGCCCCCCATCTAGGCATTAAGCAAATGGGATAATAGCAAGTGGTATATAAAGAGGGTTGCATGTAAGGTCCCATCACCAGGCTTGGTCCACGTGAAGATCATGATAACAAGCTTGGTCTACGTGAAGATTATGGTGGCTGTCTTGGTCTTTGTGAGGATCATGATTGCTGTCCGCCCCATGGAGATTGAACTCCGTTTCCTTCGCTGGTTCGTAGCGTGCGCAATGCTGGTCGATGTTGCCCCAATGCGGGTTTGCGGCGACTTGATCCGTAACATCGCCTTCCTCTTCGACTGGTAGCTTGTCCTCAAGCTGGGTAGGGAGTGGCACGAGCGGAGTGGTTGGCGGCTCACCGATGAAAGGTTTCAACCGGGAGATATGGAAGACATCATGAATGCGAGCGTTGTCGGAGAGTTGAAGTTGGTAAGCCATGTCGCCGATTCGTTGGAGGATTTTGAAGGGTCCGTGGAAGCGTGGGCTGAGTTTCTCCGAGTGTGAGGGTCGGCGGACGGATAGCAGGCGGTAAGGGCGAGCCTTTAGCCATACCCAATCGCTTATGCTGAAGGTGAGGTCACGATGACCGCGGTTGTAACGAAGTTCCATTCGATTTTGGGCTTGGAGTAAGTGCTCTCTTGCTAGAGCCAAAAACTGGTCACGATCTTGGAGTTCCTGCTCCACCGTGGAAAGAGAAGAGGAGTCATGACCATAGGAGATGAGACATGGTGGTTCACGACCATAGATGAGTCGAAAGGGGGTTGTTTGGAGTGCTGTGTGATAAGAAGTATTATTGCAATATTCGATCCAAGAAAGCCACCTTACCCATCCTTTGGGTCGATCACCTGTCAAGCAGCGAAGGTACATTTCGACCGTCCGATTTACCACTTCGGTTTGGCCATCCGATTGGTGGTGATATGCCGAGGAAAAACCTAATTTAGTGCCACTGAGTGTGAATAATTCTTTCCAAAAATGACTTGTAAAAACTGTCTCGGTCAGAAACGATGGACTTTGGTATGCCATGCAAACTGAATACCTTCGCAAAGAAACTTTGTGCGATGCGCTCGACGATAAGTGGTCGGCTTAGTGCGATGAAGTGAGCCCCTTTTGACAAGCGATCGACGACCACCATAAGGGTTGATTTACCTTTGGACGTTGGTAGCCCTTCCACTAAATCCATTGAAACATCCGCCCATATTTGAGTGGGGACGGGTAGCGGTTGCAAAAGACCGGTCGGTAGGAGGTTGTCAGTTTTGTTTTGCTGGCATGTGACGCATTGGGCGATGAAGTCCTGAACTCGCCGACGGAGACCCTTCCAAAAGAATTCGCAACGAGCACGTTGGAGTGTTTTATGGATTCCTTCATGACTGCGGTCGTGGGTGTCTTCCAATATGCGAACAATGATGCTGAAGGTGGGGTCGAGGTAGATCCGCCCTTTGTAAAGAATGAGGCCGGTGTGGACGGTCCAACAAGGTGGAGTAGTGCCTTCTTGTATGCGATGAACAAACTCAGATAGGGTGGCCGATTGTTGGATCTCGCGGCGGAGGTCCTCGATGATGCTGGCGGACGACCCCGAGATTGCAAACAAATTTTCGATTGACGAGGGCGTGCCGTCGGGCTGAGCACGGCGGGAGAGCGCGTCAGCGGCGCGGTTTAAAGTTCCTGCTTTATGTTCAACATGAAAATCGAACCCAAGGAGTTTACTTACCTAGCGTTGTTGCAGCACGGTGGTGAGGCGCTGCTCCAAAAGATATTTGAGGCTGAAATGATCTGTACGGATCATGAACGGTCGTCCCCCATAAATATGACCACCAATGTTTAACGACTTTAACATGGCTGATTAGTTCTTGCTCGTATGCCAGGAGTTTTTGGTGACGGTTTGCCGTGCGGCGACTGAAATATGCGATGGGGTGTCTGTTTTACTGGAGCACAACGCCATAACCTTGATCGGACGCGTCACACTCGACATTAAATTATGTGGTAAAATCTGGAAGGGTGAGCACCGGGGCGGCGGTGAGAGCTCGCTGAAGGTTTGTAAAGGCAGTGGAGGCCACTGCACTCCAAGCAAACGAGTTCTTGTGGAGAAGAGTGATGAGCGGCTCAGCACTGGAGCTATAGCCGCGAATGAAGCGATGGTAGTAGCCCGTAAGTCCCAAAAATGCGCGCAGGTCGCGGACTGTCCCGGGTATGGGCCAGTTGGTCACCCCTTCCAGGTTCGCGGGATCCGCCGAAACTCCTTGAGAGTGAACTATATGTCCAAGATAGGCAACGCTATCCTTCCCATACACACATTTAGACCCCTTGAGATATAATTGATGGTGCCGCACGAGGTGGAAGACTTTGCGGAGGTGATGTAGATGTTCGGCCCAAGTTTTGCTGTATATTAGGATATCATCAAAAAATACCAGAACGGATTTGCGGAGCAGTCGTTGGAAGACCTCGTTCATCAACCCTTGGAAGGTGGAGGGTGCGTTGGTGATACCAAATGGCACGAACAAAAATTTGAAGTGACCATGATGGGTGCGGAACGCTGTCTTCTCGATGTCATGAGGGTGCATGCGCACTTGGTGGTAGCCAGAGTAGAGATCCAACTTTGAAAATAATTGGGCTCTATGTAATTCATCAAGAAGTTCTTCCACAACCGGAATCAGAAACTTATCTTTGACAGTTTTGAGATTTAATTCACGGTAATCGACACAAAAATGCCAAAAACCGTCTTTTTTGTGGACTAGGAGAGCCGGGAGGAGAATGGAAAGATGCTGCGTCGAATGATGCCTTGTTGGAGCATAGTGGAGCACTGTCGCTCGATGTCATCTTTTTGAAGGGTAGCGATAGGGGCGCACGACGACCGGGGAAGTGCCCACTAAGAGACAAATACGATGATCATGGCGGCGTGCTGGCGGAAGAGTACTTGGAATGGCAAATGTGTCGGCGAATTCCTGCAGGATAGCGCCGAGATCGGCCAGCTGTGTCGGGTGATCGGCCAGTGGGAAGAGTCGGCCCATAGAGGGTGAAGGAGAAGTGTAGTTGCGCCGATGGTTGTCCATGCCATTCCACAGATTGATTGTCGTGAAACCATCGCATGGAGAGGGCGTCGAAGTCCCATGTGAGTGGCCCAAGAGTGCGGAGCCAACATACTCCTAAGACCACATCGAAACCTTGGAGATCCACCACCAAAAATTCCACGGAAAATTTGTGTGCGCCCACGGTAACAGTGACCGTCTTACATATATTGCCACTGCCACCTGGAGGCGACGACGGGGGGTGATGTGGAGATGCAAATGAGTGGCGGTGGCACGATTGATAAAATTATGTGTACTCCCCGAGTCCATGAGGGCCAAAAAGGGTTGGCTCTCAATCAAGATGTTCATCTGCATAGTAAAACCTTGGTTGTCTTATGGTGTTGAAATGGCATGGAGAGAGAGTTTTGGAGGTTCTGTGTCCTCGTCATCAATGTCGTCGTCAGAGGAGTCATCAACTTTGACCCAAAAGAGACGTTTACATCGATGTCCTGGTCCGAAAGCATCATCACTTTTGAAGCATATAGCCCTTTGGCGCTACGGGCGGCCATTTCCGAAACCGAAAGACGACGACGAAACGGTGGGCGGCCAGGCTCGGGTCCCTTAAAGGGAAGGTGGTTGGTGACATCGGGTCCCTTGGAGGGAGGCGGGTGAGGGTTGTTCCCATGAACTGTGTTGGAAAATTCCTGGCGAGGTAGGTAGGGTCGGTCCAAGAGGAGTCGGCGTTCGCGCACACACGCAAGGTTCATTGCCGCGGTGAGATCCGAGGGAGATTGAAACTCGACATCCCAGCGGAGCCGCTCGTGCAATCCGGCGGTGAAGAAGGGAACTTGTTGTTACGGGCGGACGGACGGTGCGCGAGCTAAAAGCATTTGGAAGCGTTCCAGGTAGTTGTCAAGGGGTCCTGCCTGTTTCAGGGCGATAAGGTCTCCAAGTGGGTTGCCGCAGAGGGCCGGTCCGAAACGAAGAGTGTAGGCGCCAGTGAAGTCTTCCCATTGTAAGTCAGACCGATGCAGTGTTGTAAACCAGAGTTGGGCGACTCTCAGAAGATGGAAGGAGGTCAGCCCGAGGCGTTCGTCCAATGACGTGTGTTGGTTGTAAAAAAATATCTCACACAGTGCGAGCCATGGTAGCGGGTCGTCTCGCCCGTCATACACGGGAAAATTCATCTTTGTATAACGCGACATGCTGCCGTCGGGGTGGAAGGCCGAGTTGCCCTCTTGATGTGGGCCGGTGCAGTTCTGTCGGGGTTCGGACGGAGAGACGCGGTTAGGTGAGCGCGATGAACGAGCGTTGCGGCGGTCCACAACTAAAATCGCATCTTGCTGTTCCATGCGGGCCATGAGATCCACAAGTTGAGCGGTAAGGTAGTTGTCGCCCATGGTTGGAGCGTTCGGTCGGGGAAGGAGTGGCTCTGATACCAAGTTGATACGTGCTCCAAATTGGGAACGCGTAACAGGTCGGCGATGAATGGAGCTCCGAGAGTGATATTCGCTTCTCGTTGGGGAGGCCGTTGGTGCGGTTGTTGGGCGGCTGATGAAAGGTGCGACGATGATGGAGGAGATAGAGAGAGATTGAGAAAGATTGAGAGAGAGAGATTTAGAGAGATTGAGAGAGAGATCTTTCTATTATTTTCTTCATATCCCTGCAAGAGCTGAACCAAGCATATATATAGGTTGCATGCCCCCCATTTAGGCTTAGACAAATGAGATAAAGTAATATTAAAAGCTAATAAGTGGATGCCCCCATCTAGGCATTAAACAAATGGGATAATATCAAGTGCTATATGTTGAGAGCGAGTGAGAGCAAAACCTTAGGGTTTTTTTTTTCCGTTCATCGATTTCTTCAGGACCTGAACCATTTAAGCAATTAGTCACCTCCTTGGATACACTCACCACCCGGTGAGAGAGTATTAGTTTGCATTTTAATAGCCTCCCTCAAGCTAATACCATAAGCATCCAACATCCCAAGCTTGAGGGAGTATAAATGAAGGGATTTTTCAGAAACAACTTTGGTGAACATGTCTGCAAGTTGATCTTCAGAAGGCACAAACACCATCATAATAGACTGATCCTGGATTTTGTCCCGCACAAAGTGGCAATCAATCTCAGGTTGATTATCACAGTGAAGATGCATGACTTCAAAAACAGGGAAGCCCATTTCTCCCAAGATAGATTTAACCCAGATGAGTTCACAGGTAGTGACAACAATGACACAATACTCTGCTGTAGTGGAGGAAAGAGCAACGACATTTTATTTTTTACTTCTCCAGGAGATGAGGTTGCCACCAACAAAGATAGAGTAACCACTCATAGATCTTCTGTCCAGTGAAGAACCTGCCCAATCGGCATCACAGTATCCATGGACCTTAAGGTGTCCATGGTCATGAAATAGAATACCTTTGCCGGGTTCCTTTTGTAAGTATTTGAGGATTCGAAGAACAACTTGATGATGATGAACTTTAGGACTGTGCATGAATTGACTGACCAGGCTAACGCAAATGAGATATCAGGTCGGGTGATTGTCAGATAAATCAACTTTCCCACAATACGTTGAAATTCTAACTTCCTCTCAAGATCTGGAGAAGTCTCCTTGTGAATGTCGTAATTAGGATCCACTGGACTATCCACAGGTTTGACTCCCAAATATCCAACTTCACTGAGAAGGTCTAAGACATATTTGCGCCGAGAGATCATAATTTTTCCGGCGAATCGAGCAATCTCAATTCCGAGAAAGTATCGGAGGAGGCCCAAATCCTTGATTTCAAAGGCAGACGCTAATTTCCCTTTCACTTGAGTAATGTGGCAATCATCATTTCCAGTGATTATGATATCATCCACATAAACTATGAGAATAGTGATACATTCCCCTTTTCTGTAGACAAAGACTGAATGGTCAGAGGTACAACGAGTGAAGTTTAACTCCAAGAGTTTGTTACTTAGCTTGGCAAACCAGGCACGATGTGACTGTTTGAGACCATACAAAGCTTTCTTGAGGCGACACCCATAGCCTTTAGGAACATCCATGCCAGGAGGAGGCGTCATATAAATTTCTTCCTCCAATTCACCGTGGAGGAAGGTATTTTTAACATCGAGTTGGTGCAGAGTCCAGGACTTATGAGCTGCAATTGACAATAAGATTCTAATAGAGTTCAGTTTAGCAACATGAGCAAATGTCTCTTGGAAATCAACTCCCTCAATTTGAGTAAAACCTTTCGCCACCAGTCTCACTTTATATCTATCAAGAGTTCCATCTTGTAGAAATTTAGTAGTACATATCCATTTGCATCCAACAGGGTGATGCCCGTGAGGGATAAGAACAATTTCCCAAGTCTTTTGATGTTGGAGGGCATCCATCTCCTCCTCCATAGCTTTCAGCTAATGAGGGTTCAAGCTAGCTTCTAAAAAACTGTTAGGACTTAGGAATAGAAATAAAGGAAACAAAAGCAAGATAAGTTTTCAAGGAGTGAGAGATAGATTGATACCCAACATAATTATCAATAGGGTATCTGGTATGAACACTATGAATTTGAAGAGCTAGAGTGGTCTCCTGAGTGGTGTTGGTTCTTGGATCTGGCGGAGTGGTGGTGGGTGTTGGAGCATGAGTGTGACATTCTTGCCCAATATTTTTGTTTAGTCTTCTTTTGTAAACTTGAAGATCCTTCCTCCTTCTGTACACCCGAAGGTCATTGATGGGTCCTTCCTTCCTGACCGGAATATCCATACGGTCAGGAGCAATCACATCAACAAGCACATGTAAGGAAGGGATCGAATCACTCTCCTCTTTACTCTTTTCCTGAATAGTAACAGTTTTGCCCTCATCGAAGTAATAAGGAGTGTTTTCAAAAAAGGTGACATCTTTTGATATAAACTTTCTTCGGAGAGTGGGAGAATAACACTTATACCCCTTTTGATTTGCAGCATATCCCACAAAGATACATTTTGTCTCTTGAGGGCCTAGTTTATCTCTATGAGGATCCACAAAGTGGACAAAGGCAACACAACCAAATATTTTAGGAGGAAGATTGAATAGAGGCATATCTGGGCAAAGAAGCTGTAGAGGATACTTTCCCTCCAAAGTGCCAGTGGCCATCCGATTAATTAGATAAACAGATGTGAGAACACCTTCATCCCATAGCCCCTTAGGGACGTGCATCTCTTGCAATAGGCAACGAGTAGTCTCCATGATATGCCGATTTTTCCTCTCGGCAATCCCATTCTGTTGAGGGGTCCCCGGACAGGAAGATTGGAAAGTAATGCCATGGTCTCCCAAGAATCTCTGAAGATCACTACTTGTATATTCACCTCCATTGTCACTTCTAAAGATTTTAATTTTAGTTTTAAACTGGGTCAGCACATGATAAAATAACTGAAAAATTTCTGAAACCTCATTTTCCTTCTCATAAGATACACCCAAGTAAAGCGATAATGACCATCAATAAAAAAGACAAAATATTGGAATCCATTCACAGAGCAAACAAGAGATGTCCAGACATCAGAATGTATCAAATCAAAACACTTCACACTTCGACTCCGGCTAGGAGCATAGATGGTTCTACAGTGCTTAGCTACTTCACAAGACTGACAATTAAGAGTAGTTTTTTTTACTTCAACAAAATGCGGAAAGATAGCTTTTAGAGTCTTCAAACTAGCATGCCCAAATCTCTTGTGCCACATCATCAATTGATCATGATTGGTTGACAACTGTTCCCCAAAAGCATGGCGGTTGTCCATGACATACACACCACCCGACTCATGTCCACCACCAATCGTCTTCCCACTCGTCAGATCTTGGAAAACACAATGAGAAGAGAAAAAGGTAATAGACCAGTTGAGCTGTTTGGTTAAACTACTCACAGATAACAAATTTGTAGGAAATGAGGGAACAATAACCACAGATTTGAGAGAAATAGAGGGGGAGAGATGAATAACCCCTTTACCAGTCATAGAAGCCGAGGATCCATCATCGAGTTTCACACTGCCAGATGCAGGAGAAATAGAAGAAACCCCCCGAGAAGATCCAGTCATATGGTCGGAGGCCCCCGAGTCAATGATCCAAGGAGTAGAGGGTTTTGAGGACACATAACTAGTGTGAACATGGGCAGCAGTGCCCGCTAAATCACCAGAAAAAGGTCTTCCAGAAGCAGTTCTTCCAGTAGTATTGGCTTACAGAACCTTGAGTTCCCTCGTCAAATTCTCATTTTCTACCAGGAGATATCCTGTATTCTTCAAGTTGCTATACATAGCTGTTTGAGGTCTCACATATTTCCCATCAGAACCGCGGGTCCACCATGAAGGAACCAAGTGAGGATGAAGATCCCAACATTTCTCTTTCCCATGTCCTTTCTTTCCACAGTGAGGACACTTCATTCGACTCTTATCATCTTGTCTCATATTTCTTGACTGTCACCTCTTCTGCTCAACGACGAGGGCAGATTTCTCATGGCCAATATGAACATCTGAACGAGTGGAGTTAATGCGGCTTGTCTCCCCTCGAATATAGTGAGCCACTGTTTCCAGATCAGGCACAAAATCTCTTCCCAGCATCTGAACTCTCTGAAATTCGAGTTCAGGAGGAAGACCAGAAAGCATTTCGAACACCCTCCGTTGCATAAGTTCCATCTTGTAATCTTCTACAGTCTGGATAACAGAATATTGATCAAGTTCTGCCCACTTATGGGTCAGTTTGCTATAATATTCCTCTAAGTCTGGAGTTGATATATTCTAGCCAAGTCCTTTTTTGAGTAATTTCGCTCGATTAACTCCCACATTTCTTTTGCAGTTTGACATAACAGAAGTGACTTGCAATCTTGGGTTCCATAGAATTGACAAGCCAATTTATCACAGTAAGATTCTCACCTTCCCATTCCTCATATAGATGATTAGTCTTGCTTGGGGCCGGCTTGGATCCAGTGATAAACCCAAGTCTTCGACGACTCCCAATGAATATCCGCATAGATTGAGCCCATAGAAGGTAATTTCTCCCATTGAGCTTGATGTGAGTGACCCCTTGATTGAAGTTCATGTTAGAGCTCCCTCCACTGTAGTGTTTGGGTTTGTTAACGACCCCTTCAGAGGCACTTGCACTTTTCAAGTTTTCTTCCATACGGGCACACAAGCCGGCTGGACCTTTGGGAACCCACAAGAACCAACAACGGCAAAAGGGAAGCAAACAGAAATCAACAACAGTAGCTGGAAGCAACGGCAGAGACGGATATGACCACGACAACGACTGAGACGGACCTTCAGGTCTAGATTGACGTCCACTTCTGATGGAGACGGCAGAAGGAACGCAAACAGGGACCACGGCAACAACTGAAAGACGATTAATCCAGACGAGAAGTCACACGACTCGCAGATTACGGAGAAGGAGACGACAGAACACGACAGATGACGGAGCACGGCGGCAGAGCACGACAGATGGCAGAGCACGACGGCAGAGCATGGCAGTCTGAGGCTCGACTCGCAGATCTGCTGGAGAAGGAGACGACAGAGCACGGCAGACGGCAGGGCACGTGCACGTGCACGACAGGGCTCGACTCGATGAGAACGCACGCCAGCGGAGAAGACAAGAGGAACGCATGTCGAGCCTTCAGGTCGACGGGAAGACGCTTCCCTCTGATACCATGTTGAGAGCGAGAGAGAGCAAAACCTTAGTTTTTTTTCCGATCATCGATTTCTTCAGGACCCAAACCATTTAAGCAATTAGTCACCTCCTTGGATACACTCACCACCCGGTGAGAGAGTATTAGTTTACATTTTAACACTATATAAATATAAAGACGGCTGCATGTAAGGTCCCATCACAAGGCCTGGTCCACGTGAAGATCATGATAACAAGCTTGGTCTACGTGAAGATTATGGCTGCTATCTTGGTCTTTGTGAGGATCATGATTGCTGTCCGCCCCATGGAGATTGAATTCCACTTCGTTCGTTGGTTCGTTGCGTGCGCGACGTTGGTAGATGTTGCCCCAACATGGGTTTGCGGCGACTTGATTCGTAATAACAACTAAATCAGAGAACGTTTTTCTGATCGCTGAGAACTCATAAACCAGCTTTGGATCAATTTGTACAAAAGAAATTCTATAAACTTAGATCCTTTTGAGTACATTATCATTTTTCTTACAATATTACTTTTGTCACTATTTTAAATGTCCTCCAACAAGTCCGACATGTCTCCCGACATGTCATTTTGAGAGCAAAACGACATTTAAAAAGAAGATTATTGTTAACATTTTATTCTTACAACCAATTTTGTATAGTTATTTTACTCAATTTTCTTTCTTTCATTTTACAAAAATTGTGAAATTTTTTAACACATTTGTTATTTGATTATTTTTATACTTTTAATATAAATTTATAAGCTTGAAAATACTTATAATCAATAAAAAATATTTAACTTTTTATTCTTATTTACTTGCTATAAATTTAGTGTTATCATAATAAAATTATTGTATAATATTAAATATATTTTACAATGTATCGTTTTGTACTTGAAAATAAAATTTTTAATTATAAGATATGAAAACTCGATATATTAAAATATCCCCGACATGTCTCCGACTTCCGATATTAAACAACTCAATCTGACATGTCGCCGACATCTGATATTTACAATCTGGACTATAGTCGCACCTTATCAAATTATAAAAAGAAAAAAAAAACTAAAATTGAATTTCCTAACAAAAAACAATAAAATGCACATTATCTATGTCATTAATGCATATAATGTGCCCTAGTTGTGACAAAAATTTGTGATGTAATGATGATAGTGACTTGAACCATGGCGATACCCCGTACATATTTCTGGACTTCATAGAAGTTGACTTTATCAAATGATGACTTAAGTACTAATGCAGTGGTATACTGTTATGGGCTTGTTTTGTTGAGATCGTTGGGGATACACGGGCAAGCCCTAGAAATGGTGGAGGAGGCGATGAGAGAAGATAAAACCCTAGAGGATGGAGGAAGGACAGAAGAGCTTAGAGAGAGAGAGAGGAATTAGGGAGAGAAGAGAAAGTTTCTTTCTTCATTGATTAATTTCTAATACAAGACAAGACCTCCTTATATAAGGCCCAAATGGCACGGGCGTAAATATCCGCTACAAGGACAAATGCGAAATATTAAAACACCTGAAATACTCTAACTTGACTTATCAAAATAAAGATTCAACATAATAAAGACTCGATACAACATAATACTAATAGAATAGGATAACGGATGGTGGACCTGTAACACTCCATCCGTCCTTGACATCGAGCTTGCCCTCAAGCTCGAACTCCAGTAGGATGATCAGTTCCTCCGGCTCCTTGATCTCGCGCCAAAATAATGCTTGGTAGTCCGTTGCGGTGGTAGTGGCGGCGAGGAGTAGCGAGGGTTCCTTTGGGAAGACGAGTGGCAGAAGGAATGGGTCTAGCTGGTCTAGCGGAGCGGCGGGAGGCCAGAGTAGTAGGGCAACCGAAGGAACAACAGTCGGCAAAATGAAGGCGTCCTGCGGGAACGGCGGTGCGGTACAAGGCAGCAACGACCATGCGACTGAAGGGGCCGACAGAGTAGTGGCTTGCAGCAGAGGCATCAGCGTGGTCGGAGGCGGCAGAGCGGAAAACGGCGGTGAGGCGGCCGACAGAGCAGAAAGCGACGTGGCTGGAGAGACCGACAAGGCCGGGGTCGGTGGCGCAGGCGACGGAACGGTCAGCTGTGGAAGCGGCCTTGGGAGGCGGTCAGAATGGGCCGATGAGGCGGCTGAAGAAAGCCGTGGAGCAGAATCTACCGTAGGTGACGGTGGAGCGAGAAGAACCTCGGCGAGCGGAGGAGAGACAACTGGCGTAATCGGCGGTCGCATCGGTGGGCAAGCTGGGGGGGGGGGGGGGAAATGGCGGTGGAGTGTACGAGCTGGGAGGGCCCCGAGGTTCTTCCGCGACACTTAATTTTATACTTCAGCATTTTCCACAACTTCGAACGAAGGTCGGCTTCGTCCGCGACACTTAATTTTATGTTGTGTAATTGCATGTTCATCATAATTAGTTGATTAAGTAATTAATTCAATAAGAATTAATTAAAAATCAATTAATTGGAGAGGCATGCGGCTAGCTGGAGCGTGCGGGCTATAGAAGGTGGAATCGAGGACTGCGCCTCGAGGATCAAATAGAAGGCATGAGGCGTGCCGTTCCAGGAATTCAGACCTGTGTGAACGAGCTTCTTTTCCTGCGGTTTGCATAGGGCTCAGAACTGCGGAAAGGTGAGATGGGTGATTGCTGTGCAGAAAAGAGGCGGAGAGGACGACGAAATAGTTGAAAGATTCGTGCGCAGATGGCTCGATCTAGGTGGAAGCAGGGAGAAGCATGGATGACGCGTTGGTCGTCGTCGATTTGGGCAGTGCAGAATGCGTTTACGGCGAGGAGCGAAGTTCAGGACCTATTGAGGGTCGGCGTTGAGTTCTTGGAGGAGGGAAGATCCCGTAGGTTCGACCGGAGGGAACGATCCTGCCTAGGATACGATCGGCGCAGGAGCAGCGGTGCTTGCGGTAAGGTGGACTGCTTGCGGTAAGGTGGACTGCTTGCGGCATGAAGTTGCGGTTCTGCTGTTTGGGATGTCGATGTGTACTGTGGAGGGAGCGTGGTGAAGACGACGAAGTGGTCGATCAAGCAGTGACTGGAAGGAGAGCGACTTGCCGGACGAGCGGGTTGCGGCTGCTGATGAAGGCTCGGGGATGGATGAAGAGGAAACAGCGGCGACGGCTCGCGGAAACAGTGGAAGCTTGCTGAAACAGTGGCGGCGACTTGTTGAAACTGTGGCAGCTGTGGAAGGTGGTGGCGGCGGCTTGCGGAAACATCGGATGCGGCAGAAGGAGTACCGGGAATGGAGTCGCCGACGTTTAGCTCTGATACCAAGATGTTATGGGCTTGTTTTGTTGAGATCGTTGGGGATACACAGGCAAGCCCTAGAAATGGTGGAGGAGATGAGAGAAGATGAAACCCTAGAGGGTGGAGGAAGGAGAGAAGAGCTTAGAGAGAGAAGGGAAAATTTCTTTCTTCATTGATCAATTTCAAATACAAGATAAGACCTCGTTATATAAGGCCCAAATGGCACGGGCGTAAATACCCGCTACAAGGACAAATGCGAAATATTAAAACACCTAAAATACTCTAACTTTACTTATCAAAATAAAGATTCAACATAATAAAGACTCGATACAACGTAATACTAATAGAATAGGATAATTGACGGTGGACCCGTAACATATACGTGCAACTCTTCCAATATTTACCACAAATTCTCTTCATTGTACTTGTGATCTCAAGCTTTGATTCAATAGTGGTCGCGGCGTAACATCATGCTTAACATCCATCAATATTTCTAGAATGAGATATGCTGATGGAGCAATAAACAAGGAGAGAGTCAAAAGCAAATTGTTGGTAAAGTTAAATCTGTCATTGAAAATTTAAGATATTTTGACGTAAAAATATACAACTCATATGTAGTCACATTTACTTTCTTGACGACTTTATATGGCTCTAAGTTCTTTGCAGTTAATTTATTGGGAGTTTCAGATTAAAACCTCTCAGGATGATGGCAATTAAAACCATATCTTCCTAAACTAACTCAATAAAACTCCTATATGTATCTACTGCATTTATTCTTTCATAACTGACATTAAATTTTCTTTGATTTCTTAAAGAAGATTCTCTTTGATTTTTTAAAGAAGATTCTGTGTTCGTTTATGACCATACACTTTTGTTAGTGCTATATTTAATCAAAGAGATTGAGCGGTTCATCCATTGATTGTATTTTATTGACTCGTGATGTGTACATTCATGTCTAAAATAATTATTTTCTTTCTAATAATATCCATTATATGAAGTCCTCATTTGCCAAACACTCTCTGTTATGACAAAAACTTAAGTAGAAAACAACAATATGTTTTCATAATCTTATTACAAAGAAAAAAACGCAAAGGACATCATATTTATAGCTGTAAAGAACGAATTGTAAATTACACCAAGTATTATAAAAAAGAGTGGATGAACTATGTTGTTAAAGGCGCACCTAAGGCTCAAAGCTTACCATACTCAGAGATATGCGCCTTAGCATAGTAAAGGCATGCAACTTCACCCAGTCACCCTCCTTATAGCGTTGGCACACACATCTTTTGCGCCTTTGAAACATAAAAGGTGCACATAATTGAGGTTTATGTTGTAAATCTTTTTTCCAAAAGAAATAAATAAATCACGAAATAGCAATATTTGAATGATTGTGTTTGTCGAATATAATTGAATGTTGAGATTTCGATATGATGTAAGTGACCACAACGATCCTATTTCTTATGAGATATAGATAGTAACTAATAATTGTTGAGTCGAATGGATAAAGAATCTAATCAAGAATATGAGTTGATGTTTGATGATGATTATTTAAAATGTAATGCAATTCGGTCTTGCTTTTGCCAGGTGTGCGCCTACGCCGCGCGCCTACGCCGCGCGCCTACGCCGCGCGCCTACGCCGCGCGCCTACGCCGCGCGCCTACGCCGCGCGCCTACGCCGCGCGCCTACGCCGCGCGCCTACGCCGCGCGCCTACGCCGCGCGCCTACGCCGCGCGCCTACGCCGCGCGCCTACGCCGCGCGCCTACGCCGCGCGCCTACGCCGCGCGCCTACGCCGCGCGCCTACGCCGCGCGCCTACGCCGCGCGCCTACGCCGCGCGCCTACGCCGCGCGCCTACGCCGCGCGCCTACGCCGCGCGCCTACGCCGCGCGCCTACGCCGCGCGCCTACGCCGCGCGCCTACGCCGCGCGCCTACGCCGCGCGCCTACGCCGCGCGCCTACGCCGCGCGCCTACGCCGCGCGCCTACGCCGCGCGCCTACGCCGCGCGCCTACGCCGCGCGCCTACGCCGCGCGCCTACGCCGCGCGCCTACGCCGCGCGCCTACGCCGCGCGCCTACGCCGCGCGCCTACGCCGCGCGCCTACGCCGCGCGCCTACGCCGCGCGCCTACGCCGCGCGCCTACGCCGCGCGCCTACGCCGCGCGCCTACGCCGCGCGCCTACGCCGCGCGCCTACGCCGCGCGCCTACGCCGCGCGCCTACGCCGCGCGCCTACGCCGCGCGCCTACGCCGCGCGCCTACGCCGCGCGCCTACGCCGCGCGCCTACGCCGCGCGCCTACGCCGCGCGCCTACGCCGCGCGCCTACGCCGCGCGCCTACGCCGCGCGCCTACGCCGCGCGCCTACGCCGCGCGCCTACGCCGCGCGCCTACGCCGCGCGCCTACGCCGCGCGCCTACGCCGCGCGCCTACGCCGCGCGCCTACGCCGCGCGCCTACGCCGCGCGCCTACGCCGCGCGCCTACGCCGCGCGCCTACGCCGCGCGCCTACGCCGCGCGCCTACGCCGCGCGCCTACGCCGCGCGCCTACGCCGCGCGCCTACGCCGCGCGCCTACGCCGCGCGCCTACGCCGCGCGCCTACGCCGCGCGCCTACGCCGCGCGCCTACGCCGCGCGCCTACGCCGCGCGCCTACGCCGTGCGCCTAGAGTTTAGAACCCCTTTTCTTCTCGAGCCTTCAATAAATATGGGTATGAATAACATGGAGGCCAATAGTTACCATGGAGAAACTAAATATGTGGTTTTGAATGGGGTATATGGTAGTTTTCAATGTGAATTTGAATGTGGTAGTAAAGAAGTGTGAACAGGAGAAATAAAGTGGTGGGAGAGGGGACTAATAAGCTAGTGGAGGAGTGTAGTGAATGGTTGTAAAATGAAAATGGAAGGACAAATATGCAGTGTTGTGGATATCGCCCGACATAAAAGTTTCATGGATAAAACAACACGTTTTCGTCAATTTCTACAAAATATCCTTTTGAAATATATCGACTGGTATATGGGTAGATATATTGGCCGGTATATGGGTTGATATATCGGCCGACATATGGGCCGATATATCGGCCGGTATATGGGCCGATATATCGGCCGGTATATGGGCAGATATATCGTCCGGTATATGGGTCGATAGATCCCGACGTTATATGGGCCGATAGATCCCGATGATATATGGGCCGATACATCCCTACGGTATTTGGTATATGGGACGAAAGATCGCGACAGTATATGAGCCGATAGATCCCGACGGTATATGAGCCGATAGATCCCGACGGTATATGGGCTGATATATCCCGACGGTTTATCGACCGATATATCCCGACGGTATATGGGCCGATATATCCCAACAGTTATGGGCCGATGTATCTCGACGGTATATCGGCCGATATATCCCGACGGTATATCAGATGATATATCCCGATGGTATATCGATCGATATATCCCGATGGTATATCTCATGATTTTTTAATTTATTTTATTTAGCGTATATAATTTAATAGACAAGAAAATGAAATTGTTTCGTTGTCTGGGTTGTTTTTTTGACTTATCTCCGACGTCGACTTATCTCCGACGTCGATTCTACTTGACTTTTGGATTTTGGACTTGAGATTCCTTATCTTCGATTGTTGTCGATGACTTTCAGGTTTCCTGCTTCTTCTGGCTTTATTTCCCATGTTATACCTTTATTATTTATGTAACATAAAATGTTTATACTAATTTGGTAGATTTAGAATTTCAATAAATGTTAAATTGTTAATATATCAACGTATATAAATTAAAAAAAATGATTATATGTATAATTATGTATATAATATGTTTAAATATTGAAACCCGATATATAAAATATTCCCGACATTAAAGCCGACATAAAAAATTCAAACCGACGTGTCTCCGACATCCGACATCTGCAACCTTGTATTGGTCAGCCAACCTAAGTACTCAATAACCCCATTTAACTCGTAAAAATAGTGACTCAAGATACTTAGAAAGAGAATCCATTTAGGTCTAAGTTGATTTTATGTATTCAATTTGTAAGTAATACATACTAAACTTTTCTTGATAAGATATTTTTTTAATCCTCTCATTTACTAATGTTTTCTTCACTCGTTTTGATTTTTTTAATTAGTTTTTGGTTTCTTAAAAACAATATCTGGTCATTGCATTACCTGCCACTTTTCTGAACCTGGTTATTGTCGGACAACATGTAGTAAATGCAAACACATATGATAGGAAGTAATGATAAGCTAGTGGGCCAAAGGGTGGAGAGTGGTTGAAATGGGTGGATTGCTTAGTTATTAAAGGCGCAAGGCGCACCAAGGCACAAAGGAGTCTTGGAGCCTACGCGCAAGGCTCAAGGCGCAGGCGCGTGCCTGACGAAGGCAAGACGCAACCACATCCATTTTAAATAATCAACATCAAACATTATCCTCTTCTCGATCAGATTCTTCATCTATTCTACTAATTAATCATTCATTACTATCATTTATATCTCTTAAAAAATAAAATCAACGTGGTCACTTGCATCCTATCTAAGTCCCAATGCACAATTATCTTTCATAAACACTAAATCAATCAAAAAGTATCGTGTTCTTATATTATTTCAGTCTTTATTTTTGAAAAAAAAATTTACAACAAAATCTCACTCAGGCGTGCCTTTTATGTTCTAAAGGCGCAAATAAGGCGCAAACCTCTGAGCCTGGTGAGCCTTGAGCCTTAGGCGCGCCTTTAACAACTAGGGTGGATTGTGCTCGTGCATAGATGCGAGGGGAAAGACAGATTTATTTACTATAATAATTATCTATAAAAATTTTATATTAAAAAAATAAAATATGACTAAAATTAATACACATTAGTCGAATCATTGCAACATAAAATGTTTTTGATCACTGTTCTTGACTAACATTTTAATACTATTTTCAACTTGTAATCCAGTCCCAGTCAACACAGACCATTCCAAAGAATGCTATGATGATGCTGAAAAACATAAGGTATCATATCCAAATTACCATTTTGTACTTTTTAATATCATAATTTATTTGAAATTCCCTGTGGTTTTCGGCTCATCTGTAAGCTTATTTTAATGAAGGGATTTTGTTGGCATACTTTCTGGATTGTCCCAAGAGTTCAATATCCAAAAGTTTTTGCATGTTTACGTAGAATCACTGATTGATTACAGGTGGTTTATAGTTCTTTTGTAGTTTTTTTGGAGTAACTCAAAATCTATAAAATCTTATTTTTCATGAACTTTTTGTAGTTCTTCAGATGATTCCTATTATCATTTGCTTGTTAATGTGCTGGAAGCACTTCCTGTTGATGATTTTGTTGAAAAGATTGTGCATAAGATCCTTGCCCAGTGTTTGAAAATCTTAAATGCAGATAATTTATGTTCACATCCAGCAGGTAATACTTGTGTGCGATTTGCATATAGATCATTTCTGAACTGATACTTTTTTGATGCTTCCTGCCAAAAAGTAGGATCCTTTGACATTCTGTATGTTTGACTATTAACTTAGGTTCCCAGGTTAAGCAAATTTTGGCTGTGATAGATAAGCAGTATCCATCTGAATTGCAGGGAGCTGTCCATAAATTTCTTAGGGTTTGTTCTACACTTGTTTTGCCACTCAAAATTATTAGGGAAATATGATAAATTGTAACCACATATATTTGCATTCAGAACTCAAAAATGAAGTTGGGGGAAGATGATTCAACTTTTCTTGTTTTCTGTCGAATGCTTGATGGGAACCCAAACATGCCAATGGAGATGTCTGATTCAAAAATTTGGTTTTCCCTGGAACATCCTAAGGTAATTTTGTTTTCTGTAAATTATTTTCTCTTCCAATTTTTCTTAGTAATAATTTAATAATTTTCTTGCGCATTGACAATCCATCTTTAATTTTTTTAGCTATAATATTTTGCACTTCCACTCAAGCAAATGTTAACTACATGCAGGCTTCTGTTCGCCGAGCAACTCTCTTGGAGATATCTTCATCTGATAGTTTGAAATCCTTTTCTGGTCATCAACAGGTATCTTATGAATCATTATTTCGCAAGGCTTTTGTTTATAGTTGTTCTGTTACTTGATTAACAACTTGCTTTATTAGTTCCTTGTGATCTCTTGCGCAAATAAATTTAACATTTAAATTTGTGCAGAAACTTGTAAATGATGCTCTATTACGCCGGCTTCAGGATGATGATCTTACAGTCGTACATGCTGCATTATCTATTAATGGGTTATCTGAAATTTTTAGTCCATCTTCTCTTCTCAAGGCTTTTCATGATATGTTTTTGAGGTGTATAGACATAATTAGAACAAGTAAGTACTGTACTTTGTTTGTTCTGGAGTTATTGTTGGAACTGCTATTTCAAATACATGTATGTGGATCACTGTGATTAACCCTGATTATGGTCCATTCTCTTTATTTCTGTATACCTTAAAAAATTTTCTGTTACCATAATCTGTCATTAGTTTGTTGGAATTTGCTATGGCCAGCCTTTCACTGATAAAAAATCTTATTTCTCATCCTTACGGGTTTGTTCTATAAACTTACATTGAAACAATGCATATTAGCTTCAGAGTTCTGATTTCTTTTTCATTCTAAGATAAGTAACACCTTGTAGCAATTCAAAATATTTTTTCTAGGAGTGCCATGTCTCTAAGTAACTATTGTGGATAAAGTACGCGAGCATTATCAAGGAGACTACGATACAAACTTGAGAGAAGAGCCTCTGGCTAAGCACAAGTGTTTAACTCCTATTCCTTAAGGCCAAAATAAGCACAGAGTTCTTAATATACCACCTATCTTTATATAGAAGAGGTTTACAAAAGAGAAAGAATTAAACTATTACTTGAAAATAAAAGATTGAAAATTAATAGGAGGCTCCTGCATTCATGATTTCCCTGTTGTCTTCCTTGGTCAAGTTGATGTGCATGCACGTCAATATTCCTATCAAATGATCTTGTTCTTAAGATCGAGTTTGGTGTGACCATCATCACACTCAATGACTTAAAAGTCAACAATAATGGTGTATTCATTTTCTGTCAAGGTCCATGCACAGTTCTTTATTTTAACATTTATGAATAGGTGATTAAGTATGTTTGCAACAAAGATATAATTCATGACGAAGGAGGTCGAGATGCTATTTGCGGGATAAGCGTAGGGTCGCTGGTTCCTTTTTGATCAACATATGTGCCGAGGTACGAAAGGATCGAGTAAAGGAAGAGAATGTGGAAGTGGGTATATTGGTTGGGCGTTATGGAAGCTTGACGAATGAACATGAACGAGGTGGGAGAAATGTTGGAGCAATAGATTTAGAGGGGTAATATTGGGTGGTTTAATATCTGTTTAGGGCATAGAACGCTTCCGCCAAATATGTTTCCTTCGTGGCCTTTGACAAAGTGGAAGGGTTGTCTATGAAGAGGTGAGCGCATGCATGAAGTTGTAATCCACAAAGGAAGTAGCTCATGTAGTGCACAATATGAAGCTCAACAACATGAAAGTTCAATAAAGTCGCGAATGTAAGCATTTACGAACTGGGATTACGAAGTCGAAAGTGAACGATGAGGAAGGAGTCAATGAAAATGGGCCCGACACCTCTAATATCACTTTATTTGTGAAGTTTGGCGGGACTGCATGGAAATAGATAATGATGCGACTTGGGTGAGATCAGGAGAATCCAATCAAGTTTAACATTATGTTTACTTGATCTTTCTTGTGTTTTGAATTTTAATTTCTCTCATTTCGTATTTTAAGTGTCGCGCGCCATCTTACACTATAAAGGACATTTTGTAACTTGAAATGACTTATTGGAATGACCGATCAATAAGACCATGAATGAAAATATTCGAAAATTTCAGATAATTAAGAAAAAGCAAGCAAGTAAAATATCACTTTAAAAATTCTTCGTAAAATCAGAATATATATTCCAATATATTTTTAACCTTGAAAGTGATATCCTACGTAAGTTAAAAAAAAGAAAAAAACTCGAACGCCTAAGGAAGGGAAACAAATACATGTGATTGATAGAAACCTTTTTCGATCTTGTCACTTTTGCCCCTCAGTTGATAGAAACCTTTTTCGATCTTGTCACTTTTGCCCCTCAGTTGATTCCTTCCGTTCACCTTCTTACTCCCTGGGATCCACCCGACAACTTGCTGTCCTCTCTCCATCCTTCTTATCGACGAGGCTACCATCCCTGCACTTCCCCGACGCTGTCCGACTATTCCCCACCTCCAACCATCGTCTATATTCCAGGCCAGCTCGACCATCCCTCCAGAACACTCTTTACTCTCTGTCAGTTCCATTGTTGGCCTCTAGCCTAGCCGCCCCTACCTTCATTCCACTTTATCGACAACCAATGTTGTGGATATCGGCCGATATAAAGTTTTCATAGACAAAACGACACGTTTCTGGCAATTTTTTGCAAAATGTCCTTTTGAAATATATCGACCGATATATGGGCCGATATATCGTGACGGTATATTAATTGACTTTTTTATTTTATTTTATTTTGTGCATATGATTTAATAGACAACAAAACAAAATTATTTCATTGTCTGAGTTGTTTTGTGACTTAGCCCTCGACCCACTTCTTGCTTCCTCTGACTATCTTCCATACGCACGTACACCATCTACGTCGATTCTGCTTGTCATTTGGATTTTGGATTCCTTATCTTCGATTGTTGTTGACAATTTTTGGGTTTCTTGCTTCTTCCGACTTTCTTTCCCGTGTTATACCGTTATTACTTATGTAACATATATATTTATAATAATTTGGTAGATTTAGAATTTCAGTGAATATTAAATTATTAATATATCAAAAATTAAAAAATGATTGTGTATATATAATTATATATATAATTATATATATATGTATGTAAATATATATATATTTAAATCAAGGTTGCAGATGTCGGATGTCAGGGACATGTCGGATTGAGTTTTTAGATGTCGGATGTCGGAGACATGTCGAGGACATTTTAAAATGTCGGATTCCTAAAAAATATTTATATTATAAATTATAACAACTTTGGATGTATATTTCTATGCATCTGCTCTTTCCCTCACCAGTAAACATTAAGACAAAATGCTAGCTGCAACATTTTATACTTGAACCGGGTGCAATTACCTAGTATTTCTAACTATTATGGTATCTATATCCTCACAAGTATATGTAAAATGAATAAATAACAAAACATAAAATATTGAATAGATTAATCCAGAAAATAATTATTTTCTCTTCAATCACAAAAGATTCTAAGACCGACATAGCGGATCTGATCCGAAATGTCAGGAGACATAGCGGATTTGATCCGAAATGGCGTGCGACATATTGCAAAACGCCATAAACTTTATATTTTCATTATGCAAGTCATTTTCTGTTCAAACAGAACATGTCGGCCGACATGTCGGACATGTTGGCCGACATTTAAAACCCCGTTTAAATATTGAAACATGATATATGAAATATCCCCGATATATCCCCAAATATATTAAAACTGACATGAAAAACTCAAACTCACGTGACCCTGATATTCGACATCTGCAACCTTGTCGACAACCCTGTCCAAGTCCAACCTTAACCGCCCATATCTTCATCCCAGTTTCCACTCCCTTGAGTCTCCAATTATTCCCTAGCCGTTAAGATCCACTATTGCCCGAGCCATCCTTGACCGTCGATGTATCAAATACCACCTGACCGCTACTTACATACTTTATCGGGGTAGTAACTTTGACACACTCTCTCTATTTGCTCTTTTTTGTTAATTCCCACTTATGAACTTCATTAAAATCAAATATACTGAGCTTGCTTAGCCCTAGTATTGGGGAAAATATCCTCTTGATTCATCTTACAAATTGTGTAAAATTGATTTCATCCTTTTGAATTTATTACCCATGTGATATAGTGAGGGTAATATGGTCTTTAGATGTCCTATGATGAAATACTCATAAAAGAGTGTCAAAGTCTAGTCAAAAGGAGTGCAAAATCCAGTTGATTTAGGCCTCATTTGGTTTGAATTTTCGAGCCGCGCGTTTTGATGAAACGCAACCGCCGCTCCACTATTCCATTTGTTTTTCCGCGCTCGTTTCCACCCGCCAGCTTTTCCGTCATTCATTAATTTTGCAGCTTTGCACCGGAGGCGGGACCTCCAGTTCGTCAGGCGTTTGCAGCGTTTGGCGCGGTAAAAAATGTAAATATTTATTTTTCTTTTGGCGTTGCCGGTCAACATTCTGAAATTTATTACTTTCTGAAAATTTTATAATATTATTATTCGTTTTGATATTTATTACTTTCCGCAACATTTGATTTATTATATTATTCGTTTTGATGAAATCAAATATTACATATTTTAATAAAAATTATATATACATTTATTATTCGTTTTGATAAAAATTAATTGGATGAAAATGTAATAATATACATGTTTTAATGGTTTATATACTTTCTGAAAATTTTATATATATAATAAAAATGTAATAATATACATATTGTAATAAAAATGTAATAAATATAAAAAATTTATTACTTTCTGAAATTTATTGTAATAATATTTAATAATTAAAAAAATTTATAAAACGCCATCGGAGTTTTTCCAAACGGATCTCAGTTCTGAACAGCTCTGCAAACACTGACTACCCAAACAGATCTCCGTTTCCAGCAACCAGTTTCCACCAGCTCCATTTACAAACCTCCCTTTACAACAGCTCCTTTTACAACCGCAACCGCTAAACCAAATGAAGCCTTAATTTTGCGTCGAAAAGAAGTCGACGCAGCTTCGATTGAAAGTCGAAGTAACTTCGAATAGAAGTAAAGATAACTTAGATTGGCTGTTGACGCATCATTGGAAGTCGACGCAACTTCGAATTGTATTTGACGCAGAAGTCAGAGATTAAAGTCTATGTTCTTCATCTCGACGGATACGTTGATAAGGAATCGACGCAACGTTGATAACAGAGTTCAAATCAAAGCTGAGGAAGATTTCGAAGCTGCTTCTAGTAGAACTCAAATGTGCGTCGATAAGAAGTCAGAGGCTATTCGACACAACGTCGAATACAGTCACAGTTTTGGTAAACTTCCCGGAATAGATTCTGATGCTTATTCAGAAGATATATATGGAAGGTGTTTGAATTATAACGGGTCGTACATGAACAAGTAGAGAAAGAATAAAACCAGAGATTCAATAACGATGAAATTGGAAATTATACAAAGGATTTTGACGGACAGTCAACACACATAGAAAGAGAGCAATAATTCCTCTTGGACATTCCAACTGGAGAAAGATCAGAAGAAAAAAGTCATTTATCTCCATTTCGACAGAAGAATATTACATACCAAATTCAAAAGGATATAATACAACAATCATTCTTCTTCTTCTTCTCGAGCTCTCTCTAACAGAATACAGAACAGATCTCTGCACAGAATACTCTTCTACAAAATGCTTCTTCTTCTTCCTCTCTCTCTGAAAGAAGTATACAGAATATACAGAGATCAACAGCTAGATCATGACTATTATAATCCTTGCATCTTTCTCTAAGTAAGGTTTCATTCTCTGAAGAAGGATCTAGAAACACTTAGTGCCTACACTCCTCTTTGACTGCTGAAAGAGGATTCATTTTTAGAAGAACAAACTCCATCTTCTTCTTTTTCTTACTCCATTTCTTATTTCCTGTAAATTGAGTAAAGAGTCCAAAAATTCCTCTTCAAAGGATTCACCATGGTTCAAGATCTCCTTATCAAAAGATCTGGTTTGGTTCAAGATATCCTTATCAAAAGATCTAGTTTAGTTCTAAGAGTCTTCTTAACAAAATGCTCAGCTCTTGGTTCTAAGAGTCTTCTTATCAAAAGACTCAGACACTGTGATAGTGTATTCCTACCAAGGTGGTAGAAGAGTGGAGTACCCAGATGTTGAAGAACCACTATAGCTCTTGTCTCTTCTGTGTTGTGATAATTTTTTGTGTTGTCTCTTAGTTGGTTTTATTATTCTGTGATTAATTTATTCTGGTTGGAATTCTGGATTCTCAGTAATTAGAACTGTTTTTCTGTGCACATTTTAGTGAAAATTTTTAAATCTCTATTCACCCCCTCTAGAGAATACTCAGGGGAGTCACTGTGCACTTTCAATTGGTATCAGAGGTAGGTTGATCAGAAAAAAGTTAACATCTTGATCAAAAGATTCTCTCACATTTTTCTATTTTAAAATTATTTTAAGAAAATGAGTTCTAAAGACTATACATCTACTAGACCACCAGTGTGTAATCTGAATAAGTTTACACTCTAGGAGGCCAGAATAAAGCTATATTTGAATTCTATTGATGATGAAATCTTTGATGTTATATTATTAGGTCCTCCAATGCCATACAGAAAAGATGCTAGTGGGACTGTAACATAAGAACTAGTTCACAGAGCTGAGTGGACTGGTGCTAAGAAGAAAGTGAAAGCCTGTGATGCTAAGGCTATGAATATCTTGGGGTCAACTATGTCAGATGACATATTCCAGAAAGTGGCTGAATGCCAATCATCAAAAGAAATTTGGGAGTCATTGACCAGATTAGTTAAAGGGAGCTCTGATGAAAGAAAAGACAGGAAGTCCCTTCTCCTTTCCCAATATAAGAACTTTCAGAAGAAATCTGAAGAAAATGTTGGTGAAATGTATGAAAGATTCAACATCATAATTAATGAGCTCAAGAGACTGGATAAGGAGATCTCATTAACTGAGATTATGACAAACTGCCCATGTGCTTCCCAAACACTTGGAACTCAAGGATCTGGGCCATCAGAGAGTCCAGATACCACAGGGAGATCTCCACAGATGCCTTACTTGGCAAGCTCAAGTCCTATGAGTTGTTGCTGAAAAGTAAAGCTGACGCAGAAGCAAAAGAGAGTCTCAACTCCTAAAGAAATGACTATAACATTGAAGACAGCTGAAGGAGAGCCTTCTACTTCTGAAGAAGAGATGTTTAATCTCTTGGCCAGAAGGTTTAGAAGGTGGGTCAAGTCTGAAGACTCAAGAAGAAAGGAAAGAAGCTCAAACAAACCAAGGTTTGACAAAACTCCCAAGGAAGAAATAATCTGCTTTGGCTGCAGAAAGCTATGATACATTGCCCTTGAATGTTCAGAAGAGCAGAAGAACAACAGCAAGGAGCACAAGAAGTCCTTCAGGAAGAAGGACAAGAAGAAAGGATGAAGAAACTGTTGCTGAAGAAGTCTGCCTAATGACTTTGGAAGATTCCTCTGAAGAAGATCAGAAAGGAGATTGTTCTACCACAAACCATCTGTGGTACTTGGACAGTGGATGCTCCATGCATATGACTGGAGCAAAAAAATGTGTTGGAAAACTACAAGGCTAAGGAAGGCCAGAGGATATGGTGTGCTCAGAGTTGAAGAAATCTCTTTTTCTAAGGTAGCTTATGTGGAAGGTCTTCAAAATAACCTAATTAGTATTAGTCAATTATGTGATGGTATATACAAGGTTGTATTCATTAAGTCATTGTGCCATATTGTTAGCTCATTGACTACTCAAATAATATTAACTGGCCTTAGAAAAGGTAAGGTACATGTAGTAGATTTTGATTACTCTAAATCTGAAGTTTGTTTAATTCTAATATAGAAAATAATGAATTATGGCCTATGAGACTTAGTCATAAACTATTAAAACAATAGCTAAGCTATCCAAGCTCAACCTAGTAAGAAGCTTACCAAATGGTAAGTTTAAAAAGGATTATCTTTGTAGAGCCTGCAAATTAGAAAAATAAACAAAATCTTCATTCAAACCAATTGGTAAGAATGATTCCCTTAGAACCCTCTATCTGTTGCACATGGATCTCTTTGGTCTCATCTCCACTCAAAGTTTAGCAAACAAGTCTTATACATTAGTTATTGTAGATGGTTTTTCTAGATTCAGCTGAGTGTTCTTTCTAAAAGCTAAGTCAGAAACTTTCAAGATCCTCTTAAGATTCATTAGACAGATTCAATCTGAATTGAATTCAATACTAGGTTGCTATGACCAGGAGTGATCATGACACAGAGTTTGAGAATCAGTTAATCTGTAGATTCTGTGAGGATGAAGTGAAAGCTTTTCAGCTTCTAGAACCCCCCAACAAAATGGGGTGGCTGAAAGGAAAAAATAGAACTTAATTGAATCAGGAAGGATATTATTGGTTGAATCCAATTTACCAAAGTCTTTCTGGGCTGAAGCAGTGAATACAACTTACTATGTTCTAAATAGGAGTCCCATCCACAAAACTAAGTTAATGACTCCTTATGAGCTATTGAAAGGAAAGACATTTATAGTCACATACTTTAGGATATTTGAGTGTAATTGCTTCATTCTAAACAATGGATGAGCCAATTTACCAAATTTGACAAGAATGTTGATGATGCAATTTTCTTGGGATACTCCTCCTCAAAGAAGACCTATAAGTGTTATAATAAGAGCACTCTTAAAATTAAGGAGTCAGTGCATGTGATGTTTGATGAAACTAATATGTTCTCCAAGGGGAAGGAAACTTCCACCAATGTTACATTGCAGGAAGAAGATCAACTTGCAGATCAAGTTGAAAGGCTTAGTATTATGAATCACTTATCAGGCTGTCAGGAAAAAGAAAAACAACAAACTGACAATGAATCAGATGAAGACTCTGCTGAAGATGATGATGTCATCAAGACACCTAGTCTACCAGAAACATGGATTTTTCAACAGGAAGAAAATGATGTTACTACAACCAATGAAGAAGAAGAAATCCATGAGGATGTGAATCCACTCAACAGTTCAACAAGAACTAGAATAACCCTAAAGGATCACCTTCCATCTCAAGTTATAGGAGGCATGACAGTGGGTGTGAGGACCAGAAATCAGATCACAAATGAGACCATGTTGCAGTGCTTCTTCTCCCAATATGAACCAAAGAATTTTGAAGAAGCAGACAGTGATCCTCACTGGATAGCTGTCATGCAAGAGGAACTTACACAATTTGAAAGAAACAAGTCTGGACTCTGGTTGAAGATCAAGGAACTACCCAATTATTGGAACAAAATGGATATATAAAAATAAGATGGACTCAAATGGAGTTATAGTAAGAAACACAACCAGACTTGTTGCTCAAGGATACATGCAAGAAGAGGGAATTGACTACAATCAGACTTTTGCTCCAGTGGCTAGACTGGAAGCAATTAAGATGTTTCTTGCTTATGCTGCTCATATGAAGATAAATGTATATCAGATGGATGTGAAGAGTGCATTCTTAAATGGAACTCTCCAAGAAGAAGTATATGTGAAGCAACCCCCTGGTTTTGTCAATCCATCTCACCCCTCTTCTGTTTATAAGTTAGATAAAACGCTGTATGGTCTCAAGCAAGCTCCAAGAGTTTGGTATGAGACCATATCCACCTTTCTTCTAGAATATTCCTTTGTAAGTGGTAATGTGGATAAAACACTATTCACTAGAGCACATAAAAATTAGCTACTCCTAGTACCAATATATGTAGATGATATAATATTTGGCTCAACAGACCAAAGACTTTGCCAAAGGTTTGCTGACCTAATGCAGTCTAAGTTTGAGATGAGTAGCATGAGGGAATTATCATACTTTCTTGGCCTCCAAGTAAATCAAAATGTAGATAACATTTTCATATCCCAATCCAAGTACATTAAAGAGCTTATCAAGAGATTTGTGATGGAAAATATCTCTATTATGAAAACCCCCCATGATTATCAATACTGTACTTGATAGAGATGGAAAAGGTAAGTCATTTGATCAGAAGACTTATAGAGCAGCCATTGGCTCACTCCTCTATCTTACAGCTAGCAGACCAGATTTAATGTTTACTACTTGTATATGTGCTAGATTGCAGGTTGACCCCAAAGAAACCCATATGAGTTCTATAAAAAGAATACTCAGATATCTAAAGGGTACACCTGAACTTGGCTTATGTTATCCCACGCAAGGTTTTAAATGTCGGATGTCGGAGACATGTCGGATTTGGTTTTTAGATGTCGGATGTCGGATGTCGGAGACATGTCGGGGACATTTCAATATGTCGGATTTCTAAAAAATATTTATATTGTAACTTGTAACATAATATCTTAGCTTTATTAGTAGTTGTATACTTGTATATATTTCCTAAATACTCAAATCTATCTTCAAATATTATTATCTTTCTAATCATTCAAATGCTTGGCCGGTTCGATGGGGTATATAAAAACCCTAAACAACGATGAACAACGCTAAACAACGGTTCACTTTAATTTAATTCAATTTAGGCGACATTTCAAAATGTCGGGCTATAATGATTATTGCGTGTCGGCCGAAATGTCGGGTTTTATGCAAAAAGTCGGCCGACATTTTCGAAAACGCCATAACCTATATATTTTGATTATGCAAGTCGTTTTCTTATCCAACAGGACATGTCGGCCGACATTTAAAACCTTGATCCCACGGAATCTGGATTGGACCTAGTTGGCTACTCAGATGTAGATTATGCTGGATGCAGACTTGATAGAAAGAGCACCTCCGGAACTTGTCAATTCCTGGGTGCTAGATTGATTTCCCGTTTTAGCAAAAAACAAACCTCTGTCTCCATTTCTACAGCTGAAGCTGAGTATATAGCTGCAGGAAGCTGCTGCTCACAAATATTGTGGATGCAGAATCAGTTGTTGAATTACAACTTTACTCTTGAAAACTCCGCAATTTTCTGTGACAGTTCTAGTGCTATTTCTATATCTTCCAATTCTGTTCTCCACAGTAGAACTAAGCACATAGAAATAAGACGTCACTTTCTCAGAGATAATATAGAGAAGGGTAAGATCTCTCTTTAATACATTTCCACTGATAATCAAAGGCCTGACATATTCACTAAGCCACTTGATAAAGCAAGCACAATTTCTTCATCAATGCATTGAGAATGATTGATGGAGCTCTTTAAGTCACATCTATTATATAATAAAATCTATTTTTCATAGAAGGGTATTGCTGGGAAAAACATCAAAATTTTTGAGAAAAATATAAATGTTTATTCAGAGCCGCGTCGAATACAAATCGCCGCACCGTCGATTTCTACTCGACGACAGCTTCGAGAGCTGTTTGGGATAGTTCATTCGAATAGGACTCGACGTAGCATTGAATTCCTATCGACATATGCATCAACTTAATAGTTGCTGCTTTTATTTGAAGCCACGTCGATTTCCATTCGACACAACGTCGACTTTTCAAGCACGCACAGACTTGCTTCTAGAAACTACTTCGACACATTTTGGCGCGCCGAATCTACCTCTTTTTGACGTTGCTTCGAGTACAACCCTAAGTTACAACGAATCGTCTTCTAAAAGCAACACAGTCGTTAGACTTCATTGTGCTTTCGAATTCTCTCCCTCTCCTCTTTTCCTGTCTCTCTACTTCTGTTTTCCTTCTTCTTTGCAGGTACACAAAGGAAATCAATGGCCTCAAATATAGACATTCTTGATGCAATCGATTTGGCTTTGGAGACATTGTTGTCTCAGTTCTTCTTTTTATACCTGGATTTCTCAGAAGATTGTTATCAGAAGTTATCAGCACAACATCACATGTTACGAAATCTACCTGCCCAGACGAAAGCCATCGAGAAGGAACTGCAATCGTCGACGCTACCTGCTGATGTCTTTAAATATTTCTTCAATGATATAAAGCAAGGGGAGAAAGGTGGCAGCAGACCCCAAATTCAGTGTATACTGCTATTGAGCACCAATTTCAATACTCCTCTTATGTATCTGAAGGTGAACCAACAATCACTTCTCAACTCTTCCTGACCCTGCTTCCACAATGACCTTACCACCAACTACATTCTGATCCTCCAGCTCCGTTTTGAACTCCAATGATTGGCACACCTCCTCTTTGAGTTCCTCCATTGACATTGCCATTACCACCCTCAATGCTCATCTCACAAAGAGTACCAAGATCTCTACCGACATGTCGTTTGTTTTCGCTACAAGAATGCATACTTTCTAACTGTTACGCGCATGCGGCGTATTATTATTGTTTTATTTTATTATTAGGGTTGATGTGAGCCCTCCTCCCTATATAAGGAGGTGGTTTTGGGGAGTTAGGTTATCTTCTGATCTGTTGTCTTTTGGGCTCTCATTTGAGAGAAGCTCTTTGAAGGAACCAGCCTCCGAGAATTGGCCGGAGCTTGCTCCGGATTGTATCCGTTTTTTCATTAATCCATGCGATCTCTTTCTAGTTCGTATTATTTGGTCCGACCTGCCGCTCCGCCCGCTGCTACAGTCGCCTGAGTCTTCCTCTCCGCTGTCCGAGAGCTCGCACAGTCCGCTTCCGCGATCCGACGCCGCACGCACCGCTCCCTCTACCCAGTCGCGCCTGCTTCGACGATTCCGTTTGGTTAGCGCCTGCGTTTCCCGCTTCGATCGTTCCTGCGCCTGCTTCGCCTGCTTCGCCTGCGTCTCCCGCCTGCTTCGCCTGCTTCGATCGATCTGGCGCTGCTTCGCCTACTTCGATCGATCCGGCGCTGCTTCGCCTGCTTCGACGATCGATCCCCCACTACTTCCAGCGCCTACTTCTCCCGCTTAGATCGATCCTGCGCCGGCTTCGCTATTCCGCGTCTGCTTCTCCAGCTGCGGTTCCGCCGTAAACCGTCTTGATTGACACCATCTTCTCCGTCTCTGGGCCGTAGCCGCTGCGCCCAGCCTGCTTCCCGCCGCCAGCTCGCACCTATCCGCCCTCTCCGACACTCTCCGGCGACATCTATCCCTTGTGCATCCTCATATGCCAAAGGGGAGGATGGAATCCCGCGTGGAAGCCCTCGAACACTCCTTCACCGCCATCAACTCTCGTCTCGAGGCACAGGCCGAGCAGTTCGCCTCGATTCTGACCATGCTCTAGAACTTACAGCCTAGCCAGCACTCTTGGCCTCCTACCGCCTCGGCTTTGGGATCCCCCAACACTGTGATCCCCGATACAACCGCAGTGGTGGAATTACCTACTCCACCGTTCCGTGGACCTGGCATCCCCACATTCAACGAGGCTGACCCCCTCGGGTGGATTGCCCGCGCCGAACAGTTCTTCGACATCCACCAGACCCCTCCGACGCAACGGGTCTCCACCACACTTATCGACATGGAAGGGTCTGCCCTCCATTGGGTCCGTTGGCTCCGCTAGACCTCTCCCGACCTCACCTGGACAGACCTCACCAAGGTCCTCATTCAGCGGTATGACGGCCGCTACTCCGGCCCCATGATCGAGCGACTTTGCGGGGTCTGACACACCGACTCCATTGACTCGTACATTGATGCCTTTGTGGAATTGGTCACCCATGTTCCCGGACTCCCCCCAGACCATTACTTGGGGTTCTTCATGAACGGCTTGCAACCCCACTTCCGCTCCCATCTTCGCACCCTCAAACCATTAACGGTCCACCAAGCCATCAACTTCTCCCCCCTTGTGGAGGCGGAATTCTTCGCGACGTCCGACGACATTCCTTTCCCATCACCTTCTTCCAGGCATCCCTCCCAACCTTATTTCTCGACCCATCCCAATCCTCCACCTCTGCCACCTCCCCTACCCCGGCCATCAATTATGGGTCCAACCAACACTCGGCATGTCCCTACACACCGCCTGACCAATCAGGAGTACAACGATTTACGAAGCAAGGGTCTGTGCTTCCGCTGCAAGAAACCCTACTCTCCTAGTCATGCGTGCTCGGTGAAGGAGTGCCGGGTCCTCATCGGCGACGATGTGGCCGCGCTCTCCGCAGCCGACTTTGACGCCCAGCTGCTCTCAGACGGACTACAAGGAGACACCCCGGGCGCATCGACGACATCCCAACCGCGAGCATATCTTTACTGATCGGCGGGCGGCGTGCCGACCTTGGGGTCAAGGTCGCTTTTCTGACGGGATGTATTGTTACGCACATGTGGCGTATTGTTATTATTGTTTTCTTTTATTATTAGGGTTGATGTGAGCCCCCCTCCCTATATAAGGAGGTGATTTTGGAGAGTTAGGTTGTCTTCAGATCTATTATCTTTTTGGCTCTCATTAGAGAGAAGCTCTTTGGAGGAACCAACCTCCGAGAGTTTGCCGGAGCTTGCACCAGATTCTTTCCGTTGTTTCATTAATCCAAGCGATCTCTTTCTAGTTCGTATTACTAACACACAAATCATTACCATTGTTAATATATTAATGCTGTACACAAATAACATTAATAATTAACATTATTAATATATTAATGTTGTTTATAAATAATATATTATTTTCGGTAAAATTATATTAATTTATAAATAATATATTATTTATTTTCATGGTATGCAAATAAATAAACATGAACCATTGTTTCAACATCACTGCAAATACTGTTTTCCAAACAGTTTCATGAATTTTCTGACCGCTCTGTAAAACAACTGATTCCTCCGCCACTGCTTCCCACCACTACTTCTCCTAGCGCTGCAGCCGAGCCAAACAGACCCTAAAGGTGTCAGGATTGTAAATATAAATTCAAGTTGAATTGAAATACAATAAATGCCTACTATTTTACTAGATGTCTCAGACGAACACTACGAGTCTGTTTTGCGCGGCGGTGGCTGTCATGAACGCAGCGGTCGGTGATGTCGGTCATGAACGCAGTGGTTGGAAACTGTGGTCACGAATGTAGTTGCGCCGTTTGGCAAACTGCGTTTTCTGTGCTGTCACGTACACGAACACAGTTTTATTATGTTTGATAAACAAAAGTGCGGTGACTGTTGGAATAAAAAACATGTATACATCTGAGCAATCACAACAAATAGAGATCTACGAATAACAACACAAATCTTAGAAAAAAAAACAGATATAACACCAGAAATTTGACACATTTTTGTTTATTCTACACAGCAAGAAATCATAATAGCACCATTTTGAAATTAAAAATAGAGCTAGAACTGAAATTAGTAATAAGAAATCATAATAGCACCATTCTTGGCCGGTGTGAAGATCCAGCGAAATAATTCGATGACCGGTGTGAATAAAGAGCAAAAAATGGAGTAAAAATGGATCCGGCGAAATGATTTGTAGAGACCGGCGTTGAGCAGAGAGGAAATCTCCGGCGAGCAGAGAAGAGCCTCCGCCAAGAGGGAGAAGAGAAGGATTTCCCGTCCGTCTCCAGCGAATGATTTTGCAGAGAAGGATCCTTGGGCGGCGAGCAGAGAGGAAAGCTGGCATTGAGCAGAGGGAAAGCCGACGAGCAGAGAAGAGCCTCCGGCGAGAGGGAGAAGCGAAAGATTTCTCTTCCGCCTCCAGTGAAGGATTTGCAGAAAAGAATCAGGTGTATCAGGGGAGTAGCCAGGGCAGATAACCCTTTGCGCGCAAAGAACGCGTGTACTAATACGCATAAGCGGCAAGGAACCTGAGGCCGCGTTTAACCCAAAAAATGTGAAATATAGCGTTTTGCGTTTATATCCACTTCCCCCAAACACTTACAAAACGGCGGTGACGTTTTTTAATAAACGCCACCACAGCAAAAACGCCCCCCCAAACAGAGCCTATATTAAAGAAAAATCATTTGAAACGTGTGAGTACATGGTGGAATAAATGAAAGATATGCTAGCTAAAAACCAGTACTTACTCAAGATCAAAGGCATGATTAATTTGTAAATTTTTCAAGCATACCTTTCAGCGGGATCATAATAACTTGCAAATTTATGAAGTTCTAAATTCAAACTTGTGAAGTAAAATGATTTTATAGTTCTTGTTCAACACTAAACAATGGCGTTCGCTATATAGGAAATGCCAAACCTAGTGCAGTACCAACTATAGAATAATTTAAGTTATATAGTCTTTACCATGCACATAGTTAACTAAAAGCATGGTAACTAAATTTAAGATCATCATTGTCTCTCCATATTCATTTTCAACCCACTAAATTAATCTAGCATTCCAACCGAGAGGGCAATTAAAATGTGGGACAATACAAGAGCACAAGTAAATAAGCTTACAAACATGAAATATGGATGTGCACAACTATTATAAGATATAAGGCACAACATAATTGCCCAAGGATGCACGTTCAAAAGTGTTTATCATTAGGAACTTTATTTAGCCACTCCTCAAGCTGCAATCTTTTCCGAAAAATAAGGATATCATATTCTATGCAAAATTAATTTAGATTTTTCCTTATGCAACCATGCTAATATATCTCCAACATCCACACTGACAGTTTAGCCTTCAAAAAATAAATCAAAATAGTTAGGTTAAAATTACCTCACATTTGATAAATCCATCTCCTTAAACTACAAGAGTTATATATGATAAATAACTAAGTGTGCCTTCAATTTAGACGGAGAACATAGATTAGTTGTCAAACTCTAATGAATTCTTTTTTTCTTGATGATCTTGTAGGATATTGAAATTTCACTCACTGTCTAGGATTTTTAACTTTTTATACTTGTTAGAGAATGAAGCTTAGGGGATTTCAAAGAGAAGTGATGCAGTGGGATCATGATATAACTGCTAAGAAAAGAAGTGACTAGATGCGATTAAGATACCGGGATAAATGAGAGGAAAAGGAATCCAAGTTTAAGAAAAAAGATGTCACGATGGGAGAATCTAGTGAAGGAAGATTAGTGTTTAGGCATTATTATATTAATTTGCAAAGGCATAATCTTCCACTATTACGATTCTTATATATGAATCATTAGAATCCATTCTCCCTGTTAAAAGTATCTATATGTTCAATTTTTATATTAATATTATTTATGCTATGCATTTAATTTTAGAGGAGCTGAATACGATCAAACAACATTTTGTTTGTGCTTGGCTCATTAAGAAATGAGATCTTAAAGAATGAGTTTCACACGTGCTACTTAACCATCTGACCACAAGAAGTTGCTAACATCGAGCTTTGTTTTGGCCCTAATTTTGTCTTAGTTTTTTCTTTCGTTGTGTTTTTCTTCGTAGATGATGGCTGTCTTCATAGTCAGTTTATGTGCAATTTTAAGGAAATATGCATTAGATAATAACATTATATATTTGGCATATATTTTCTAAATTTAGTTGTCACACTATTTTTTGGTTTTTTAATAGGTACAAAGATGGTATCTCAAGTCGGTGATGTTGCTGCATTGTGTCTTCATCGTATGGTTTTGGATATTGCATTACACCATTATGGTTTTATTAAAGAAGTTGCTGACATAATATTTCCCGCTCTTCTTGTTCTTCCTCAGGTTTTTTATCCTTCTTATTGCCAATACTTGATGTCTGATTAAGTTTTTTGCATTTTCTTCACATGCAATAATTAAGTTGCAATTTTTGCTCAAAAATTACATTTATTTGTTTTAATTTAACATGAATGTGTCATGTACATAAAAACCAATTAAATTACAATATATGCCTGTGACACTTAAAAAAATCAAGCATCAACTCCATTTGTGGATTTGGAACAATCGCCCTAAACAATAAAAAATGAACCCATAGTTGCCACAAATTGACCCTTAAAAAGTGATTTTAGAGCCGAATTCCCTCTCAAGCCCGCCTCCACATGATACGATTACTACTCTCCGGACTCACTACCGCCTCGCCGAGCACCGTCACCTTAGTAGTACATGTGCTTCTCTATTTACTTATGTTGCCATAGTAATATTTTGGTAATAATGGTGCATACCTACTCTAGCTTATATAAGAGTGTGGAGTCTTAGGATTATTTTTTGATCTTCTTAGTTTGAACTTTCACTTGGAAGAGGGGATTTAGGAGTGTACCAACCCTCGGAAGCTAGGTGTGAGCATACTTCACTAGTTGTATCCATGCATTTTTACTTAATGAATTTTTGATTAAATAGATCGTGATATTACCACGTTCCAAGACTCCAATGATTTTTCACTGGCAATTGCTTTAATAAAGTAACACATAAGTTAAAATTAATTTAAGTAACGTAGTATAACATATACCGTAGTATACTTTTTTATATAAGTAGACTAAAATAAGATAAAATTTAATGTAAAGAGTGTTAATATAAGATCAGTCTTATAATCATACATAAACCAAAATTGAAGATGTGTCTTGCAATTACAATCTAATATTAAGAATAAGATACAATTAACAATTATTTAAGGGAGAAATAATATGATGTGTATTAAAAATAATGATTATAAGATAAAATATACTAATTATTGTAATAATATTATAAAAATTAGTTAAAGTTCTATTTTAATGATATTATAAGTAGACAATATTTACTATTTTAACTCATAAGCATTTAAAATTTGGTGAGATTTTTTTTTCTAAAAAAAAGATATGCTAAATAAAATAAATAAATAAAAGAACTTTATATATGGGCAAATTTAATGATTTTAGTTTAAATAATCAGCAAAACACTTCTGAACTGATAACACTTTTTTTCTGTTCTTGACAACTCTGAAAATGAAGTTCTTAATAATTTTCATATTTTCTTACTATAGTTTTTCACAACTCATTTTTCTACTACAGTTTTTCACGACTCTATTTTCCACTGCCACAGTTGCCTCAAATAGAGTCTAGAAGAAAACGACTATCTCCTTTGCTTGGGTCCTATCTATATATTTCTGTAGAGACAATAACATATTGGAGTTATTATTATCTCTGTATTTTATGTGTCTTGTAAATTTAGTGTATGGACATTAATGTCCTTGAGATTATATATATATGCTAGGTTTCCTCATGGAAGCTTAAGCATTTCCTCATTATTTACGACATGGTATTAGAGGAATAGGTTCCGCTTAGGGTTTCCGTTCTCGCCGATACCTCCGCTCCCGTTCTCGCAGATCCCGCAGCGCCTCCTCTCCCCGATCCCACAGCGTCTCCTCTCCCCGATCCCGCAGCGCCTCCTCTCCCCGATCCCGCAGCGCCTCCTCTTCCCGACTCGTAGCAGCGCCGACTCCAGCGCTCCAGCGGAAGCGCTGACTCCAGCGGCAGCAGTGCCTCCTCTCCTCGATCCCACAACGCCTTCTCTCCTCGACTCCAGCGACTCCAACGGTTCCTCTTCCCGACCCGTAGCAGCGCCGACTCCAGCGCTCCAGCGGTTCCTCTTCCCGATCCTGCTCCGCCCTAGTCTTCTCCATGGAGAACTGATGACCTCCTAGTTTTCTCCATGGAGCCATTCTTGATGCTGTGTATGTGAAGTTTCTGTCCTCCTTCTTTCTTCGGTCCCCGATCTCCTTTGCGGAAGGGATCTTGTTTCTCGTTGCTTCCTTGCATCATGGATTCCAAGGACACCTATGGATCCTCTACGGGACAGATTACTAGCATTCTCCTTGATGAGAAAAATTACCCTTCATGGGCGACTTCGATGAAAGTGGCTCTCGCCGACCGGAATAAGCTTTCATGGCTGACCGGCGGCCCTCCTATGCCCAAACCGACCGACAAGGATGACAAGAAAGAAGAGTTTGTCAAGTGGTCGACTGAAAAGTACATGGTTCTTGGATGGATTCAGTGCTCGATGGAGCCCCGCATCTTCAGTCAGTTTATGCGTTTTGAGGATATCTCCGAACTCTGGTCCACCCTCCAACGCACCTTTAGGTACACGCGTGCTGATGCCCAGATCTTCGGTATCTTTCAGGACATCGCTTCCGCCACTCAGGGGGAGCGTTCTGTTCAGGAGTACTTCACTTACCTTCAGGATCGCTTCCTTGAGCTCAACGATCTTGAGCCTCTCAGTGATATGGAGTCTCTTAACGACGTCACTCTTATTTGAAAACACCGACAGCGACGGGAGACATACTAGTTCTTGATGAGGCGAATATGAGTCTACCCGTGCTCAGATTGTGGGGATGTTACCTTTGCCTGATCTTCTTGAGGCCTACTCCATTATTGCAGAGCATGAGAAACGTATGCAGAGGCAATCTAGTTTTTCCGGCGCTCGTACTACCTCCTCTCTTCCTACTGAGCAGATGGCCCTTGCCGCTTCTTATCACCCTCCCACCTCCAGCTCTCGGAATCGGGGTGGTCGATCTGGCGGTCGTGGCTCTTCTGGTGGTCGTGGCTCTTCTGGTGGTCGTGGCTCTGCGGGCCCTCCTGACCCTTGCTCTCACTGTGGGCGTTTGTATCATGACCGCAGTCGCTGCTATCAGCTATACCCCCACCTGAGGGGCTCTGAGCGTACCACTCCTGGTGGTGTCCCCAGGCACACCGTTTCCTCTGCTGAGTCTTCCGAGCCCGTCGAGCACACTTTGGGTGCCAACTCCTCTGACATCAGTCACATGATGACCCAGTTTCAGCTGTTCCAACAGTTCCAGCAGTCTCAGCCTTCCACTACTGCCTCTGCTTCCACTGTTTCTTCTTCCTCAGATACTCTGTTTACTTGCTCCGTGGCCACGGTTGACCAGGATTCGTCACCCTGGGTGATTGATTCTGGTGCAACTGATCATATGACTGGTACGTCTTCCCGTCTGCTTCAGGTTGTCCCCTGTTCTCATCGGGATGTGCGCCTTGCTGATGGCTCGGTTACCTTGTCCTCAGCCGGGGCACCGTCCCTCTCTCTTCCTCTTTCTCTCTTGACTCTGCTCTTCTTGCACCTCAGTTCTCAACCTAATCTCTGTTAGTAGTATTACTCGCTCTTTAAACTGCTCAGTAACATTCTTTTCCGATCGTTGTATTTTTCAGTACCTGGGATCCGGGAGGACTATTGGTATGTGATATGAGAGGAGTGAGATGTACTACCTGGAGCTACCTTCTCCCACTGATGCTGCCACCACCACCGACACATGCCCGCCTACCTCTTCTGCTGCTTCCCATGTTTTGCCGTCCAGTTCGCTTTGGCACGCACGTCTCGGCCATGCTAGCCCTCAGCGGATGGTGTCTGTTTGTCCTGATGTGTCTTTTGTTTTTCCTTTCCGCTGTGATGTATGTGAGTTGTCGAAACACACACGCATCACGTATGTTCCTTTTGTTAGTCGTGCTACTTCTTGTTTTGTGTTGGTACATTCTGACGTGTGGGGCCCTGCCCCTGTTGTATCATTTGATGGTTTCTCTTATTTTGTGACTTTTATTGATGACTATTCTCATTGCTTATGGGTTTATCTTCTAAAAAAAATATGAGGTCCTATCTGTCTATTCTTAGTTTTCTCGTATGATACAGACCCAACATGACACCTCTGTTCATATCCTCCGCTCTGACAATGGAGGTGAATATACTTCTCGTTTTTTTGATCTCTTTCTCCGGAATGAGGGCACTCTACACCAATTTTCTTGTCCTGGTACCCCCGAGCAGAATGAGGTGGCTGAACGCAAAACCCGCCACCTTTTAGATTTTGTTCGTTGTCTTCTTCGGGGAATGAATGTCCCCAAGTCCTATTGGAGCGCCGCTCTTCTTACAACAACTTTCCTTATTAATAGGACTCCCTCTCGTCCTCTTGGTGGCGTTACCCCCTACAGCCTCATCCATCCATCCGTCTCCGCCTTTCCCATTCCCCTCCGTGTCTTTGGTTTTGTGTGTTTTGTCCAGGGTCGTCGCCCTTCTCGGACTAAACTCGACGACAAGGCCATCCATTGTCTTTTCCTCGGCTACTCTACTACCACTAAGGGTTACCGCTGCTATGACCCTCAGTTGCGTCGTGTTATTTACTCTATAGATGTGACATTTCATGAGGAGGTTCCCTTCTTCCCTGCTCATTTGCCTTCACCTGTCTTCCTACTGTCGTGCAACCTCTCCCGGTTGTTCCACCTTCACCACCCACTATCCCACCTGTTGCTCCGCCTGTCCTGTTGACTTACTCTCGCCGCCAGCGTACACCCACTTCTTCTCCAGTCCCGGATCAGCAACTTCCTCTGGTCGCAGGTACCTCTCATGAGCCTTTCTCCCCTACTTCTTCTGTTGACTTACCTATTGCCCTGCGCAAGAGCAAGCGTGCTTGTGTTCGTTCCTCTGTTACTGAGCACCCGTTGGCTAGTGTTGTTTCCTACTAACTTTCTCACCCTCTTACCAGGCTTTTGTGGTTGCTGTTGATTCTGTTCACCTACCTGCTTCGACCGCTGATGCTCTCCTTGACCCGCGGTGGGTTCAGGCCATGGAGGAGGAGATGTCTGCTCTACATCGTACTGAGACATGGTTTCTGGTTCCTCTTCCTCCCGGAAAACGCGCAGTTGAGTGCAATTGGGTCTATACTATGAAGTACTCTGCTGATGGAGCCATTGACCGCTATAAGGCTTGTTTGGTGGCCAAGGGATTTACTCAGGCTCTGGACGAGTTTGGTGCCATGTTTGCTCCCGTGGCTAAGTTGACCAGTGTCCGCCTTCTGCTCTCGCTTGCTGCCTCTCGGGCGTGACCACTCTACCAGCTCGATGTCAAAAATGCTTTCATGCACAGTTATTTACAGGAGGAGGTCTATATGGCTCCTCCTCTAGGGTTTGCCATTAAGGTGGAGTATTCAGGGAGAGTATGTCGACTGCACAATCTCCGTACGACTTAAAACAGTCCCCGCGTGCCTGGTTTGAACGGTTCAGCTCAGTTATCCTTCAGTCCGGCTTCACTCAGTGCAGTGCAGATCACACTTGCTTCATCCGTGCCACTCCAGAGGGCTGTCGTGCCATTGTCTTGGTCTACGTAGATGATATTATTCTCTCCGGGGATGACCCTTCTGGCATCTCTGAGGTGAAAGCTACGCTACGCTAGTCTTTGAGGTGAAAGACCATGGACCCCTCAGTTATTTCCTTGGGATTGAAGTTGCTCGCTCACGACAGGGTATCTCCATCTCGCAGCGCAAGTACACCTTAGATCTTCTTCGGGACACAAGTCTACTTGGGTGTCGTCCCACGAGTATTCCTATGGATACTAACTATCGCCTTCATGCTGAATCTGGTGATCCTCTACCAGACCCCTCTCAGTACCAGCGTCTGGTTGGTCGCTTGATATACTTGACCAATACTACGCCCGACATCAGCTTCTCAGTTGGCGTTTTGAGCCAGTTTATGCATTCTCCCAGGACATCTCACCTAGAGGCTGCTCGACGTGTTCTTCGCTATCTTAAGCGCGCTCCTGGTCTTGGGCTGTTCTATCGGGCTGATAGTGCCTCCAGTCTCTCCTGCTTCACTAATGCAGATTTTGCTGGCCTTTTGACCGATCGACGATCCACGTTCGGTCTCTATGTATTCCATGGTGATCATCTTGTTTCATGGCGGAGTAAGAAACAACCCATCGTTTCTCGCTTGTCGGCTGAGTCAGAGTACCGCGCCATGGCACACGACGTCACTGAGTTGGTTTGGCTCCGATCGCTGCTAACTGTACTTGGCCTATCCCTTGCTACTGGCTCGACTCTGTACTGTGATAATAATTCAGCTCTTCTCCTTACCTAGGATTCGGTTCTACAAGAGTGCACCAAGCACATTGAGATGGATGTTCATTTTTTGCGTGATCACGTTCGTACTGGGACTGTTCTTCCAGTTTACGTCTCCTCGGCCAACCATCTTGCTGACGCCTTCACTAAAGTTGTTGGCCCTACTCGTTCAAATTTGACCATTTTCAAGCTGGGCATGATTGACTTTTTTGCACCAGCTTGAGAGGGAGTTTGAAGATAATGTGCCTTGTAAATTTTGTGTATGGACATTATTTCCCTTGATATTATATATATATATATATATATGCTAGGTTTCCTCATGGAAGCTTAAGCATTTCCTCATTATTTAATTTTTTTAAAGTGATTGGAAAAGATGTAAAAAGTTAAGAAAATTTTGAAATGTTTTGGCCTGATTTTTAATTCAGTTGCATTAGATTTGCTGATTTGGATTAGCACCTCAAATTTCTTTGCTTGGTTATTGCTGAATAGCATGCTGTAGTTGGACAATGGTTCGGTTTTACTTCAAATACTTGTTTAAGCTGAATAATAAAGCTAAGTTTCTCAATTTATCTCCATCGTATTTGGAATTACTGATTATATATGATAGGTTTTATGCTTATAGAACCATATAAAGTGACATGTTGAAGGCCAATTTGTTAATAATCAGTATCTCTTGTTGTATCATAATTTTATATATGTAATAATTGGTTATATCTTATTTAAATTAATGTCTGGTGGATTGCTGTAGGGTTTTAGTTTAATGCAGTAGGGTGTTCATAATAATTTTTTTGCCGAATCTGCCTTCTTCATTACATTGATTGGATAAGTCTCTTGTTCCACAAGCTTGGCCATCTCTCCACAACAGTTTACCATGTACATTGACCTACTGGGTACTGGGATGGATCTTGTGATTGAACATACTAGTTTTGTTGCACCAAAATGTTCAGCACGCCTCTCTAGAAACCGACTCAATTTCGTTGCAGTGATTGGTGATTGGGTTGGATGGAGGACAAGCAGAGATGTGTGCATGTCGGGTTGGGCATTTTTACTGAGGGTGTTTGTACATAGTTTAAATTTAATTTAAACGGCACATATTATAGATTAACAGAAATATTGAATACAAAAATAGAAAGTCAAGCACACAAATATTTTATGTCATTTGGCATCAACCAACCAACATCCACAATGCATAACTTTAATCGGCATGTCTTGACCAATGAGTTTGATATTTTCTTGGCTCATGACAATAGAGGTGACAAAGGCTTGAAATATCCTTTTGATTGTAAAGTAGATGCAATATCTTTTCAACTTTGTGACGGTGTAAGTGAATGGTTTAATAGCTATTGGAATAACTTCAAGTCTAATGTAGTAATTTAAAGGAGTAAGATTTCAAGGAACTTTTCTTGGACAGTATTTCCCACAAGCTAACCACATGATTGACTTTAGAAAGCTAGTGCAAGAATCTAAGGCTGTTATGGTGAGTACAAGACTTAATTTATTCCGATCATAATATTTTCTTCCTATTAGGAAACATGACCATATTGTTGTTCAATGATCATGACAATACAGAGGAGCATTGCCGCAGTTGCTAGAGGCAAGGAGCTACTGGATCCTTCTATCTATGGTTAAAAAGGAAGATGAGCTAAGGATTAGAATAAAATATCAATTCTTTCTCCCATTCCCAAAGCCTTAAGAGTCTATAAATACATCACACACTTTTGCTAAGAAGTCCACATAACTGGACTAGTTACCAAATTATCCAAACATAAAAAATGCAACATAATAAAAACTCATAATTAACTCTTACTTACATAAACATGACCCTTAGTTAACTAAACATAAATGCGAATCATAATAAATGACATCATAACATTCCGCCCCTCCTTCAATTCAAGCTTTCCTCGGTGGATAATATGATTGATATAATCTGGTCAATTTCTTTTGTTTCTCGCCTAAACCACTTCATGCAACGTTATCTCAACATGAATATATTGGCAAAGCAACCTGTCTCTACGGGGAATCCTTGGCTAATTTTCTAGTGGAAGTGCCTCGCGAAAGGTGGATGTAAGTGCATGTGTAGAAGAGTAGAAGTTTTAGCGTTAGAAAACATTGTCTGTTCGGAAGGAGTATCGTTGATGGTGATTGCTGAATGGTGGTGAGTAGTGCACAATGATGCGTGTCATTAGCCGCAACACCTGAGTATGTTGGTTGATAAGAACGAAAATGGTCGCCACTCGTGTTGGAAGTGAATCTATGTGATCAACAACTATAGTAGTATGATCGAGTGTATATTGGTCATGAATCATATGGTGGATTGCTGAAGGATGGTTTAGTGCTTGAGAACTGCAAGGGTCAATGGCTGTGTAGTAGTCATTGGGAGACTCACAATTTCGATGGATGCAAAAAGTTGTAATATCTTCATGATGCAGTCAAAGGTTTCGGCTTGCCACTAATCAAGGATTTTGAGTGCACACGGGGTGGTTTGATACTGTGGGTGTTCTTTTTGCACTCGTGCGCAATTATATCGTGTGATGGTTGACTTAGTACACTGGCATACGATTAACAGGTCATCAAGTTTGGCGATGAGATTGTGGAAAATTTTTTCTTCTTCGTGAATTTTTTATTGCTTCCATGAGTTCAATTGCCATGTCGCGGGCTATTGCCATTACAATGGAGGCAGACACAAGTCTGTGCAATGACACTTTGGGATCGAGGAGGACAACACTACTGGCTTGAGAAAATAAAATTAAGATGCATGAAGGCACATTTCCACTGGAACAACGATATGTCAGAAGGTGGGGGTTTGACTCGATGAAGGATCAGAATGCAACAACCTTTTTCTTCTTGTTCGGGTGAAGTAGAACTCTGTTGATATGGATCGTTGATCGTTGGATATGGAATATATTGGGATTCAACAACGAAGGTGCAAGATCGTGGTTGGGTTCACAACGCTCTTGGGAAGTGACTATTTGCGGATTGTACTGGGATCAAATCGGAGGGTTTTGATTAGCACACACGATGAGGACTGTGGATGACAATCATTGACAAGAGCGCACGAGGTTTTTTTCGTGCGATGAGATTGGAGAGTGATCAAAACCGGCTGTAGGGGATCTAGGTTTGTTGTAGCGTTTCACGGTTCCAGCGCAAGGAGAAGGGTGGGAAGGAAGAGAGAAATCCAAGGGGAAGAAAACACTTGGCTAGCCCTATGCTCCAAGTCCACTTCAAGATCCAAAATTCCAAAATCAAAATACAATAGAGTTTGAGTATATGAACCCCACATGGTGGCTTAAGCGTAAATAAAAGATACAGCTTAATAAAAGATACACCCATCCTGGGTCAAAATGAATCACACCGTAGTCTCGACCGTATGCCTCTTCCTCCTTAAATAGATTTGCCACGCAGTCTCGGTCCCTTTGTGCTCTGTGTTGTTCTCGTCCGACAATACCCAAATCTGAAAAATTTGCCTTGTTCTCAAGGCAATACTCAAGAAACCGATTGTCGCCGTGATCCCACCAAGTCGCGTTGGAATGAGGGCACTGCTGCCACGCCCCCATCTCCTACTCTCGAACCCTACCGTCCATCGTGATGGGTTTGCGATCCAAAATTGCTTCTGGAAGATAGACGGTGGAGTCGTCTAATGCGATGTCTGGCAGCAGGGTCTCCACTATGGTGTAATCGCTCACCACCCGTTTGAGCTGCGATATGTGGAAGACCGGATGAATCCGACTGTGGGTAGGCAGGCGAATGCAGTAAGACACCTCGTAGATGCGTGCAAGCACTGTAAAGGGGTCGTATTAACGTACAAACAACTTGGGATGGGGCCGTCTGCCCGTCTCGCCACTGAATTTTGGCGGTACGACGAAGCTTGATGAAAATCGTGCCCACACCTGAAACTGGACGTTTTGACGTCGTTTGTTTGCTTAGTGGAGCATCTTCTATTGTGCGTTGCGAAGATGGGTCTTCAAGACCCTTACCGTCTCATCTTTGTCCATTAGTTGCGTGCGCACCGCTCCGACATGACATTGCCCTGGTGGGTGGTGGTCGGTCGTAAACGGCTTGGAACGGAATCATGCCGGCAGAATGGTGGAAGGAGGTGTTGTAGGAGTACTCCGCCCAAACCAACCATTTACTCCAATCGCGTGGGCGGTCGGAAGTGAAACATCGCAAGTAAATCTCCAAGCAGCGGTTCAGGGCCTCATGTAGCTGTGTCCCTAGGAGTTTGAACAAATCATGCTAGAAAGAACTCATAAAAACGAGTCTCGATCGCTTACGATCGAATGAAGAAAGCTGTGCAGTTGGAGCATGCTAACATGTCGTAATTGAGGATATAGCTCATCGAAACGAGGAAACCCCGTACCTCCCGTAAGGAGCATGCTGCGACCACCGCACTTCTGCCACGACCTTGTCCGGGTTAATCACCACCCCTTGCGCTGAGACGGTGTGACACGAGTAGGAGATTTCGCGTTGGGCAAAGAAACATTTCTTCGGGTTGGTTACCAAGGAGTGGCGACGAAGTGTTTCCAAAGTGGTTTCCAAATGATATATGTGATCCTGCCACGTCAGGTTGTAAACAAGTCTGTCGTCCATGAAAATCAGGACATACTTACGAAGCACCGGCCAATAGATGACGTTCACCGTGGCCTGGAATGTAGTTGGGGTGCTAGTTAGGCCAAACGACAATTAATAACTCGTAGTGTTCGCAGTGTGTGCGGAAAGCTGTCTTCAATATGTTCTTGACATACACTTGGATCTAATGGTACCCTGAACAGAGGTCGATCTTAGAAAAATAGATGACGCCACATAGCTCATCCAGGAGCTCCTGTATGACTGGGATATGTTACTTGTTGACCACATTGGTTTTGTTGAACGCACGATAATCCACGTAGAATCACCATTTACCATCCTTTTTCCGCACGAGCATGATCGGGTTCGAGAACGGGCTTGCATTTGGTCGTATCAGGCCGACGGTTAACATGTCTGACACCAACCGCTCGATTTCATCTTTTTGAGTATGACCGTAGCGATACTGACGAACCGAAATCGCCGGGGCGCTATCCTGGAGCGAATTACGGTGATTGGTGGTAGTCCTGGAGTAGGCTTGAACACCGACACAAAAACCTCCAAGAGTTGAGACAGCTGGGGACCAGAGTAGAATGCGAAGGTGGCGGAGTAGAATGCAGAGGCGACGAGTTTTATGCCACCAGAGTGGTGATCTACCATAGCAGTGCCCGAAAATCCACGGACTGAGTTCGTTAGGCTGCTCGAGATGAGACAACATCGAGAGGTGTGCAGGGGCAGTTGGCCCACTGGAAGGTCATCTGCATGGAGGCCAATTGTGGTTGACATCTCCCAATGTTTGTAACCGCATAATGCCGAGGATGGTGCTACACCACCCAAAGGAAAGACAAAAAAACTGTGGAGCCACAATAATCGCCCAACTTAAAAGGAAGGCCGCGACAGAGGCCACTAGTCTGGGAGCGACGACCATCACCAAGGTGAACCAAGAACCCTGTCGTCGGGTCGGTGGGTAGCTGCAAGCGATTCACCAAGTGGCGGGAGACGAAGTTGTGTCTCGTGCCCCATCGTTCATAAACACCACAGAGATCCCTTGCAAAAATCTCCGAAGCTTCATGGTGCGTGTTTCCGAAATATCCCTGGTAGAACAACACGAGAGCTCCAAGCACTGGAAAGAAGACATCTCCTGGTCCTCAGGAGGGCCATCATCATGGATAAGGGCATCGAAGTCCGTGGCCGTGACTTCCGCCATCGTCACACATGAGAACTCACAGCTCCTTGAGCGGGCAGTCGTGCGCCGGAGAGTAGGGTTGCTGACAATAGAAGCACACGCCCCTTACCGTGCAAATCATTATACTCCTGTGTCGAGAGGCGGTTGGGAGCCGATGGCCGTGGGGACCGAGGGAGGAGGGACAACTTGGGGTGAAGATTGGTCGTATGTGGCGGGTCCCCTCTGGATAGCCCTGGCGGTACATGACGAATGAACGTGGAGCGAGTCGAGGAGCTGGGTGTGTCCGTGCGTCCGATGGGAGATGAGGCTGGTCTACCAGCTTGACCGAGAAATGCGCCTCCACCAAGTGTGCATCCTCCATAGTGTCGGTAATATCATGAGGATGATGTGTACGCAGCCACGAGCAAATGTGGGGTCGGAGACCCTGAAGGAAGAAGCGCATATAATGATCAGGAGGAAGATTGAGGACGTGGTTAACGAGCTTGATGAACTCGTCGATATACTGGTCCATCAAGAAGTGTGACGGAGGACACAAAGTCTTTCCATTGCATTTCTGAAGTAGCGGTGATCATAACGCTTGACCAATGTCTGCATGGGGTCTGGCCATAAGACGAACGTGGAGGAGTGGCTGAGCCAACAAACCAAGAGTAAAGCAGAGCCCTCCATGGCAAGGAGCATCAGACCTTCTGCGTATTCGGGGTGCCCTGAATGTCAAAGAATTGTTTGACCTTGGCAATCCACCCAAGAGGATCGGTTCTGTCGAGTACTGCAACAATCACATGATCAAAGGCACATCATGGGGTTGTCCAAGCGGGTGTTGCGAGCCACGAGACGCTGCAGATTTGCTTAGATCGAAGCGAGCAAGTTGGCTTGCTCGTTGAGGCGACGCTCGACGACGTCAAGGCGGGCGTCCATCATGGCACGAGTGATGGGGTGTCTCTGCTGCGGTGCAAGGCTCTAGAAAGGGAGCACGAAGGGCCTGCGAGGGAGAGAGTGCGGTGGATAGGGCACAATAGGCGTCAGACGTGAGCGGGCCGATCGCAGCGGGACGAGTTCGCGGTTGGATGGCGCTGCAGAGCGAGTGGATGGGATCCTGACGACAGGTCGGACCAATGTTGCCCTTTAGAGTTTCACGGTTTCAACACAAGGAGACGGGGTGGGGGGAGAGAGAAATCCAAGTGGAAGAAAACCTCTTGGCCAACCCTATGCTTCAGCTCCACTTCAAGAACCAAAATCCCGATATCAAAATACAATAGAGTTTGGGTATATGAACCCCACATTATGGCATACGCGTAAATAAAAGATGCAACTTAATAAAAGATACTCCCATCCTGGGTCAAAATGAATCACTCCGTACTCTCGGCCGTAGACACATCGTCCTAGAATAGGACTTGCCACACTGTCGAGGCCCCTTCGTGCTCCACGCCGTCAACATCAATCACGATGGGACTTGCAACTTCTAACATACATACTTTCCTCTGTCGGCTGAGAGTTTGTGGGGTATGCTGTTTTGACGGAAAACCTTGAGGGCTATCGACGATGCAAGAGGATTTTCGTCGATCCGTGGACAGGATCTCACATGGCTAGTTTTACATCACTCAATTCTTTGCGTGGATGATGGTCGCAATTTATTATGGCCAAAGATCGTAATGGTACATATGAGCCTGCTGTCGTTGTTGAAGGCTGGAATCTCTACAGAGAGCTACCTAATATTTTTACCTAGGGTTAGAGAGCTACCTAATGGTACAGATGAGCCTGCTGTGGTTGTTGAGGGCTGGAATCTCTATAGAGAGCTACCTAATATTTTTACCTAGGGTTATAGAAGAAGATGAATAACTATGGAGGAGAATAAAATATCAATTCTTGCCCCCATTCCAAAAGCACCAAGGTCTGTTAATATAACATACATACATACATACATATACATACATATACATACATATACATACGTATATATATAATAATAACAATACCCAAATATAATAAAAATAACAATACCCGAATATAATAAAAATGTGACATAATAAAACTCATAATTAAGCCTTAAGAACACCTAGTTTTGATTTTTGTTTAATAAACACAAATGCCACTCATAATAACAGGCACCGTAACAGCCAGTAGGTTTACCAATTTTTGTGGTTGCCGAAGTTTTTTTTTGCCGAGTGGAGGAAATGGGGAGCTAAATTCACTTAAGGTGACTCCTCAAAATTTTTGGTGTAAGGGAATGATATGAACTGCTCATATTGCTTAAATTTAAAAGCCAACAAATTATTTTTGATATTTATTTATGTACAAGATATAGAGAGTGATATTTGAAGCTCAAGAAAATTACAAGAAAAATGCTATTGTATTCACATAAAAGATAACCTCACTATGTTAAATATCTTAAATCAACTAATTTTGCAGTTGATCTGAAAGACAAAAAATGTCATTCTAAACATAAGGTTTGGTGTGATGTGTTTAAAAGCTTATGTAAAATATATGTCAAAGTTATGCCACATAGGGCGTGGACATCTAAATTTTGGAGGTTGGTGCTTAGCACTGTGGATCAGTCAATTGTTGGAGAATGAAGCACGATCAAGCACGGCGACTTGCACTGAAATTTCAACATTTTCAACAACTAAATAAGGGATACAAAGAACCATAAACACTTAGCCCTTTATATACTTGAGGCATACAAAACAAATGACATACTAACACGAAATAATATGCTAATCGTTTTGATTATTATCTATCACGTTGTCTTTGCATCCCTTCCTCGAGTACACACATAATTGGAGGTCCGACTCATGCGAGCCCACATCAATATTGGTGTAACCCGCATCGCGTCCTTTTTATTATTTTATTGCACGTGTTGTTTATTTTTGTAGCGCATGTCTTCGCGCATCTTTTGAGTTATTATGTTGCGTCGAGTTGTATTGCGCGTATTTTAAGCGCTTGGATGTTATTTTGTATCGCGCATGTTGCTCACGCCTTTTCTTTTGGCTCGTTGGTGTGACCGGCCAACGAGACCTTAAATGCATAGGTCCGGTATTTTAGGGGATAGATTAGCTTAGGGCAAGCTCGTAATAATTAATTAGTTTTGTTAAAATTATCTCAATTTTCTTATAGCCGACCCCGCCCAGAAATTCTCCTCCTTGTTAAAAATCTGCCTTATTTAAAATCATGTGTAGGGCTGCTAATAACCATTTTTGCCCTAACCCATGCTATATAAGAAAATCCCTCCCCCTTTTATTTGGGGAGCTGGGAAAAGAACGAGCAGAGCCGCAATCGCGTGCCTCTGTCTCGTTCCCCTCCAGCGCCGAATCTGTCGCCATCCCGTCACCTGCTCCGGTCGCGACTTTCAACCTCCAGTCCTCCACGATCCTTCTTCCTACTTCCCTCCAGCATCTTCTGCCTCGCCAGTCACCATCGACAGTTTCCTCGCCTGCAAGCTACCGCTCCCGCCGATGATCGACGCTTCCTGTACCATCGTCGACGCCTCTTGAAACCTCGTCTGCCACCGACGAGGGCGCCAGAGCTCCTCCAAGGTTCCGACGACCTCCCCCGCACCATCTTCCGGTGGATTCAAGGAACCTCCAGCGCCTCCCTTCTACCAGTCGATCGGGAACCCTGCTGCTGTATCCCCTTCTACCGCCGGAATCTCTCCCAACCTCCAGTCAACCCTACCCGCCAGCCTCTAGTTCTCCGTGGCCTCCAAGAAATCCCGAGCACCTACAACTTTGTTCTTCTCCGTCCAGGAGGGCCGACGGTCGCTGCCTCTCGTTCCTTTGGGTATACCTCTCGACTTCCTCCCCGTGAACAATAGTCTTATTTCATGCTTAAATTTAAAAGAACAGTTAATTATTGGAGCTTGCCCTACTATTCTCATCTTCTAATTATCGTCTTTTCATAATCGTGATTGTCCACCACTTAAATTTCTATGTTTGTGGAATTGTGATTCATGACGTTGTTACGTGCGTGCGATAACTTTACGTCCGTTTGCAACACCTAGGTCGTTTGTCGTTAAATTTATTCCGGGAGTTTCATTTCGCGCCACAATAGTTAGAGGGATCGCACGAATTATTGCTTAAAATCTACAGCCCTAGTTTTAGTTTACATCAAATATCCATCACTTGAAGGGCAACCTTCTCACAAGGTCGAAATCTTGAAACCGTGCCTAGAGATTTTTGATAGAATCCATAATACCTCATCAGTGGGACGACCCTGCCATTGAATGATACATTGCTCTACCTCTTATTCGTCTCCGACTATGGTGTAGATAGAAAACACGTAAGTATGGTAGAGTAGGTGACATCAATTCCAAGTGCCTCGACTAGAGATGGTTCAATAAGGTGAACCCCTTTAAGTCACTTGGACTGAGATACATGAAAAATCAATTTATCCAACTCTTTGGAGGTAGTTGAAAGCAATAGGACACATCATCAACACACTTTCCCTTGAGAAATGACCCATACTATTGAGCCTAGAACTTGGGGTGCATTTGATGAGTGATCGAATTCTGACGATGAGGGCGGGTCTTCATTATGACGAAGTCACTTACGAAAGATCTAGCGAAACAATGTCTATTGGCCTTGCACATCATCTATTTTTAATCACAATTTAGTCCAAATTTTAGTTTCCTCGGGTCTTCGTCTCTGTCTGCGAGGTTATGTAATGAAGCTTCTACGCAACATTCCCCAAGCATGTGTTGGACTGTCAAGGGTGATGGTTAGATGCAAGTATTTTTGAAATGGTGTCGTGGTTGTTGTGGAATTGTACCGAGTGTTCTACCAAAACTACGACCATGCCCAATAACACTAATGTTTTGAGCGAAGCGTCAATGTAGGCTTCACACAACAATTTAATACCTTGGTTTGTTCGTTTTTCATGGGATGATATGCAATTTTAAGTTGCAATTTGATCTCATGCAATTTGAAAAGTTCTCTCTAGATAGATTTGATGAAGATATGGTCTTGATTACTAACGATATAGTGAGGGAACTCATGAAGTCCGGTGGTCTTGCACGTGAAGACCTGCGAAATGAAAGCGGTAGTGTAAGGTTGTTTCACTTGAATTAAATGCTCATATTTGGACAAGCGATCAACCACTACAAAAAAGTTGTCGAAGCCGTGAGAGCTGGGCTACATATTGATGAAATCCATTGGGAAGAAATTAGAAGGGCTTGGAGCAACCCAACTGGAGTTAGCACCTCATACTTAGGCTCTGTATAGATCTACTGTTTATGGGTGGTGTGCAACTGTTCTTGAAGGCGTCAAGCCAAACGGCCTCAAATGAGACTTACATTGGCCACAATCAAAGTTCTAAAACGACAATTCGAGACCTATCCACTCCGCGGAATGGTTATCATGCTCTCAGTGACAAAACAACAATGATGTCATAAAAATGCAAAAAAATAAAGGATAAGCGCACCTTAGTCTCAAGATGAAGGTTTACTCGTTAAACAATCACGAACCTAGCTTGACGACCACAATTAACTAAATAAAGGACATTTTTAGTAGAAGAATGGTTAATAAATTCATCACGGACTCCAACATCAAAAGTTTGGAGGCTTTGGAAAATGGTAGCAAAACTATTTTCTGCCTCAACATTAGTAATTTTTACGTTCTTCGTTTTGACATTACCAGCAACAGTCTTTAGTACATTCTTGCTCAACCACATTGCTAATACCAACAATTGCTACCAAATTAGACTCATGAGCAGCCTAGGAAGATATTTAACCACGTTTTTTTGTGATGTCTTGACATGAGCCTCTCGAGGCTACCGATGGAGTAGCATGTATAATCTTTATTTTATGGTAACTGACATGCATTTTAATTGATTTTGTGGCTTTACTTACATTCATGTTTGTCTAATTTACTCCGAGTTCATTAGTTTTTCAATTATATCTTCTTTTGTCATTTACTATCTTGTATGGTTCATGAATGACCCACCATATTTATGTTGTGATGTTATGATTGACGATGTGCATATGCTTGTTATGTTAATTTTAATTCCATCGAGCTCAAATGCAATTTTGGCGAATTTCCATGTACTTGTTTCATTATTGTTGATTATCTCAAGAAGTAAGTGGATTTTTTGTGCGTAGTGATGTAGGACGAAAGTGCCTTAGTGATGATGATAAGTAGAAGAATAAAAATATTATTCAGTTCTTTCTTAAAAAAATGTGTTAACATAGTCTGCGGAGGAAAATATAATACATATTTATTATCAGGTTTACTATCACAATACCTTTATATTGGTTCCATTTAACACGTGCATAATACCACATTACTCATAATAATAATATATATTCAATTCCTATCTCAAGCTGTGAAAAAAATATTGATCATTCTTAACTTGAATATGCCAGCAACAAACAAATGAGGTTGGTTTTATCATTAATACATAAGAATGAGCTTGTTTTTTATCATTAATACATAAAAAATATCAATCATTCCAAATTATCCTTAATAAAATTGTCCACTTCTACTTGCTTGGTTTTATCATGTTGAATGGTTTGGGGAATTTGGATAGGTGATTTGCTATCACAATACATAAGAATGAGCTTGTCTTCAAGGAGCCCAAGGTCTTGGAGGATGAATCTCAACCATAGGCCTTGTGACATATCCTATCTTCATCTTTGTCTTCATTAATCTTATGATTTCAATTGGAATTTCCACTTCTGCGCATCCGTGCATTCTGGTTTCCTTTTGAAGATCTTTGACATACTGCCGTTGAGAGAAAATATTCCTTGATTTGATCTTTGGTATTCCTTATAGTATGATTTTAAGGCACTTTTCTATTTTTATCATTATTTTATAGTTACAGAAGTAGTATGCTTATCTATATACTAAGTCTTTAAACTATTTTCAAGGTCTTCAAACTTATCACATTTAAATATCACTTGATCAACATGTAATGATGAATGACAGAATTTCACTTTCACACTAATTTAAACTCTCTATTTTTTGTATTGTTAGTCCAAAGTATTTTACCTTCTAAAAATTTCTTCATTGTTGTAACATTTATTTGTTTCAGAGGTCTCACCAATTGGGGATATGCTATTCAAATATTATAAACCAAGTTCTCTCTCATTGATTATCTTTTATTGACATATTCATGCCATTAGAAAATTGAACTTCAATCGTTAATAATTTTACCTAATTAAGAACTTGTAGACTAGTCCACATTTTAATTCTCTACTTAGTCGTCCAGTATACATCAGCGAAACTATGCCTTAATTTTTGAAATGATTTCAAATTTGATGTATGCTTAAAGAATAAGAATATTCTTATTTGTTGGCCAAGCTCAATTTTTTTGAAGTTGATTTTAGTTAAATGTACTAACTAAAATTTCGAAATTACCATATATGGAAATAATTTAATTCTAATATCTACAAACGCAAGTTTATTAATCTTGGAGTTTTGTTAAAGATATACTTCTAACATTGAAGGTATGTCATATCGCAGAGTGTCTAAAGAAAATCATGTCCTAAAGTTTGCTGAAGACCATTTTAGCATAAGTTTGGATACGTTAAATGAAGCTTCTTTCCCATAAGCTCTATGTTGTATATATATTTTGTAGGAAAGAACAAAAGCTTGTATCTTTCATGTATTGTATACAAAAGGAGAGTACATATTTATAGGAGAGAGAAGAGAGAGAGAAATCCTATACACAATGTGGGACTAAGGAAAAATAGAAGAGAAGTAAACGGGCCACTAAATGGGCCAAACCTATGGGCTATTTCAACACTCCCCCGCAAGATGGAGCGTACAAATCGTATGCACCAAGCTTGGATAAACATTGATAGAAGAGGGTACTGGACAGTGCCTTTGTAAGGACATCCACAACTTGTTCAGTACCAGGGACATGTTTTAGCTCGATCTTCTTCATTTGTACTTTCTCCCGGATAAAATGGCAGTCGACCTCGATATGCTTGGTTCTTTCGTGGAAGACCGGGTTCTTGGCAATATGTATCGCAGCCTGACTGTCGCAAAGTAGAAGAGCAGGAGCAGGAAGTTTTACCCCAAGATCCGTGAGAAGGCTCTCAAGCCATGTAAGTTCAGAGACCACAGATGCCATTGCCCTGTATTCTGCTTCTGCTGAGGAGCGCGCAACCACTGCTTGTTTCTTGCTACGCCAGGTAATCAAATGTCCTCCGAAGTACGTACAAAAGCCACTGGTTGACCGACGATCATCCAGAGAGCCGGCATAGTCAGCATCAGAGTATGCCACCAGTGTTGGAGTTGAGGATGAGGTCTTGTATACCAAGCCTTGACCAGGAGCCGCTTTTAGATATCGGAGAATCCGTTCCACAGCCTGAAGATGAGAGGAACGAGGGGCGTGCATGTAACGGCTGACAATACCGATAGCGAAGGAGATATCTGGTCTTGTAACAGTCAGATAGATCAATTTTCCAACCAGACGGCGATAATATTCCGGGTTCTGAAGCAAGAGATCAGAGTCAGAGGACTGAGCACAAATCTTGTGATTTGCGTCCATTGGAGTATTGATGGGTTTGCAGCCGGAGTAGCCTGCATCATGAAGAAGGTCGAGGCAATACTTTCTCTGAGATAGAATAAGGCCATCAGGTCGCCTGGCTACCTCCAGGCCCAGGAAGTAATGAAGGTTCCCCAGATCTTTTGTTTGGAACACAAAGCTGAGTTGTTGTTTGATCGCATGGATACCTTTTGAGTCGCTGCCTGTGATAATGATATCATCCACATAGACAAGAAGGAGAACGGTGCCTGTTGCCTGGTGGCGAGTAAACGGGGAGAAGTCAGCCGAGCTCCGAGTAAACCCTGCTTCACGAAGGACCTTGCTGAGCTTGTCGAACCATGCTCGAGGAGACTGTTTGAGACCATAGAGAGATCGCAAAAGATGATAGACTTTCGGGGTCCGAGACTCCCCCGTGGTCTCAAACCCGGGCGGCTGCTGCATGTACACTGTTTCAGTGAGATCACCGTTTAAGAAGGCGTTCTTAATATCCAGTTGATGTAAGGTCCATTGGCGGTGCACGACAACGGAGAGAAGAACCCGTACTTTGTTCAGTTTGGCGACGGGAGAGAAGGTTTCGTCGTAGTCCAAACCTTGTTGCTGGGTGTAGCTGCGAGCCACCAGGCGAGCTTTTAAGCGGTCAATGGTCCCATCCGCAGCATGCTTGATGACAAAGACCCATTTGCAACCAACAGTTTTTTGGCCAGGGGGAAGATCCACCAGTTGCCAGGTCTGGTTTGCCCACAACGCGGCCATTTCTTCTTCCATGGCGGCACGCCAGCCAGGATGTTGAAGAGCCTCCTGCACAGAGTTAGAAACTGCAACCGACGATAAAGAAGTGGCCAGTGTATGAAGTGGAGGGGAGAGACGATGCAGGGATACGTAGCTCGCCATTGGATGAGCGGTGGACTCTGTTACCAGATCAGCAGGACTTGGAGCACCAGAGGACGAGGACGACTGCGCAGAGGCAACGGGGCGGGAGTTGCGACGGGAATAGACCTGGATAAGAGGTGGCCGACAGGGAGGCGGAGTAGGGAGTGGTTGTGGTAGAGGTGTTGGAGGAGGTGTGTTAACCGGGAGGATGGGCCGCATGACAGGTTGTGGGAGAGTAGGTGCTGGAGAATGTGTTTCTGGAGCTGGAAAGAATGGCAGGTCTTCTCGGAAGATTACGTCAGCGGACACCGAAATTTTCCGAGTGAGAGGAGAATAACAGACGTAGTCTTTCTGTGTATGGGAGTAGCCAACAAACATTTGCTTAGTCGCTCTGGGATCTAGTTTGTCCGTAGATGGTCCCAAGGAGTGAACGTAACACGTACACCCGAAGATTCGAGGTGTGAGAGGGAAGGCAGGAGTAGATGGAAAGAGAAGACTGAACGGACTGGCATTGTTGAGTACGGAGGAGGGGAGGCGGTTGATAATGAAGCAGGCGGTAGAGATCGCAAAGTTCCAATAGATCTTCGGAACGTTCATGTGAATCATGATCGAGCGGGCCATATTAAGGAGATGTCGGTTCTTTCGTTCGGCCACACCGTTTTGTTGAGGGGTGTAGGCACATGAGGTTTGATGAATAATCCCGAATTCTGAGCATAAGCTCGAAAACTCATTGCCGGTGTATTCGCGAGCATTATCGGTGCGTGGCGTTTTGACGGTGGTGGAGAAGTGAGTGCGGGTTTCAAGGATAAATGCCTTAAACACACGAGGTAATTTAGAGCGTTCGCGAAGTAAGTATAGCCATGTTGTGCGGGAGTAATCATCAATAAAAGTAATGAATAACGGAATCCAGAGATACTACAAATTTTATAGGGACCCCAGATATCTGAATGAATAAGATCAAAAGGAGCGGAGCTCCGAGTACAATTGGCAGGAAAAGATGAACGCGGCTGTTTGCCGAAAATACATGATTCACATTGAAATGCATGAAAAGATACATCAGGTAGTGCCTTCTTGAGGATGGGGAGGGGAGCATGGCCGAGACGCTGATGCCAGTCAGCAGAAGAGACAGAGGCGAGGATGGTGGGAGAATCGTCGAGAAGGTAAAGCCCGTTGCGCAGCTGCCCTTTACCAATGGTAGTCCCCGTCCGTCGATCCTGTATCAGAAAAGAAGAACGTGAAAAAGTGACAGAGCAATCCAAATCAGTAGTTAGACGGCTAACAGAGAGTAAGTTAAACGGGGAGCCCGGAACATGGAGTGCCGAGCGGAGAGAGATGGATGGGCTGACAGATAGGTCAGCTGAGCCGGACACAGAGACAGTCGCTTCATTGGCCACAGCGATATATTTTGGATGAGGAGCACCCGAATATGTTGGTGGTGGAAGAGAGGTGATATGATGAGTGGCACCCGAATCCACTATCCAGCGAGGACTAGTGGAGAGACAAACGATACCTGGGCTGGATACGGAGGCGACTGAGGCAGGTGGAGTCATCATCCCTTGGAGTTGCTGGAACTGTAGGCGGAGTGCCTCAAGATCGGCACGAGAGACCGAGGAGCTATCTTCAACGACTGCTGCAGTCGGTCGTGGAGTAGGAGGATTGCCCGTCTTCCGAAAGCAGGTGGACTCATAATGGCCATCACGACCATAGAAGGAGCACTTCGGCCGTCCTCGTCCACCACGACCCCTTCCACGGTGGGTAGACCGACCTCCTCGGCTAGAAGGAGGAGGAAACGAAGGAGCAGGGACATTTTGGAGAAGAGCCGGTGAGGGAGGAGCAAGAGCCTCCGGAGGTTGTGATACTTTGAGTAGCATGGAGCAGACAGTCGATAAGGATGGAGTGGGAGTCGAAGCCAGGACTTGTGCCCGAATACTCAGAAGATGTGGAGGAACACGGGCCATTAACAGCTCAATGCAGACGGCCTCTCTTTGCGCGCGCTGAGTAGCTAGATCAGAGGTGGGCGGCTGGTGTTGAAGCCACGCTTCGGAGAGTGACTTGACCCGAGCGACAACAGAGGTAATGTTTGGTCCACTGGTGTCCAGAGCCTGAAGATCAGTGATAATGTCGAAGAGACTTTGAAGACTGTCCTTGCCGGAGTATAAAGAGTGGAGCTCGTCCCACATCCCTTTGGCCGTGGGCAGGTACATGACCATTTCATATGGTTCGCCCTCCAAAGAGTTAAGGATCCAGGTCTGGACCCGACCATCAGTCTTGAGCCACTCAGGAGGTGTAGTCGCCAGGGGATCATCGGTAAGATGAGCGAGAAGACCCTTGGCCTGGAGGACCCGACGGATTGAGTGACCCCAAGGAATGAAGTTTTTCTTCCCGGAGAGGGAGATAGTAGTAATTCGCAGCTCATCACGGAGCTCACTAGGAGTGTGCAGATTACTCCCGCTCACGGGAGTGTGCTGTTGGGCGGCCTCAGTAGGCAAAGTCGAGGAGTTCGCAGATGAGCCCATTAGAGAGAGCGGCGGTCTGAAGAGAAGAGAGCAAGCCGGCAGGAAGGAGAGCTAGACCGCAGGAGAGAGCTTGCTGCTGGAGATCGCTTGAGGGAGATCGCTGGTAGAGGCAGCGGTAGGGAGAAGATCGCTGCTGAGATCGCTTGCTGCTGGAGAGCCAATTGCGGAAGAGAGACCGCCAGAGAGATCACTGCGAGCAGACTGTGCGAGAATACCGCTCTAGATCGCTGCAAACAGACTGATGATCGCTACTAGATCGCGCTGGAGATTGCTGCTATGAGATCGCTACTAGATCGCTGCGGAGATAGCAAGATAGGAACTCGACAGAGAGCCAATGGCGAGCTGAGGAGGTCGCACGAGCAGCAAAGGAGATCGCAGCGGGAGATCAGCAGGAGACCGCAGCGACCTGAGAGATCGGCAGCGGGAGGTCGCAGGAGGAGGCGCTGAGGAGGTCGCACGAGCCAATGGGAGTGTTGCTTGTTTGCTAGTCGTTGGAGACCGCGCGAGCAGGGCGATAGCGCTGAGGAGAGGAGACCGCAGCGTGCTGCGATCAGGAGGAGAGAACGCCGCAGATGGAGAGACCGTCGGAGAAGGAGCTGGCTGCAAGAGGCGGGACCCACCTGTCAGAGGGCTATAAGAGAGGTAGAACCACCGTCGTTGGAGAGAGGCAGGGCAGGGTGGGGCTGGTGCGGTCACAAAAAAGGAAGGTCGCACAGGGCGTGCGGTCGGAAAAGAAAAGGAGCGTGCGATCACAAAATTAGGAGGCCGAAAATTCTGGAACCTGGCTCTGATACCATGTAGGAAAGAACAAAAGCTTGTATCTTTCATGTATTGTATACAAAAGGAGAGTACATATTTATAGGAGAGAGAAGAGAGTGAAATCCTATACACAATGTGAGACTAATGAAAAATAGAAGAGAAGTAAACGGGCCACTAAATGGGCCAAACCTATGGGCTATTTCAACATATTTAAATATATATATGTGTGTGTGTGTGTGTGTGTGTGTGTGTAAAAAGTTAATCAATATACAATTTAGAATATTATGCATTTTCCCACTGGTTAAAACTTTGCTGTCTCTTGCTTTATATGCACCTAGAAATGATAAAGAATATTGAAGCTTGGTTTGTTGCATCCTTGCAATCTATAATGGACATAACCAAATTTATTTATGTTTATTTGATTATCATCAAAACTAGGGATTATACATCTATGAGAACCTTCAGAGAGTAGCAATGCAGAATGATCCTGAGCTTGTGATGAGGGTATTCTAAATGCAACTAAAGAAAGAGCTAAATGTCATCTAACAATATTTAAATACTGATGTTGAATTTCTTTATGCATTAAAAGTTTTAGTGTTTTTTTTGGGTCTCCTGTTTGCTAGATTACTCAAATGTAAATAATTGCAATTATGTTCCAGTTTGATGTCTATTTTTTTAATTAACAGTGGGCATTCTTTATACATTGTAGTTTTCTTTAGTTAAATGTACTAACTAAAATTTCGAAGTTACCATATATGGAAATAATTTAATTCTAATATCTACAAACGCAAGTTTATTAATCTTGGAGTTTTGTTAAAGATATACTTCTAACCTTGAAGGTATGTCATATCGCAGAGTGTCTAAAGAAAATCATGTCCTAAAGTTTGCTGAAGACCATTTTAGCATAAGTTTGGATACGTTAAATGAAGCTTCTTTCCCATAAGCTCTATGTTGTATATATATTTAAAAATATATATATATTTATATATATATGTGTGTGTGTGTAAAAAGTTAATCAATATACAATTTAGAATATTATGCACCTAGAAATGAGAAAGAATATTGAAGCTTGGCTTGTTGCATCCTTGCAATCTATAATGGACATAACCAAATTTACTTATGTTTATTTGATTATCATCAAAACTAGGGATTATACATCTATGAGAACCTTCAGAGAGTAGCAATGCAGAATGATCCTGAGCTTGTGATGAGGGTATTCTAAATGCAACTAAAGAAAGAGCTAAATGTCATCTAACAATGTTTAAATACTGATGTTGAATTTCTTTATGCATTAAAAGTTTTAGTGTTTTTTTTTTGGGTCTCCTGTTTGCTAGATTACTCGAATGTAAATAATTGCAATTATGTTCCAGTTTGAAGCCTATTTTTTTAATTAACAGTGGGCATTCTTTATACATTGTAGTAGTTTCCTTTATTTCTAAGGTGCTGCATGTTCGATTGAATGATATTTTGTACTTTGCAGACTTGGAGGTTGAATATAAAAGCTTTGGAGCTTGTTAGGAAATTGCAATGGCCATTTTACTCCAAATTCAAAATATGTGATTCAGATTTTTTTGACTGCCAAGTAAATGTTTGTATCCATGTAGAGTGGTATCTACCTTTGTAATTTCTTCTGTTATTTTAACCATCCAACACAATTTATTTGGGTTGTGTAGTTATCATGTAGAGTGGTATCTACCTTTGTAATTTCTTCTGTTTTTTTAACCATCCAACACAAATTTTTTGGGTTGTGTAGTTATTTTAAGGAAAAACATCAATTTGAAATTAATGAAGAAAGTCACTTAATTGAAGCTTCATTATATTTTTAAAGAACAGTTTACATATGTTCTTTTATGTGCTATTTTATGCTGGAAGTAGGAGCTATGTTTTTGTCTCAGCCACATCATTTTTGATAGTGTAAGTAGTGTGGAAATAGGAGCTATGCACTTGACTTACTGTTGAGTGAATGTATACAATATCTTCTTTTTTCTCAGAAATAACCTGTTATTTTCAAAACTAGCTTTTTAGATTTACAATACAGGTACTAACATCACATTAAACTTGAATTTTCTTTGAAATTTGCACATTATTCTTCATCTTATTGCTTGTCCTATTATGCATGCCCGTTTTGTGTTTTTTTGGGTGTTTTGTAGTTTCAAAATTTCTATTTTCACAACTAACTTTTAGCTGTTCCTATAAATGTAGGGGTTAGAGCATGGCCAGATGACTGAGCTGAACTTACGGACAATTCGAGTTTTGGCCGAAACTTTCGTTGAAAATCCGCTGGATCATATGGAGTGGCTAGTTGGATGTAGCAAGCAAAATCAACTGGCAAAATGTTTGTTCTTCTTCATCCTTCTTCAGGCTTTGGTTTCTTGCAAAGAAGGTATGCCCTGCACCTTCTGTACATTTGATTTATTGTTTGCATTATTCTTCTATTATATCTACTTCTTTTGATGTTTAACGTTATCCATAGATATCCGCTCTTTAGAATTATCATTTTTTAATTTTCCATTATATTATTTTTGTGAAGGGGAGCCTTGGCACACCGGTTGAGGTGTTGCCGTATGACCTTGAGGTCACGGGTTCGAGTCCTGGAAGCAGCCTCTTGCAAAAATGCAGGGTAAGGTTTGCCTACATTTCACGCTTGTGGTGGGACCCTTCCCGGACCCTCGCTGCGCGGGGATGCTTTGGGCACCGGGCTGCCCCACCCTTTCCATTATTTTATCTTCGTCTAAGGCATTAAAACCTTAGCTATATAAATCATCTCGAACAACTTTCATCTAATTTAACCTTAGGCCTACCTATTTTTCTGCATAATCCTTAGGATTCGAGTGAAATGGCGTGCTCTGCAGCAGGAATGAGCATCGCGTGACGTGTCTACGAAGGAACGATCGTCGTGGTCCTTGGAAGTTGGTCCACCTATTGTCAGTTATGAACTCAGAGCTTCGTCGTTACCAGCAGGAAGCTGTGACGTCTGTGTCATGACTAGAAGGAGAGGAATTCCACGATCGCGCTCACGTCACAAATAAGATCTCTCAACCGAAGGAGAGGAATGCTATGCCGGGAACTCCCCGTTCGCGGAGGGTCCAGTTGTTGTTCGACACAGAGAGGGACGTTGCGTTGGGTCGCTGTGTTGGTTGGAGTGGAGATGAAGTTTGGCTCTGATACCAAGTTGTTAAGGACTTCCCAGTAGCATAACCGAAGGGGGATGAAGAGGAATAGGGGATCCTGGCTCAACCCTAACTTGAGGAGGAGGAGAAGAGGAGTAGAACTAACAAAGAGATTAAAGAGAATAAATTCATTGCTTGCCCATCTCATGACCCACGGGGTCCTTAAATAAATGATACATCATGTAAACATAAGACAAAGATGCGGGATGCACTGACACAATCATACAGAAAAAGCTTGATTTTCATAACAACTCTAATTAAACATTAATAAGATATACATACAATTAATGGATACCGGATAGTGGGCCCATTGCATATCTTAACCTATGTTTATAGTATCTTATCTTCAATATGCCACTTGTATTATTCCTTTCTACAGAATCACTCCTTAATTTTTTGTCATAGTTTTGCTCTGCTTCCATCTTAGCTTTCTCATTTTCCCCCTACCTTTCTCCTTTCACTAGTTATTGTTTTCATTAAAAATTTGATGAGTGATTTGAAACCTCTTTTTGCTGGTGAAATTATTTATCTTAGTTTTCCTCCATTGAAAATTTTGAAACTTGATGGTGCTTGTGTTTGGAACTCAAAACTTATATGCTAGGGCATCTGAATCATTTGGTAAGGCTTTACATCTGGTTTTTCTCGCTTCAATATTTCTTGGCACTTCCATGGCTTCTTTTCATTTGCTCCTAGATATTCATTGAGAATTTATTGGGACCTAATTATTGAGTTGTTACCATGAATTAAGCATTTCTTCAAGTTGGCTTTAGTTGGTAAATCATGTATTGAGGATTCATGATTGGAAAGTTCATTAGGTAGCTTGACGAATGGGCGAGCATGATTTTAGACCCAGTGTTGAATTATTTTTTGACTAAATGAATCGAATAAAATTTCATCTTCATTTCTTTTCTTTGGTAAAGTTTACGCAACTTCAAATTTCCTTAAGCAAGCATGTTGACTTAGTTGTATGCAGTGTTGATTGACGCCTTGTTGTAACAGTGTGATCTGATATACTTTGCTGCCGTCATGAGATTAAGTCTCTTTTTTGATTCATAATCATAAACCTTTACAAATACTTTTTCCCTTAGTCTGAACTTGACCTCTACACTAGAAATGACCACTACATTTTGTTTCTTGTTTTGCTAAATTACTAGATTTCTACTAACAAATGTGCAATATGTAGTAGTTGAACATGTTGTTTCATTTGGTATGTATTTCCTTTGGGTAGCTTCTTGGTGATTAGTCTTTGGGGGAAACATTTATGTGAGCATGCATGTTATGAAGTATAAATTTACACGTGAGGTTTTTGTAATTTCAAAAGATGGAGGGGTGAAACCTGTAATTTACCAAACTGACAGAGGATTGTTGGATCTGGAGTGGTGTACCAGATTATTTGTAAGATCTATGACACTTTTGTTGTCACATTTTAGATCAATATTTTTGAGATGAAAACCAAAATCCTCTAGAGTTTGGCTCATCCATAAAACTTGTGCACAACAGCTCCCAAGTGCGATGTATTCGATCAACGTGGTGGAGAGAGCAATCGAAGATTATTTCCTACTAGACTATGCAACTAATGAGGGTCCTAAAAAGTGGCAAGTACCGCTAGTGCTTTTTCGATCTAGTGAGCATCCGGCGTAATCCGAATCGGAATAGCTGTGTAGTGTAAATGAGTCATTGTGCGGGTACCATAATCCTAATCTAGATGACCCAAGTAGATATCTAAAAATACGTTTTACCACTTTTAAATGAGATTCTTTTGGATTGGCTTGAAAGTGAGCACATAAACATACGACAAACATTATATCTGGTCTAGATGCACTTAGGTAAAAAAGAGATCCGATCATACCTCTATATAAAGTTTGATCAATAGAAATTTCCGATTCATCTTTTCCTAGTTTTAATGAAACACTCGTAGGTGTAGAAGCTTGTTTAAGATTTTATAATCCAAACCGTTTAAGCATATCATGAACATATTTTGTTTGGCAAATAAAAGTACCATTATTTTGTTGTGAAATTTGAAAACCAAGAAAATAAGAAAATTCTCCTACTAGGCTCATTTCAAATTCATTTTTCATTTTTAAGTCTACTTCATTACACAACTCTTCATTAGTGGCTCTAAAAATTATATCATCAACATATATTTGTAAAATAATTAAATCGTTATTATTGTGCTTAATGTAGAGTGTGTTGTCAGCACTTCCCATGACATAACCGTTCTTTAACAAAAATGATGTAAGTCTTTCATATCATGCACGGGACGCTTGTTTTAAACCATAATGCGCCTTTTCTAATTTATAAACATGATTTGGAAATTTTCATTTATAAAACCGGGGGGTTGTTTTACATAAATTTCTTCTTTTATAATCCGTTTAACAAACACTTTTAACATCCATTTAAAATAATTTTATTCTTTTAAAACTTGCAAAAGCTAGAAAAATTCATATAGATTCTAAGCGAGCAACGAGTGCAAAAGTTTCATCAAAATCTACCCCCTCGATTTGAGAAAAACCTTGAGCGACTAAGCGAGCTTTATTCCTTGTAATTTATTTTTAAAAACCCATTTTACGCCAACACCGACATGATTAGATGGACGTTCTACTAGTTTCAGACTTTATTTCTTTCAAATTGATCTAACTATTCATTCATAGCCAAAAATCAAAATTCATCATTTAAAGCAGTTGAAACATTTTTTGGTTCAATTTCAGAAACAAAACAAATATTCAAATAAGTTTCATGAAGAGAAGATTGAGTTCTTACCCCAATAGATGTTTCCCCAATTACTAGTTCGTTTGGATGATTCTTTGAGAAGTTTAAGATGCTTGGAGACACATATTCATCTTCCTTGGCCTCCTCCTCCTTCTCTTTGGAAGGTTCCTCTTTGTCGTGCTCCAGAGGTGGTAAGAGTTCATCATTTGTATCTGACCTGTAGGAAGTTTTTCTACACAAGGAATAAATTCATCAAATTTTACATTAATAGACTCTTCAACCTTACTAGTTCTTTTGTTAAATATTCTATGAACTTTACTAGTTGAAGAGTATCCAAGAAATATTCCTTCATCATATTTTTCATCAAACTTCTCTAAGGCATCTTTTGTATTTAGAATAAAGCATTTATAACCAAAGACTTTAAAATATGATACGTTAGGTTTCTTTTGAAAATATAGTTCATACGGTGTGAGATTTAAAGTTGGACGATGCATGACTCTATTCATTACATAACATGATGTGCTTACGGCTTCGACCCAAAAAGACTTAGGTAATTTATACTCAGATAACATAGTATGTGCTAGTTCTTGAATTGTCATATTCTTTCATTCTACAACACCGTTTTGTTGAGGTGTGCGAGGAGCAGAGAACTCATGCTTAATACCTGACATTTCGCAAAAAGAATTAAAATTTTCATTTTCAAATTCTCTTCCATGATCTGAGCGAATGCATTTTATTTTTAAATATAGTTCATTTTGAATACAAGTACATAATTTTGATAATTCGCAAAACGCACCAGATTTGGAAGATAGAAATAAAGTTCAACAATATCTAGAAAAATCATCTATTAGAACATAATTATATATTCTACCACCAAGACTTGTGGTACTAACGGGACAAAAAAGATCCATATGAAGTAATTGCAAAGGTCTTGTAGTAGAAATTTCGTTTATTACTTTTAAAAGAGGATTTTGTAGATTTTTCTTTTTGGCATGGAAAACATAGTGAAGATACATTTCCATTTAATCTAGGCAATCCTCTTATCAATTACTTTTTGGCTAGTTTTAAAATGAGCTTTGTACCAGCGTGACGCAAACGTCTATGTCATAGTTCTAACTCGTCATTTTTTGTTATAAAACATTTTATAGATGATTTGGAAAGATAATGAAAGGAAAACTATATATACGTTGTGATTTCTAGGTGCAATTAGTAAAACATCTTTTGTGTTAGTATAAAATATTTTGCAAAGATTCGTAGATGACTCAAATAAAACATCTAATTCTTTATCACATAATTAACTAATAGATATTAAGTTATGTTTTAAACCTTTTACATAAAGAACATTAGAAATAGTAAAAGATTCGTTACCCACTGCACCGACTCTCATGATCCTTCCTTTACCGTTATCTCCAAAAGTAACGATTCCTCCCTTCTTCTTTTCTAGGCTAAGGAACTTTGCATTGTTGTCCGTCATGTGCTTGGAGCAGCCCGTGTCCAAGTACTATACGTACTCCTTGTCCTTAGCCTGTTTGCAAATCTAGAAATAAGATGAGAGTAAAGATCCGGATACCCAAACGGTACCACCCATAGAATAAGTGAATGCCTTAGGTACCCAGATTTGCTTTGGAGATCCTTGTTTTAATTTCCTGCAAGAGCTAGACGTGTGTCCAAACCTATGACAGTTTGCACACGATATAAAGGGGGTTGAGACCCTTTCCTGGAATTTTACATTGCTCTTACTGGAAGAAGCTTGTTTTTTGGAATAAACAAGAGATTCTTTATATGAGGGGCTACCGCCGGCGTTAGTGACTAGCGTCGGGCGGTAGTTGTCACTTTGATATCCGAGTCCAAATTTTCCAGAACCATAACACTGGTTCCTCAAAATCATGTCCAGAGATTTTTGACCGATTCCAAATTTTTTGATGGCCATATTGAGGTCATGAGTTTGTTTTTTGAGAGATGAGTTTTCTTTTACAAGCATGACACATTTATTTTCAAAACATTTTCTGTTATTTTCAATTTTTAAGAGAGAGGTTTTTAGTTTTCTCTCTAAGTCCCCCTTTTCTCTTGTAAGAGTTTTGATTTGAGAGAGGGCCTTAGAAAGAGAAACTTCAAAATCTGTTGCCTTACATAAGGAGTGTTCACACTCTTGGCATGAAACCTTTCTCTTTTTTAAAGGAATTATATTTTTAGTAAGTTTATGATTTTCTTTGATAAGAGATTCATTTTCATGATTTAAAATAATACTATCTTTTATACGTTTATCATAGACTTTACAGGTTTGAACAAATTCATTATAAAGTTCTTCGAAGGTGGGAGGAATTACCTCAGTGTCACTAAGAACACTGGTGTCGTCATCGTTGCCTTTTGCCATGAAGCATACGTTTGCTTCCTCCTCGTCGCTTGACTCAGATCCGCTTGATTCTTCAGAGGAAGAATCATCCCATGTTGCGGCTTTCAACACCTTTTTCTGCTTCCCTTTGTATCGTTATTCCTTTTGCTCCTTTTGATACTTTGGGCACTAGCTCCGAATGTGCCCGGTCTTCCTGCAGTGAAATCACTCCGGTGGTGGTCTTTCATCTTCATCGTCACTTTCCTTTTCTTTCTTTGAAGAAGAGGAAGACCCTTTTAGTCGTGCATCCTTCTGGAAGTATTTCCGGAAGGTGTTCCTTCTATCTGGATCTTTAATGAATTTTCTGAAGTTCTTTACCAGGAGACCTTCTTCATCTTCGTTGCTCTCCTTCTTTGACTTCAGTGCCAACGCCTTCTTCTTTGGCTCCTTGTTGTATTCGTCATGTTGAATCTGAAGTTCTACCTCATGGGTTTTGAGATTCCCAATGAGGTTCTCAATCTGGAGCGTTCTCAGGTTGTGTGATTCCGAGATGGCTGTCACTTTTGGATTGAACCTCAGAGGTAGAGAGCGGAGAATTTTTCTGACCAAGTCTCCATCAGAGAAGGTCTTTCCAAGAGCTTTTGAAGCGTTGATGATCTTGGTGAATCATGTATACATTGAGTTGATGTCTTCTTCAGCATCCATCCTAAACTTTTCATATTTCGACTTCAGTTGGAATAGCTTTGCATCTTTCACCTGCGATGTACCTTCATGAGTAACTTCTAATTGGTTCCAAATATCATAAGCAGTTACACATGCAGAAATTCTATTAAATTCAATTCTATTTAATGCACAATCTAAATCATTTATTGCCATAGCATTATTTTTGCACTTGAGTTTAACGTTATCATCCCATCCATTCTTGGTTTTTCTACAGTAGCCTCTCATACTACAATTGTAGGAGGAGAGTACCGAACCTCTACCATGTTCCATACTTCTTCATCTATGGTCATAAGAAAACATATCATCCTAGATTTCCAGTAGTTGAAATCTGTCCCAGTAAAAAGAGGTCTACTAACACCCTGACCCTCTGGACAAGTGAGATCATAAGACGTCATTTATTTCTGGTTGTTAGACCGTTTGGAATAACCTGGCTCAGATACCACTTGCTGGATCTGTAGGCGCCTTTAGAGGGGGGGGTGAATAAGAGGTTTAAAAACTTTTAATATATTTTATATAACTTGAAAATCTAAGATATCAAAATAGTGAAAAAACCAAACAACTCAAGTGAAATAAAATAAAGACATGATTTTATTAACTTGAAATAGTAGATTACAAAACTTGATACTTATGACGCTAAAAATCGTAGGCGAAAAAGAAACATCTCCTTTTGTTTTCTATCCCTACTCGTATCCCCACGAATCGGTGGCTTTAACCTATCCTCCCACGGATTCGGCCTCAAGCCGCTCTAGCCAATCCTCCCCCGGATACGGCTTCGAGTACCCCTAGACCCACTCTAGATCTAGTCGCCAACACGAGGCGAATTCCTCCCAAGACCTAGTCGCTAATACGAGGCGAATTTACTGAGTGATTACAAGATATATGAATTGAAATAAACAACAACAATATGAAAAACTCCCTCTAAGAAACTTCTAAAGTCGGAGATGAAAGATCGTTGTAGAATAAGCGTGGTTGAAGTGATCGTCGGTCGGATGCCGCGTGAAGAATTCCTCTTTCAGAAACCATCAGAACTTTTGGTGGGAGATCAGCTCTCGGCAGAATAAGGCTCTGGAATTTAGGCACTAGAGCTCACTCAAGGATGTGTCTCTAAAAGGAGAGAAGAGAGCTCCTTTTATAGGAGTGCGAGCTACCACCTGCGCTATCCCTACCGGTCGGATGTCGATGGTCGGGATAGCACAGGCGGTAGCTCGCACTCCTATAAAAGGAGCCCTCTTCTTTCGTTTTAGAGACACATCCTTGAGTGAGCTCTAGTGCCTAAATTCCAGAGCCTTATTTTGCCGAGAGTTGATCTCCCACCAAAAGTTCTGATAGTTTCTGAAAGAGGACTTCTTCACGCGACATCCGACCGACGATCGCGTCAACCACACTTATTCTACAACGATCTTTCACTTTCGACTTTAGAAGTTTCTTAGAGGGAGTTTTTTATATTGTTGTTGTTTATTTCAATTCATATCTCTTGTAATCACTTGGTAAATTTGCCTCGTATTGGCGACTAGGTTTTGGTAGGACTTAGGGAGGAATTCGCCTCGTGTTGGCGACTAGATCTAGAGTAGGTCTAGGGGGTGCTCGAGGCCGTATCCGAGGGAGGATTGGCTAGAGCGGCTTGAGGCCGGATCCGTGGGAGGATAGACTAAAGCCACCGGTTCGTGGGGATATGAGTCGAGATAGAAAACAAAAGGAGATGTTTCTTTTTCGCCTACGATTTCTAGCGTCATAAGAAATCAAGTTTAGTAATTTACTATTTCAAATTAATAAAATCATGTATTTATTTTATTTCACTTGAGTTGTTTGATTTTTTCACTATTTTGATCTCTTAGATTTTCAAGTCATATAAAATATATTAAAAGTTTTTAAAACCCTTATTCAACCCCCCCTCTAAGGGCGCCTACAAATCCAACAAGGATGTCCCGGTAAACGATCTAATAACTTATAATATATGTGCACATGCATAAGCTTGCATATATGCCTATCCGTGCTTGTAAATACTTATATATATGTGTACATGAATGTGTGTTAAATCTCATGTGTTTATGTGCTTCATATATCAAATCAATTTTGAGTTAAATCGATTTAACTTAATGCAAGCCATGTTTGATTATGAGAATATATAATTCATTCTCAAGTCAATTAGAAGTTTTAGTGAATTCCTTGTTTCCCTTATAACACCTGCCATGGTTTAACTCCTACACATTTGCGAATAACTCGAATATTGATATCCCTCCAACTGATGTATTGCTGTATAACTTAGTGCTTTTAGCATTCTGATTTCAGATTTTGCAAAACTCTCGAGGCTGTTTGAAGCTTGCTTTGCAGCTCTTAAAGATGAGTGGTATGAAATGTTATTTGTTGACAATGGTGTCCTTGCTGCAAAGTTTCTCAAGGAAGAGTGGTGTGAAGTGGAATCTCAGTGTACTGTTATCGTTGCTGGAGAGGTTGGTATATTGTTTTACAAGTTGCAGTCATATTTCTATTATTGTTATGATTTGTTTTTTTTACTTTAGCTTCTGAAAAAAAATATTTTCAAGACTCCATTACTGTTGTGTGGTCCATAAACAATTCTTTTAATATGCATTCACGAAGGACATATTCAACAATTCCCTAGATTTCTGTGTTGTATTTTCATTCTATAAAATTACCAATTTGAAGACAAATTCATTAATATCAAACTAATTGATTAAAAATGGAAAATTTATATTCTTAGAGTTACCAAAATGGATCCTTATATACCTAGAAAACTATTTTGATATTTTTAATAATCGAGTGGTTATGCTCTAGGCAGTTTTATTTTTGGGAAACAGTATTGGGTTACTGTAGCCTCACTTAATAATTTTATTCCCTTTCTTTCCTGTCTTCCAGTTAAACATGGAAAGATTTGATAAAGCATACACGCGATTAGCAAATCTGCTGTTGCATTCTGATGCTGACATGTTAAGTAAAAAGATACTTATTTCTGTTAATTGGTGCTTGCTGGAAAAATTTATTACAGTTGCCAGGGCTAATAAATTGGTATGTCATTCATTTGATGAATTTTCAACTTTACATTATGAACATTTGGATATCTTTTTTCTTCTTTTTTCTATCTTTTCATTTTTCTTGTGCAGTTGAAAGATCAGCAGCTTTTGCTACTCGATCAGCTGTTTCTCTTTTTTGCCGCATCAAGTTCCATTAATATTTTCAAGAAACAACTTCCTGTTGTTGTTAGGAATTGTTGCGAAGCTCCTTTTAATTTTCTGTCAAAATATTTTGTGGAAGAAGGTTAGTTGTTGACCCATCGGTCTATTTTTTTATTGTTTCTTTTCTGATTCTTTGTAAGCCATTAATGTTTCTTTTGTCCTTGCTGTCCTGTTATTTCTTGTTAATTTTTTCCTAAGTTTTTGTTATGCCATCTCTATTTTAACTACATAGCATAACCCAATGCAAATTGCATAGTAAGATACAGAACTCTGTTTTCTGTTATTTTATTGTGCGGTAAATTGAAATGATTTTGAGTTGATTTTATTCTTCAATGTCAGCACTGTTTCGTAGCTTGCGCCTTGCGAGTGCCGTCCATTTAAACCTCTTTTACTGTTATCTATTGGAGCAATTCCATAGGCTTTCTAGAAGTTCTTCATGTTAATTGTACTGCCAAGAGGTGTATTATGTTGAAATTCTGGGTACTTTGTCAGCCAATGTTATTCTTTTTGGTGGCAGATTTGGGTGAAAAAAATATATTTTTTATGCTTATGTTTGAAGAAAAGAAAATGAAAAACACCTCACCGGTAATGCACAGGAGTGTAGACGTTGAATCCTTACAGTAGTGCAGCCTCTTGACTTAGCTGAGGTTTAGTATCCCTTCTATATCTATCCCTGTAGTTATTTCTTATGGAAAGTTTACCCGGATAGTTTAACACCCTCCCATAAGCACCTATCATCCCAAGACGAGTAGAGGTCTATGAAAATTTGGACTAGACTTATCTTTAGTCAACATATCTTCCAATTGAGCATCAGAAGAAACAAATGAAGATGACTTATAGATTGAACTTTCTTTCTGATAAAATGACAATCAATTTCATTTTGGTTGGTCCTATCATCAAATATTAGATTTGACACTACATGGATGGCATACTGCTTGTCACAGGGTATGATTGTATCAGTTCACGAACATGAAGCACACGTAGTTATGGTCATGACTCAGTATTCAACTTTAGTATAGGATCAAAGAGACATGCTCTATTTTTTTCTCTCTTCCTAGATACTAAATTGCTGCCCACAAACACATTGTAGCCACTAGTAGATCTCTTGTCAATAGCAGATCTAATCGAGTCAGCATCACATTAATCTTGCACATTTAGATGTTGGTTGTTATTATAGAGGATCCTCATCAGCTTTCCTAAGATACTTGAAAATTCTCAGGATGACTTCTTAATGATGGAATTTAGGATTATTCATGAACTAACTCACAAGGTTAACAAAGGGGTTACCAGTTTTAACATTTGTGATGGTAATGTTCCGGGTCCACGACGGGGGTGACACAATAGATGCCTGTATCTTTAATTCTCGCAAAATCTTTTTTATTATTTATGCGCTATCATATTTTCTCACGTATCATGTAGCCCGAGTGATGGGCATAAATGTAATATTTTTAGAACCTTCCCGTCTGACTATATGTAAGTGAGCAAAGGGGCATTGCATGACATGGATGTAATTAACTTTTAGCCTCTCTTAGTTTCTCCTTTTATTCCTCCCACACTTGTTAAAGGCACATTTCAGGGGCGCCTAAGGCGCAAGGCTCACCAGGCTCAGAGGTTTGCGCCTTCATGCGCCTTATTTGCGCCTTTGGAACATAAAAGGCACGCCTAAGTGAGATTTTTGTTGTAAATTTTTTTTTTCAAAAATAAAGAATGAAATAATATAAGAACTCAATAATTTTTGATTGATTTAGTGTTTATTGGAAGATAATTGTGTGTTGGGACTTAGATAAGATGTAAGTGACCACATTGATTCTATTTTTTAAGAGATATAAACAATAGTAATGAATGATTAATTAGTAGAATAGATGAAAATTTTGATCTAGAAGATGAAATGATGCTAGCTGCTGATTATTTAAAATGAATGTGGTTGTGCCTTGCGTTCGTCAGGCGTGCGCCTGTTCCTTGAGCCTTGTGCCTAGGCTCCAAGACCCTTTTGCGCCTTGCGCCTTTAATAACTAAGCTTCCTCCTTAAGTTAAGGTTAGTGCTGAGTATGACTTTACTCTTCCTCTCCCTCTGCATCTCCACCATTGGGAAGGCTTGGTCAAAGAAAGGCCGTGACTCGTGAGCATCCTCTCTGGGAGTTCTTCCTATCTCGGCGAACTGCGTCAATATCAGCACGAGTGGCAGAAGGATTGTCAGCGGCAATATAAACTGTTGGGTGAGGAGGAGGACCATGCTTGCGGTAGCAGGTGGCCTCAAGATGACCATCCTTTCCGCAGAACGTACACTTAGGACGAGGTCGGCCTCCGCGCCCCCACCTCGGGAGCCTGACCGTCCTCCACGAGTAGCGGGAGGGAGATGAAGTAATGGTGCAGACGAGTGCTGGAGAAGGATCGGTGAGGGTGGTCCCGTAGTATCAGGAGGAGGTGATACTTTTAGCAACATTGAACACACATCGGAGAGTGATGGAATAGCAGCTGATGAGAGGATCTGAGCCCAAATGCTCTGTAGATGAGGCGGGACATGAGCCATCATCATGGCAATACACAATGCTTCTTTCTGAGCACGTTGGACTGCAAGATCCGTAGTTGCGTGCTGATGTTAGATCCAGGCTTCGGCCAGTGTCTTTGCCTGAGCAACGAAGGAGGTCAGGTCGGCTGCACCACCAGTGTCAAGTGTCTATAGATCCGTGATGATGTCATATAGGTGCTGGAGACTGTCCTTGCCAGAGTAGAGAGAATGGAGCTCATCCCACATTGCCTTGACCGTCTCGTGATACATGACCATTCGATAGGGTTCGCCATCAAGGGAGTTCAGGAGCCAAGTCTGAACACGACCATCGTCCCGTAGCCAGTCATCTGTAGGTGCAGAGGGAGGATCCTTATTTAGATGATGCAGAAGTCCCTTAGATTGGAGGACCCGTCTGACAGAATGCACCCATTCAACAAAATTCTTCTTTCCAGCAAGGGAGATGGTGATGATCCTTAACTCATCACGCACCTCCGGAACAGGAGCCATGCGACCTGCTAATACATATGTACTCACTAAACAATATTGATTTTTTTGAACATCCTCCATTAACAATTGCTTAGCTTGAATCAGAACTTGAAACTGGTGTGTGCAGATGGAGAGAAGACTTTTCCTTATACCGGCTGATTTGAAATGCAATCATAAGAAGGAAATGCAACCAAAAGAATTGATATCAAAACTCTTCTGCATTGGTGGAGAAGAAGGATAATCCGAGACGAAGAAGAGGTGCATGAGAGCCGCAGTCAGCATGTAAATGAAATTGCAGTTAAGAAGAGGAGGGGGAGGAGAAGAAGAAGACATAGAAGGAGAAGTTGCGTACTGGATCGACAGAGATTGATCGACGGAGAATGACAATTTTGCTGCCTGGATCGACAACGAACGAAGAATCTGCTGCGTGCTCCCTGGATGGACGACATGGGTACATTTGACAGCTCATGTTTTTTTTAAATCTTTGTTAGATCCAATGATGTGAGCACAGTCCACAAAACCAAACATTTTAGGAGGAAGTCTAAAGGAGGGTGTCTTGGGAAACATGATCTGCAAATGATATTTTCCTGTCAAATTATCTGATAACATGCTATTAATCATAAATATAGATGTAAGAAATCCCCTCCATCCACATCTAGGAAGAACCGGCATGGGTACCGGGTACAATATGTTTCTTGTACGACTGTATGATAAAATATAAAAAAAAAACTATGCGGGTACGATGAGATACAATATATATATATATCTTTGCAATATTAAAAGGGAAAAGTTGCCTTTGGTGAAACATTCGAAATTGACAAATATAGCCTTATTCTTTTTCTATAATGACTTAACATATATTATAATCTATTCCAAAGTAAAATAAAATACAATACTAATTTAAGTAATTACACTATATTCTCAAATTAAAAGTAATGATGAAAATTCATAAAATTGAAAAAAATTTAGTAGAGCTCCTATACCTACTATGATAGGTTGTCATTAGGCATGCCAACTTTATTAAAGTTGATTTGAAAAAGTAATCATGAAAATCCATCAATTTGATTTAGAAAAATAATGATGTAAAATTAATGATATATAATTTATGATGAGGATTTTTTTAACAAAAATAAAGAATGATGTATAACTATTTTCCGCATTAATTAATTAATAATGTGTTTATTTTAAACTGCATTAATTAATTGATAGGGGCGAAGCCCCGTGTATCTCACGGTTGGGGTGTTGTCGGGGTATTGTCGCGGTTGACCGTAGGGGCGGAGCCCCGTGCCTGTCACTCGCATATATATGCTTCTGTTGAGTGGATAAAGTGTACAACCTTAAGCAACGATTCTTGTGATTTGATGTTGGATGTATCGAGATTGTGCTGATGGAAGCTATCTACTGAAGGACTAGCCTAAACTATGGTTTCTAAAGCTAAAAGAAGCAAGCAACAACCTTTGAAGGCTTGACAAAATCTTGCAAGAAGCTATTGAAGCAAATTCGAGAGACAACAAAAGCAAGGTACGACCTCTAGAAGCTCGTAAGAATTTCGGAAGTAGATCCCCGAGTCGTTCACAACACAAGCAAATTAGGCACGACGATATAAAACTAGCCCATGCTCGAAGATAAAATCATAAGCTACACCTGTTTGTGGGCGCAATTGAGACAATGAAGTTGTTCTCGAGTGCATTTAGGGATAGGGACGACGCCTCGTGTCTGAAGGCTCTGCCAAAAGAAGTTCAGTGTAGGGACAGAGCCCTGGTTTTAGTTAAGGATAAGGGCGTAGTCCCATGCTTGGCGCCTCCACACAAAAAATCCAGTGTAGGGACGGAGCTCTGTTACGACCGCAGTTAGGGATAGGGGCGCAACCCGCTTGCAGACATAGTCCACAAGAGAGCATCGTGCATAGACGTTAACTTCGATACCATATTTGAAGAAAAGAAAGAGTGTAACGTTATCAGAGTGATCTTGAACTCTGAGATATCATCGAAGATGAACAAGAGTAATAGACGCCGACTCCATAAAATGATGCAACCTCTTGACCTAGCCAAGCTTGCAGAAGTCGGATGTCAGGGACACGTCGATTTGGGTTTTCATGTCGGTTTTTTATATATCGGGGGATATATCAGGGATATTTCATATATCAAGTTTTAATATTAAATTAATTATATATGTAATTAAATGTTATTTTTTTATACATGCCACAATACTAACTATTACACAACCTATTGAACTTCTAAATATTAAAAGTTATATGTAACATTTAACATATAATACTTTAATGATAGAAAATTTGTAAACTAGTAATTTTAAGAAACTTGCAACTATATATAATTTCTATGACATCATAATTTTAAAAATTTAATTTCAAACATACCTTATTCTTCATCACTTAGAGACTAATCTATAGTCGACAAAGTAGAGAGAATATGGTCATCATCTGATGAACCCTCTAGATCTGCCTCGTCCACCTCAAATAGTTTTTTCTCCCTTTCTTTGATAACTAATTGCCACTTCTTTGCTTGTAGCTAGTCTAGGAGGCCTCCTTTCATCATGATCAACTCGACTATATTGCCAATTTGCGCCCATGTCAACCCCTCTCCATGAAAGACTTATCATCACCATCTTCATTTTCATCCTCAGGATCAACATTCACCATCAACTCTTGCACATTTCCAGACTCTAAATTCTTAGCTGCCAATGGATCTCGAGATGTGTCTGAGTATTTCGACTTCAACAAAGCATTGAACTTTACAAATACTAGATCGTTCAATCTTTTGATGTCGAGTTTATTCCTCTTCTTAGAATGTATCTACAAAATTTTAAAAATACGAAATAATGTATATAATCATATAATAAGATATTTATGTTTAACTGAATAATTAAATTAATGAATACCATCTCAAAGGTGCTCCCGTTCCTCTCACAGCCAGAGGATGAAGTAGTCCGACGCAAAATCTTCATAGCCATAATTTTAAGGTGTGGCGTACAACACCGTTAAGCCTCCATCAATGCACTGTGAAAATTAAAATGATAATACAATTCAATTATACATAATACATCATTAAAAATTGAAGTTAATAAAAAAATATTAAAATGTACCTGGATTTCGGTTGGAATTTTGTATCTGTCTCTTTGTCACGTCTTTACCAAATAACCCTTGTTGATATTGGTAAAGATCAAGCTCAGCACTGATGTGATCCTGTGTAGAAGGATCTTTCCTATATATCCTTGAGAGACACTCAACAAAACCGCTCATAAATCTTCCGCCGGCCTCAATCTCCACCCGACGGGAATAATAAAAATATGGGTTTAAGTAATAACCTGCAAGGTGCAGAGGGCTGCTCATCTTCTTCTCACATCTGCTATCAATCAACTTAAATATTTGAAGATATTTGTTCTCTTGGTGATCAAGAACAACATCAACCTCTTCCCTAGCTTTTCTTATATCCCCATATAACCACCTCATAGAAGGTTTATCATCGTCGACTCTTCTCGAAACCTTCACAAATGGTGTGAATATACCAATAGTCAGCTCAACATTCGCCCAAAATCTAGCGCTCATCACTATCATTGCAGCCTACCATATGCAAGATAATTAAGTAAGAAAATAAGAAAATATTATAAAGCGTCAGTTGCAAACACATATTTTAAATGAATTGAATAAATATGCAATAGTTTTACCTGCTTTCCCCCGACACTACTGCCCAACTTTGTTGCAACCCACTTTGCAGATGTGCATAGACCTCTCAACTGATTCTTCTCTAAGGTACTCTCTAAAGATAGAAACGTTGTAGCGAATGTAGTCACACCCGGTCGAATAAGCTCATGAGAGTCCAATTCCTTCGTCGACTCTCTAAACATGTCCAGAGAGATGGTGTGACCATAGATGAAGACAAGAGAGTTGGCGGTGAAAGTGCACAATGTGCATCCGAGTAATACTCTAGAGGGGGGGGGGGGGGGTGAATAGAGATTGAAAAATATTTCTATCCTATTTGTGCACACACAATAAAAATAATAAGTGTTATGCTTCAACAATACGTAACACAGAATAAAACTAATGCTGTTAAAGTAAATCAGAAAAATTGTGAGCTATAAGGGACATCACAGAAAATTATCACACACAGAAGACACAAGATTTGTTAGAGGTTCCCAAAAATATGGGTAGTCCTCTCTTCTACCACCTGGTAGGAATGCACAACATGTGTCTGAGTCTTTTGATAAGGAGACTCTTAAGAACCAAATCTTTTTATAAGGAGATCTTGAACCGCACAGATCTTTTGATAAGGAGATCTTGAACCACTTAGATCTTTTGATAAGGAGATTTTGAACCACTGAATCCTTCGGAAGAGTGATTCTTAAAACTCTGTGCAGTTGAGGAAGCTGAAAGAAGAAAGGAGATGGAGAGGAAGAATTCTGTTCTCAGAATTCTGTAGAAGCTTTCAGCTTCAATTTTTCCCTTCAATGGATCTGCTAATGATGAACCCTTGCTTATGATTGTGATGATTTGCAAGAGTTATATTCTTCAGATCCTTATGTATATCTTTTACTTGTTATCTTGCTGCTATATGATGTTGATGAAGAAACAACTCCGTTTTCTGTCCCGAGAGAGCACTTGTTTTCTCTAGTTGTATCTGTTAGGGTTTTAGGAGGAAGAATAAGAAGTAGAAACCCTAATCGACAAAACTGCAGCAGATTGTGATGAATACTCTATGTTTTCCTCTCTTCTCATCCTATTTATTGTTCATGCTTAATTTTTAATTTGTTTCCTCTTTTGGATTGTCCTGAAAAGGCATAGTCTTGGATAATTAATCTTTCTTTCTTCTTTTGTCCCGACCCGTCTGCCAGCTGTTTGAATCCTTTCCAAGAAAGCTTTTCCTGTCTTATTTAATGCTCCTCTTCATTCTAGGCAATAAACAAGTCGTTGTAGAACGGTCTTTATTGCTGTGAGCCTTCAGAGAGAGTTCTAAAAGAACAGTTGAAAAAGGTTTCCTTTTCAGACTGTATTCGACGCTGCATCGACTTCTTTCTCTCTCTTATCGACGTACCTTCGAGTTCTGGTAAGAGCAACTTCGAATTCCTTTTAGCTCGAGTTGAAGTATTTGAACTTCATTGTCTGCGTCGAATTGTAGTCGACGTTGCGTCGACTTCTGATGGCTTCGACAGACACTTCCTTCTGCGTTGAATTGAAGTCGTGGTTGCGTCGACTTCTAAGATAACTTCGACATGCTCCTTTATCTACGTCGACTTCTATTCGACGTAGCGTCGACTTGATATACTCTGACAGAGAGATTAAGTTGCTTGGACTTCTAGTCTGAGTTGCGTCGACATCAAGCCGAAGTTGCGTCGACTTATATTCGACGCAAGTATTAATTCAACTCAGATTGTGCTTGTCCTGACCTAGTCTTGTCACTCAAGATGAGTGAGACATCCTAAGACATCTAATGACCAAATTACCCTTACTATAGAATGGGTAATAAACCTAAGAAGTAAAATCACTTATATTTTTTTTGTTAAGTTAAATAAAAAAAGGGGTTTCCCAACAATCTCCCCCTATTTATCTTAACAAATTTTACAGATTGTTTTAAAGTGATTTTACACATTCTTTTACATAATCAGAAATACATTGAAGACAGTATAATCAATAAAATATGACAAAATGAAATCACAGACTATTTCATACATTGTCAAGTAAGTTATACTGTTCTTAACAATTGTATCCACCAAAGACTAGAAAAGTATTGAACTCATCTCAAAATTAGAGTACCTGGACCTCACAGTCCTCTATCAAAAGTTTTCTTTTTCTGGAAAAGACCTTTGGAACTACCTTCCTTGGTGCAAATGTAAGTGGTTCATTTTCTCCTTCAGAATTCCTCTTTGCTGCCTCATTGATTTCATCCTCTTTGGGAGGCTCCCCCTGAGATTTTGCATTCTCCTCAGCATCCTGAGCAGTTTCTTGTGCAATCTTTGCAACCTCATCTAGAAGCATATCATTCACAAGGAGCTCCCCCTGAGTTGATGGAAGCTCCCCCTGATTTACTGCAGACAGTGCTTCATCATCTTGTGCTGGATCTTCCTGAGGACTTGTATGATGCTCCTCCTGAACATCTGCAGCAGGATCCTTAACATTTCCAGCAGGACTTACTGTTTGAAATACAGTAAGTGTATTAGAATGTTCCATATCTTTATCCTTCACCTGGTCAACCTTTTCTTGGACTGATCTTTCCTCCTGAATATTTTCCCCCTTCTTAACCTTGCTAACAAGAGAGGTTAAGAATTCTTTGGTGACCATGGAAGAAGATACGAACTCCTTGAGAGCCATGATGGACCCTCTTGAGTCTAGGAGTTCATACTCCATTTGGGAGTACTTCTTTTCAAACCTTCTGGCTTGGCTGGCTAGTAGGTCAGCAAATGTGCTGGAGGCTAGACCTACTGCTTTGGAGATTGCTTGCTCAATGTTAAAAGAGGGTGTAGGATGGGAGGTAGAGGCAGGTAGAGGTGGAAGTGTGAGGTTCTCATTCAGATCATGAGGATATTGGTAGGCGGGGGAAAGGGTTTGGTAGGTTTCTGGAGAGATATAAGTTGGTGGTGGAGATGGAACAGACTGATTGTCTGGAAGTGGAGTGGATGGTTGTTGCTGTGGTTGGGGAGAAGAATGTGATGTATGTTCAGGAGCTGGTGTGCATGAGATGGATTGGAGGCTTTGCTCTTGAATGACACCGTATTGTGCTGGTGGATTATTTTGGGCTGGAAGATCTGGTACAGTTGTCTCCATGTCCTGTGGTGCTGGAGAGAGAGGAGGTGAATGTGAAACTGACCAGGCTTGAGGATCTGCCGGTCCATTTGGTGAAGATTCCAATGTTGATCCTTTTTCCATGAGGAATGAGCACTCCCATGGACTTACACACTATTGGATAATGGTGGAAGGGCACCTGGCTCATGATCTTCATGAAGGCATTTTCCTTATTAAAGTATTTATGAGCAATTAACTTTAAGAGACACCTCCCCCAATTTATCTTCTTATGCAGAACTAGGATTCCCATGATCTGCAGCTGCTGCATGAGAATGACATCATGGGCTGGTATCTTGCATAACAAAACCTTCCCAACAATATCAGCTAAGAACCTGTACTCTTCTGCCACATCAATCTTCTTGAGATTTATTGGCTTCTCTTTTCTGAACTGCATGAGCTACAAAACCTGGCTGATTTCTTCCCCTGTCAATTCATCTGGGTCACTCCCAGTGGGTAGACCAAATGTTTGAGATAGTATTTCTTCAGATCCTGATATCTTGTCCAGAAATTGTCCCTTGAAGGGACCCATAATCTGTTACATGGATACTGTCCTTTAATTCTGTAAGTTCTACATCTAGAATCTTACACCTTGTAGAAATGAGCTTTGTTAGACCAGCAGACTGAAAAAGGCCTAGGATGACCTTGAAACTTTCGGCAGCAGCATTGAAGGAATCCACATCCACGTCAAAACCAGAGTTGATCTTGGGTGGAGTCATTGTATTGTAAGTACCTGCAAACACAACGAAAAGAGAGAGAGAGAGAGCGAAAGAGACAAGAGCCCGAGAGAACTGGAGAAAGAGAGCAAGAGAGCAAGGAGAGAAAAATTCAAAAGCGTAAATGATTCGACGCTGAAGTTGCTTAAAAGAAGATGATTCGTCGCAACTTAGAGTTTAAGTCGAAGCACCGTCGATATACATTAATATTCAGCGCGCCAAAATATGCCAGAACAGCTTCTAGAAGCAATCCTGCGCGCGCTGGCATCTCGACGTTGCTTCGATTACTATTCGACACAACTTCGAGATTGTTTAGGAACAAATAAGTCGACTTAGTCGAAGTTGCGTCGAGCTGTAATCGACATGACCTTGAATTTAATCAGCGACTATTAAGTCGACGCGTGCGTCGATATGAACTTGACGCTGCGTCGAATAACATTCGTATTATCCGCTCCGATTGACTCTCGACGCTTGCGTCGTGTAGAACCCGACGATACGTCGAATTCTATTCGACGCATCTTTGAATGAATAGTTCTATTTTCTTAGAAAATTCTTGCTGTTTTTCCCAGCAATGATGTTTATTGAAAATAATGTTTATGCTATTAATTTTATGAACTATAAGGATAGCAAGAGAATTTAAAGTAGAAATCACTCCCTTGTTTCATTTAGTTCTTCCTTCATGACCTAGGTCTTTCTTCCCACTCCATTCTCTCTTAGGAGGGATCCTACCTAATTATGCACAAATAATTCAAACATTAGAAGGAACCCAGGTTACCTTGGGCCCTTTGCTTTTACCATTGTAGGGTTCAATGAAAGAATAGAATGGCCTTTCATGATACCCTTTTGGATGATAAGGAATGAGTTTCCCAAACCTATGCTTATTACCTTCGTACTGAAAATGTGCATAGAAGGAATCACAATATAAAAGATCAGCAGAGTGTTTTATTATTTTATTTTTAGCTTTAGCTTTTTGACTGTTTAATTTCCCTGCATTGTTATTGTCCATTAATTTTCTTTCCGTGTTTAGAATTACTTTGTTAGACACATTTATTTTAGTTGGATTATTATTGTCCTTAGTTATTGCACTCTCCTCACCTGATTGATAGTTATTAGGTCTAATAAATCTAACTGGATTTTTCCATGCAGGTTTCCTGGAGACTTCTATGCTAGTGCATGGGTCTGCTCTTAATCCTAGATGCTTAAATCTCATAGAGTGATTTTGTGTAATGTTTTTGAGTTTTTGACTCCTCCCATTGAGTGAGTCCTCAAAGGCTTTTGCATTGGTTAACTCTTCTTTTAATTCTAGGTTTTCTTTTCTTACTTCAACTAATTTCTGATTCCTTATTATTAATTTCATCTATTAAGTCCTGATTTCTTAAGTATACATCATCTTTCCTGAGTTCTTCTAGCTCTTTTCTAACTACAGTTATTTCTTTTTGACTCTTGATGAAATAATTGCAAAACTCTTTAAAGCAATTTTAAAAATCATTAAAATTAAAGTCAAAGTTTTCAAACAGAGATACCTGCTCTTCTTCATCATCATCTGATGACATCCTCAATGCCATCATGCAAGCTGCTTCTGCTTCTTCATCACTCTCAGATGAAGATGAGCTTAACTCTGCTTCAGAGTCCTCCAGGTTTCAACAATGAAACCTCTGTCTTTCTTTTTGTCTTTCTTCTTGAAAGACTTCTTTTTCTTCTCTTCTTTGCTGCTGCTCCTGACCCTTTGTTCCTGTGGGCATTCAGGGGCAACGTGCCCTGGCTTGTTGCAGGTGAAGTAAATTATCTCCTTCTTTGGAGTCTTATCATATCTGGGCTTTTAGCTCCTTTCTCTTCTTCTTGAGTCTTCAGTTTTGACCCATTTTCTGAATCTCCTTGCTAGGAGACTGAACATTTCATCTTCAGGAGTGGAGGGCTCTCCTTCAGTAGCTTTCAGAGCCAGACTTCTTTGGATTGGAGCTGGAGTTGTCTCCCTTTCCTCTTATTCAACCCTGTTCTTCAGAAGCATCTCATATGACTTAAGCTTTCCTAGCAAAGCCTCTGTAGAGATTTCTCTATGACACCTGGACTCTCTGATTGCTCAAATCCTTGAATCCCATGAGCTAGCGAAGCACATGATGATCTTATCATTTATTTCTGTTAAGGATATCTCCTTATCCAGATTCTTCAGCTCATTGACAATGATGTTGAATCTGTCATACATCTCAACAACAAATTCATCAGCTTTCTTTTGAAAGTGTTCATATTTGGATATGAGAACGGACTTTCCGTCCTTTCTTTTCATCAGAACTTCCTTCTACCAGTCTGGAAAGAGATTTTCAGATCTCTTTGGCTGATTGGCAGTCAGCCACCTTCTGGAAGATGTCATCTAACATTGTGGATACCAGAATGTTCATAGCTTTAGCATCACATGCCTTCTTCTTCCTTTCAGTCTCTGTCCACTCAGCCCTGGGTACAGGTTCCTGTGTAGAAGCTCCACTGACATCCTTCTTGTATGGGGCTGGAGGACCTGTAATGATAACATCAAAGATGTCCTCTTCAATAGAGTTCATATATAACTTTATTCTGACATTCCAGAGTGTAAACTTATTGAGGTTACACACTGGATGTCTTGTTGAAGCATAATCCTTAGAACTCATTTTCATAATAAAATAAATTTATTGTAGGGAAATAAGGGTAGGAAGTCTTTTTGATCAAGAGGTTAACCTTTTAATGATCAACCTCCCTCTGATACCAATTGAAAGTGCACAGTGTGCCTCTGAGTATACTCTATATGATGTTGATGAAGAAGTAGCTCTATTTTCTGTCCTGAGAAAGCACTTGTTTTCTCTAGTTGTATCTGTTAGGGTTTTAGGAGGAAGAAGAAGTAGAAACCCTAATCGACAAAACTGTAGCAGATTGTGATGAATGCTCTGTGTTTCCCTCTTTTCTCATCCTATTGATTGTCCATGCTTAATTTTTAATTTGTTTTCTCTTTTGGATTGTCCTGAAAAGGCATAGTCTTGGACAATTAATCTTTCTTTCTTCTTTTGTTCTCGACCCGTCTGCCAGCTGTTTGAATCCTTTCCAAGAATGTTTTTCCTGTCTTATTTATTGCTCCTCTCCATTCTAGGCAATAAACAAGCCGTTGTAGAACAATCTTTAGTACCGTGGGCCTTCAGAGAGAGTTCTAAAAGAACAGCTAAAAAAGGTTTCCTTTTCAGACTGTATTCGATGCTGCGTCGACTTCTTTCTGTCTCTTATCGACGTACCTTCGAGTTCTGGTAAGAGCAACTTCGAATTCTTTCTAGCTCTGGTTGAACTCTGTTGTAGACGTTACGCCGATTACTTGGCGACGTAACCGTCGAGTTGAAGTATTTGAACTTCATTGTCTGCGTCGAATTGTAGTCGACGTTGCGTCGACTTTTGATGGCTTCGACAGACACTTCCTTCTGCGCTGAATTGAAATCGTGGTTGCGTCGACTTCTAAGATAACTTTGACATGCTCCTTTATCTACGTCGACTTCTATTCGACGTAGCGTCGACTTAATATACTCTGACAGAGAGATTGAGTTGCTTGGATTTCTAATCTGAGTTGCGTCGACATCAAGTCGAAGATGCGTCGACTTATATTCGACGCAAGTATTAATTCAACTCAGATTGTGGTTGTCCTGACCTAGTCTTGTCACTCAAGTTGAGTGAGACATCCTAAGACATCTAATGACCAAATTACCCTTATTATACAATGGGTAATAAACCTAAGAAGTAAAATCACTTATTTTAATTTGTTAAGTTAAATCAAAAAGGGGGTTTTCCCAACAATCTCCTCCTATTTATCTTAACAAATTTTTCAGATTGTTTTATAGTGATTTTACACATTCTTTTACATAATCAGAAATACATACAGCACAATATAGTCAATAAAATATGACAAAATGAAATCACAGACTATTTCATACATTGTCAAGTAAGTTATATTGTTCTTAACAATTGTATCCACCAAAGACTTGAAAAGTATTGAGCTCATCTCAAAATTAGAGTACCTGGACCTCACAGTCCTCTATCAGGAGTTTTCCTTTTTCTGGAAAAGTCCTTTGGAACTACCTTCCTTGGTGCAAATGTAAGTGGTTCATTTTCTCCTTCAGAATTCCTCTTTGCTGCCTCACTGATTGCATCCTCTTTGGGAGGCTCCCCCTGAGATTTTGCATTCTTCTACGCATCCGAAACTACAATTTATCATGATGTTCATCATGCTTCTACCCTTCCGATCTGTCCATGCATCGGCCATGATAGCGCAACCATTCAATTTGCAGGTCTGCGTGAATGTGCCCAACATCTCCTTCGTCCTCTCCATCTCCATTCACAAAATTTTCTCTCTCAACTCATAAAATATAGGGATTTTCATCCCAGGTCCGCATAACCCAATGACATGAACCATCTGCTGGAAGGAGGAATTACATATGGCATTAAACGACATCCCGTTTTCATATGCCCATCTACCTATGTATACGACAGCATCATCTCTGGCTTTCTTTTTGTACTTGCTCTCTATCGTGCCCTGTTGGGAATCTTGTCCCTTGCTAGACTCCGCAGCTGAATGAACAAATTGATCCATTGGACCCTTGGAACATGTGCTCCTACGTATAACAGTCTCCTCTAATTCATTATAATGTACTCCTCCAACTAAGCGTGCTTGTAACTTTGCACTCTAAGCTCTCTTACTCTCCATGTTTGAGTTTAAGGCCGACTCAGCCTTCGCCTTAACGTCGGCGGGAACTTGAAGGCATGACTTAACATTACCCTTCCACCCAGCCAAAAGATGCTTGAAACGTGTAATTCCACCATCGCTGTTTGCTTACAGTAGTTGCATTTGATTCGGTTGGTGTCATTTGCAACCAACTTCCCACCAAATGTCCAGGACGGATCTCTACCGGTTGGTACAAATGATACAGACACTTCACTAGATCCAACAGAAGAAGCCATTCTAGGGAATATGAAATGAAAGAAATATTAGTTATATGAAATGAAATAAATATTTTACATAATTACATCACGAGAAAAAAAATAAAAAATTACTTGATTAGTTGAAAAAAATCAACATCATAAAAGCCCCCATAACTTCATTAGATCGTTAGATCTTCAGTGATATTTCAAATTATCCACACAACATTTTATTTATCCAACAACATTTTGCATCATGAGTAGTATACTAGTACACAAATTTATATCTATCATTTAATGTAGAGAACCCAAGTATCAAAAGGAACAAAAAATCCAATTATCATTCAAAGTATCTAACAAAGCATCCAAGTAAACTTTTACCTAATTATCATTCAAAGTATCAGAACAAAACATCCAGCATTTTATTTATCAAAAGACACAAAGCAGCAAAGCAACTAGAAAATAAAGTTGGATATACATGCATCATCGATTGCAAAATGAAGTTGGATAAATAACTACTAATAGGGGTATTTCAATTCATTTGTTGACCAACAAAACCATAAACATGCCAAATAAAAATAACAAACAGCCACCAAGCAAGGAGAAATGCAAACACCAATCCCCGACCAACTTGGCTACAACCACCAACTACATCAGGCAAGCAAGGCAGCAAGGTAGCAAAGCAACCTATTCTAATTCTAACAACCACCATGCTACAACCACAACCAACAAGGCAGCCGACCAATAAGGCAGCAAGGAGCAAGGCAACATGACAACCTATTCTAACAACCACCTTGCTACACCAACCACAACCGGCAAGGCAACCGACCAATAAGGTTGCATGGAGCAAGGAGGCAATGCAACCTATTCTAACAACCACCATGCTACAACAACCACAACCAACAAGGCCACCGACCAATAAGGCAGCATGGAGCAGGGAAACATGGAAAATGGCAATAGGGCAACAACAACCAGCAAGGCAACCACAACCAGCAAGACAACCACAACCAACAAAGCACGAGTAAACGAAAAATGCAGAGCGAGAGAATGAAAGAGAGAGGTAGGGAGAAGAATGCACCAGTCGAGAGAGTGAGAGCACCAACAGATAGAGTCGAGAGCCCAAGAGATCGAGAGCACTGGGTAGGAAATCGAGAGCACCAGATAGATGAGAGAACCACCAGAGTGAGAGCACCAGCCGAGGGAATCAAGAGCACCAGAGAGAACAACCAGGGAGAACAACCAGCAGGGAGAAGAATGAACCAGCGAGCGCGTGAGAGTCGAGGGAGAGCACCATCGGAGAACGCACGAGAGAGAGCTAGGGCAGGAGCGGTACGTAACGAAATGAACCGCGCGTGGGGGGGGGGGGGGGGGGGGGGGGGTTAAAGAATCCCAAATAAAAAAATAAAAAAAACCCGATATCGGTCCGTAATTTTCAAAAAATTACAACTAAAAAAACGGCTACGCGTCGTTTTAGCTCCCAAATCTTTATGCCATCCGACATGTTGGCCGATATCTACAACTGTGGACCTAGCCGAGAGAACCAATCATATCTTATCTACTTCAATGCATGGTGTTATTTTTGGAGATATGGTTACCTCCTGATAAGCTTACCGGGATTGCTTGAGCTTGTAGTTTAACACATCTAGTTTAGTTATACTGTTTTAGCTCAAAAGTTATACCGGTATTTAATGTATGCGTCAAAAATAATTCTATGTACAACCAATTACTTGATACTTACCAAAATTATTCAATGCAAGGCATTTTCTTAGTAGTTTTCTCTATGTTTTAGATGTTCTCATGATTTCATATAATATTTTTGTCATTAAAATTAAATTACTATTAGCATCTGCAATTTCTTTCCTGAGTTGTATTTTTGATTCTCATTCCTTGTCAGGATTTTCTTCTGAGGTTCAGGCTGAAAGTTTATTCTCATTTGCTTCTATTTGTTCAATGCATTCATCCGATAGAAACTCAACAAATGGAAATACCCTATTATCACTTTTAATGTTTCCTTCGCTTCTTGTACCACTTGCGAGTGCTAACAAGGTTTGTCCATCTCTTACTTAATTTTAGACATTTTTACCGCTTTCTAAAGTTTAAACTAAATCTTTTTTGCAATTCTGCATACTGAAATCAGAGATTTTTTATGGCTGTAGGAAATTCGAACAGCTGCTGTAAACTGCATAGAAGGAATCTATAAACTGTGGCAGAGCTACGATGTTTCTCGACTGAAGAAAGGTATTCACTTATCATCATAAGTACATTTCCCTTGTTTTTCCTTTGGAAACCATACTGACTTTATACATAAACTAAAATGACAGGGGATGATGCAATGTTTTTGCAATGCGTGTCAACACCAAATTTTGGGAACTTTTTGGAGTCCATTCTTAACCAAAAGAGGCTGATTTTATCAGATGTCAATTTTCTTCCATCATTTTTGACATCGATGTTAAGCTCAGCCAGTGATAGGCTTTTAGTGCCAGACAACTCTCATAAAAGGTTTCTCCATTTGTACTGTTATTGAATTTTTGTAGTCGTGTGCATTTAAATACTCTTGCTGTATTTTTATGGTTTTTTTTGGCTTGTTTCTCGGGAAGACAATCTAGTTTTTCTTGTTTTATTTTTGATCCATTGCGGTGTTCATGAAATTGTCCATGCAGTTATTTTCCTGTAATTGAATTTTGTTTATTTAGAACAATCTGTTTAGGTTAAACTGTGAACCTATGAAGATGCTAATGAACCTAGTTTTTGAATTAGTGCACGAGTTATCTTTTGCTTGTAACTTAATCTTCTCACATATTCTTGGACGTGAAACTTCTCATTAGCAACCGAAACCTGCATTCCAAATCTCTTTTGAATTTGCAAACCTAATTGATTTCCAGCTATTGTACTCATGAAATTGCAATTATTATTTGAATCCACGGAGACTAATATAGAACATGAGGCTACAATAACTTTTAATTGCATTCCCTGTGAATTCCGAATTCCTGTGATAGTTGGATATGAGATTTTAGGTTGACCCTGGTCCATAAGTTCCTCAGACTCTTTCTCCTCTTCATTTTCTAAAAAAGAAAGATTTTTGCAATGGTGTCCCATTGTATAAGATTTGTCACAGTTTAAACCCTTAGCCTGTAAGTCCACAGCTCTCATCGAGATCACGACTTAATCAAAGTTGGTTTAGTAACTGCATGAGCATAATTATTTCCATTTGGTTCCGTGGTCGAATTGGTGGGCTAGAAATTTCTCGTGGAGGTTGCCATACCCGTTTGTTGTCCAATTGGAGATGCTGGTCACAAATTTTTGCAATACTCATTGTGGACTAAGGGAAATCCTATTGAACTCGGTATAAACTTTACTAAGGCAGTCTATTTTGATCAAGGAGGAATATTAACGAATCGTTTTAAGATTAAAGCTATGCCCGCAACTGGAGTATTGCAGACAAAGGTGGTTCCCTTCCCCTTCCTTGCTTCTAAGGTCAATTTCTCCATGCAGGTCATTAATAAACTGTTTGACAAACATCAGTCCTAAGCTCAATCCTTGATATTACATTTTGTTGCTTTTGAAACTCAACATCCAATCTTAACTTTTCATGTAGTGAAGTAAAAAGTTGAAATATGTTGTTCTGGTAGTACTGTTGTAATAGAAACCAATAAGGATTGAAATATTTTCAAATACTTATCCACCTATTCATTTTGTTTTAATGAAATCAACTTTCTCTACAGTTTTCTACGGAGTGAAGTTCCAAATCGCATGTTACAAAGTTAAAAATCTTCCCCATACAATTTTAGGATTCTCAATGTTTACACTAAAAAGCAGATATGAAAAGTGCTATCCCAATCCATTCACAGTATTCACTGGATCCATTCCAATGGGTCATTGTTACTACCATTTGCGGGGAAATCTAGTTTGGTATACCTTAGATCTAGAGTAGGCATTGCTACTTTTCATGTGCCTTGGTTGATGTGAAAGGTCATCAATGTGTGTTGATAATATGACAAATATGTCTTGATTACAAGTATCTGTTATGGCGTGATCCAATTATCATCTTCATCGTCGCCATCATTTAGTCTAATCGATTGGTAGAACTCTCGTGGTGACTAATTATGTTACCAAATAGTTAAGAGCCATGTCTAAAGATCTAGTCACATGACGATGATCAAGAGAGGAAAAAGAGGAATTGGAATTCTTCTTATTATTCCTATATACTTGATGAGGAGCAATGGTGAAAAGTGGAACCTTGACCTGGCTTCCTATAAGGGTTCTTTGGATGGATAGAATTAGGAGACCTCAATCTGATACTATTGTTCCTCATTGAGGTTATATGAATAACAGGAAGAATTCTAATTCATCTCATTCTTCCTCCGTTGATCATCATCCCGTACTAGATCCTTATCCGGGGTTCTTAACAATAACATTTAGCAAGCTCTCAAAGATTGCATTGAAGAGTGAAATGTGAGAAGAGTTGAAGCGTGAGTAATTTAGGAGAACTGAAGTGTTTGTGGTTGTCAGGGACGTTGCAAGAGGCCGTGGTTATGGAGGATATGGATGAATTTATGAAGGATCTAAAATTGAAGTAATAAATATTGAAATTGAGTGCCAAAATTTGAAAGTACAATAAATCTCATTATCCTTATTTGGTTTGCAAGATAGTCGATCATTACACTTCCAAATGCTATCTTAATAATGACAGTAGAAAAGAGCCAACTTAATTAAGAAGAAAAAAGAAGATCCTTTCTTGTTTCTAGCTCTCGAAGGGATGGAGTTTAAATTATTATTTTTTGGATATGACTGCAAGTAATCATTTTTGTGGTTGTGGAAGTTTTTTTTTTGTCGAGTGGAGGAAATGGGGAGCTAAATTCACTTAAGGTGACTCCTCAAATTTTTAGGTGAAGGGAATGATATGAACTGCTCATATTGCATTAATTTGGATGTTTATTATGTACAAGATATAGAGAGTAATATTTGAAGCTCAAGAAAATTACAGGAAAATGCTATGGTATTCACATGAAAGATAACCTCACTATGTTAAATATCTTAAATCAACTAATTTTGCAGTTGATCTGAAAGCCAAAATATGTCATTCTAAGCATAAGATTTGGTGTGATGAGCTGTTTAAAAGTTTATGTAAAATATATGTCAAAGTTATGCCACATAGGGCGTGGACATCTAAATTTTGGAGGTTGGTGCATAGCACTGTGGATCAGTCAATTTTTTGAGAATGAAGCACTATCAAGCATGGCGGCTTGCACTGAAATTTCAACATTTTCAACAACTAAATAAGGGATACAAAAAACCATAAACATTTAGCCCTTTATATACTTGAGGCATACAAAACAAATGACATATTAACGCGAAATAATATGCTAATCAATTTGATTATTGTCAATCCCGTTGTCTTTGCATCCCTTCCGCGAGTACACACACAGAGTTGGAGGTCGGACTAATGCGAGCCCACATCAATATCCATCGCTTGAAGGGCAACCTTCTCACAAGGTCGAAATCTTGGAACTGTGCCTAGAGATTTTTGATAGTCCATAATACCTCATCAGTGGGACGACCCTGCCATTGAATGATACATTGCTCTACCTCTTATTCGTCTCCGACTATGGTGTAGATAGAAAACACGTAGTATGGTAGAGTAAGTGACATCAATTCCAAGTGCCTCGACTAGAGATGGTTCAATAAGGTTGAAAGTGCACAATGTGCCTCTGAGTATTCTCTAGAGGAGGGTGAATAGAGTTTTAAATATTTTATACCCTAAATGTACACACTATAAAATTACTAAGTAGTATGCAATCAACACTATCATAACAGAATAAAGTAAATGCAGGAAATATCAATACAGAAAAAATAGTAAACTGGGACAACACAGAAAATCAATCTAGAAGACACAAGATTTTTATAGTGGTTCCCCAAAATGTGGGTAGTCCACTCTTCTACCTCCCTGGTAGGATTGCACTAAGTGTGCCTGAGTCTTTTGACAAGGAGACTCTCAGAACTACCGAGTCTTTTGATAAGAAGACTCTCAGAACCACTGAGTCTTTTGATAAGGAGACTCTTAGAACCACTGAGTCTTTTGATAAAGAGACTTTTATAATCACTGAATCCTTTGAAAGATGGATTCTTAAAACTCTTTTACAGTAGGTGAATGAAAAAGAAGAAAGAAAGAGGAGAATAAAATTCGAGGAGAATTGAATTTTGCTTTCAGAATTTTTCAGAAGCTGTTTCTTGAATGCTGTAGCTTCTGTTTATCACAGGATCTGAATGTGATGAACCCTTGCTTATGATTTTGATGATTGCAAGGGTTATGAGCTTGATCCTGATTCTCTGCCCTTTTGTTGTCTTGCTGCTATGTGATGAGGAAGATAAAGCAGCTGTGTTGTTATTTTTTCTGTGCAGAGAGATATATTCTTCTTTTCTTTCTTAGGGTTGAAGGAGGAAGAAGAAGAAGCCGTATTTCGACGGATAGAATAATAATCAGTTCGTTGTCTCTCTTTTTTCTCAGCATACTTATTCTTTATCATTTGCATTTCAATTTCTTTCTTCTTCTGGGATGTCCTTAGAAGGAATGTCCATTGGACAATTGATGTTGCCTTCTATTTTTGTTCCCGACCCGTCCATCTGTTTTAAATAAACTTCCAAGAATGTCTTTGCCGCATTACTGAAATACTCCATTCCATTTTTGGCACTAAACGAGCCGTTGGAGAACAGTCTTCGGCTTTGTAGACCTTCTGAAAAGGTATTAGAAAGGACAACAGAGAAACTTCTATTTCTGTCTGTACTTGATGCTGCGTCGACTTCATCTTTCGTCATATCGACGCACCTCTGAGTTCTTATAGAAGTAGTTTCGAATTCCTTCTTAGCTCTGGCTGAACTCAGATATCGACATTGTGTCGAGTTCTTATCGACGTATCCGCCGAGTTGAAGACTTGAATTTGAACTTCATCTTCTGTGTCTACTTGAAGTCGAAGTTTCGTCGACTTCTAAGATGGCTTCGACATGCTCTTCTTTCTGCGTCGAGTTCATTTCGAAGTTGCGTCGACTTCTGATATAGCTTTGACAAGCTCTGTCTTCTGCGTCGAGTTTATTTCGAAGTTGCGTCGACTTCTAATATAGCTTTGACATGCTCTGTCTTCTGCGTCGAGATCATTTCGACGTTGCGTCGACTTCAACTGATGCGCCGACTCCTAGTCGACGTTGTGTCGACTTCAACTGATGCGCCAACTCCTAGTCGACGTTGCGTCGATTTCTAGTCGACGCATAATTACTCTGGATAGTTTTCTTCATGATTTCAGCTTGCCTTTCTCATTATTTTGACTCAGCCGACTTCCTAAGACTTCTATGACTAAATTACTCTTACTATACAACATGGATAATTACCCTAGAGAGTAAAATCTCTTGTAGTTAATTTGTTAAGTTAAATCAAAAGGAGTTTTTCCCAACAAAGGTGAAACCCTTTAAGTCACTTGGACTGAGATACATGAAAATCAATCTATCCAACTCTTAGGAGGTAGTTGAAAGCAATAGGACACATGAACAACACAATTTCCCTTGAGAAATGACCCATACTATTGAGCCTAGAACTTGGGGTGCATTTGATGAGCGATCGAATTCTGACGATGTGGGCGGGTCTTGATTATGACGAAGTCACTTACGAAAAAGCTAGCGAAACAATGTCTATTGTCCTTGCACATCATCTATTTTTAATCACAATTTAGTCCAAATTTTAGTTTCCTCGGGTCTTCGTCTCTATCTGCGAGGTTATGGGATGAAGCTTTTACGCAACATTCCCCAAACATGTGTTGGACTCAAAATGGTGGTGGTAGTTGAATATGCGTATTTTATCTTTAGTTTGTTATTTTACCGTTGCACATTACACGTGATATGTCACGTGTTTTGTATCCTATATATGTATGCTTGCCCTTGAGTTAGGGCACGATAATAAAACTTTGGCTTGCTCGACTTGGTATCTGAGCGCTAGCTCTTCAGAAGGATAAAGACCGCTTTCGTGTTTACGTCTTTCTTATGGGACTCAATATGGAATTTGATGTTGTTCGTCTGCATGTCCTCCACCGCGATCCTCTTCCCTCTCTTAGGGAAGCCTTCAGTATGCTTCTCAGTGATGAAAATCGTCGCCGCTCTCTTGGTTCCTCTACAGACCACTCTGCTCTTGCTGGGATTGGTTGTGGCCCTCTTCCTTTCTCCTCCCCTGTATGTGGCCACTGTGGGAAGAAAGGACATACTAAGGATGTTTGTTTTCGTCTACACCCTCATCTTGCTCCCCCTGGTCGGGGATCTGGTGCTCGGGGGAGAGGTGGTCACCGTGGTTGTGGTTGTCAGGCTGGTGCCCGCACACTGTATTCTGCGCATTCGACTGAAGTTTATGAGGACAACCCCCTCTGGTGGCCTTTCTGCTATGGATTTAGAGGCCTTCCGCCGTCTGTTGCGTTCACAGTCTGACTCTACATTAGCTGATTCCACTGCCGCGTTTGCTACTTCAGGTATCTCCAGTGCTCATGCGGTGTCTTCATCCCATTTTGAGTGGATCATTGACTCGGGTGCGATTGATCACATCACCGGCTTTACCTCAGGTTTTACCTCCTCTACTCTTTTCTCTGGTCGTGATAAGGTTATTGCTGTCAATGGTTCCCTTTCTTCTATTGCTGGCAAAGGAACCATTGCTTGTTCTCCTGATCTGTCTCTATCTTCTGTCTTGCATGTCCCTTCGTTTCCTCGCAATTTCCTCTCCATTAGTCACTTAACTGCTTCTTTAAGCTTCTTCGTAACCTTTTTTCCCGATGTTTGTGTTCCAGGATCTGGATACGAAGCGGATACTTGGCAGTGGTAGGAACATTGACAGACTGTGCTTGTTGAACCACCCGTTATTTCCCCGTGCTCTCTCCACCACCCGTGCTCCGACTTTGCATGACATCCGGCGTTGGCATCTTCGTCTTGGCCACCCTTTTGTTTTATATCTTACCAAACTATTTCCTTCTTTCAATTGTTTAATTAAATCGTTTACTTGTGACACCTGTGAACTATCAAAACATGCTCGTCATAGTCTCAGTCATGTTTCTTGTCCTAGTTCCTGTCCGTTTGATGTAATTCATTCTGATGTTTGGGGTCCCTCCCCAGTGTTATCATTATCTGGCTATAAATGGTTTGTCACCTTTATTGATTGTTAATCTCGTACTACTTGGGTGTATTTGTTAAAACGAAAGAGTGACATGCTTACTTGGTTTCGTTCCTTTCATCAAATGGTTATCACACAGTTTAATGACTCAATTCGTGTGCTTCGTAGTGATAATGGTGAGGAGTATGATGATCGGGGAGCGTTTGGTGCCTATCTTGCTGAACGTGACATTCTTCACCAAACCACCTGTGTCCACACTTCTACTTAAAATGGCGCGGCCAAACGGAAAAATAGGCACTTACCGGAGGTTGCTCGGTGTTTGTTAATTGTCATGCACCTTCCCATGCTTAGCTATTAAAGGCGCAAGACGCACCAAGGCGCAAAAGGGTCTTGGAGCCTAGGCTCAAGGCGCAGGCGCGCGCCTGACGAACGCAAGGCGCATGCGTGCGCCCGACGAACGCAAGGCGCAACCACATTCATTTTAAATAATCAGCATCTAGCATCATTTCATCTTCTAGGTCAAAATTTTTATCTATTCTACTAATTAATTATTCATTACTATTGTTTATATTTCTAAAAAAATAGAATCAATGTGGTCACTTACATCATATCTAAGTTCCAACGCACAATTATCTTTCATAAACACTAAATCAATCAAAAATTATTGAGTTCTTATATTATTTCATTCTTTATTTTTGAAAAAAAAGTTTACATTGGCGCAAACCTCTGAGCCTGGTGAGCCTTGAGCCTTAGACGCGCCTTTAGCAAGTGTGTTCCCAAGTCTTATTGGGGTATTGTGGTTTTGACCACAACTCATCTCATTAATCATCTACCGTCGCTCTCCCTTCAATACGATACGCCCCTTTCCCGTTTATCCCAGAAACACGTTGTCCACACCTCTCATATCTCTCTTCGCATCTTTGGTTCTGTTTGCTTTGTTCATCTTCATACCCCGCATCACGATAAATTGGACGCTCGTTCTCTTAAATGTGTTTTTGTTGGCTACTCTCCTACCACCAAAGGTTATAGGTGTTATCACCCTCCTACACGTCGCTCCTACCACCAAAGGTTATAGGTGTTATCACCCTCCTATACGTCGCTTCTACTGCACTGTTGATGTTACTTTTCGTGAGGGGGAGTCGTATTTTGGTCCTCGTCAGGGGAAACGAGTAGTAATAGTGACGAGACCCTCAACTCTCCTCTTTCGATAGTTGCTTCTCCTCATATTCCTCCTACACCTGCTCCTATTTCTCCCAGTACTGCTTCGAATCCTCCCACTCATATTCCTCCTATATTATATACATACTCTCGCAGACCTCGTACCGCTACCGTTCGTGGATTTCCCACCAGTGTCGGTGCCCGCTTCTGCCCCAGATTCGGATGATGACCTCTATGTTCCCCTCGCTCTTCTTAAAGGTAATACTGGTGGCCCATTGCCAATTACATTTCTTATCATCACCTCTCTCATGCTCACATAGCTTTTATCTCATCTCTTTCCTCTATTGTGATTCTTAAGACCTGGTAGGAGGCTGCTCAAATACCTGGGTGGAAACTGGCTATGGAAGAAGAGATGTGTGCTTTGGAAAAAAATAGAACATGGCAACTTACGAGTCTTCCCCCTGGGAAGCGAACAGTTGGATCATACTGGATTTTCTCTGTTAAGCAGAATCAAGATGGTGTGGTGGAGCGGTATAAAGCGCGCTTGGTCGCTCAAGGGTATACCCAAACCCAAGGAATCGACTACCAAGAAACATTTGCCCCTGTTGCAAAGATGAATTCTATTCGTGTGATCCTCTCTTGTGCTGCATGCCTTGGGTGGGAGTTATAACAGCTTGATGTCAAAAATGCCTTTTTGCATGGTGTTCTGGAAGAAGAAGTCTGCATGACTATCCCACCCGGCTTTACTAAAGGAGGGTCCAATGGAAAGGTCTGCCGTCTACAGAAATTTCTATATGGCCTGAAACAATCCCCTAGAGCCTGGTTTGGACGATTTAGCAAAACCATGCTACAACTAGGTTATACTCAAGGATAGACTGATCATACTCTCTTTGTCAAGAGGAGAGGAACTCAAATATCGATACTCATTGTATGTGTGGATGACATCATCCTTACGGGAGATGACCTGGGGGAAATCATGCATTTGAAAGAACAATTGGGCAAAGAATTTGAAGTCAAAATCTGGGAAAGTTGAAATACTTCTTTGGGGATTGAAGTAGTAAGGTCTCAGCGGGGGATCTTCATCTCTCAGAGAAAGTATACCCTTGATCTTCTGGAGGAAACTGGTATGCTTGGATGTGCTCCCGTGGATACACCTATTGAGGTTAATCACAAGATTGATGCTGATACTAGATGTGAGAAAGTTGACATCTGAAGGTACCAACGATTGGTTGGGAGATTCATATACTTATCTCATACTCGCCCTGATATTACGTATGTCGTGGGTGTCCTATGTAGATTCATGCACTCCCACAATTCGCCATCAGCAGGCTGCATATCGGGTATTGAGATACCTCAAGAAGTCTCCAGGACGTGGGATTCTGTTCTCTGCAAACCAATCTTTTAAAATTAAAGTGTTTGTAGATACTGATTGGGCTGGTAGCCAAGACGATAGAAAATCTACTACCGGGTATTGCTCGTTTGTGGGTGGAAATCTAGTATCTTGGAAGAGTAAGAAACTGAATGTTGTTGCTCGCTCAAGTGCCGAAGCAGAGCATAAGGCTATGACACAAGGAGTTTGTGAGGGGTTGTGGTTGAAGACAATTCTCCAGGATATGAGACTCCAGGTGAACAAACCTGTAACTATCTATTGTGACAACAAAGCTGCCATCAATATTGCTCACAATCCGGTTCAACATGATACGACGAAACATGTTGAAGTTAACAAACATTTCATCAAAGATCTCCTATACAAGGGAAATATCTGTACACCATTTTTGAATTCTCATGATCAACTGACCGACGTCTTCACCAAAGGATTAAGCCATGACAACTTTATGGATGATACGGTCAAGTTGGGAATGATTGATATATACTCCCAACTTGAGGGGGATAGTTGAATATGCGTATTTTATTTATAGTTTGTTATTTTACCGCTGCACATTAGACGTGATATGTCACGTGTTTTGTATCCTATATATGTATGCTTGCCATTGAGTTAGGGCACAATAATAAAACTTTGGCTTGCTCAGTTGTGGTTAGATGCAAGTATTTTTGAAATGGTGTCGTGGCTGTTATGGAATTCTACCGTGTGTTCTACCAAAACTATGACCAAGCCCAATAACACTAATGTTTTGAGCGAAGCATCAAATGTAGGCTTCACACAACAATTTAATACCACGGTTTGTCTGTTTGTCATGGAATGATATGCAATGTTAAGTTGCAATTTGATCTCATGCAATTTGAAAAGTTCTCTCTAGATAGATTTGATGAAGATATGGTTTCGATTACTAACATTGTAGCGAGGGAACCCATGAAGTACGATGGTCTTGCCCGTGAAGACCTGCGAAATGAAAGCGGTAGTGTAGTGTTGTTTCACTAATGAAATGCTCATATTTGGACAGGTGATCAACCACTACCAAAAAGTAGTCGAAGCTGTGACAGCGGGGCTACATAGCGATGAAATCCATAGGGAAGAAATTAGAAGGGCTTGGAGCAACCCAACTGGAGTTAGCGCCTCGTACTTAGGCTCTAAATGGATCCGCTGTTTAGGGGCGGTGTGCAACTGTTCTTGAAGGCGTCGAGCCAAACGGCCTCAAATGGGACTTACATTGGCCACAATCAAAGTTCTAAAACGACAATTCGATGCCTATCCACTTCGCGGAATGGTTATCATGCTCTCGGTGACTAAACAACAATGATGTCATAAAAATGCAAAAAAATAAAGGATGAGTGCTAATAATGAATTGTTGGAAAAGGATTACTTTATAATATAATAACAAGAAGTTAGCAAAAAATTAGTTTACTAAATTTTAAAGTTAAATAGCGAAGTATTTAAAATTTATTATTTTGGTTTGAAATAATTGTTTATTGTACCAATTTTATTATTAATCCTCTATCAACTACTATTTAGTGTTTTTGTAATTTTAAATTAAGTTATACCAATGTAACTGTATTATAATTTCTTGCACTATAATGTAACTGTTAAATTTATCAATTAATACACTATATTTTCCATCATTTAATAGATTGCATAGTCCTTGTTAATGATTGATTAATTTATATAACCGTTGAAAATATATAAATGATAAAATTATCAAGTTATATATGTTATTAGCAATAGTTCATCTTACAAATAAATGATAAATTATATTAAATTATAATTTTTTTAACGGTAAAATAATAAAGTGTAATATTAAACACTTAATCTTAATAGTTTTAAAAGAATTTTATTATTTAAAATAAAATAAAATTATTTCCATGTTCCAAACAACACTAGATAATAGAGTTCTTCCAGACAGTTTTATCAAATTTTTCACTACTATGTCTAACATCTTATTTTTCCCACCGTAGTTTCGTACCTCTAATTTTGCAAGCACTGTGGCCGAACCAAACATAGCCTTAGCACACTGATATATATAGCTTCCACAAATAGTTGAACTTTGCTGTGAATACATCATTAATAAAGTGTGGCAAAATATCCAAATTTGTCCCTTAACTTTGGTTCAAGATTCAAATAGGTCTTTTAATTTTCATTTGCTTCAAATAGATTCCTTAACTTTTGGTCTGGTTTCAAATAAGTCCTTTAATTTTCATTTGTTTTAAATTGATCCCTTAACCTTGGACATAATTTCAAATAGGTCCTTTAATTTTCATTTGTTTCAAAATGCTCTCTTAACTTTATACTTTATTTCAAATAAGTTCATAAACAACGTTATTCGGATTACTTGGTACTGACATGACATTGGCCAATCGTTTATGCGCTGATAAACTATTTTTTTGTAATTATCTAATAAAAATAATTACTATTTTTTCTAATTTTTTCTAATTTATAAATTTTCTAATTATTTTTTTTCAACACGCTATAAATTTATATTCCTTTATTAGAAATACAATAACAACACTCATGCCTTTATCCCACTATAGTGGGGTCGGCTATATGGATCATTTGTCGCCATTGTGTCATATCTTTAGTCATAATCTCACTAATGCCGAAGTACATCATGTCTTTCCTTATAGTCTCATTCCAAGTCTTTATTGGTCTAGCCCTCCCCCATTTAGCATGCCTAGTGACTAAACTCTCACAACTCCTAGCAGGTGCCTATAATGGTCTCCTTTGTACGTGTCCAAATCATCTTAGCCGAGCTTCTCGCATCTTCTTTGCAATTGGTGCCATTCCTGTCTTATCCCTGATACATTCATTCCTAATTTTATCCAGTCTCGTGTATCCACAGTCCACACATCCACCTAAAGCATTCTCATCTCCGCAACTCCCATTTTTTACTCATGTACACAATTCACTGCCCAACACTCAGAACCATAGGGCATCGCTGGTCTAATTGCAGTACGGTAAAACTTGTCTTTAAGTTTTAATGGTACTTTACGATCACATAAGATCCCTGACGCGCCTCTCTACTTCAACAAACCAGCTTGGATTCTATGTATCACATCCTTATCAACATCTCCATCTTTTTGAACTATCGATCCAAGATATTTAAAGCACTCACTGTGGGAAATTTCTTGATCACCCAACTTAATAACGAAGTCATCCGTCCTTCTTGCACTGTAAATTTAAGCTCTATATACTCCGCCCTTGCCCTGCTCAACCTAAAACCCTTTTTTCTTTATTCATTTATTAGAAATAAATAACAAATATTAGGGATTATAAAAGTCAGTACTCAATTGAATTATCAAAAAAATGAAAGACATTCAAAATGTACCAATATTTGTGACACTTATTTCCACCAAAATATATAAAATTGATGATAATTAGTATAAATGTGTTGCTGAGAATGCTGTTTTAAATTTCTTTCATTATTTTGATATTTCAATGGCGTGCTGGCTTTATAATCCTTAATTTTTTGCTATTTTCTAATAAAAATGGATATAAATTTATATTGTGTTGAGAAAAATTATAAATTAGAAAAAATTGTAATTATTTTTATTAGACAATTTAAAAAATTTATTTTATTGTCACATTAGCGGTTCATCAACGCCACGTAAATGCCTCATCATTCCTAGTAATCTGAATAATGATGGTTTAAAAACTTATTTGAAATAAAGTATAAAGTTAAGGGACCAATTTGAAACAAATAAAAATTAAAGAACCTATTTGAAACTAGACTCAAAGTTAAGAGACCAATTTGAAGCAAATGAAAATTAAAGGACCTATTGAAACCAGACCGAAAGTAATGAGACCTATTTGAAACAAATGAAAATTAAAGGACCTATTTGAAACTAGGCCCAAAGTTAATGGACTAATTTGAGTATTTTGCCATAAAGTGTTGTTGGGAGGCGATGATATGTTAGAATGGAGCTTGAGTTACTGCTAGTGGTGGTGCCATGATACTCATTGGACAACCGTGGAATCCATGGAGTTGGCAACAATGAGGTGGTCACGATAGTGCAACACATTGTTGTTGAGACAGTAAGGAGGGTGGGCCTGCAGTTCTGCTATAGTCCGCAAACAATTGTGTAGAAATGTGGATCTTGATGCATCTCTCGCAAAATAAATTTCGCATTCAACCATCGTAGGTGTGATTCTGGAACCTTAGTGCGAGACAGGGTGTCTGCAACAGTGTTAAAAGGCCTCTAGTCTTATACTCCTCTGTGAGTTGTACCCTAAGAGTTTTGATATTCACAATTGTTGAGTAAGTGCAATATCTTTTGATGTATGGTGGAGTGTATGGTGGTTCGCGTGAAACACATAGTGATGCTCAAATAAGTATGTTTGCCAGCGCTGCACTGCAAGTTCCAGTTCCATGAGCTCCATGTCATATGCAAAAGAGGTGCAAAGTGGACTTGCCTCTTTTTACTGAATTATGCTCTAGGTTGGCCCGTTCTAGTTTGTGAATGTGGCTTGAGCCTCATTCAGCCAAATAAATGCCCATCTCAATTTGCTTGTGTAACTTGGCTACGGACTGCACAATTTACTCATAATCACAGAGGAATGAGTCGTAGGAACTTGTGTGACCAATAAATCTTAGCACAACTTGCAACAACGCCTGTTTGAGCCACAATGTTACTGCGGTGACCTTGAATTGGGTCCATGGATAGTCTTTCCATTGAGATGATATGACCGAGGCACTCAATCTGCAGTTGTATGAAAGAGTACGTCTTCCTATTTACACAAGTGATGTTGGGCGAGTTCATATAAGGTTGTGCTAAAATGTTGGAGATGTAGGCCGGAAGAAGTACTATAAATCAATATGTCGTTGAAGAGCATTATGATATACTTGCAAAGGAGTGGTTGGAATATGTCGTTTATCATAGGAAGGAATGTAGTTGAGGCATTGGTCAAGTCGAAGGGACAAGAAACTCATACTAACCTTCGTGAGTATAAAATGTTTTTTTGACATGTCCTTTACATGCACTAAGATTCTAGCATACCAGGTTAAGATCCTATGTGGTGATCTGCAAAAGCAGGGCTGTCAAGTCTAAGTCAACGGTCTTAATGATGTGTCACAATGGTACTAGATGCCAAGTCAGTGACGAAAACCCTAAAATTCGAAATCCATGGCGAGAGAAATCTAGTCGTCCATAGTGTCGCCAATTGTTTGAAGCCATTTAATATTATAATGGTGTGTCATCATAGATAACTACAATATAGTGGAAAGTTCAAGTTCGTGGAATTTGTTTTTAAATCCATCGTCGATCATCACAACCACGAACAGACGGTGGATGTACTTCCGCATCTTCAGTGTGCAAGACCCAAAAGAATGCTTTCAACTGAGTAAAGTAGTAACTCGAGGTGGTTCAATGCACCCTTCGGCTTGTCGGTTTCATCACGCTTCGATTCCTAAATTTCTATTAGGCTACCATCGATAATAATCACTGATCTGCGAGTACAATTGCTTATAATGGGAACACCGTTCTCTGGAACGAAGTTCAATGTACTCTTGATGGGATACAAGTTGTGGTGAAGGTTTAGGTTTTGTATGTGGAGGTGTTGGTTAGCGGTAATGTTGACATTGAGGGGTACCAAGGACATGCAAGGCGTAGGTTTGACCGACGGATTCATTGAGACTTTCCAAGATTCCATTGTATTGTCAATATTCTCCCAATCAATCGACTCCATTGAAGACCAAAATTTCAATGCAGTGATGGTGATGATAGTGGGTTCCAAAAAATAGTGTTTTGAGGGAAGCCATTGGCTCGATCTTACTGAAAACAATAAGGTTACCCCGATGTGCGGAATCAGAAGTTGACGGCAGGGTCGATGTGACGTTGGATGGATAATAAAGTTGCTATACTCCAACCATGAGTTGTTGGCAAGAGTCTTCCACTCGACCCATGCGGCACACAACATGAATGCTTCCTCTTTCAATCGAGACATGGCTCTAGTATGGGGCATACAACAACTTTGATGTCGTCGAGGATGATGAGATGTTAGAAGATATGCATGCTCTAAAAGAGATATAAGATGCTGCAGGAGGATGGCGTTGCGTTATGAGATGAATTGACGAACGAAGCTGAACATCAACGTTGGAGTCGAAAGGGATATTTTATGAGGAAGTCACAAATTGTGTGGAGCTACAAACGTCGTCGCTTAGGCATTGGACTTAGGGACCATGGTAACGGCGTTATACGACACTGGATCTGACCATTTTGCTGTGTAAGCATTGTGATCAGCCCAACACTTGGGAAACAAACACGATCAAGTGATACATGAGTCTCATAGGTTCCGCCCGTACTAGTTCTATCTAATAGACTCAGTTAGCCTATTCGTCCATTCCATCGTCCTTCCGTGCTTTCTGCGCGTACATGCGTAGAATTAGAGGCACTGATTCATGCGTGTTCACATGAGTGATCAATATTATATCAAGTAGGAGGATCATGCATGACTCGATATGCATCAATCATCCAAATCAAGTATGTGAAAGCTGTGACCTTGGAAAACAACTTAGGGAAAGTTTTTCGAATGAAAGAAGCTCTCAAGTAAAAAAGCGATCCAATAAAACCACTGGATTTGGGGACTGATTGCCACAACATTTTTTGATATGCATCACTTTTTTTCCATTGATGATTTTTCAACGAATGCATTATTATAATTTTATTTAAAGGAAATAGTTTGAGGTCTATGTTCAAGAAATTCAAGACAGTCATAGAGAAAAGAATGTGGTTGTCTAATTGAGGTCATGTGATTGAAGGCAATTAGATCATATTTGTTGAGCACTAAGAAAAGCATGTGACTGTCCTAGATTCCACTGTATTGCAAAGGTTCACCCCAATCGATCAGCTCCATCAAAGACCAAAATTTCAATGGGCTCCAAGAAATAGTGTCGTGAGGGAAACCATTGGTTTGATCTCACTGAAAACAATAGGGTTGCCCCGATGTACGAAATCAGAAGTTGAGGGCGGGGTCAATGTGGCGTTGGATGGACAATAAAGTTGTTGTAGAGTACTCCAACCATGAGTTGTTGGTTGGCAAGAGTCTTCCACTCAGATCCATGTGGTTCACAACATGGATGCTTCCTCTTTCAATCAAGACATGACTCTAGTATGGGGCATACAACAACCCTAATGCCTCTGAGGATGATGGGATGTTTGAAGATATGCATGCTCGAAACGAGATACCAGAGGCTGTAAGTGAATGACGTTGCATTGTGTGAGAGGAATCGACGAACGAAACCAAACATTGACGTTGGAGTTGACTGAGATATTTTATGAGGAAGTCACAAAATGTGAGGAGTTGCAGACTTCGTCGCTTTGGCGCTGGACATAGGGCCACGATAGCGTCGTTTTAAGGCCCTGGATCAGACCATTTTGTTGTGTACGCATTGTGAATCTGTCTGAGACTAGGTAAATAAACACGATCAAGTGATACACGAGTCTCATAGGTTCCACTCATACTATTGCTACCTACTAAACTCATTTAGTTTATTCGTCCATTCCATTGTCCTTCTATGCTTTCCGCGAGTACATGTCTAGAATTAGAGGCCCCGACTCATGCATTTTCACACGAGAGATCAATATTTTATCGAGTAGGAGGATCATGCACGTCTCGACATGCATCAATCATCCAAATCAAGTATGTGAACGCTGTGACCTTGGAAAACAAATTAGAAAATGGTTTTCGAATGTAAGAATCTCTCGAGTAAAAATGTGATCCAATAAAACCGCATGGATGTGGGGACTGATTGCCACAACATTTTTTGATATGCATCAGTCTTTTTTTTCCATTGATGATTTTACAAGGAATGCATTATTATAATTTTTTAAAGGAAATAGTTTGAGGTCTATGTTCAAGAAATTCAAGACAGTCATAGAGAAAAGAAAGTGGTTGTCTAATTGGGGTCATGTGATTGAAGGCAATTAGTTCACATCCAATGCATTTGTTGAGCACTAAGAAAATCACTTAATCTGGCATCAACTAACATCATCATTTACTCAACAAAGTGGTGCGGAAAAAATGAAGGATCGCACCATCCTCAATATGATGCAAAAATATGATCAAGAATATAGCAAGTGAATTATAGGTGGTGTGTGTCATCTACACTCTCAATCATTGCCCAAGCCTAAAAGATACGACTCTTCAAGAAACATGGACAAGGTGAAATTCGAATACTAATATTGAAGGTGATTGAGAGCATTTCAAATTGATATAATTAAGTATGTGACGGATGTGTACATGCTCTAGATACAAACTCTAAATCCCGGAAATTTTTTAATCCCAACACGCATGAGTTGTTATGAAAGGAGATGGAAAGTAACCAATTATGATTAATTATTCATATTTTAAAGTACTCTTTAAATCAATTGCACGTCGGATACTAATTAGTTGATTCACAGGTGTACCCCATTAGTATTTAATTAGTTGTTTCTTGATCATTATCTATTGCGAACTTGCCGACATCATATAGAGTTTGGTCAGTATTTTCCCCATATCTTTGTCTTGCGTCGATGATCAAATTAGATTAGTGGGTAAAATTGATGGGAATTATTAACAAGAAATAGTGGTATACTGAAGGTGAATTTTAAAGCTGGCGGGCATAATTATTTGATTAAAGTCGGTTTTACACCCATGTAATCCTAAATAGTGAGGAACTTTAAAATATGAGTTCATGAAACAAATCACCAATATAATGATGATTATGCTAATTAAGTTGTTTTCTGCTCTTTCAGGTTTGTGCAGTCCTTTAAGGATGCCATTCTACTGTTCATTTTGACCTCAGCATTGAAGTTCCCATCCTATGGAAAGGTTGTATGCTTTCTTTATCAGATGTTCATATTGATGAGATTGTTGACATGCACGGTTTAGTGCTGTAGTATGACAGTTTGCCTGTTTCTATGTTAATTTTAAAGATAATAATGCATACAATTTTTATTAAATTTTTTTTCCCAGGGTATTTTCTCTGCAAATTCAAATTCTTTACATCCAGCTATGTTCGTTTTGATTGATGCTTCTAGATGTTGTGCATGTTATGAAGCATGGGCTGGGTACACTTCGTTCATTCAGTAGCATTGTGATGCAAATTTTAAAAAATTATAGAGGATCAGGCATGCATATATGTGTGGATATAGTTTATGTCATTGCATAAAAATGATATGTTTTTGTTGTAAAAGAAAGAATAAGATAATAACTTGTGTTCTTTATTCATCCATATAGGGGCTATTATATATCATTACAACAAGACACACAAACATGACACATGATGCGGGACTGAACCCACTCACCTACAAATATTAATATAATACTAAACTCATAATCTCCAACACTCCCCCTCAAGCTGAAGGGGGGACCCTTCAACTTGGACACCACAAATAACGGCAATGGAGGTAGATGATGTGGGAAAAAACATCAGACGAGCCACCGGGGGAAATTCCAAACCGGGGAATCAAATCGGGGACATAGCCACACACGACACTGACCCACACATGACGCAGGACCCACACACGACGCGGACTCACTGGAAACCGGTCAACCAACATCACTCACACACACAACATGCGAAGAGAATGAAAGATGTGGAGCAAATCATCATACGAGTGATCGGGGATAATCCGTTGGGGATAATCTGTCGGGGATAATCCGCACAAAGAGTGGTCCCACATGACACAGTCCCGCACGACACGGTCTCACGCGACACAACCCGATGAGACTAAAAACACCAACATCAGACGCCTCCCCAACACATGACCAATCAAAAGGAAGAAAATGGGGAGACACATACGACATAATCCTAGAGGTCGCGTGGAATGAAAGCGAAAAAATCAGGAAAGATCATCTGAATCGCTTCATCACAACACTCCCCCTCACGTGGATACCACGTGCATATAGGCAAACCGAGACCATACTAAGCAAATACAAACAACAATTAAACAAGGGCAATGAAAGACACATAAAAAGACTAAAAAAAGACCATGAAATTTTTTTTATCATCTGCAAGAGATCATCGCCCCGGAAAAGGTAGTTGCAGCTGGAATTGAGAGAAATGTGACAGGCAGCGGCAGAATATGGAGCAGTTAGCAAAGGATTTGCCATGACTGGAGGGGCAGACATCCATGAAGTTGCAGCCAAGCATAGAGACTGCAGGAACACACGTTGCCTGGATCTGGAGTGATCGGGAGAATATCCATGCGAACAGCAGCAAGGGACGTTGACGGAGAAGCGTCCACAGTGAGGAGCACGTCGTGGAAGGAGGCAGCCAAGCAGTGGAGACTGGCAGACGACCTTGCACGTGCAAGCGGCCAAGGATCAACCAGGAATCGGCGATGGGAAGCAGCGTCAACGAGAACGACGGGATCAGCGTCGATGGAAGCAACAGATGACTGGCCGACGAGATCGACTACGCCAGAATGCCGCTCCCGTCGACTGAATCAGAGACCGTCGACGGGAGCGGGAGAGAAATCTCTCGGCGGGACCACAAGCAGAACGACTCAACGAGAGCAGGGGCGGAAAAAAACGAGAACGAAAGTGGCGGACACCGTGAAAAAATTTAGGGTTTCAGATCTTTTCCTCTGATACCATGTTGAAAGAGAGAAATAGAAATAGAAGTGCTTGATTCATTCATCCACATAGGGGCTATTTATAACATTACAATAGGACTCACAAACCTAAAACTACAATGTGGGACAAAACCCACATACACACATAAAGACCCAATCCAATAACATCAACGCAACTAGACCAACATTGCGCACGACCGACAATATCTGGAGCCATCGTCCAGCCGGCGGAAGGATCGACGAGACTTCATCGATGAAGCAACAGAGTCAGCACAGGAGAATGATGACAAGGTCATTAGCGGGAACGGCGGCCAAGATCGACGGAAAGAAGACGAACACTAGCATCATCGGTGATGAAAGTCGTAGATTTGCGTTGATGTCGACAAAGGAGACGCGGCGTGTACTCCAGAGGGGAGAAGGAACCTTGCTGTGTCGATGGGAGCAGGAACCTTGCTGTGTCGATGGGAGAAGGAACCTTGCTGTGTCGACGAGATCAAAGCAAGCGGAAATCGTCTCACGAGCCGGATGAGTTGTTGCCCTAGGAGCGTGAAGCGTTGGAAACAAAATAGATTAAGGAGGAATCAATGCCTCTGATACCATGTTGTAAAAGAAAGAATAAGATAATAACTTGTGTTCTTTATTCATCCATATAGGGGCTATTATATAGCATTACAACATGACATACAAACATGACACATGATGTGAGACTAAACCCACTCACCTACAAATATTAATATAATACTAAACTCATAATCTCCAACAGTTTTATCTTGCGATATTCTTTGGCATAAAAATTGGAAGTGAAAATCATGACTAGAAATAGCGGTATGTGAGAAATAATGGGGCTTGAGAATTTAGAATGCTATTTATATCTATATGAAATGAGAATTTAGAGAATAAAAGTGAAGACATGATTAAATTATTCTCCTTAAAATAAAGTTAATTCAAATACATGCACACGAAGTTCCTTATATAGAGAGGAGGAGCTAACCATGAATCTAAGATGTGTGACTAAATGAGCCTAAGAGAGGAATGAGCCATTTATACATGTGCCTTCTCCAACACTCTCCTGCAAGCTGGAGCATACAAGTCGTAGGCCCCAAGCTTGGAAAGAAATTGTCGTTATAGTGAGTTCGGCAAAGTCTTAATGAGAATATTTGAAACTTGATCAGCAACAGACACATGTCGTTGTATCAATCTTCGAAGTTGAAACTTTTCTAGGACAAATTGACAATCGACTTCGATGTGTTTGTGCGTTTATAAAACACATAATTTTCAACTATATGGATAACAGTTTGGCTATCGCAGAAGAAAACGACTGGTGATGGATGTTTGACTCTTAAATCGTTGAGACTTTCTAGCCATGTGTGTTCTAAAACAGCGGCACCCATGAAATGATACTCTACTTCAGCAGAGGAGCGATCAACCGCAATCTGATTCTTTCTTTGCCAGGTAACCAAATTTTCGCCAAAGTACGTGCAATAACCACTAGTGGATCTACGATCATCTAGGGACCCATCATAATCATCATTGCAGTATACAATGAGAGACAAAGAAGTAGGAGTCTTGTACACCAGTCCTTGTCCCAGAGTATTCTTCAAGTATTTAAGAATACACTCGATCTCTAAAAGGTGGGAGATCCCGGGAGTGTGCATGAAGTGACTGACCACACCGACCGTAAAAGATATTTCATGTCATGTGACTGTAAAATAGATTAGTTTGCCGATGAGGCGTCAATAATACTCTGGATGAGGGAGGAGTTGATCAGAGTCTGAGCCATGAACAAAGAGTTGGTGATTCACATCCATAGGTGTATCGACAGACTTACACCTAGAGTAGCCGACACTATGTAGTAAATCGAGGCAATATTTCCTCTGAGACAGGACAAGACCATCAGTTCGTTAGACTACCTCAATCCCCAAGTAGTATTGGAGTCGACCCAGATCTTTAGTTTGGAATTGAGAGGCTAAGTGTTTCTTGATTTTAGTAATGCCAGGAATATCATCACCCGTGACAAGAATATCATCAACATAGACCAGACGAATCACAATGTCAGATGGACGTTATCGAATAAACAGGGAAAGTCTGTCGAGCTTCGGGTGAAGCCACAATCATGAACTACCCAACTAAACTTATCAAACTATTCCCGTGGAAACTGTTTGAGACCATAAAGAGTTTTCTTCTGATGATATAGTAGAGACATTCCCGTGGTTGCATAATTAGGAGGTTGTTGCATGTACACAGTCTCCATAAGATCACCATTAAGGAAAGTGTTCTTGATGTAGTGACCAATGTTAATGGACAACAATAGAAATTAAGACCCGAACAATGTTGAGTTTCGCAATGGGAGAAAAAGTCTCCTCATTGTCAAGACCGTGTTGTTGATTAAAGCCTCTGGCAACCAGAAGTGCCTTGAGGTAGTTAACCGTCCCATCAGGTTGATGTTTCACGGTGAAAGCCCACTTACAGCTTACCATAGACTGATTGGGAGGACGAGGAATGAGGTCCCAAGTCTGGTTGGCCCAAAATGTATCCATTTTTTCATCCATTGTCGCCCGCCACCCCAGATGCTGAAGGGTCTCTTGCACAAAAGAGAGGACGGAAATACAAGACAAAGAAGTCGCAAACTTGCGTTGGTCTGAGGAGAGATGGTGCATGCAGACATAATTAGTGAGTGGATGTGCAATAGAGGATGGCGTTGAATCAACAACGCAGGGACCAACAATAGTAGGCGGGAGTGGGTCCTGTACTCCGGATCGAGGAGGACGACGAGTGTAGATTCGAAAGGGAGGGTTTGAGATGGTTGGTGGTGTCAGAAGTAGTGGAGGAAGAGTTGGTAGGAACTAGGGGACATGAGAGAGCAGGGATCGACATAAATGATGTGGAAGGGAGATGGAAAGGTTGGTTCTCAATAAAATATCACATCAACAGACGTAACCAACTTCCGAGTAGACGAGAAGTAACAGACATTCCCCTTCTGGGTGCGCAAATAGCCAACAAACACATATCGAGTAGCACGAGGAGCCAACTTGACCACGAGGGTGGGGGTGGGTGGCAGGTGGTGGACAAAACAGACGCAATCGAAGACTCGTGGAGTCAAGGAGAAGTGGCGTTCACCGGGAAATAAGATAGAGAAAGGTGTTGTGAAGTTGGGAATAGAGGAGGGCATGCAGTTGATGATATAGCAGACGGTAGAGACAACAAAGTGCCAATAGGCGGTGGGGACATGGATCTGGGACACGAGAGAGCATGCAACTTCGAGAAGGTGACGACTCTTCTGCTCAGCAACACCATTCTGTTGCGGTGTGTAAACACAAGAGGATTGGTGGAGGATACCTAATAAGGTACACGTTTCTTGAAATGCATGTCCAATGTATTCACGCGCATTATCAGTGCGATGAATTTTAATAGAGTGGAAAAATTGCGTTTTGGTTTCAGCTGCAAAGGAGCGGAATAGAGCCAGAAGCTCAGAGCGACCGCGCTTCGGGTATAGCCATGTCATGTGTGAGTGATCATCAATAAACTCAATATAATAACAATATCCAGATAAACTAGCTATTTTATGAGGACCCAAAATATTAGAATGCACTAAATCAAAAGGAGCAGAGCTCCGAGTATAATGAAAATGGAAAACAGAATGGTGTTGTTTCCCATAAATACATGATTCACAATTAAAACTAGAGAAAGGAAAATATGGAAGAGCCTTCTGGAGGATGGGAAGATGAACATGACCAAGTCGCTTGTGCCAATCAACAGAGTTGACAGAAGAGAGAACGATAGGGGGAAGATCCAGAGTGTAACGCCCATTTGAAATTCTCCCTCTACCAATGATAATCTGCGTCTGCCGATCCTGCACAACAAAACTAGAATTGGAGAAATTGATCAAGCAATCATGATCTTGAGTAAGGCGGCTGACAGAAAGTAGATTAAAGCAAGAGCCAGGAACATGAAGAACTGAGCGAAGAGGGGGGGGGGGGGGTAGCGACACATCGCCAGAGTCAGCAACTGGAGTGGTGTCACCATTTGCTACCGTAATGTACTTAGGACACGGAAAATCCAAGTAATGAGAAAGCATTGTCAGAGTTATATGATTGTTGGCACCTAAGTGCACAATCCAAGTGAGGTACCTTCTTTGGAGACGGAGGCAACAAAGTTTGAAGGGTGAGAGATTATGGCGCGAAGATTCTGGAGTTCCTCGTGTAAGGTGTCGATGTCGGCACGGGAAGATGAAGGTCCATCAACAATAGGGGAGACATGCAACAGAGAATAAGTTAGCGGTCGGAGTCCATGTTTCCGAAAGAAAGTTGTCTCAGTGTGATTGGTCCGACCATAATAAGTACATAGGCGAGGGGGTGGACCGTAGAGCGATGGAGACCATCACACGCACCATCTCGAGAGCCAGAGCGTCCTCCACGAGTAGAAGAAGATAGAGGTCAGTTGTCAGAACCGCGATGGAGGAGAACCGGTGGTGAGGACACGAGGAGTTCAGGTGGTGGCGTCACCGTCAACAACATGGATCACACATCAAATAGTTGTGGAGCTGTAGTAGGAGAGGAAAGGATATGCGCCCAGACACTGTGGAGGTGTTGGGGAACACGGGCCATCATCAATGCAATACCAAGAGCTTCTGAGCCCGTTGAGCGTCAAGATCCGGCGTTGGTGGCTGATGCTGAATCCAGACCTCAACAAGAATTTTGGATTGAGCAACAAAGGATGTGAGGTCATCATCTACACTCGAGTCGATATTCTGAAGAGCCGTGAAAATATCAAATAAGTGTTGGAGACTATCTTTCCCAGAGTAAAGGGAGTGGAGCTCATCCCACATTGTTTTGGCGGTGGTGTGATACGTAGCCATCCGATATGGTTCACTATCCATGGAGTTCAAGATCCAAGATTTAACTCGACCACCGTTTCGAAGCCACTGCTCAGTGGGCTCGGCGGGGTTGGGCCGAGTGAGATGGTGAAGAAGGCCCTTGGTTTGGAGAACGTGGCGAACCGAGTGCCCCCATTTCACAAAATTCTTCTTCCTTGTGAGGGAGATAGTAGTGCACCGGAGTTCATCCCGAGCATCATTGAGTGGAGATGGAGCAAGAGCTGGAAGTGTCGAGGTAGCTGGTGCAACATTTTGCTCATCGGGTAAGGGAAGCCGCCGCGACAGAAGAAGAATGCGAGAACACCACAGAAGAGCACCACCGAAGAAACCGCAACGGCCCATAGGGACTGCAGGCACATCAAAGTAGCGGTGTCTGTGTGGTCTCACACAGTGACCACTACTTAGTACACGGAGTGCGGTCTTTAATGTTCGTTGGTCATATGAGGAGCTGGCGAGCTCAAAACACGGGGTGCGGTCTTCATCGAGTTCAAAGCAAGAGTCCGCACGGTGCGGTCTCAGCGGTCTTCAGCGAAATGAGAATTTCGAGAATAAAAGAGGAGGCAGGAATTAATTATTCTCCTTAAAATAAATGTAATCCAAATACATGTACAAGGAGCTCCTTATATAGAGGGAAGGAGAATGAGCTAAGAATGAATCTAAGATGTGAGACTAAAGGAGCCTAAGAGAGGAATGGGCCCAATGGGCCATTTATACATGGGTCTTCTCCAACAATATCAAACCTGAATCTCATGTGTATCCGTTGTTAACGCTTGTCCAATGAGTTTTCAAATGTCAGAAGAGCTACTCTTTCAACAAAATCTGACATTTGCTTTAGAATTTAAGTGCATGAAACAATGTTTTACTTGACTTGAAGCTCTGTATGAGTATTTGTTTTTTATAAGGTAAGTATTATATGTGCAAATATTTTAACATACGCTAATGATTTTTACTTCTCCAGCAAAAAGTACTTTCCTTTCTTAAAGCTATGGGCAGTGCTCTATTGCAAGTGGAAGGCTGTAAAGAGTTGCTTCTGGGGCTTTTTGAAAAACGCAATGAGTTTTATACTGAGTCTGGGAAACAAGGTGAAAGACTATCAGAAACTGAGATTGAGACATTGTGCTTACTTTTGGAGGTATCTTCTTCTTCATTGGATTCCAACCTTGATTTTTGTTGTATGATGTGATGTATTGTCTTCTGTGTTTCACACAGTTCTTCTCAATCTTTTATTCAGCTTTGTACATTACAGTTGAGCTCTTCTATCGATGATGTTTGTATAAGCTGTCTTCTGAAAGCTTTAAAAGTAAGTATTGTTTCTGTCCTTACTGATTTATAGACCAGTCATGTTTTCTCTAACACACCCTGCTTTATTTCCAATTTTTTTTCATAATTGGCTGTTCTAATGTTAAACATTTCAGGTGGATAGTTTGTTGTTGGATGAACCTTCCACAATGAAACCCTGTATTACTGTCTTGAAAAATCTGACGTCCGCCTTCTACATCATTTTGGATAGCAATATACAGGTCACTTTGAATTTATTATATTGAAATTGTGAAATTCAATTTTCTTGAAGCTTTTGAGATTAAATAATTCATGGTACGGAGCATGCTTTATTGTAAAGAAATGAAGTTAGTTGTGTGCTTCTTTTATTCTGTTTTTTACATATGGACTGTAGATATATGATGATGCTAATATTATTAGCACTTAACACGCATAATTAGCATAGTGGAACAGTGAAAGATAAGATATATGAAAAAAACAAGCTTACAAAATATTAATTACCATGTTGTGGATGCTAAATCTTCAAGATATTTGGTTGTAAATCATTATTTGACTCAATGATTATAATTTTTGTATTGGAAGTTTGGGGTGTACCTATTGCTTTCAATGTTGAGCCTCGTGTGAGCCATATAACTTCTTACTTTGTCTCTTCGTAGGTCACATTCCTTATCCTTGTTTAAATTCTAACACTCCCCTCAAGTTGGGTTAAGGATGTTAGATGAACCCAGTTGTCTTATATATACTTGATTCCACTTTCTACTAGATCCTTCATTTAGATATTTGATTTGTCATTTGTCACTTATTCATTTGCAATGCTATCATTTTTATAGAAAGTGATAATCCACTTCAATGTTCTTACTACATTCGTGGAAGACTAAATTGGAAGATATATATACTTCCTTATTATTATTATTATTGTGGATAAGCATATAAAGTTTATTATCTATTAGTTGTATATATGTTTTAGGGCTACATTAGGTGAGAAGTATGTGAATTTCCACACATTTATAAATACGAATGACAGTGCACGGAAGGCCACCAGTGCCCCACACGACAGTACCTCGGTCACGACGGTACCCCGACTCGACGACGCTCTCGCCGCTCACAAACCCTCGCGCTCGGAGTACGCACTCGGAGTAACCAAGGTACTGTCGCGCGGGGTACGGTGTGAGGCATTTTCAGAAAAACACAATGCGGCTACAAACCGATAATTTCTCTGTAAAAGTCCCTCCTTTCCTTTTATAATAGTATAAATTATATAGCATACTCATTTTCAAGAAAATAAGATTGAAAATCTTTCCACATTGTATCAGAGTAGATTTAGGGTTTTGGACTCGTCGACCTTACCCTCGGGTAGAGTCGATGCAGCAAAGGATGCCTTCACCTTCTAGTCTCGTCAAAATCTTTGTCTACTAGATTAGTCGAAACCGACGACATCTTCGTCCGCTGGAAACATCGCTACCCTCCACTGGAATTGTCGAAGCAGATGACATCTTCATCTGCTAGAATCACTGCAACTAGAGACATTTTTGTTTGTTGGAAACGTTCTTACCATATGTTGGAATCGTCGAAGCCAGCAACGTCTTCATCCGCTGGGATCTCCGCAACTCTCGATTGGAATTGTCATAACCGACATATTATTGTTAGATACTCTTACGCTTCTTGGCTCGCCTGCTGCCCTTGCATTTCCAAGATTATGCCTATCTTCTTTGTTGGGAGAAGAATTTTGCCGAGTGGGTTCATTCGGTGCGTAAGATACTCCAGGCTACAATATTTTTCAATCATTTGTCCAGAAAGCCCGATCTAGCCTACTGAGTTATGACTATGAGATGAAGGTTGTGTCTAGTTCTGGATCTTGAAAGTTATGGATGACAAGCCATACCTAATGACGATGCATCACAAGACAATCAAGGCTATGTGAGACGAGCTGAAGTCTCTCCACTTCGTTAAGGATAATGTCCAACATCTGTTTGACCTATTTTGAGATCCTCAAACTATTGAGCGCGTCTAGATGGAGATATGACATCAGTGTAAGTCCCGTATTCAGCATCAGTCGACCACCCTTGATCTAGGTACATAGAGATCTTAGGAGGCAATATGTATTGCTATGACTGTGGCTAGAGTTTCCTCTCACCTATTTGACGTTTGCTCGATGTTGTCGAGGGTCACTCCTCTTATTGATATCTCCATGACTCCATCCCCTGAACTTCTCCTACAACCTTCTTGAGCGCGCTTCGCAATTATTGGGCGTGTGGGAGATTCTGGTTTTCAAGGAGGTGGAGAGATAGCGATGATTATAGCCAACTTCAATGGTAGACAACCATTCCATGCCAATTTCCTCATAACACGTGCACGTGCATCTATGTGGTCATCTAAATCACACCTTGAGGACATACTGTCTGAAGTATGGATTTCCTGCACAGTAGTAACAACCTTCACAACCCCAAGTTTCTATTCCTGCGATTGACGCCACCAAAACATCCCATTTCGAGATTGATGTGTTGAGAGAGGAGCGACATGGCCTTCGATGGATGCCCACTCAGTCTTTAGGGCCTATCTCCTCAGACTCTGATGAAGGCATACCTTACCTTTATCATAGTTCCTCTCGGATAGTGGATTCTAGTGCGACAAACCCTATTACTCTGCGAAGGCATTAGAGATATATAAACTACTTTTCACAAGTCAATAGCCAATGGAGAAACTACCCAGATTAGTGGATCTAAAAATGTTCTCTTTACGTATATTGTCTCTCTTCGTTCTGTAGTTCTTGTTCCTGTTTCACATTTTAATCTTTTTCCTATTAGCTGTCTTACTTATGATCGTAACTGTTATGTGATATTTTCTTCATTTTTATTTTTGATACTAGATCTTTAGGTGTGGGGTATCATTGGTAGGAGGCGGCTGTTTAATGGACTCCAAATCTTTGACATTCCTTCATCAACTCTATCAACCATCACTTCCTCGGACTGACACAGTATTATTTTTATTTTTATTTTTTTCTTGCAAGTTGTGTCTATGAGATGCAACTTCGCTCGACGTTTTCCCCTCGTAGTACTAAAAGTGATCTCTCTTTTCTTTAGTGTACTCGGATATTTGGTGTCCTTTAGGATTTGTTAGTCCATTTTGTTGTATTACTTTGTGAGCTTTATGAGATTTTGAGTGTCTTTCATTTTTTGTTGTTGTGGAAACTTACAACTAGTTCTCCATTTCTATCAAAAGTATCAGGAACGATAATGCCTATCAATACGTAAGTGAAGAGTTTTAGGAGACGTGCAATTCTTCATGCACTCTCTATCAGACTTCTTGCTTCTTTCTGCACACCGCAAGAAAATGATGTTTCAGAGTGGAAGAATCGTCATCTTCTTGAAGTAGCTATGCTTCTCATGTTTCAAATGCATGTTTTGAAAATTTATTGGAATTATGCGGTTAGTACTATATGCAATTTTATCAATCACATACTTTCAACTATTTTTGGCTTTGTATCTCCTTTTTCCATTTTTTTCGTCCAACCCCCTTTCCCTTCGACTCCTGGAGTTTTTGGGGATATGTGCTTTGTCCATCATCTTGTTCCTCATGGACAAGTTGGCCACATGCGCTAGTTGCTACCGAGTTTGTCTTTCTTGGATATTCTTGTACTCAGAAAGGTTATGTGTGTTACTCTCCGACTAATTGAAATGTTGTGACCTCTGCGTATATAGCATTTCTTGAGCATCGTCCATTTTTTTCAACTTCTGTTACACCATCAGCTCCACCTGATTTACCTCCTCCCATGTACATATTGAGTATAGACCTACTACTATTATTCCACCACCATCTCCGCCCCTCCTATTGCAGTTCACACTTGTCGTTGGATTCGCCAGACAATCCCTAGCCATTCACCTACTACCGATGCTCCTCTACTGATTGCTTTCTCTAAGGGTACATACTTTGCAAACCCACTCATTATGTTTCCTTTCATTGTTTATCTCTGCCTCTAAGAGGTTGCTTCTTCCTTGTCGTGTATTTCCATCCCTTTTTTTGTACACTGCAAGATTGTTGATGTCACATGTCTTGTTCAAGTTGATTTCAGTTTGTAATGTCGATTGTCAGATTGCGGGGATATATCAGAGATATTTTACAACGTAGAATTTTAATAATAATTAAATTTATTTATATTTACACAAATTTTGTATATGTGTACAATTGTACACATAATGTATCTTTATAAATTAGACAATAAACGTATAGTATATGATTATAATGAAGTAATGAACACAACAAATTCAATTATATATATAAATAATTTAATATTGAAACAAACGGCTTTCTTATACTTTTTTGATTATTTGAGGATCAATGACATTCGTTTATTAGTTCCATGACACAAAACACAAGATAGAAATCCAATTGTAAACAATCAAAAAATAGAAGATAAAAATTCAGTCATAAACAAGCACAAATCAAAAGCCCATCATGGAGCAAGCAGCTGGCAGCGAGCTTGCAACGCAATTATCACAAAATAAGAAACACAACATGTTATGAAGAAATAGAAACCAGAAACTAAGAAGCAGTATTTAAAAAAAATCTCACTGCTATCAAAGGAGAAGTGGGGATGTAAGAACTCGAACCGAGCTATCAGAATATCAGAGGCACACAGTCAAAAAATATGTCAGGGATTAAGTAATCGGAGCTAGAGCACAAGCTATGTAATTAAGGCGCGCGCCTAGGCGCGCTTGAGGCGTCGGGTGCACCAGGCGCACCGGCCCTCGCCTCTGCAAGGCAGAGGCAGGCGACGTGCTCCAGGCGCGCGCCTTACCAGCTCCCAGGTGCACCAAAGGAACGCCTGAGCTTTTCAAGGTGTTTTATTTAACCTATTTTTTTGGGAGGTGGCAAAAACATGATCTCAGACGCACCCGAGGCATGATCTCAGACGCACCCGAGGCACACCTAGACGCACTTGGGCATCCAATTCACCGATTTTTCAGTGAATTGGATCCCCAATTCACTGAAAAAGAGCGAATTGGATGCCCAATTCGCTGATTTTCAGTGAATTGGACACCCAATTCTTTTTTGCGCTTCACGTGCCTCAAGTGCGCGTCTGCTCCTAGGCTCCAGGACCCCTTTGCGCCTAGGTGCGCCTTGCGCCTTTTTGATAACATAGGGCACAAAAGGCGTCAAAAGTTTGGGCACAAGAAGAAGCGTCAAAAGTTTGGGCACAAGAAGAGGCGTCAAAAGATAAGGCAAAGAAGGAGGCTTCGACAACAACAAATGACATAAAGAGCATCAAATAAGAGCAAGACGAGAAAGTTGTCGAAGCTAGGCTCAAAGAGATGTGAAACGAAACACGAAATAAAATATTACAACTGTCGCTTAAAAGAAATGAATTTCTCTTAATACTCACGCCGATATATCAGCCACAAGATTGCTCGATATATCAGGGGATATTTTCAAAAATGACATTTTTGGTTAAAATGTTCATGTCGTGATCTTTTCTTCCCAAAACTTTTATGTCAGCCGACATGTTGGCTGACATCTACAACACTACTTTATTGATTGTTTTTCTCATACCACATGGGTCCTTCACCCGTCTTATATTTATCTTAAAAAATTGTTTCCATCGTTTATGTCTGCTATTAAACGTTTATCTTGTGATGTCTGTGAACTTTCTAAACATGTTCAACATAGTATTTTTATATCTATCTCCTAGTTTGCTTCCATTTGATGTAATACATTTTGATGTTTGAGGTCCTTCCCCCAGTTTATCTCTTAATTGTTTACATTGGTTTGTCACTTTTATTGGCTGTTTTTCCCGTACCACATGGGTCTCTCTTAAAATGAAAGAGTAAAGTTTTGAGGGCTTTCAAGTGTTTCACAAGATGATGGTGAACTAGTTCAAAGGCACTATCCACGTCTTCCGTACTAATAATGGGGAGGGAATATGATGACCGTGGGAGTGTTCGTGTCGTTCCTCAGTAATCATAATATTATTTATCAGACTATATGTGCGTACACCTTTACTCAAAATGGCATTGCCGAACGAAAAATCATACACGTCCTTGACGTTGCTCGGTGCCTTCTCACCAACATGCACCTCCCAAAATTTTACTAGAGTGATGTGGTGTTGACTATGACAAACCTTGTAAATCACCTTCCGTATTCTTGGCTATGCTACTCTGGTCGCTCGCCTCTCCACCCATTGCTTAGTTCATACGTCACAACTTCCTCCGCATATTTTTGGGTGTATTTGTTTTGTCGACATTCACATTCATCAACCTCATAGGGACAAACTTGATCCTTGGGCTTAAAGATGCGTCTTAATTGGATCACCACCAAGGGATACCAATTTTATCATCCTCCGACATGCCGTTTTTTTTGTACAATTGATGTTACCTTCCGTAAAGAAGAGTCCTACTTTCTTGATCCCACTTATGCCATTCGTCATGGAGAGACACATGCTACATGTGAACTTAGCATGGTGTGAAAAGACATTCATATGAATGGCATTCCCTTACCAATTACTCCTTTCACTTCTGGTTTATCTTCTCCTCAGACTCAAAACCAGGTTACTCTTCCTCAGGCTTTCCATAGTCTATCTTCGCAGGCATACATAGGCATTTTATGCACAAGTTCATATGGCTCCACCTCTTCCAATGCCTGTCTCAGACTTCTACTCTGGAGATGATCTTCATCTTCCTATGCGATTCTGAAAGGTAAAATGCATTGTATGAATCATCCCATTTCAAACTATGTTTCTTTCCACAATCTTACACACGAACATCTAGCTTTCTTTACCTCCTTGTCCTCGATTGTTATTCCTATGAATTAGCAGGATGCGCTGCGGATCTCTGAATTGAAGAGAACTATGGAAGAGGAAATATGTTCGCACTTTATAAGAACCATACGCGGGATATTTCTCATTGAAGCAAAACTAAAATGGCATAGTTGAACTATTATAATGCAAGGTTTGTGGCTTAAGGTTACACTCAAACCCAAGGAGTTGAATATCAAGAGACATTTATTTCAATGGCAAAGATGGACTCCGTCCAAGTCCTATTATCCTGGGCTACTTGGCTTAGTTGGGAGGTTCACCAACTTTACGTTAAGAATGTCTTCCTTCATGGGGAGTTGGAGGAAGAAGTGTATATGAAATTCGCTTCTTGGGTATACTAAAAGGGGATAAAAAGGGATTGTGTGTTGTTTAAGAAAGTTGTTATACGGCTTAAAACAGTCTCTGCGGACATGCTTATGATCCAGTTTTGCGATAAACATAGACAAACCGATCATTCTTTGTTTGTATGGAGACGTGGTCAAAAAAATTCTATTCTCATTTTTTACGTGGATGACATTGTGGATACAAGAGATGACATTGATGAGATTGCGACCCTCCGTACTCGGTTGTCCAAGGAATTCAAGGTCAAAGACCTAGGGAAACATGGGTACTTTCTTGAGATCGAAGTTGCTAGATTCAGTAAGGGCATCTTCATTTCTCATAGGAAATACGTTATGTATCTTCTGAAGGAAACAATGATACTTGGTCGCGCTCTTGTGGGCACTCCCATGAGGAAAATCACAATACCAATGGTGATCGAGATGGTGATTAGGACTGTAGTGTCTAGCTATCAAAAATTGGTCGGGTAGCCTCATTGACATCCATTATGGTATCCACAACTAGTTTGGAAATTGAACTTCCTCATTATCACATGACTGCTGAACAGACTGGGTAGGATTTTCTTCAGACATACGTTCCACATCAGTATATTGCATTTCGAGGGAATTTGGTCTCCTGCAAAAGTAAGAAACAACTAATAGTGGCGAGGTTAAGTTCAGAAGTAAAATACTGTGCCATGGTTAAGACATGTGTTGACTGAGTTGGTGTCATACAGAATGAGTCTGAAACTTATGTGATAATCATGTTGTGATGCACATTGCATAAAATCAACACCTCCTTTGTGCACTCAAATGATCAACTGACAAATATGTTGACTAAAGCAGTGATGAGCCTCTGAATCGACTACATATGTTACAAGTTGGGCTTTAATAACATACTTATCGGCTTGAGGGGGAGTGCTAAATATAAATATATATTATATATATTATCTCATTTTTTTATAGGCTTTGCCCTAGGAATGAAACATAATGGTGGAGAATTCCTACACTTACTATTTCTGGTCAAATTTAGTGGATTCTACCTGGCAACTAAACCGTTTGGAACCTCTTTAATTTCAGGTTTTGTTTACCTATAATCTTGAATAGCAGCTACTATATTTTTCTTAAGGCATTTTAGCTTTGACATTCTTACACGATAAGTTACATTTTTTACAACTATTTCGTACTAATACGGTTAGGTGACATTTTTTCCATTTACAAACTTCGATTCATTTATCTTCAACTCTTCTCTTAGAGGGCAGACTTGAAATTATGTGAATATATATCTTTGTGTATTGATTTTTTTTGACATGTTTTTTTTTTATCTTTTTATCAGAATGAAATATTCATGTACATGATTCTTCTGTCTCGGAGTGACAATGGAGACATAAGATTTGCTGCTAGAGAAGCGGTACTGAATCTAAAGGTACGTCTGGATTCCTTATGCTTATTATAATTTATACAGTTTACTTCAGTTAGATGATTTCTGTATTTTTTGTGCTTGTGATTTTGACTGCTTTCGGTCATTTCACTAATAGCAAATAGCATGCTCGTACCCCAAGTCCCATGGATTTACTAGTATTTTCATTTTTAATTTCTCATATATATAGTATGCACACATATATACATAAATACATATATACACACACACATTGACACAGGCATCTTCGCCCATGCTCGATGCTCTCGGGCGGGCTTCACCCGCATGAGGCCCGTGTTCGCCACTCGCACCCAACTGTCGCGACGTATTCCATTTGTTGCTCAATCATTTTGACAGTGGGGTGCGAGCGGTGAGCACATGCTTAATGTGGGCGCAGCCCGCCCAAATGCGCCCGCCCGAGTGCATTGAGCACGGGAGAAGCCCGTTCAAAGATACTTGTATACATACACACACTTAATTTATTTATTATGTGTTATTATTATATATATTAATATTTATATTATACAACTTTATTATGAAATTAAAGTGTAATGCTTAATTATTTTGAGAAATTCATACATAAAATCAATACATACAATTTTATGTATTATAATAACTTTTGTCACTCTCTCCCTCACCCGCCGCCTAAACCTAATTAGAAAAGAAAATAATAATAACTTTTGTGATCATTGTATCTCTCTCCCCCCATTTCTATCTCCCTTCTCTTTCTCTCTCTTCCCTCTCTCTCTCTTCTTCCCCCCTTCTCTCTCCCCCCTCAGCCGCCAGCGCTGTCGGGGAGTTGTTTTTTTATAATATCGTGAAACACAAATAAAGGGGTAGTTTCATAAATACAAAAACTTGAATACCGGTGGACAATTTCTGTAGTAATAGCAGAATATCGTTATTAAGTATAGATGCATATGTTGGAAATACGAGTCAATATCGGTCTATTAGAGACTTTAAGTGTATTTGGGTTTACTCCCACATTACAATTTTAACTTTAATTTTCCATGTAAGTCCTATATAATGCCCTTTTGAGGGATGAGTAAAACAATTAAGTCTTTTCTTTCTTATTATTTAACATGGTATCAAAGTCGGAAATTATCTCCTCCCTGAAATTTTGGTGCCCTAAATTGTTGGCGACCTAAATTTCAAGCCGAGGAATCCTTCCGGTCCCTCTCTTCCGGCTTCCAGAGCCCGTCATTGGCTTCGTCGATCTTGTCGGCCCGACTGCTGCTCCCATCAATGGAAAGTCTCCCTCTCCTGTCGATCGAGCCTAACGCTCCAGCCACCGATCCTGTCGAGCTCTGCTGACGTCTTCGACGTTTCCCTGCCCCTCTTCCGTCGTTGATCCCTCCTCCAGCTTCCGTCATGCATCTGCTGCTCCTGTCGACGATGGCTTCCTCAGCAGCCTGACAATTTATCTCATTCTCCAGTCGTCAAGAGTATCTACGCCTTTTTCTCTGACCCTGCGAGTTGCTCTCTCCTGTGATCCGTTGTTGACTTCTTCTGCATTCTTCGTCGTTTCGTCATTCACGAGTTCGAAATCATGATTCCCTGCAAAGCCAATGTCCGTGTAGACACTCAAGGCCTTCCTACCTCCGGCGAAATCTACTGCCGCCCCTTCTTGTTCCTACTGCTGCTTCCTAGCCATAGCTATGCTTTGACGCAGCCTCTGTAGCCCTTGACGATCGACTTGCTTCAGATCTAGCGATCCAGTCGGATCCAGCGACCCCTTCGACAATTCCAACCGCTGCCCTTCATGTCTTGGCCAAATCCGACCGATGTCCTTCCTGTCTCGGATGATTTCAATCACTTCCGGCCGCTGCCCCTCGTGTTTCCGCGCTACCAGCCACTGCTACCCCTTCTGGGTTGTTTATCTCTTGTCGATGATGAAGTTTCTTGATTAGTTGGGGTCTTTTTATCCGTCTTTAACAGCTTTTTGTTGTTGTTAGTGTTTGTGTATTGTAACTATGCCTTTATGCACGTGAGTTTCACGTGTGTGAGAGTGTTTGAGACGAAAGCAACTCGGATGGTATTTCCCGACTTTCGCCATTGTTCCACACGGCCTCTAGGCTTATGTTGTGTGTTGTTTCAGTTTTAACAAGCTAGAGAGAGGAAGACGAGATTTAAGCGAAGTTAAATGCATAAAAGATGAAACAGCTACAATTTTAACGAATGATGTGGCTATTGAAGAGCAATTGAAAAAATACTTTTATCAACTCTATTATGAAACAAAAGGCAATGAACTGAACTTGGAAGAGTTAAGTAAATCGAAGGAGTATATGAACATAATTTTTTATCGTAAAATTCAGGTATCAGAGGTAAATGATGCTCTAAAGAAGATGAAAATCGGAAAGGCGGTTGAGCCAGACGATATACCCATCGAACTATGGAAATGTCTAGGGAAAGAAAGAATTTTGTGGCTTACATATTTTTTTTAATAAGATACTGAAGCTAAAGTGGATGCCAGATCAGCGGAGAGAAAATATTTTGGTACCTTTGTATAAAAACAAAGGAGATATACAAAATGTGTTAATTACAGATGAATTTAATTAATGAGTCATACCATGAAACTATTAGAGCGAGTAATAGAAAGAAGAGTAAGGCGAGAGACTATCATTTCGGAGAATCAATTTGGATTAATGCCAGGGAGGTCGACCATGGAAGTTATACATCTCTTGAGGAGACTCATTAGCAACCATCGAGAAAGAGAACACGATTTGCATATGTTGTTTATCGATCTTGAGAAGGCTTATGATAAGGTTCCAAGAGAGATTATGGAGAGTCTTAGAAAAGAAAGGTGTAAATGTATCATACATTTACATAATCAATGATATATGTACAAATTCACTGACGAGGGTGAGGACATCTGGAGGATTAACACAGTAATTCTCTATCATTGTTGGCTTACATCAAGGTTCGGCTTTAAGTCCATATCTCTTTACCCTTATCTTAGATGAGCTCACTGGACATATCCAACAAGCAATACCTTGGTGTTTTTTATTTGCTGATGACATCGTTTTGGTCGATGAGACTCTTGAGGGTGTAAATGCGAAACTTGAATCTTGGCGAGACACTTTAGAAAAGAAGGATTTTAGATTGAGTAGGGCAAAGACAGAGTATATGGAGCTTAAATTTAACAGTGCAAGAAGCACGGATGACTTCGTTATTAAGTTGGGTGATCAAGATATTTCCCGCAGTGAGTGCTTTAAATATCTTGGATCGATAGTTCAAAAAGATGGAGGTGTTGATAAAGATGTGATACATAGAATCCAAATAGGTTGGTTGAGGTGGAGATGCACGTCAGGAATCTTATGTGATCGTAAAGTACCATTAAAACTTAAAGGCAGGTTTTACCGTACTGTAATTAGACCAACGATGCTCTATGGTTCTGAGTGTTGGGTAGTGAATTATGTATATGAGCAAAAAATGGGAGTTGCGGAGACGAGAATGCTTTAGGTGGATGTGTGGACACACGAGACTGGATAAAATTAGGAATGAATGTATCAGGGATAAGACTGGAGTGGCACAAATTGCAGAGAAGATGTTAGAAGCTCGACTAGGATGGTTTGGACACGTACAAAGGACACCATTAGAGGCCCTTGTTCACTAGGTATGTTAAACGGGGGAGGGGTAGACCAATAAAGACTTGGAATGAAATTATAAGGAAATACATGATGTACTTAGGCATTAGTGAGATTATGACTAAATATAGGGCACAATGGCGACAAAGGATCCATATAGCCGACCCCACTATAGTGGGATAAAGGCTTGAGTGTTGTTGTTGTTGTATTGGATCATTGTTGGTTGTCTTAATCTCAACGGGTTGTGTCGTGTGGGACCGTGTCGTGCATGTCTATGTCGAGTGGGACCATCCTTTGTGCAGATTATCCCCGACAGATTATCCCTGACGGATTATCCCCAGTTGACCGTTTGATGATCAGCCCCACATCTTCCGTTACCTTCCACATGTGCGTGTTGATGATGTTGGTTGACCTGTTTCCCACGAGTTCACGTCGTGTGTGGGACCTGCGTCGTGTGTGTGTCTACGTCGTGTGTGGCAATCTCCCCGATTTGATTCCCTGGTTTGGATTAATCTGGTTCCTCGTTTGATGTTTTGTCCCACATTGTCTACCTCCATTGCCTTTACTTGATGTTTTCAAGCTGAAGGTTTCCCCTCCAGCTTGAGGGGGAGTGTTGAAAATATCGAGTCAATGTCGGTCTATTAGAGACTTTAGGTGTATTGGGGTTTAGTCCCACATTGCAGTTTTAACTTTAAGAGTCCATGCAAGTCCTATATCATGCCCTCTTGAAAGATGAATAAAACAATTTAGTCTTTCCTTTCTTATTATTCAACAGTATACGCATGTATACATATTATACAATTCTATATCTATATGTATTTTTGTGCTCAGGTGATGTACTTAAAATTTATATATTTCTACAATTACCAGTACACTATTTGATGAAGAAAACATCTGGAGCCAGGGTATGTGTTCTTGATGGATGATTGTTACCCCTTAGGGTTTTGTTACGCGCACGCGCCTCCTTTTTTATTATTGCTCTTCTTTAAATGTTTTATAAGGAGGTGGTTTTGGGGAGTTAGGTCATCTTTGGATCATTAGGGATTTGGGCTCTCATTTGAGAGAGGGATCATTGGAGGATCCAACCTCCTTGATCTTGGCCGGATTTCGATCCGGATTGTATCCGTGTTTCTTCTTCGATTAATGCAACTTCCATCCTGTTCGTATTAATTTGTCCGACCTGCCGCCCCGCCTGCACCGACTGCCGCCGGGTTCATTCAGTTCCAATTTTGGCGTCGACATCTGCGCGAGCTTGCATCGCGTTCCCTCCACCGCCGATCGAACCCTCAGCCAGGGCAGTTCGTCTCCTCCTCTGCATCGACAGTGCGACTCGTCTCTGTGCTCGACGATAGTGTCGTTACGCCTGCTCCAGGCCCGGCTCCGCTTCTCATCGATCGGCCGCTCCAATCAGCCGCTCCGATCGATCTGCCGCTCCGCTCGACCTGCTGCTCTAATCAATCGACCACTCCGCTTCTCCTCGATCCGCCGCTCCACTCTAATCGACCGCTTCTCATCGATCGACCGCCCCGACGATCAGCCACTCTGATCGATCTGCCGTAATCGATCGACTCGACCGATCCTGCCAGCGCCCCGATCGGTGGTTCTGCCTCCGTTCGGCCGACCAGCGTCCGGATCCGCCCTATCCACCGCTCCGCTCTCAACCTTCCACAGCTCCATCCGTCGCTTGCTCTTCCGCAGCGACTGGCCGCTGCCAGCGCCCTTCCCCGGCTTCGACACTCTCCTGCCAACCTCCAGCTCGGCGCAGTCGTCCTCATATGCCAAAGGGCCGGATGGAATCCTGCGTCGAATCCCTCGAACATTCCCTCGCCACCATCAACGCACGTCTCGAGGCACAGACCGAGCAGTTCTCCTCGATTCTGACCATGCTCCAGAACTTACAGCCCAGCCAGCTCTCCGGGCCTCCTGCCGCCTCTGCTGTGGGATCCCCCAGCACTACGCTCCCCGATACACCCCCAGTGGTGGAACTACCTACTCCACTGTACCGTGGACCTGACATCCCTACGTTCAACGGAACTGACCCCCTTGGGTGGATTGCTCGCGCCGAACAGTTCTTCGACATCCACCAGACCCCTCCGCCGCAACGGGTCTCCACTGCACTTATCGGCATGGAAGGGTCGGCCCTCCATTGGGTCCGTTGGCTCCGCCAGACCTCTCCTGCCCTCACCTGGTTAGATCTCACCGAGGCCCTGATTCAGCGGTATGACGACCGCTACTCCGGCCCCATGATCAAGCAACTTTGCGGGGTCCGTTACACCGGCTCCATTGACTCGTGCATTGATGCATTCGTGGAATTGGTCACTCATGTTCCCGGACTCCCCCCAGACCATTACTTGGGGTTCTTCATGAACGGTTTGCAACCCCACTTCCGCTCCCGTCTCCGCACCCTCAAACCATTAACGGTCCACCAAGCCATCAACCTCTCCCCCCTTGTGGAGGCGGAATTCCTCGCGACGTCCGTCGACATTCCGTGCCCATCACCTTCCTCCAGGCATCCCTCCCAACCTTACTTCTCGACCCATCCCAAACCTCCACCTCTGCCACCTCCCCTACCCCGGCCACCAATGATGGGTCCTCGCAACAACCAGCCTGTCACTACCCACCGCCTGTCCAACCAGGAGTACAACGACTTACGAAGCAAGGGCCTGTGCTTCCGCTGCAAGCACCCCTACTCTCCTGGTCATGAGTGCCCGATGAAGGAGTGTCGAGTCCTCATCGGCAACGACGTGGCCGCGCTCTCCGCCGCCGACTTTGACGGCCTGCTGCTCTCAGACGGACTACCGGACGGCGCCCCGGGCACCTTGACGGCATCCCACTACTTACCAACGGGCAGCGCTCCAACCTTGGGGTCAAGGTCGCTTTTCTGACGGGATGTATTGTTACGCGCACGTCCCTCCTTTTTTATTATTTCTCTTCTTTAAATGTTTTAGTTTGATGTGAGCCCCCCCTCCCTATATAAGGTAGTTTTGGGGAGTTAGGTCATCTTTGAATCATTAGGGATTTGGGCTCTCATTTGAGAGAGGGATCATTGGAGGACCCAGCCTCCTTGATCTTGGCCGGATTTCGATCCGGATTGTATCTGTGTTTCTTCTTCGATTAATGCAACTTCCATCTTGTTCGTATTAGGTTTCGTGGAGAGAAAAACAGAAATTACTTGCTAAATTCCAAGAGGAAACCTCTTGTCAACCCTAGGCTCCAAAACACAAGTCCAAGATTAAAAGTGACAACAAAGAAACAAGAGGAATGCATACATACCACCTCATACATTGGCAAAACAGTAAATAAAGCTAATTAGATAAACGAGGTGTTGCGCCCTTAATTTGGCTTGCCCTGCGACTTTAGCTTCCGAGAATAAACCCGCCAAGTAGCGGTGGCACCTTCACTCGTGGGGTCGCCCTCCTCCTCCGCCGTAACAATACCTCCGTTTGGAAAATTTGTCTTGTTCTCTAAGGAAAAATTCCGAAAACAGTGTGCGAAAATCATTGCGGTCCCACCATGTTGCGTCTGACTGAGGTCGGTGCTGCCAAGCCACTAACACCTGATCCTGATCGGTTGCCTGATCAGATGTGCGACCCAATATGGTGGCAGGCAAATACAAGGCGGCGCCATCTGGTCCAAAGGAGGCTGGAAAAGAGTCCTCGGCGGTGTGATCCCCGATCACCGACTTAAGCTGTGAGACGTGAAATGCGGGATGGTTTCTGCTGTGGGACGGAAGACGAAGCCGGTATGCCCCCTCGCCGATACGTGCGGTCACCTCGAATGGCTCGTAGGAGCAGGAGAGGAGTTTCAGGTGCCCTGCTTTGCGACAGAGGATTGGCGGTAAGGGCGGAGCTTGACGAATACAGAGTCTCCAACCTGAAACTGCACGTGGCGGCGATTCTTGTTGGCATGGTGGATCATCTTCTGTTGTGGCGCGTGGAGGTGGGTCTTCAGCATTTTGAGCGTCTCGTCGCGATCTTTAAGAAGGTCTCTCACGGCCTCCACATGGCATTGCCCCGGAAGGTGCTGTAAGATGGTAGGTGGTGGGCGGCCGTATACCGCCTGGAAGGGTGTCATGCCCGCCCAATGGTGGAAGGCGGTGTTGTAGGAGAATTCGGCCCATCCCAATCACTTGCTCCAATCACGTGGGCGATCTGACGTGAAGCATCGTAGGTACGTCTCGAGGCAACGATTCAACACTTCAGACTGGCCATTCGTTTGTGGATGGTAAGCTGAGCTCATGCAGAGCTGTGTGCCTTGGAGTTTGAATAGCTCCTGCCAAAAGTCGCTCATGAAGATAGGTTCACGATCACTAATGATCGAGCGGGGAAAACCATGTAGGTGCACCACCCCAAGATGAAAGCCTCCGCTACCAGTGGTGCTATGAAAGGGTGTCGCAATGGAAGAAAGTGGCCATGCTATGAAAGTCACCACGAGGATGCAATATTACCCTGAGGAACGCGGCAGACACGTAATGAAGTTCATGACCAAGTCTTCCCAAATTAGGTCGGGTAGAGGCAGGGGTTGCAAAAGGCCTCCAGGAAATGTGGCCTCGTATTTGGAGCGCTGGCAGACTAAACAAGCGACAACATAGCTCTCCACCTGACGCATCATGCCCCGCCAATACAGGCCCGCAACTAAGCGGCAGTAAGTGCGGAAGGCACTGACATGTACGCCGGTTGGTGTGGCGTGGTACTCAGTGAAGAAGCGTGGGATATTGGGAGATGAAGTGGCAACACCATGCGACCCCAGTATAGTAACCGACCCCCCACCAGAGAATATGGCGGGCATGAGGACACATCAGTACGTAAGTGGTCAATGATAGCACGCAGTGTCGGGTCAGTTTCCACCTCACTCTGCAGGGTAGCCGCCTCTTGCCATACGGGGCGGGAGATGGCGGTCAATTCTACTGCACCGGAGCGGAGAGAAAGGGCGTCCGCCGCGGAGTTTGGTGCCCTCCTGGAGTGGAATGGACTGATCAGTGGGACGGGGGGGGGGGGGTGGCAGGCTCAGAACGACATTGAAGATATCGGCAAACTGAGCCAAGAGACGGGTGAGCTCGGGGTCCTGCACAGAAGGGGCCGACGAGACGATCTGGGCAGATGGGTCGAGGTGCCACAACATGGCCCGGAAGTTCGTGGTGGTAGTATGCTGAGCTACGCTTGCCGAAACGGCAAGGCGCTGTAATGAGGTTTCCCCCCACGAGTGTGCAAGGCCGGTCGGCCCACTGGAACGTCATCCGCATTGAAGCCCAATTGTGACGGATGTCACCCAGCGTCTGAAGCCACGCAATCCTGAGGATCATGTCCACTTCGCCCAGAGGGAAGACTTGAAAATCGGCGGTCGCGCTGTAGGTGCCCATGGAGAAAGGAAGGGTGTGACAGAGGCCGCCTGTCCTGGACCGTCTACCATCACCCAGGTGAATGAGAAAGTCGGCAGTCGGTCCGGTGGAAAGCTGCAGTCGAGTCACCAAAGCCGCCGATATAAAGTTGTGGCTTGCACCGCTATCAATCATGATGATGACAGGAGAGCCCAGAAGAAGCCCTTGTAGCTTCATGGTGCGTGACCCGGAGATGCCCGCTAGCGGCAAGTGCGACAGGTCCAACTGTGGTTGGTCCAACGGTGGCGGGTCGGTCGGTAGTGTTTCCTCCAACACTAAGGCATCGAAGTCGGCCGCCGTGATTTCATCATCATCAACACACATCAAGAACCACTACTCCTTGCGGGGGCATTCGTGGGTAGGTGAGTAGGGTTGATTGCAGCGAAAAAATAGGCCCTTACTTCGCAAGTCATTGTATTCCTGAGTCGAGAGACGATTATGGAATGGAGTCCTACGCGGTCGAGGGGGCGGCGGCTGTCAGACGGGTGGAGCCATGGGGCCGGTGTCTGCTGTCGTGGGCCGTGGGTTGACGACGGGAAGAAGGGCAACGCGCGGGGCGGAGCTGACGGGAGAAGAAGGCCCACGAGGTCGGTCAGTGGACCGGACGGCCAGGTCCGCTTCCACTAAACACGCGATCTCCATAGCGTCAGAGATGTCGGAAGGATGGTGAGTGCGTAGACGGGAACGGACGTGGGGCTGGAGACCTTGGAAGAAAAAGCCCATGTAGTGATCCGGCGGAAGACAAGGCACATGGTTGGCCAATTCAATGAAGTCATCTATGTATTGATCCACCGAGGATGAATGGCGGAGAGCTCAGAAGTTCTCCACAGCATAGCATAGCGGTGATCATAGCATTTGACTAGCACCACCTTGAGGTCTGCCCATGAGAGGAGCGGGGAGGAATTCTGTAACCAACGCACCCAGTGTAATGTGGATCCCTCCATTGCCAACAACATGAGGGGGACTTTTTGGTGATCAGGGGTAGCATGGATGTTAAACAACTGTTCGGCCTTGGTAATCCTGCCGAGAGGATCCGAGCCGTTAAAGTGAGGAACTTCTAGGGTTCGCGGAGCGTGGGCTGTTGCTAGAGCGGCCAAGGAGGTGGGGCCGGTGGCGAGAGCTTTGGGGCCGGAAGGGGGAAAGGTCGGGGACGACGGCGCTGCGTGACTGGATGCGTGGGTCTCGCGCTCGTCCATGCGCTGAATGGTGGCCTGTAGGGAGGCGATGATGTAGGTGTTTTGTTGCAAGGCGGACAGCAGGGAGGCGAGGTTGGAGGCGCTGCTCGGACATGGCTCGAGTAGAGGGGCGACGACTCTGCGGAGGAGCCAGGTGAGGAGGGAAAATGGAAGGCGGGCGACGTTGAAGAAGCGGCGGAAGGACGACGGGATCGTGCGGTCCCGTGCGGCGGAAACTTGCGACGGAGGAGGTAGCCGAAGGATTCGTGCTCGACGCCGATGTGCGTGAAGGAGCAGACAACTCTCTTCCGCGACTTAGGGCGCAGGTCGTGCGGTGCGGCAGATCCGGAAGCGCGGGCGGAGAGGAGACCCGAAGGCGGTAGGCGGGCGGGAAGGGCAGGTCGGACCAAATTGTTACCCCTTAGAGTTTCGCGGAGAGAAAAACGGGAATTACTTGAAAAATTCCAAGAGGAAACCTCTTGTCAGCCCTAGGCTCCAAAACACAAGTCCATGATCAAAAGTGACAACAGAGAAACAAGTGGAAGGTATAAATACCCCTCATACAATGACAAAACAGTAAATAAAGCTAATTAGATAAACGAGGTGGCGCACCCTTAATTTGGCATGTCCTGCGGCTTTGGCCTCCGAGAATAAACCCGCCAAGTAGCGGAGGCACCTTCACTCGTGGGGTCCCCCTCCTCCGCCGTAACAATGATGCACATAAACTGGTACTATTGATTGAACTTGTATATTCACTATTAAGGAGTGCAAATTTTATGTCAAAGGAGTACTATAAAAGGAGTTGGACATAGTTCCATTATGAGCTGCTCAAGTTCCAAATTTTTGTTTGATTCTGAAAGGAAAAAATGTGTGATTTGTATTAGGTCAAGACAACGTGTATATAAATAACGAGAGAATATCCCAAACTTATAGTTAGGCCCTTGGGGAGTGCAAAGTTCAAAACTATAAAATTTAATCGGAAACTTAATGCACTGTCCAACGCCCAATCAAGCTGTAAATGATATTCTCATGAAATTTCAGCTTGGCATGGAGAATTCTTCTCTTAGTAACCATTTCTACCAGAGATATCCTGCAACACAGTACGTCCAAGAAATTTGCTGAGTTCATTGTGCTGGTCAGTAGGGAACATATGCACAATGAGTAATTCATCTCAAACTTCATCATAAACGAAGTTGATGCCCACTTCAATCTGCTTTATCCTCTCATGAATGTCATAGTCATGTGATATCTGATCAACAGAGGCCACAACTTCTTCAATCTGCAAACAAGAGTTAAACATGCAAACAGAGACAAGAAGTTGGAAGGACGTTGCGATCTTATTGGAAGCTGTGTAGAAGATCCAGTCTTCTTTCAGCATCAATGTGAGCATGAGCATGCATAAGCAACAACCAAGTTCATGGGGCTGGCTATGATACGATGAAAGGGAAAAATGCGTGCAGTCTGTTAGGTCATACCCAGAGTTGTAGTGTGATCTCTAGGCTACATAAAATAAAAAAGGCTTGATATAATTTATACACAAACTATATACATAGTCCAACATATTCATTAAAAATAAAAATGTGGCTTGATATAATTTATACACAAACTATATACATAGTCCAACATATTCATTAAAAATAAAAATGTACTGCTTCCCTTTCTTGAAGGTTCCATTTCCAACTTGTAGTAAATTGACTCAAGTTACTGATAAGTTGAGCTCATTACTTTGATTGAGCATTATAGTGATGAATTTTCTTCCTTTGTGACGAGCACATCTGATGGGGATCGGACGCATGTTCATGATCGGAGATCGGGCCACCACTCAGCGGGACCCGTTTTTGCGGAGTTGCATTGATCAGATCGGCGATCCGAGACCGCGAGCGCGTCCAGAGCGCCATCTTTCATTCTATATGTATTTATATTTATATTTTTTGGAGTTGTATTTATTGTTTTAGGACACCGGGCGTAACAGACGATCATAGCCGTTCACGCCGGGTGCCCAACCGCCCCCTCTCGTTATAAATAGGGGCGGATGTTCTCATTTTCATTTTATTGCTGAGTTTTGTGATTGAATCCAGATTCTGGCAATCTTCCGTGGTGCGACGCCGCGAGCCCGGGGTGCGAAGCCTTGATTCTATTTTCAGTTATTTCATTTTTCCGTTCACTGCTTTCCCGTACACCTTATCCCACGATCTCTCCATCACAACCCTTCACGATTCAATTTCACGCCATTTCTTCTCCTTCAGGCCGCACGATTGCAGAAACTTCCCGCTTCCATCGTTTTAGCCACTGTTCATCTCCTTTCCCAGCGACGCAAGGGACAAAACCTCCTGGACGCTACCTTCTCACCATTAATGGAGGCATCCCCTTCCTCCTGGCTGATCGTGAGCCACCAAATTCAGCCCTAGACACCTCTTTCTTCCTCGCTGGAAGGATCGAAGCTTCCAATCGCCGTTTCTTCCGACTGCCGTCTATCCCTCCAGCGACTCACTCCTCGATCCCGTCAGCCATCGACGCCTCTTTCGCCGTCCCTATCGTGGAGCCACCAGTGAACCCCCGCATCCATCCCCCAACCTCCTGAACCAGTTTCCCCTGCCAGGCAATCGATTCCCACAGCAACCCGCCACCCCTTCACAACTCCTCCTCACTCCCCCTACTAGCCAGAGAAGCCCAATCAGGCATTTCTCCACCCCGTTGCCGCACCCCACCACGGCCGTTTGGTTTCTATATTTGTGAGTAACTTTAATTTAATGTGTTTTATTTTTCTATGTTAAATATTGGATGACATGTTGTATTTGTTTGGGTATTGAGATTGTTAGTGTTGTTCAATTTCTTCGAATTCTATAAAACATATTCGTGTAATTTGTGGTGGATAGCACCTCGTGCAAAGACGAGTGTGATCTTGGTTGTGCTCCAAAATTTACAAACTCACGCTATGTAGATCTTGCTCAATTTATATAAATCTATTGCTAACGTTTATTTCCGGATTAATTGAAAGCATGCACACATCATTTGATTGGGTTTGATCACATTCATTCCACGCATTCACGTAGGTTTGCATTAGAGCGTGTCGGCACCTCCACTTTCACACACACTGTCTTTTTGTCTTGCGTCAACATCATATTTTGATCTAATATTTTGTATTAATCTGTTTGTTATTTCCTCTTTAAGAACTGTTGATTTACTTATTTAAATGTGTGTGTGTGTTTATTTTTACTTTTTCCAATCCTTCTCTCTGTTGATTTACTTTTTTACACCTTAACACGTGTTCATTCTCACACAGAGGGTGTGAGATAGTTCGGTCCTCTTCTTTTAATAAATCCCACTCACTGTATGAACCTTTTTTCTCTCGTCTTAACGGCTATTAGCTATTTACTATGTATTTTTGCACTTACATACACCTATCTATATATACATATAGTACGAGTGACAGTGTAATGTGGTTCCCCATATGGCAATAGTACCTTCGACTAAACTTCCGGCCGCAACAATATATAAATTTTGAATTTGAATAGATGATGGAGAGAAAGAAAATAGAAGGGGTATTTTTGGAAGATCAATGCTGCACCAAACCCCTTGCTTCCTATGTAGATAGTATAAATATAGACTATGTTGCACGGGGACGGAAACATGATATATGATACTATACGATATGGATACGGGATTCACTATTAAAAAAAAGGATACGAGCTTTGTTTTTGAGGTGTTGCCGTGTGACCTTGAGGTCACAGGTTCGAGTCCTGGAAGCAGCCTCTTGCAAAAATTCAGGGTAAGGTTTGCGTACATTTCACCCATGTGGTGGGACCCTTCCCCATACCCTCGTTGCTCGGGGATGCTTTGCGCACTGTGCTGCCCTTTATATTTAAATATAAATATGAAAACATGTGTAGCATTCAAGTCATCACACTTTCTCTATCACCTGTCCTTATCCATATGATCATCACAATATACATAGTTTTTGAACATTTTTCCAGCATATTCAGGCGTATCAGGAAGTGTCTAAGAGTACCAAGGAGTATCCGAAATATTTTTCATTTAAAAGAAATATTTCTGAGAGTTTCGGGGACGGATTTCTGAGAGTTTCGGGGACGGATTTCTGAGAGTTTCCCGACTCTGAAACATTTTGAATACAATAAGTAAGACCGCTCCAAGTATCTGTGCTTCCTAGATATAGATATACTCTTATTTGCAAGTGTACGCAGTTTTTAGTAAATTTTCTTATTTATTGATGCATATGTACTAACTGTTTCAGTATTCCTTGTTTCTCTTACAGATAAGTTGTCCAACAATTGTGAGGTCTATTGAAGAGATTCTTAGTCGAGGTCAGCATATTGACTCAAAGAGAGTAAAGAGGAAGAAGTCCACGAAACTTCAAAGTTTAAATAATTCTGAAGATCTGTTTGAAAGTGGAGGGAAAATAATTTTTTTATTGGGTTCATTGCTGGATATCCTTCTTCTTAAGAAAGATATAGCCAATAGGTCTGTCAGCTTTTTTATTTCCTTTTTTCCTTTTTATGCTCTTCTAATATATTTTTTTGCTTATTGACAATATTATCATCCTGTTATTTGTGTAATTAATTTTTATCTTTATTATATTGGCAGAGATTTTCTGGTACAACCATTATTTGGGGTCCTAGAAAAGCTCTTCTCAAATGATTGGCTGGGATTATCGAGTTCTGGTTCTGTTTCTGAATTTTCTGAATCATTTTCAGCATCCATTTATCATACTCAGCACTCTACATTGTTAATCCTTAAGGAGATAATTGACTCTCTTATTATAGAAAATCCTGATGAGGTAAAATATAATTAATTTTGTTAGTTTATCAGATGAATCGATTATTTGTTCTATTTACTGTTTTATTTGTGAAGGGGAGCCTTGGCGCACCGGTTGAGGTGTTGCCGTGTGACCTTGTGGTCACGGGTTCGAGTCCTGGAAGCAGCCTCTTGTGAAAATGCAAGTAAGGTTTGCCTACATTTTACCCTTGTGGTGGGACCCTTCCCCGGACCCTCGCTGCGCGGGGATGCCTTTGTGCACCAGCCTGCCCTTTTTACTATTTTATTTGTAATAAACATAACTGAATTTTCCTTGCAGGCTAATTTATGTAAGAAGCTTAATATTAATCTTTTAGTTAAATGTACACTCTCTGCGAAGGATATTACGACTCGCAATCACATTTTCTCGTTACTTACTTCTGTTGCAAAGATTTCTTCTGCGTGGCTTTCTGAACATATTGTTGACTTATTTGTCATTGTCGGAGAGTCTGCTATAAAGCAGGTTCGCACTGGCACTCTTTCTATTGTTAAATCATATAAGATGTGTGGAAGATGGTCTAATTTATTTTACTCTAAATTTTTTAATATCAACCCTTACTTATTTTGTGAGAATTAAGCCTGCTTAAGTAGTATGCGGAGGCCTATATTTTTACCTGTCAAAGTAGTTATTGCTATGAGATCAAGACAACACCATTTATGAGAGCCATGAAATTTTTTACGCATTAAAGTGTGTAGCTCAGGAAGATTAAGGTGTTTTATTTAAGCATGTACCTACAAAAACTAGACTTTCTATGAAATGAGCATGTTTATAACAGTGTTGGACTTTTTATACATTAAAATCTATGCTTCTGATACCATGATTATATACATGGTAGCTTGATTATAGGGTTTACTTTATTTTAACGTCTTCTAGAGGCTTTTCTTCATTATAGCTCATGCATTAATAAATATTTTGAACTATTTATGCTTCTTTAGACACCACAATCTTCTGATTTTTAACTTGTTGTGCTTACATCCTTGGTTGTATAAATACTTTATTTGAACATCTTCTATTAAGCTGCAGTTCATAATAATATTTCTTAATTGAAATTCTTTTTGTATTCCTACCAGAGTGACCATCACTCCCAGCAAGTTTTGGAGAACTTGATATCTGTGCTTGTCCCTTGTTGGTTAGCTAAAACAAACAGCGTTGGAAAATTGTTCCAGGTTTTTGAATTTTACTAATTTTATTTGTTTTCTATTCTTAGCAATATGGATAACTTCTAATTATGCTCAATACAGATTTTTATAAAAGGTTTGCCTGCTATTTCTGAGCACCGGAAGATGACTATTATGGTGTATCTTCTCAGGTGATTGTGAACCATTTCCGAGCACCGGAATTTTTCGTGGCACAATTTTGTTTCTTTTACGTAAAGTTTATTCTGCTAAGTTTTTTTTTCCAGGACGTTCGGAGAGAAGGATAACTTGGGCATACTACACTATCATCTTTTCCGTTCATTGACATTACGCCTTCAAAAGTCATCTTCTTTTTCTGAAACAGTTTTTTGTGAACTATTGTCAACATCATCCATGGTTGATAAAGAGTGGGAATACACATTTGCATTGCAGCTTTGTAATCAGTATTCTAGCAAAATTTGGCTTCCTTCTTTGTTAAAGCTGTTGAAAGAGGTTGAAATTAGCAGCAAAGGGCGAGAATATTTCCTTGAGCTATTTTTGGCCTTGCAATTCATCTTTGCAAAATTAAGAGATACTGAGTTTGTTTTCGAGCTTGAATCAGGGCGAGATGCAAGTTATGGCCAGGTATAACTTCAACTTTTTTGGCATCAAATGCATCATATTATTGAGTTTTTCCTTAGATAGATTGGTATTCACATATTTATTAGTTGAGAAAATTCAATTTTTACCTTTGAAGTTTTTCTTAATCTATTTTGATGCTACAAATTTGATTTATAAAAAGTGACAAAAGAGTTAATCAATTGGTTAATAGGTTCATTGTATTAAATTTTGGGATTTTATTTCTTGTCCTCTACTTTCTTTAATCCAAACCAAGGCCTGGTGTTTTCTTTGGAGTTAGAATTGTGAAGGGGAAATAGTTCACTTTATTGTTCATTTGCCTATGTAGTTAAATCCTAGATAACAGATGAATTTAACGATCAAGTTTAAATCTAATTTATCTTCATTTCAAATTGCAGACCATTTTCTTAGAATTAATAGAAATGTTGTGCATTAACTTGAATTCATGAGCTAGAGAACAATTTGTTGCATGATTTATTCCTATACGATTCAAAACACAAGATGGATTAAATGCAAATGTTTTGAAAAAAAAGGAAAAAATGGGGAAAAGGAATATTAACTGGGAAGTTTTTTTTTTAAATTTAACCCACTCTTATGTGACTCCTACATTGTAACTTCTTTCAATGTTGTTAATATTTTAAACTTGTCACTCCAACAAAAATTGCTTTCAATTGAATTATTTTGGCAGGCTACACTTGGGGCACTTATGGAGCAAGTTGTGTTGCACTTGCAACTTATCGGTGTTAGGTGCAAACAACTTGGCTTTTCCAGTAAAGTTATGAAAGAACTAAGGAAGTACATCCACCAAATTCTCAAAACCCTAACAACATGGATGAAACCGGATATTTTTTTTAGAAGCGTTGGCCAATTGCTGGATGGTGATGATGAGAATGTAATAGCAAAGGTAATCTCTATGAAACTGTATGATCCTGTCTTAACCTCTTTCCGTGTATGCTTTCCTTCATTTTTTGGTTTTAAAATTGAATCATTTAATGGGATCTTGCCCTCAAATTTGCATAATTATAGGGACCTCCCATCTATCTTTCAAAATTTCTAAAACCTTTCCTCTAAGTTTATATTGTTAACATACATATTCAAAAAAAAAACCTGGAGTTGTCTTCTGTGTGTTTTTTGTACATGTATGTTAACAAAATACACGGAGAGGGAATGGTTTGGTAATTTTGAAAGATGGCAGGGAGGTCCCTGTAATTATACAATGTTGGAGGGGAATTTTTAGTAACTGTTCATTTTAAATTTTATTCTTAATCTTACAAACGTGAACCCATGATTTAGTTGAAAGAGGAATAGTAATGTAATAAATGAAAAGAACCATTTACTCATACATATATCTTAGTAAGGGAAGATAGAAAGACATAAATAACCCTGAATGGGTAATACGCGATAAACTACGACTTGACGAAACTATATTAATTACAACTCTCCCCCTCAAGTCGGACGGAAGATATCAGTCATTCCAAGTTTTTGGATGTCATCAGTAAACGCGTCGCATCCCAAGCTTTTGGTTAAGACATTTGTTATTTGATCTTTAGAGGGAACGAAAGGAGTGACCAAGTTTCCTTTATGCAGATGGTCTTTGATAAAATAACGATCGATCTCAACATGCTTAGTTATGTCATGTTCAACAGGATTGTGAACAATATTGATAGCTGCTTTATTGTCACAGTATAGAGAGAGGGGAACATTCTCCTGGAGACCCAAATCTTGTAACCTAGTTCGTAGCCATAGACCTTCACAGAGACCTTGAGACATTGATCGATACTCAACTTCAGCATTAGATCTGGTCACCACATTTTTCTTCTTGCTACGTCATGTCACCAAATTTCCATCAACAAAGGTGCAGTACCCCGTTGTGGATTTCCTGTCATCACGACTTTCAGCCCAATCAACATCAGTAAAGACTTCAATCTTTAAGTGGTTGTTCTTGGAAAACATAAGCCCACGACCAGGGGCCTTCTTTAAGTACCGTAGTACACGATAAGCAGCATCCTGATGTCTGATCATGGGAGCATGTATATATCTACTCAAGATTCCTACATCATATGTAATGTCAGGATGGGTGTGAGATATGTATAAGAGCCTCCCAACCAATCTCTGATAACTCGAGGCATCAGTGCAGTCGCCATCACTATCTCCATCAATCCTATGATTCTCCTCCATAGGAGTGCTAGCTGTAACACAACCGAGCATACCAGTCTCTTTTAACATATCCAAAACATACTTACGTTGAGAGATGAAGATACCTTGGTTTGCTCTGGTCATTTCAATTCCCAAGATGTAACATAATCTCCCTAAGTTCTTTACTTCAAACTCAGTAGACAAGAGAGCCTTAAATTTGCGATTTCCTCTGAGTCATCGTCGGTGATTACAATGTCATCAACGTAGACAATATCTGATACGACCAACCCCATTTTAGGTCAGCACAGTGGGTCACACCGTGGCCCAGGGGGGCAGTACCAGGGCCGCGACTCAGTTGGTGATGAGGGGTGTGTTAAGACCTTGTCAAGGGAGGTCGGGTGTTCAAAACCCAGCGTGGCCATGGCTGTACGCGCCTTCAACAACCTGCCCTGGAGAATATAAAGGGGAGACGGGTTGGGGTGTATGGGCCGCGACCCTGGTACGGCCCCCCTGGGCCACAGTGTGACCCACTATGCTGACCTAAAAGGGGGTTGGTCGTATCAGTATCACAATATTTTTCTCATTTTTCCTGATAAACAAAGTGTGATCAGACTGTCTCTGCTTGTAGCCAAACTTAATCATGGTCTTAAGAAACCTGCCAAACCAAGCCCTGAGAGATTGTTTCAGGTCATACAACGACTTCCTTAAGTGACAAACAAACTCTTCTTGTCCCTTCTTCACAAATCTAGGAGGGAATGTCATGTACACTTCTTCATCAAGTTCACCGTGCAGGAAGACATTTTTAACGTTCAGTTGGTGAAGATCCCAGGCCAAGCAAGCAGCACAAGACAGAAGAACACGAACGAAGTCCAAATTTTCTACAAGAGCAAAGGTCTCCTGGTAGCCAACTCCCTGAGTCTAGGAGTATCCTCGAGCCACAAGGCGGGGAGGGCCTTGTAACGCTCAACTTTACCATCCTGGTTTTGCTTAACAGAGAAGACCCATCTTGAACCAATGACTTTCTTGTTAGGTGGAAGGGGAGAGACATTCCATGTGTGGTTCTTGTCCAAGGCAGACATTTCCTCCTCCATCACTTGTGCCCATACCGGGATGCTCACAGACTCCTGCCACGTCTTTGGAATAGAAATCAAGGACAAAGATGATATAAAGCCCTGATGAGCCTGGGTAAGGTGATGATATGTAACATGGTTAGAAGTAGGGTGTTGCGTACACACAACTTTACCTTTTAGCAATGCATGGGGGACATGTAGATCATCACTAGAATCTGAGTCCAAAGCAGGCACCAGTAGAGGAAAAACGACGGTGGACTGTTTATCTGTTTGATGACGATGGTATACATGAGGAAAAGGAGAGATGAGAGAAGGACAAAGGGAAAGCTGTGTAGAAGACGTGGGGGAAGGGCCTCAAACATCAGAATGTATAAAGATATAACATCAGAATAAAGATATAACATGGGAAGGACCTCAAACATCAGAATGTATAACAGCGAAAAGGGTGCTATTAGAAGAAGACAAATGCGACGATGAATATCAAACATGTTTAGACATTTCACAAATATCACAACCTAAAGTTTTAATAAAAGGTAACAAAGCAGGAAATATTTTTTGAAGGTAGACAAAAGAGGGATGCCCAAGGAGCAAATGCCAACGTCGAGTGTCAGCGGCAGTAACAACAGAGGAAGAATCAAGAAAGGATGTCTTAGAATCCAGGTAGTACATGCCACCGCGGTTCCTATCACTGCCAATGATCTGCTTCGTACCCAGTTCCTAAAAAACACAAGAATCAAGAAAAAAAGGTTACAGAGCAGTTAAGAGATCGAGTGATATTGCTAATTGAAAGTAAACTGCGGGTAAAAGAGGGAGTGTGTAGGACATAAAAAGGGGAAATTGAAGGAGAACAAGAAATGTGGCTCTTGCCTGCAATGAGGGACAAGGTGCCGTTTGCCGAGATAACCTTGTCTTTACCAGACAAGGGGGTGTATGAAACAAAACTCGAGGAGGATCCTGTCATGTGGTCGGTGGCGCCCAAGTCAATGATCCACTCAGACAGAGGAGTCGTGGTAGCATTGGCACTGACATAGCAGCAGTAGCAAAGGAAGTAGAAGTACCGGAGGTCACGCCCGACTGAGAGTGAATAAGACGCCGGAGAGCATCCAATTCATGCGCGTTAAAATGTCCTGGGGGCTGACAGTCGACATAGATTTCTGTGGAGTAGGTTGCATCATGAGATCGAGAACCACTCTGTCGGGACCCCCCCTCCCCCCGTCCTGGTCCACGAGCACGACTGGGCCTTGGTGGAGCAAGGTGAGGATGGAGTTTGAAGCAGACATCCCTAGCATGGCCCCTGCGGCCACAGTAATCACAAGTAGGAACAATGTTGGTTGGGTTAGTGCTACCCCGACCAACATTAGTAAAAGCAGAGCAATCAGGAGGAGCAGTCGTGCTGAGGGACCTACGACGGTCTTCATCACCTAGAACCATACTGAAAGCCTCCCGAAGAGAGGGGAGCGGTGAAGAATATTAGTCTGAACTCTATCCAATTCCATGTTCAAACCCATCAGGAAAATATGTAGACAAAATCATTCGTCCTTTTTCTGCAATAGGACTATATTGGTAGTACATGCGGGGGTAAACTGTTCAAAGTAATCCAATTCCTGAAAGAGACGCTCGAACTCAGAGAAGTAAGTGGACACCGTCATGGATCCATGACACAACTCCAAAATACGACGCGTAAGCTCGTAAATTTGGGTGGAATTTCTGATGTGAGAGTATGTTTCGCGTGCTCGAGTCCAGATCTCATGGGCAGAGTCCATCATTATATAACTCTTGTATACCTTAGGAGACATGGAATGGAGGAGCCACGAGACAACAAGGGAAATTTCAGAATCCCAACGCTTCCAAGTGGAATCATCCTTAGGAGGTGCCACGACCATCCCATCTATATATTTGAACATCTGATGACTGTGAATAACATGTTGAGCCGCACGGGACCATTCAAGGTAATTCGTCCTATCCAGAGGCACAGTGGTGATCTTCAAAGAGCCAATGTGGCAATGAGTGCGCTGAGGGTCACTCATCTGGGGCGTCACAACACTTGGCATTGATGGATTGATGGAGAAGAATCAACCATGGTGAACTATAGGAAGCCTTCTGGAGGAAGAAGAAATCAACAAGATGTGTATCAGCAAGAAACGTCGAAGGACATAGTGGCAATAACTATGGCTGGAAGCTGCCTGGTGCAAGAAGAAATCGTCCCTGTAGAAGCTGTCGGCCTTGTAGAAGCTGTCAACATCTGGATCTGGAAGCAGTCGGCGGTCTCTCTGGAAGACAGAGAGCTGGAGGCGGCGAATCGTCGAGAGATGTGTCTACTTCTGGAAGACGGAGAGTTGGAGACAGAAAAGCTAAGACGAATCGTCGAGGAAAATGACTAAGTAGGCGAGAGCTGCGTCTAGGAAGCAGGCGAAGACGAACATCAAAGACGACAAGGAACACACCGACGCAGGAAGCAGAAGGATGGATCATCGACAACGAGACATCATGCGTCACAAGGAGGGGTGGCGGTCTCCTTCAGCGGGCGCAACCGCCGACTTGAAAGCCGCATGGATCAGCATCGTGAGGACCTCAAACCAGCGGATGAGAGGAACAGAGGCAGGCATGCGAGAGAGAGCGGCGAGGGAGAAAAGGAGAGGTTTTGGCGGCGAGAGAGCGAAGGAGAGGTTTCTGTGGTGAGAGATTAGGCTCAAAGGGGTCCTGGAGCCTAGGCACAGGCGCGCGCCTGATGCGCGTGAGGCGCAAAAATGGAAAAAAGATAAAATATAGCTTATTAAGCATAAAAAACATATAAAAATAAATCTATCACCATATCAACACACTATAATTGCATACCAAAAATAATTTGCATCAAAAAATAAGATTTCAAAAATTACTCGGCAAAAAAAAAAATGTTTATAAAGCAAGGCGCGCCTGGGGCACATCGCCCGCCTCTGCCTTGCAGAGGCGAGGCCCGGTGCGCTCGGCGCCTGAGGTGCGCCTGAGGCGCGCCTTTCATAACGTAGGGGTTATCCTTCTGATACCAAGTTGAAAGAGGAATAATATTGTAATAAATGAAAAGAACTCTTTACTCATGCATATATTTGTGTAAGGGAGGACAGAAAGACATAAATAACCCCGAATGGGTAATACACGATAAACTAAGACTTAACGAAACTATATTAATTACACCTGATTTTTCACACAATCTGACTGTTTATAGTTACTCTGTGCAGACGCTTGGTTTGTTATGTGAATCGGTTAAAGATCAGGCATCTGGTCAAAATGACAGGGAGAGAGCCAAAAGAAGGAAGACAAATTCTGTTTTCTTACTAAAAATTACTGGTGATGTTGTGCCATCTTTCATTGAGCTATGTTCTAAAATTAATCAGCTAATCTCAAGCTCTTCAAGACACATTCGGGTGAAACTGGCTGCAGTTTCTTCAATCGAAACTCTGGCTAAAGAATTGCCTTGTGATGTCCCAGTTTTTGCTTCGTGCCTTCAATATGTTGTAGTCGAAAGTGGTTCTTCTGATTTCGCTCTTTCTTCCGCTTCTATTTGTACTATGTCTGCCTTGATCGGAGTCCTCGGCCCTCAAGCTCTAAATCAACTTCCTAGCATTATGACACGTATTTCTGAAAAAGTTCATGAAGTTTCCAAATGTCCTCACAGAAAGTCTAAAGAGAGTACAAATGAACTTGAAGGTTTTAAGGTGCCTCTTTTGCTGTCTACTCTTTCTGCATTAGAGACAGTTATAACAAGTCTTGGTGGATTTCTGAATCCGTATCTTGATGACATCTTAGATATTGTCATACTTCATCCTGAATATGTTTCGGATGTAGAGGCAAAGATAAAAACAAGAGCTTCTGCTGTGCGGAAACTACTGACTCAGAAAATTCCGGTGTGTGCTCAGTGTACTTATATATTTCATCTATTATGTTTAAATGTAAGTATATCTAACTGCAAATTTGTCCTTTGTAGGTTCGCCTTATGCTTCCAGCTTTACTTACATTGAAGAAAACAGCTCTTCGATGTGGAGAATCCAGCTTCTCTGTGGTTTTTGAAATGCTGCAAAACTTGATTGGTGTAATGGATAGGTCATTTATAAACTATTATCATGTGAATATATATGAGAATTGCTTAGATTCGCTTGATATTCGCCGTCAAGGGACAGAGTCAGTCAAAGACATGAACTTTGTTGAGCAAAGTATTCTCGAGGCCATGGTTGTTTTGACAATGAAACTAACTGAGACTATGTTTAAGCCTTTGTTCTTTCAGAGTCTTGAGTGGGCGGAATCAGAGATTGAAGATCAGTCAACTAAATGCATAAGCATAGACCGGTATATTTCCTTCTACGGATTGGTGAATAAACTTATTCAGCAGCACAGGTAAGTCATATATTTCCTTCTAGCTTTAGTTGACTAGACAAGATGTTGAAACACTTTTGTGCTTACTTTGTAAAATTCTTGTAGATTTTCATTTAAGATGTGCCTACATTTGTGTAAAATTCTTATAGGTTTTAAGTCAAGATTTAAAGTAAAAGGTTTATTAACTTGGTTCGATTTTTTTGTTAATTAGTTGCCTTTCATTTCTGTAAAGGTTACCTTGTGCTGGTGTTCTTGAAATTGGGGCAGCTGATCTAACTTCAAGGAAAAGTATGTGTGAACTAGGCACCTAGTGCTTTTTTACATCAGATAATGAGAAAGCAAACCAGAAAGCGAACGAACTTTAACCAACTCAACTGCAATGCATGTGGAATACTAAGATCATGTGGTGTGCCCCGGCTTGAGATTGGGTGTTAGGGCGGACAAGGGTGAAGTCTCGTAAGGGATTTGAGTCCCCCTTCTTGGATACCGGTGGATCTATGGTGGTGGAGAAGCTTGATCAAGGAGTAGAAGGAGAGAGGCAGTCAGCGCTAGCGAGGGTAGCGGGCGGGAGTCATCAAGCCTTCAAAACCTGTAGGGAAAGATTAGGGAAATGAGAGGGAATGGGGGGAGAGAGATAAGACGAGAGAGAGCATGATGTAGGCTCACTCGCCGGCACCTTTTTGGGACGGCCTAAAGACACGAGTAGATTCTCACACTCCAATCCAACGTTCGCACAAACAAAACGCTGCACACCTACTATGCATAGATTAAGGTTGCGCTTACGTACGGGTTAGCAACGCCCTTAGAGATCGAACAAGAGGCTATAGGCCAATGTTCTCTCTTGCTAAATGGACCTACCCGATCCTGTCGAGCGTTGTTGTACCAAAAGAGATCCACCGAAAACAAGACGATTCGGAAAAGGTAGATCTCCCCCAACAAAAAGAAACGAGGTCCTCCACGCCTAACGAACTTAAAGAAGTTTAGGATCAACACAAAAATCAAATGAAGAAACCATGAGAAATCACGATGTCGAAGATCACGCAAAAGTCGTCCACCACAAGAATTATCTAAGAAAGGAAAACACAGTAGGTAGAAGCTTTCGTTACCCCCACTCAAAGAGTTTCCAAGAAACGACCGCTCTCCGACGTTCCCCACCGGAACCGCGTCGGATGGAGAGAAACTTGACCGCCGTCCTTGCTTCACACCGGTTGGGGCTCCACCAAGAGCTCTCCTTGCCTTTGGCCGAAATCCTCCAAGGGAAGAAGAGCCTCCCTCTTGTTGTGGTGGCCGAAAATCTCTCAAGAGGAGAGGGGGGGATTCGGCTATGGCTGGAAGGAAGAAGTTGGAGGTAGGGGAGAGGAGCCTTGAGGGGAAATAAGAGAGGAGAAGGAGGAGAGGGAGTAGAGGGGGCCGAAATCTCCAAGGGGGAGAGGAGGGTGGCCGACGGCTAGGGAGGGGAGAGCAAAGGAGGGATTTCCAAATTAGGGTTTGCTTACATTCATTCTACCTAATCCATCATCATAAATGCCTTATATAAGGCTTACAAGAGTTCAGGCTAAACGCAACCCAATCTAAAAGAAACATTGGCTAAACGCAGACCAAAGTAAAAAGAGTTCAAATTAAAATACACCAACAATAAAATGCTTCAAAATTTAAATGCTTCAAATATAAAATATTAAGTCTTGTGCCGAGGGCGGAGGTTGTAGCGGCGATGGCGACGGGAGTCCTTGGTTGGATGACCTCCCTCATCCGTAAGCGTGCTTGCATCAAAATCTTCAAGTTGTGGGCCGTCGTCTCCATCAATCCTCCCCCGCTCAAAAGTACTCATCACCGATGAGTTGTCTTGAATGTATCGGTGCAGAAGAGACGCATCCAACTGGGCCACCTCCGATTCGGGTAGCCAAGAGTCATCGGAGGCCGGGAGGTCACGCCAGCGGATCAAGTAGCGGCGTATGTCACCACTAGTAGAGGGAACCACGTCATCTTGGAGAATCCTGTCAGGCAAAAAGACGGTCCTGGGGAACCTTGGAAAAGCATTAGGCGAAGACGGAAATAAAGTTTCTACATCAACATTCGACGTACCTTCAGTGGAGTCCGAAGGAGAAAGCGATCCAGTGACAAACTCACCCCCCAACCCATTAGAAGGCACGGTGGCAATAAACGGAGAGACAGATAAGTCAAGTGGTGGGGAGACATAAAGCGTTAAATTCGAAACGTTGAAAATAGGGGAGATGCTCCAATCAGTGGGCAACTCCAAAAGATAAACATTTTCTCCTAATTTCTTTAAAATTCGAAAGGGACCAGCTCGCCGATTCGCTAACTTTTTTATGGTGCCCGAAGGCATCCGTTTAGGGATAAGACGAACCAAAACTAAATCACCAATATTAAAGTGAACTGCTCTCCTACGTACGTTAGCATGAGATTGATACGATGCATATTGAGTGTCTAACGCTTCCTTAATGTGCTTATGTAGATTGTGGATATGAGAGGCAAACACTTGTGCAAAGTGACTTGATTTATAAGATGGGGGTAACGGGATCAAATCAAGTGGCATCGGTGCCTTATAGCCCTGCACGATTTCATTAGGTGAAAGCCCCGTGGACCCATTTTTAGAATTATTTTAAGCCAATTGAGCATGGGGAAGGGTTAAATCCCACGTCCCCTTGTGGTCACCCACAAGACAACGAAGAAGACTACCCAAACTCCTGTTTACTACTTCCGTTTGCCCATCCGTTTGTGGATGGTAAGCTGAAGAAAACAACAGTTTGGTGCCCATAATCTTCCATAAAGTTTTCCAAAAATAGCTAGTGAATTTAACGTCCCTATCGGTAACTGTCGTTTTGGGGACGCCCCGGTGCCCAACGACCTCCTTAAAATATAACTTCGCGATGTGTGATGCGTCGTCGGTCTTACTACAAGCAATAAAATAAGCCATTTTGGAAAAACGATCCACGACCACCAGAATGGAATCGTGACGTCTCAAAGTGACGGGTAGGCCTAAAATAAAGTCCATACTAATGTCTTCCTAGGGAATGGAAGGAATCGTCAGGGGTGTATAAAGCCCCGCGTTCGTCTTATTACACCTTTCACGAGTTGGCACACGCGGCAACTACTCACTATTTTATGAACCGTAGATTTGAGGTCGGGCGAATAAAATTTATCTTCTACCAAAGTGATAGTCTTGTCACGACCAAAATGACCACCCAACCCGCCACTATGCAACTCCCAAACTATAAAATGACGTAGAGAACAACGAGGGATGCATAACCTCGAATGCCTAAATAAATATCCGTCTCTTATATAAAAGGCGGAGATGGTAGTGGGGGCGTCGCCTTGAACGGATAAATAGATTTTCTTGAAATCCGGGCAATGTATGTATTCGTTTTTAATCCTATCGAACCCGATAACCTTAACTTCAAGCGTGGATAATAATAATGAGACACGACTAAGGGCGTCGGCCACACGGTTTAAGGTTCCCTTAAGATGCTTGATTATAAAAGTGTACTCCTGAAGATAGGTGGTCCACTTTGCATGACGGGGGCTGACTTTACCTTGAGAATTGACAAACCTCAAGGATCATGGTCGGATTGGATCACAAACTCCTTAGGGAGTAGATAATGCCGCCAATGTTGGAGGCAGCGAATAACAACATAAAACTCCCTATCATAATTAGAATAATTTAATTTGGGTCCCGCGAGCTTCTCGCTAAAGTAACCAACAGGATGGCCCTCTTGGCTCAATACTCCTCCAATACTAACTCCCGATGCATCACATGACAATTCAAAAACCTTATTAAAATCTGGCAACCGCAAGAGAGGGGCTTCCGACATACAAGACTTTATCGTTTGGAAAGCCTTCGCGGCCGATTTAGTCCAAATGAATTCACCCTTCTTCATGCATTCAGTGATCGGTGTCATGATGCTGCTAAAGTTCCGAATGAATCGGCGGTAAAATGTGGCTAGGCCATGAAAACTCCTAACATCTCTTATGTTGGCGGGCTCCGGCCAATCCTTAATGGCTTGCACCTTCCTAGGATCTACGTGAATGCCCTCCGAACTCACAATATAACCAAGGAATTCTACGGACGATACATGAAAAGTACACTTCTTAATATTCACAAATAATTTTTCCGATCTCAACGTAGTAAGGATTATCTTCAAATGAGATTCATGATCGGTCGTAGAAGTACTAAACACCAAAATATCATCAAAGTATACTACTATAAATTTTCCCATATAAGGTTGGAAGACGTGAGTCATCATCCTAGAAAACGTGCTCGGGGCATTGGAAAGCCCAAAAGGCATTACTAACCACTCGTAAAGCCCTTCCTTAGACTTAAAGGCCGTCTTCCACTCGTCCCCCTCCCTAATGCGGATTTGAAGGTAGCCATTCCTAAGATCCAACTTGGAGAAAATCGTGGCTCCCGCTAACATGTCCAATAAATCGTCCAAACGAGGGATAGGGAATCGATACTTTATGGTGATTTTATTAATGGCCCTACTATCCACACACATCCTCCAAGAGCCGTCCTTCTTGGGGGCAAGTAAGGCGGGTACGGCACATGGGCTCTTACTATGACGGATGAATCCTTTCTTTAGTAAATCAGAGATTTGTGTTTGCAACTCCGCATGCGCGGAAGGGTTTAACCGATAGTGAGGGAGGTTGGTTAATGAAGAACCCGGGACGAGGTCTATCGCATGTTGAATGTCCCGCATGGGGGGTAACATGGGCGGTAGCTCGTCCGGATATACGTCCCTAAATTCTTCTAAGAGTTTCCTTAATGCAGTAGGTAACTCCTCAAAAGATGCAACTTCCGTTTTAGTTTGGAGGCAAACTAACACGTACATAACGCCGCCCATAAAGGTATCACGCATAAACTCCTTGCCTATAAGACTTAAAGTCCTCTTTTCAACCGGGACAGTCGTGTCCTTAGAAGGGACCGTGGGATCCTTAGGCGGAGTGGGTTTTAAAGTAATGATTTTACCATTAAACTTGAATTCGTAAGTATTAGCTCGCCCAAAATGCGTGACATCATGATCGAATAGCCATGGGCGTCCTAATAGAACATGACAGGCGTCCATGGGGATGACATCACACCATATCTTTTCAGAATAAGCCTTGATGGTAAGGGGTACCAAACAACGCTTCGCGACAGGGAGGGAAGTCTTATTCACCCAAGCAACCTTGTAGGGGTGAGGGTGAGGCTCGGGGGTCAAAGACATTCGTGACACCGCACTCTCAGAAATTACGTTCATACAGCTGCCACTATCTATGATTAGTTTGCACCACTTCTCTCCACTCTTAAAATTTAACGAGAAGATGTTAGTCCTATTCCAATCATCTATGACACGAGGGGTAGCTAGAATACACCGCATGACCATCATATAAGAATCGTCCTCTAAGTCACTAGGTACCCCTTCAGACTCATACTCCTCTTCTGCCTCATACGTGAACTCGCCGGATTCGGGAGAGACATCCAAGAGGGCTAGGGGTTTGGGTTTAGTAGGACACTCACTCGCATAATGAACACCACAAGAGAAACATGTAGCATTCGTCTTGCTAATCCTACCCACGGGTACTCTCTCACCGGTCGGATTTCTAGTGTTCCTAGCCGTGATGACCACTGAGCTCGAGTCGGTGGACTTGAACTTGCCCTTGTCCTTATAGGTGGACGGGGGGGGGGGGGGGGGGGGGTGGCCCTAAGATGGACTTTGCCTTTTGGAAAGAGCGAGATTTGGACTTGTGAGCGTTGTGCTTCTCAATGTCCAATGCAGCGTTGAAGGTGGTGTTCAGATCCGTATGGCCATAACGCAAAAGCTTGCCTTGGATGTCGGGGTTTAACCCTTTACGGAACCTAGAGAGAGTGATCTCTGGCATCTCTCTAACGTCACACCTGACCATCATGTCCTTTAGTAAACTCATGTAATCAGCGACCGACCTATTCCCTTGCCTAAGGGTAGCCAAGTCATCAAACATTTGGGTCCGATGATATGCAGGGACGTATTGGTCCGTCAACATGGCTTTCATGCCAGCCCAACCAATTGGTGGGGTGCCATTCACCGCACCTAAACGTCGCTCTTCGTTCAGCCAAAATATTTTGGCCCTCCCTAATAGTTTCATTCTAGCGACACATACCTTATCCACGTCAGACAGTTGGTGCCACTCGAAATAGCATTCTATCTCCATGACCCAATCCAGGAAAACTTGGGGCTCACCCAACCCATCACATGATGGGGGCTTGACCCGAACGTCCCTAGTGATGTCAAACTCGTGCGGTGCACGTGGTGCATGTTCATTATGATTGTTGTAGTTCTCTTCATCACGTTGGCGAACTCCCGGATTTCGGGGTGCCGCTTGATGTAAGCGCATCTCATGCAGCATTTCTCTAATATCCGTCAACTGATCGGTAAACTCCTGTCGGAGTTCATCAATCGCAGTAGGAATGTGACCCGCTTCCCTATCATCCGTCATATTGGAGGAAGACGCCGGGGAATACTCCGTGCCTAGTCTTGTGCGCATGCAATGATAGATACTAGACTCTGACCCAACAATATTTATAATAAATTTTTTTTTCCACTTAATAACTAGGGTAGTGAATATTTTTTTAGATATTTGCTGGAACAGCTTGAGGAAATTCCAGAAATTTTTTTTGGATTTCGCTAAAAACTGAGAAATTTAGACCGCTATTCGCAGACCAGAATTTTTTTTTGTTTTTTTGTTTTTTTTTTAACAAACGATCGTGCAAACACGTGGGTGGTGGAGTCTTACAGATTTTAGGATGGCGTCGATTAGGAAATCAACACGAACCTAGCTTTGATACCAAATTGATGTAGGCTCACTCGCCGGTACCTTTTTGGGACGGCCTAAAGACACGAGTAGATTCTCACACTCCAATCCAACGTTCGCACAAACAAAACGTTGCACACCTACTATGCATAGATTAAGGTTACGCTTACGTACGGGTTAGCAACGCCCTTAGAGATCGAACAAGAGGCTATAGGCCAATGTTCTCTCTTGCTAAATGGACCTACCCGATCCGGTCGAGCGTTGTTGTACCAAAAGAGATCCACCGAAAACAAGACGATTCGGAAAAGGTAGATCTCCCCCAACAAAAAGAAACGAGGTCCGCCACGCCTCACGAACTTAAAGAAGTTTAGGATCAACACAAAAATCAAATGAAGAAACCACGAGAAATCACGATGTCGAAGATCACGCAAAAGTCGTCCACCACAAAAATTATCTAAGAAAGGAAAACACAGTAGGTAGAAGCTTTCGTTACCCCCACTCAAAGAGTTTCCAAGAAACGACCGCTCTCCGACGTTCCCCACCGGAACCGCGTCGGATGGAGAGAAACTTGACCGCCGTCCTTGCTTCACACCGGTTGGGGCTCCACCAAGAGCTCTCCTTGCCTTTGGCCGAAATCCTCCAAGGGAAGAAGAGCCTCCCTCTTGTTGTGGTGGCCGAAAATCTCTCAAGAGGAGAGGGGGGGATTCGGCTATGGCTGGAAGGAAGAAGTTGGAGGTAGGGGAGAGGAGTCTTGAGGGGAAATAAGAGAGGAGAAGGAGGTGACGGAGTAGAGGGGGCCGAAATCTCCAAGGGGGAGAGGAGGGTGGCCGACGGCTAGGGAGGGGAGAGCAAAGGAGGGATTTCCAAATTAGGGTTTGCTTACATTCATTCTACCTAATTTATCATCATAAATGCCTTATATAAGGCTTACAAGAGTTCATGCTAAACGCAGCCCAATCTAAAAGAAACATTGGCTAAACGCAGGCCAAAGTAAAAAGAGTTCAAATTAAAATACACCAACAATAAAATGCTTCAAAATTTAAATGCTTCAAATATAAAATATTAAGTCTTGTGCCGAGGGCGGAGGTTGTAGCGGCGATGGCGACGGGAGTCCTTGGTTGGATGTCCTCCCTCATCCGTAAGCGTGCTTGCATCAAAATCTTCAAGTTGTGGGCCGTCGTCTCCATCAGAGCGAACAGATTTGGAATGATAATTGTTACTGCCCAAAGATATAAACATGCAACAAAAAACATAAAAATACGATAAAACATGCAAGATGAAATACTATCACTCCTTCGTGGACTGTGCTCGACGCTGATAGGTTCTCCCCCAGCGTGGATCCATAACATCTCCTTCCCCGTCGAGAGGCGGCTTGTCGGAGGGGTGCTCACGAATGGCTTCAGTTCACACACATGGAAGACGTCGTGTATGTGGGCCTCTGGTGGAAGTTTGAGCTGATAGGACACTTCGCCGATGCATTGGAGGATCTGAAATGTGTCGTAGTATTTTGGACCCAATTTGTTAGAGGAAGGGGCGAAGGCCGAGGTCTGGCGGTAAAGGCCGACGTTTCAGCCAAACCCAGTCACTGATGGCGAAGGAATGCTCGTGTTGGCCTTGGTTGTACGCAACATCCATGCGGTGTCGAGCTTGGAGGTGACGCTCCCGCGCGGTGGCCAAGAATTGATCCCGGACGAGGAGCTCCCAATCGACAGTCTCAATCAAGGTGGTGCCGCCATCGTAGGATTGTAGGCGGGGAGGATCCCTCCCATAAATGAGTCGGAAGGGCGTAGTCTGCAACGCAGTGTGGTACGAGGTGTTGTAGCAGTATTTGACCCAAGGTAACCACCTGACCTAGTCCTTTGGTCGGTCCCCCGTGATGCAACTCAGATACATTCCCACTGTGCAGTTAACCACCTTGGTCTGCCCATCTGACTGCGGATGGTAGGCGGTGGAGAAAGCCAATTTGGTGTTGCTTATAGCAAAAAGTTCCTTCCAAAACCGGTTGGTAAAAATCGTGTCACGGTCGGATACGATGCTCTCCAACATCCCATGCAAACAGAACACCCCTTTGAAGAAAATTCGCGCAACAACTTCAGCAATAAAGGGTCTGGCCAGGGCAATGAAATGCGTCCCCTTGGAGAACCGGTCAAGAAATACCATGAGAATGTACTTTCCCTTGGAGGTGAACAACCCCCTCCACGAAATCCATTGAAACGTCTACTTAGATCTGAGTCAGAACCTACAAGGGATACAATAGGCTTACAAGAAGTAGGTGGTCAGTCTTGTTCTTCTGGCAAACAAGGCAGGCCGCAATGGTGTCTTGCACCTTTCAGCATAGCCCTTTCCAAATGAACCCCGCACGGATGCGTTGGAGGGTCTTGTGGATCCCTTAGTGTCCTCGGTCATGGGTGTCCTCCAGAATGGTGGGGACAAGGGAAGAAGTAGAATCCAAGTATAACGAGTCCTTATTGAAAATGAGACCTGCACGAGCGGTCCATCAAGGGGGCAGGAGGCCCTCATCAATGCGGTGGAGGAGCTCGGATAATGCCAGAGAGGTCTGGATTTCGCAACGTAAGGCAGAGAGGAGTGTGGCTGTGGTGTAGGAGATGGCTCCCGTCCTGTATTCCACGTGGAAATCGAACCCAAGAAGTTTGTTGATCTAATGTTGTTGCGGCACGGTAATGAGGTGTTGCTCAAGAAGCTACTTTAGGCTGAAATGGTTAATGCGGATCACAAAAATGCGCCTCCAGAGGTAGGGCTGCCAGTGTTGGACTGTCTTGGCAAGGTATATCAACTACTATTCATATGCAGGTAACTTTTGATGATGGATGGTTGTATTTCAACTGAAATAAGCAATGGGGTGTCCCACTTGTTACAATACGGTCCCGCAACCCTGGCCTGAGGCGTCGCACTCCATGTGAAACTCCTAGGAAATGTCCCGAAGAAAAAAACCTGAATTGAAACCAAGGCTTGTTGGAGCAACAAGCGGTTCAACAATGGCACTGTAGCCCCTAATGAAGCGGCGGTAGTGACATGTGAGGCCAATGACGGACGAAAAGATTCTTCTCTGTGTGGGCAACAATTTTCTAAAAAAATAAAATGACTAATAACAAAAATATGTCTACATTATATTAATATCATACAATAGTTGATAGTTTTTATAAATTAACAAAAAATAATTAACTTTTAAGGCATATATAATTGGGGAGTAATTAAAATAATAAAATTTGAGAATAAAGTTTTTTATTATTCACCGTAATATTTTAGATATTTATTGCTTAACAATAATCAATTATCTCGGTTTTTTTATAAATTAGCAAAATCACAGTTTTTAAGACATAATTGAAAGTAGTTAAATAATAAAATTTGAAAATATTACTAATTTGAATTATATCTAAAAAATGGTAAATAAATGTCATACATAGGAAATAAAATGATAAATAAATGTGTCATACATAGGAAATAAAATGATAAATAAATGTGTCATACATAGGAAATAAAATGGTAAATAAATATGTCATACATAGGAAATAAAATGGTAAATAAATTTTGAATGAAGAGGAAATAAAATGATAAATAAATGTGGCATTCATAAGAATTGAACCCATGACCACATAGTTGGATATCATACACTCAACCAACTTTGCTTAGAGACTTGTTTGATTTTATTCATATGTATATATATTTGGTATCATGCTTTATACTATTGAAAAATAGTATTTTTCTTAAAACCAGTGTGGGCGGCCGCCCACACTAGGCCCTATGTGGGTCCGTCCCTGGGTGAGGCCAAGAAACCCGCAGAGGTCATGCGACGTTTGTGTTGTGGGCCAAGCGACCACGCCTTGGATTTTCTATGGATCGGACGAGACCCCCCTTGCATGCACCACGTGGCCCAAGTAAGTCATGCTATATGTGCTGAAAGAGCACTTCGCGGCCTTGAGAACGAGGCGGTGGCATCGAATCAACTGGAGAACTATTCGAAAGTACTACAAATGCTCGGCCCAGGACTTATGCAGCACCAAAATGTCGTCAAAAAACAAAAGCACATGCTTACTAAGTAGGGGTTCACATACCTCATATATCAAAGGTTGGAAAGTGGAGGGGGCATTCGTGAGCCTGAATGACATAATCAAGAATTAGAAGTTGTCCTGATGGGTTTGTAGGTCATTTTCTCCACATCAGTCGCCGTCATGCGCACATGATGGTAGCCCGAGAGTTCAACATGGAGAAGAAGCTATCCGACCACCGGGATTGAAATTTATCTGACTGTTTTGGCATTCAACTCTCTGTAATCCACGTAGAAGCGCCACCTGTCATCCTTTTTGTGCACCAATGGACTGATGAAGAGAGCGGAGAGACGTGATGGAAATTTCCTCCCAAAACCGGCTGGTAAAATATTTTCACGGCCGGATACGATACTCTCAGGCATCCCATGTAGACGGAACACCACTTCGAAGAAAATCCACGCAAGATCTTCGACAATAAGGGGTCGGGCCAAGGCAATGAAATATGCCCCCTTGGAGAATCGGTCAACAACGACCATAAGAATGGACTTGCCCTTGGAGGTGGGCAGCCCCCTCCATGAAATCCATGAAAATGTATTCCCAGATCTAAGTCAGAATTAGCAATGGCTGCAATAAGCGTACAGGAAGTAGGTGCTCAGTCTTGTTCTTCTGGCAAACAGAGCAGGCCGCAATGGAGTTTGACACCCTTTGGCGTAGCCCTTTCCAAAAGAACTCCGCACGGATGCACTGGAGGGTCATTTTTTTTGGAAAAGTGCATATAGCATGAAATTAAAAAACAAAAAGGACAACAAACTACAACATGCCATCCAAGTCTGCACGAACAAGCTCGGCAAACTCAGTCTGGGTGCTATCAACATCTAGCCATACAAAGTTTCCTCGTAGGGCAAAACGAGCACAAAAATCAGCAACTCTGTTGGCCTCACGGCTGATATGCTGGAATCGAAGCTGAGGGAAGCCGCTCTGAAAAGAGAAATCCTCCTCTCCGTCCACCGTCACGCTCCACTCGCCCCGTCGCAAACCAGCAGCACAACTGTCCATAAGGGTCAAACAGTCGCCCTCCACAATGCACTGGAGGGTCTTGTGGAACCCTTTGTGTCCTCGGTCGTGGGTGTCCTCCAGAATGGTGGGAACAAGGGAGGAAGTGGAATCCAAGTATAATCGGTCCTTGTAGAAAATGAGACCTGCACGAGCGATCCAACAAGGGGGCGGGAGGCCCTCGTCAATGCGGTGGAGGAGCTCGAATAAAGTCGGGGAGGTTTGTATTTTGCAATGTAAGGCTGAGAGGAGCGTGGTTGTGGTGCAGAAGATGGCAAAGGGTTTCCCTCGGCGAAATGCTCCTGTCGGGACAGAGCATCAGTTGCAGAGTTCAAGGCCCTGTCTTGTATTCCATGCAGAAATTGAACCCAAGAAGTTTGTTGATCCATCGTTGTTGCGGCACGATAGTGAGGTACTGCTCAAGATGATACTTCAGGCTGAAATGGCCAGTGCGGATCACAAAGGTGCGCCCCCAGAGGTAGGACCGCCAGTGTTGGACTGTCTTGGCGAGGCCTATCAACTCTTATTCATATGTCGGTATCTCTATTGGTAGAGGGTTGTATTTCGACTGAAATAAGCAATGAGGTGTTCCTCTTGTTGCAATACGTCCCCGCAGCCCTGGCCCGTGACGTCGCATTCCACGTGAAACTCCTGTGAAATGTCTGGAAGACGCAAGACCGTAGTTGTAACCAAGGCTTGTTTGAGCTCCCTAAAGGCCATTGCGATTGCCTCACCTTAAACAAAAGCATTCTTTCGAGCCACAAGCGATTTGGCAATGACATTGTAGCCCTGAATGAAGCAGCGGTAGTAATCGGTGAGGCCAAGAAATCCACGGAGGTCGCGCGGCGTTTGTGTTGTCGGCCATGCGGCCACTCCTTAGATTTTCTCTAGATCGTCCGAGACACCTTGTGCATGCACCGCATGTTCTAACTAGGCGGTGACAGTGAATCAGCTAGAGAACTATGTTAATGTGCTTCAAATGCTCGGCCCAGGATTTACTGTACACTAAAATGTCATAAAAACACAATCACAGACTTACGAAGCAGGGGTTGGAATACATCATTCATCAAGGCTTGGACAGTGGAGGGTGCATTCATGAGCCCGAATGACATAATCAAGAATTCAAAGTGGTCGTCATGGGTTCTGAAGAACGTCTTCTCCACATCGGCGGCCGTCATGCGCACTTGATGATAGCCCGACTACAAGTCCAACTTGGAGAAGAAGCGGGTTCCATGCAACTCATCCAGAAGATCCTCGACCACCACGATAGGAAATTTATCTTTGATTGTTTTTGCATTCAGCTCTCTGTAATCCACGCAAAAGTGTCACATGTCGTCCTTTTTGTGCACCAAAAGGACCGACGAATAGTGGTGCTTTGACACTCAATCTCATCCTTCTGGAGGAAGGGATAATGATATGGCCGGACGACGACGTGTGTCGTGCCCAGTAGAAGACATATACATTGTTCCTGGCTGAGGATCGGGGGAAGTCCAACTGGTGGTGTAAATGTGTTTGCCAAAATGCTGTAGGAGCTGGTGGACGTCGGGAGAATCGCCTCCCGGGGCCGAGTCGGCAGCTGCATGAGTCTCCATGTACCAAGAAGGAAGAGGATCAGGGACGACCACGGGTGTCGTGCCCGGTAGAAAACATATACGGTGTCCTTGCTGAGGACCGGGGGAAGTTCAGCTGGTTGATGTAAACCAAATTAGGTTTTGAGAAAGTAAGATAAATTTTTAAACGTTCTTTTAATTTGTTGTTGGCCGAGAATGCCAAATTGAGCCTTTCGCGCGGAATCAAACTCGTCTTTACGGACTTTAAGAAATTCGTTAATTTCGTCCGGAGTGAACTCTCACGTATTTTTTCGGATCAAATCTTCTACGAGAAAATATACAACCCCAAGCAAAATTCACAGGCAATAATTTATGATTAGTGGTAAATAAAGCAGTTTGAACGATCGGGGGCAAGCTAAAGATTATTTAGAGGAACGCATAAAAATGACCATGGATTAATGCAATGATACGAGAAAGTTGTTGCAGTGCGAAGAGGTTCCCGTCCAAGTCCATCAAGCAGCAACGACACGGCTTGTATGACAGTCGGTTGAGTAACTCTGCAGGGTGCCGAAAATAGGAGTCGGAAGTCAACGGCACCCCTACGCGACAGATCGGGCGTCGGAAAATGAAAAAGCGTAGTCGACAACGTTCCCGTGACCGGAGTGTGACGTCGAACGCATACGACTTCGCCATCTCTGGTTGCGCCGTTGGAGGGAGCAACGACGACTGGTGTCTTCGTCGGTTGGAAACGGAGGGCGAGAGTAGAGGGAGGGGCGCCGGCAATACATGGAGATCGAAGAAATAATCTCCTGTACAATTCGGGCTGCCCTGTCTTCACCGTGGGGGGCATTTTTTAAGCTCGTAGGGGGTAGAGTCAACTCAAGCAGCGCGATCACTTGGGAAGCCCTGAAGCTTCATTTTGAGCAGGCTCGTTGTGAAACCGCATAGTAGATGGAATCAAGAATTATAATCCTCCTGTTAATTTGCTGTCCAAAATTGCCTCAATTGCCAAATATTTTTCAAATCAAACATTTCCTATACACCACATACCAATTAAAGCTACATCATCCTTTCAATTTTTTAATATTTCTTGATTCCTGATTCCTGATTCGGGTAATATATTGATTCATTTGCATTTTCCTTGTATTAATATTATGCGTTGTTATAAATAATGTAAGTTTGCCCCTTTTCGTCCTAACTACTAAAGTTATCGAACCTTTTTATTCAAGGTCTCATCGGGTGGTCCAAACCGATGAGCCGAAAAAGAAACGAGTGCGCAGGAAAAAAATACATAACATAAAATAAAGTGCATAAAGGGGAAACAACATTGTGTCTTTTGCTGCGACGAAGGATGCATCAAATCTTCCGGGGTGAGAGAGCTTGACCCCGTCGAGAACTCGCAAAGACTAGCAACAGAGAGGTCTGGGCGGCGGCGCTGTAACTCGTCAGTGCTAATCCAAGAGTTGTATGTAACGTCTCGTCCTTGTCATGAAACCAAGTAGCGCTGGTACGTCCCGTGGCTAGTGCGAAACTCTCGGACGTCAGGGGCCTGATCGATCTCCTCGGTAGTAGGTGTCAACACTGGTGCTAAGTCGGGTGGTATCTCTGGAGCTGCAGCGGGTAGGCTGGGGCTGGCAGTAGGCGGATCTCCATAAAATGGTGTCAGATCTGCCACGTTAAATATCGGCGAAGTACCGAATCCAACACGCAAATCTAATAGGTATGCATTCTCACATGACGATCGACCATGGATTTATATTTTCAGTAGTTGCTCGTAATTTTTTAGTTATATTTTATGCAATTCCTTTAAATAATCGACATGAGCTTGTGCATCGACGGAAATACGTTAATGAGATGGAAGTGAGTGGCAGTCAAGTAGATGGGGTATAGAGAACCCATAAATAATCTCGAAAGGAGATTTATTTGTAGAGCGATTAGTAGAATTGTTAAATGTGAATTCAACTTGAGGCAATATAAGATCTCATTGTTTCGGATTCTCTTCCGTTAAACACTTAAGTAGATTTCCCAAACTCCTATTAATGACCTCAGTATATCCATCTGTCTGAGGGTGATATGCGCTACTAAACTCAAGTTTGGTTCCCAATCGGTTCCAGATCTTCCAAAAATAACTCATAAATCGTGTATCCCTATCAGATGTAATAGACTTAGGAATGCCATGTAAACGTATTACCTCTCGAAAAAATAACTCAGCGACGTGACGACACTAGTGGTTTTCCTACATGGGATAAAATGCGTCATTTTAGAGAAGCGATCTACCACCACACAAATAGAATCGATCTTCCTCTGAGTGTAAGGAAGTCCTACTACGAAGTTCATAGAAATATTGTCCCACGGTCTCTCAGGTATAGGTAAGGGGTGTATAATCCAGTGTTTTGTGCGTGTCATTTATATAGCTGACAAGTCATACAGTGCCTAATAAACTCCATAACATCGTGTTTCATCCTAGGCCAATAATATCGTGCACTAGCGAGATCTAACAACTTAGATTGATCTACGTGTCCACCTAACCCGGATGAGTGAAGCTCCCGAAGTAGTGTCTCTCAAAGTGGTCCTTTGCAGATGCAAAGGCGGGTGCCCCTAAACAGATATCCCTCGTTTACTACATACTGAGTAGTAGGATCAGTCACACTATGCTGACACGAGATCCAAATATCACGAAAGAAAGGGTCAGTAGCGCATAAGTCACGCTGTGAATCTAAATCAGTGATGCAAGGCTGCAACGTGACTAATAAATATGTGCGGTGACTAAGTGTGTCAGCTACTCGATTCGTGACACCAAGTTTGTGCTTCAAATGAAAAGTGAAATTCTGAAGATAGGAAGCCCACTTGGCATGACGTCTAATCTCTCTCTGGGAATTCAAGTGCTTCAGCGCTTCGTGGTCTGTATTCAGCACAAACTCACGTTGGATCAGATAATGCCTCCAATAGTGGAGGGCCTGTACGATAGCGTAGAACTCTATATCGTACGTGGAATACCTAGTCTTTGCTTCATTCAATTTCTCACTAAAAATGTTACAGGACGACCTTCCTGGCTCAAAACTGCGTCAATGCCTATAATGGATGCGTCACAGTCAACCTCAAAATTTTTATCAAAATCAGGCAGCGCTAACACACGTGCACTAGTGAGTTTTTCTTTAACTAATAAAAAAGCGCGTTCGGCTTCCTTAGTCCAAATAAATAATCTTTTTTTAAACAATCAGTCACAGGTGCAATCAGGGTACTAAAATTCTGGATAAAACGCCGATATAAGGATGCTAGCCAATGAAATCCCCGAGCCTCAGTAATCGTCTTAGTGCTAGGCCATGATTCTATCGCCTTCGACCTTCTCTCTATCAACTTTAATGCCCTCGGGAGAAATGATATATCCTAGGAAGGTCAGGCTATCAGACATAAAAGTGCACTTCTTCAAATTTATATATAATTTATTCGTGCGCAGGATTTCTAATACTTCTCTCAGATGAGTCAGGTGCTGATTAGGATCAAGACTATAAATCAATATATCGTCAAAATATACCACCACACAGACTCCTATGAGTGGTCTAAGTACCTGATTCATCACTCGCATTAAGAACTGAGAGCATTGAAGAGACCAAAAGACATCACCAACCACTCGTATAAACCCTATTTAGTCTTAAATGCAATCTTCCATTCATCCCCAGGTCGAATCCTAATCTGGTGGTATCCACTCTTCAAGTCAATCTTCGAAAAACACGCGGGATCCACTGAGCATATAAGCATGTCATCCAATCGGGGAATCGGAAATCGATATTTGATAGTAATTTTATTAATCGCTCGACTGTCTACACACATACGCCAAGTTCCATCTTTTTTGGGAACTAGAAATGCAGGAACAGCACACAAACTCATGCTCTCTCTAACGTGACCCTTCGAAATCAGCTCGGTCCCCTGCCTATGTAGCTCCTCAGGCTTTTTCGGACTCATACGATAATGGGGTAAATGAGATAAGTTAACCCCTGGCATAAGGTCAATGCAGTGCTGAATATCTCTCATCGGCGGAAGCTGATCGGGCAACTCCTCCGGCATAATCTCAGAGTACTCATCGATGAGAGGTCGTACTGTGCTATGGATATCTATAATAGAGGGGTGGTATCTAGACCAGATAACATATAAACTACATTACTATTCTTCATCCCCTCTTGGAATTGTGACCCAGTCAGTAACATGGTGGCGGAGGGGAAGGATATCGCAGATACGGTGGTAGGTGGGTGTGAAGGCCTCTCTGGGGCTCTAGGAACAAGGCTATTCTTCTGGGGAAGAACAATCCTGCGCCCGTTGTGCTCGAATGAATGAGAGTTTTTCACACCATCGTGAATAACATGTCTATCATACTGCCAAGGCCGTCCTAACAGGATATGACAAACCTCTATAGTAGCAACGTGACACCAGATCGCATCCTGATACGTACTACCTATGGAAAACTCAACGAGACACTGGTGTGTGATGGGAATGGTCGTGCTACTAATGACCCATGACAGACTGTAGTGTTTTCCTAGGGGTTGCGACCTCAACTTTAACTTATCCACCATGCATTAAGAAATAAAGTTCTTCATACTACCGCTATCTATGATGATGGAGCTAAACTGCCCCTGTATGCGGGCGGTCGTACAGAAAATATTGTTCCTCAACCAATCGTCTTCAGCGGGAGTCTTAGGGGTTAAGAGACTATGTTGGAGAACACGCACTAACTATTCAGACTGCTCTCCCTCAACTTCATACTGACTAAGGGTAGCATACTCAACTTGCTTGGGTTGGGGTAATTGCTTCCAAGCTAGGAAACCGTTCATCCTATCACACCAGTCTAAGCAACCCTCGAGTTCTAAATCTCTCTCAAAATCACCAACGTCTAATTTGACTCCTACATCCCATCGGGGTTGATTGCGTGGTTCGTGTCGTGGTTCGGGTACGGGGTGTACAAGTTCTAAAGGTCTAGGGTTAGGGTCTACTTCAACCACTAGGGTAGGTGCTCGGTTTAGATGCATGGTGGCTTTGATATTATTGACCGATGTGCGCAATCCATTCACTACATGCATGACACTACCCATGTTGGCGGTGAGATTTTTGACTGCTTTCATCAAGTTGCTCATACGTTGAGTCAAGTCCCCTGCGTTATTTTCTAAGTGATCGACCATTTTCTCCATTTGAAATAATTTGATTTTTAAAAAACCTAATTGATTTTTATTTTATTTTATTTTAATAATATTTTTAAATCACCTTTTATTTTATTTTATTTTAAAGGAAAAACATGTTGAAAATAAAGAAAACACAAAAATATTTGAAATTTTTTATCTGAAATGAGAGATTACCCGAGTGGGTAGAAAAAACAGTTTTATTTTATTTAATATTTTTGTTAATTTTCTTTTATTTTTAAAGACAAAAAAACTGAAATTAAAATTCCTTTTTTTTGAATAAATAAGAATAAATTTTTTTTAACGAAAAGAACGGATCGACTGATTCACGATAGGAGTGAATCGAAAGCCCTGATACCAAACTGATGTAAACCAAATTTTGTTTTGAGAAAGTAAGATATCTTTTAATTTGTTGTAGGCCGAGAATGCCAAATTGAGACTTTCGCGCGGAATCAAACTCGTCTTTACGGACTTTAAGAAATTCGTTAATTTCGTCCGGAGTGAACTCACGTATTTTTTCGGATCGAATCTTCCACGAGAAAATATACAACCACAAGCAAAATTCACCGGCAATAATTTATGATTAGTGGTAAATAAAGCAGTTTGAACGACCGGGGGCAAGCTAAAGATTATTTAGACGAACGCATAAAAATGACCAAGGATTAGAGCAATGATACGAGAAAGTTACTGCAGAGCGAAGAGGTTCCCTTCCAAGTCCGTCGAACAGAGGCAAGAGCAGCAACGACACGGCTTGTATGACTGTCGGTTGAATAACTCTGGAGGGTGCCAGAAATAGGAATCGCAAGTCAACGACACCCCTACGCGAGAGATCGGGCGTCGGAAAATGAAAAAGCGTAGTCGACGACGTTCCCGTGACTGGAGTGTGGCGTCGAACGTGTACGACTTCGCCGTCTCTGGTTGCGCCGTTTGAAGGAGAGACGACGACTGGTGTCTTCGTCGGTTGGAAACGGAGGGCGAGAGTAGATGGAGGGGCGCCGGGAGATCGAAGAAATAATCTCCTGTACAATCCAGGCTACCCTGTCTTCACCGTGGGGGGGTGGGGGGATTTTTAAAGAGGGGAATTATAATCCTTCTGTTAATTGGCTATCCAAAATTGCATCAATTGCCAAATATTTTTCAAATCAAACCTTTCCTAAACACCACATACCAATTAAAGCCGACATCATCGTTTCAATTTTTTAATATTTCCTGATTCGGGTAATATATTGATTCGTTTGCATTTTCCTTATATTAATTTTATGCATTGTTTTAAATAATGTAAGTTTGCCCCTTTTCGTCCTAACTACTAAAGTTACTGAACCTTTTTTATTCAAGGTCTCATCGGGTGGTCAAACCGATGAGCTCGAAAAGAAACGAGTGCGCGGTAAAAAAATACATAACACAAAATAAAGTGCATAAAAGGGGAAACTACGTTGCGTCTTTTAGTGCGACGAAGGATGCATCACTGGTGATGTAAATGTGTTGCCAAAATCTTGTAGGAGTTGGTGGGCGTCGGGAGAATCGCCTTCCAGGGCCGTGTCGGCAGCCACATGGAGTCTCCCTATTCCAAGAAGGAAGAGATCCCTGTCATCGGGGAGTGCCAGTGCCACTCGATCAGTTGAGAGCCATGGTGCCACTGCCAGCACATCGTGATGCGGTCGAAATCCCACATCATGGGTCCCAAAGTCCGCAGCCAGCGAACGCCAAGCACCACCTCAAACCCCTGAAGATCCACGACGAGGAGGTCGATGTGGGTGTGACGGTCCTCCACCACGATAGGGACCCAATGACAGATGCCCGGACACCATTTGGTGGTCGTTGGCCACAGACACATGAACACGACTACGAGCTGTAGCTGGAAGGTGTAGGCGTGTGGCGGTGGTTTGGCTAATGAAGTTGTGAGTTCTGCTCGAGTCCATGATTGTAAGGAATTTTTGTCCCCCGAGGGTAACAGACATCTGGATCTAATGACCCTCCTGAGGCCTGAAAATGGCGTGAAGGGAAATATCCGGAAACCCTGTGTCTGCATCGTCATCATCGAAAGGGTTGTCCACGTCCACCTAGAAAATACGTTTGCATCGGTGGCCTGGCCTGAAGGGATTGTCACGTTTGGAACAATGGCCTTTGTAGCGGCGGTCAGCCATCTTAGAGATGGAGAGGGAGACGACGAAAGGGAGGGTGGCTCGAGTCCCCCCCCCCCCCCCCCCCCCCCCCAAGAAGAGTCGAAGGACAGTTGCCTTTTGGTGTTGCTTCCTCTGAAGGGTCCCTGCGCCCAACCTGAGTCCGGTCTAAGAGTAGACTTTCTCACAGACCCGCATGATACTCATCGTGGTGTGAGATCCGGAGGGGCCTGGAACTCCACATCGAGACAGAGGCGCTAATGAAGGCCTACAGTAAAGATGGGGACCTACTGGGCGGGGCTCACTAAAGGAGCACTCGCTAACAAAACCGGAACTTCTCCAAATATTCGTTTATGACTTGTTTGTTTGCAATGAGGTCGCCAGAAGGGTTGCTGTGTAACGGAGGCCCGAAGCGGAGCAAGCAAATGACCTTGTAATCCTTCAAGATGAGTTGGGCATGCTCCCGTTGAAGTTAAGTGAATTAAAATTGTGCTGGACCCATGAGGTGGAAGGAGGCAATGCCAAGGCGTTCCTCCCATGGTGTTTGTTAGTTTGTGAAGAAGAGCTCCCAGTGGATGAGCCACGTGAGGGGGTCTTCGCGGCTTTCAAAAATGGGAAAATCTATTTTAGCATAACGTGGAATGCCACCACTCACGGTTCTAGGGATGGGTGGTGCGGAGCGGTGGGCATCCGGGGGCGCATCATTGGAGGAGACAAGCCACACACTATGGGGGGTGAATGGAGATGATCCGCTAATGGAGCGATGCCACCATCGACTGGAACATTTCCATCAGCTGTTTCATTGTCATGTCGCCTTCTTTCGTGGGTACACACTACTGCGGGGAAGGGCGAAGCTGAGACGAGAGGCCGGAATCGCAAGCGGCGAAGTTGTTGGGAGCAGACGTGAGAGACTCAGGCTTAGGTGTGTCGCGCAGTTGGTTTGCGGAGCAAGGGACACAACCAACGTGTAGCAGAGGGGGAAAGATTTTGTCGGTGTCGTCGGCGGTGTGGAGTCGCTCTGATACCAAGTTGTTGTATTCCCCGACTTGAGATCGGGTGTTAGGGTGGACAAGGGGGACAGTCCCGTAAGGGATTTGAATCCCCCTTCTTGGATCACGGTGGAGCTATGGTGGCGGAGAAGCTTGATTAAGGAGGGGGGAGGCGGCCGACGCTTGGGAGGGTAGCGTGCGGGAATCGCCGTGCCTTCGAAACCTGAGATTAGGGGAAAGAGAGGGAGTCGGGGAGATAGTTTACAATGGGGCTTAGTCAATGCAAGGTAAAATACGATTACTCCTTGTTGGACGACGCTCGGCGCTGATAGGTTCGCGCCCAACGTGGATCCATAACTCCTTGTGTTCATATTAAGAGTTAGCAATGGGGCTTAGCCAATGCTGACACTATAACTACTTTATCCTCCCAAGCAGCCTATAGGGTTCTTGAGGGTTCCTACCCTATCTGCCACATAACTTACATGGCCAAGACTTATATATACTATATAAATAATAACATGCAAATTAAACGTGCAGCGTAAATAAATCGACCATATTCTGGTCGAATCAAACAACAATGAAGGTACAACAAGCAGCGTGGCAAGTGCCCAAGTAACCACATTACATGTATTATTTCTCTAAGAATTTTACGAACCATTGTTTACCAAAATGCTCATATGACATTAAATACTAAGTTTTACACACATTATCACTCGTATCAATATAACTTAACCTTCCATGACCCATGAAGTTGGGTAGATTGATGGCCGCATTCCATAGATGCTCAATTCAAGTTCTATTGAACATCCACCGACCCTAACTCCTATACACGAGAGAGCAAATCCGAGATTGATGGCATTAGGCTACCCTTCTAGTTTAGGTAAGCATAGACATCAAATTCCCCTTGCAGTATAACGAGTCTTCTGTGTCTAACTAAACCTCTAGCTAAACTATACCGGCATCATTAGCCACAGTCATTTCTAGCCATGTAGCAAAGAATGCCATTATGAGATTTATCCACCACATGCTTACATGCACTACTATTTTTGGGCTTCCTACATGATTACCATGCTATTTGCTACACGACACCTTATGACAGCTACAACCAAAAACCCAAGCAGGTGGTAGCATAATACCACATTATTGGTCTCTTTCATCTAAGGATTTTGGGCATCCCTAGGATCAATACGTGTAAGGATAAATAGAATCCGTAGGATCAACTACATGCAATTACATTTTCCTGTAAGGGTATTTTGCCCTCTTGATTTGCACTAATCTTGTCATAAGAAATTTTCTCCATTTAGGACTTTGATGTCTTTGACCGAATGGGCACACTATTTGCTGAAGCCAACTTACCTATGCACTTATGGGCTGAAGCAGTGAATACTGCCTGCTATGTCTTAAATAACTCCCTATGAACCACTGAGAGGAAAAGTTCCAAATATATCTTATTTTAGAATTTTTGGAAGTAACGCTTACGTTTTAAATAATTTTAAATCTCACTTGGAAAATTTTGATAGAAAGACTGATGAAGGTATTATCCTTATGCCATTAAATCTCCTTATATTAAAATATGTGAAAACACATTTAATCTAATCCAAATTAATTATGTACCTCTCAATGGTTTTAAGGAAAACAAAAAATTTAAAACCCTAGCTTTCAACAAAGGGGATAGACCATAAATTAAATTAATTTTTTTGACTGTGCACGGGTTGCGATGTCATGCGCAGTGTGCGACAACGATATTTGTGTTTTGATAAACTGCAAGATCAGTCTTTTTTTGTTTTACTTTATTTCATCTCTAGTATCATGAGCATATTCAATTTAATTCGATTATGATGACCGAGATGAATTTATTCTGTCATTGAATGAGTGTTATATAGAGTGCCGCGTCTCAGTACACATGTAATTTTTGTATACATTGAACTCTAGTTTATGTCTTCTGCTAAAGCTCCACGCATCTATTCGTACAAAAAAATATAACCTGTAGTATCTTTATTTTGTTTTGGAAAGTTAAGTATGTTGTTTTTTCAAATCATTTAAATTACGGAGACGAAGGGGAGCCTTGGCGCACCAGTTGAGGTGTTGTCGTGTGACCGTGAGGTCACGGGTTCGAGTCGTGGAAGCAGCCTCTTGCAAAAATGCAAGGTAAGGTTTGCCTACATTTCACCCTTGTGGTGGGACCCTTCCCCGGACCCTCGCTGCGCGGGGATGCTTGGTGCACCGGGCTGCCCTTTTTTTATTTAAATTACGGAGACCTCTACTTTTTAAAATTACAAAAAACTCCCCCCTGAGTTTGCAGCTTAAAACATTGCCTCTCAGTTAATAGCTTAAAACTTTTTTTCTAAGTTTTGTTAATTTCAAAAGGTGGATGGCATGTCTCTGTAATTATGAAAAGTTGTATGAGAGGTTCCGGTAATTAACCTAGTTTAAATGCAGTTCAAAGAGGCACGCACACACTGATGTTTGACTTAACTAGCTTGTTGGCAACCTAAATGCAGGACTCTTTTTGTGCCTTACTTCAAGTTTTTTCTTGAGAGTTGTACTCGCTATCTAGCCGAAGATCAATTAGTAGATTCACGTTCTCTCACGCGAAAAAGAAAGAAGGCGAAGGGCACGGATTCATGCCCTCTTGTAAATTCTACATCTGTCTTATCTATAAAGTTGTGGCATCTGAGAGCGCTTATTCTGAAGGCGCTTTATCATTGCTTCCTTTACGATACAGCTGAGACCAAATTCCTGGATACTTCGAACTTTCAGGTAGTTTCTTTTGCTTTGAGAGTTTACCATATATATATAATGTAAAAATTAAAAAACAGTTCCTAAATATCTACACTTTTTTTTGGAAACCAGTCCTTCAAAATATTTATTCCGTTAGTCTTCAGATCAATGAAAACATATCCTATTTTTGGAAAGACGAGGGGCCGAAATATTACAAAAATATATTGAGGGATTGATTTATAAAGTTCAATGTTAAAACACTAATTTAAAAAATGTGTAAAAATTAAGAGATTGATTTCATGTTTTTCTGTGTGCGCGCGTGTATGCGATTATACAATATGCTACACTATACACCATTTGAAGTTCTTTTTATAGGGGGGGGGGGGGAGAGAAAGAGTTGGGTGTGTGTGTGAGTCTACAATATGCTGACTACATAAACACCATTTGAAGTTTTTCTTTTCATAAGAGGGAGAGAGAGAGAGATTGTAAACAAATGTGATAGTAATATCCGTTAATGCATAGTAGATGTTGACTATATAATATATATATTCTTTTGCAGGTTCTTTTGAAACCCATTATTTCTCAGCTTATTGTGGAACCACCAGTCACATTGAATGACTTTCTAGATTCACCCACTGTCGAAGAGGTTGACCAATACTTGGTCTTATGTTTGGGTCAAATGGCAGTCACCGTAAAGTCAGATGTTCTATGGAAACCGCTTAACCACGAGGTACGGTAACATCCTTTTTTATGTTATATTTGTTCCAGTGAGAGGCTGTTTTAGGCTCGTTTGGCGTGCCGTTTTTGTTCGGGTGAGTATGGACAAAAACACCATATAATGTATGTTTGACCTGACAACGGTTATCACCGCCACCAAGAAAAAAACTATTTTTGAACATAAAAGTGGATGAATTTCCTTAGGTGAGGTCAGGCGTTAACGACGGTTCATAACAACCGCGTTCACGACCGCCACCGCTGCACCAGAGCGTTCGGCAGATTTAATCCGCAGAGGCAACCACGGTCGTGGTTGCCTCCCGCGCAGATTTCATCCGCAGGAATAAGCCTTGCCAAACAAGCACTTAGTCTCCCACGAGATTGGCGAAATACACGATAATGTACAAATACAGTGCATTTGGCGCCCGCCCATCTGCTTCCCATTCCTAGCATAATTTCGCTCCAAAATGAACATTCACGCAATTGATTGCATCCAATGCTCCAGTTTGCTCCTCCCTCGGGACATGAACTGAAATTCATGCTTTCCTTGTAGATTCTGATGCAGACGAGGAGCGAGCAGGTTCGGCCGAAGATTCTTGGGTTGAAGGTCATTAAATACCTGGTGGAACACTTGAGGGAAGAGTACTTGGCTTTCCTGCCCGAGACGATTCCTTTCTTGGGCGAGCTACTCGAAGACGTCGAACTTCCCGTGAAAACACTGGCTCAGGAGATCCTCCGGATGATGGAAGCTCTCAGCGGCGAAAGCCTGAAGGAGTATCTATGATAGTCATTATTGATTTTCTCTTTGTAGTATTTCCCTTTGTGTATATGCCATAAACTAGCTTGTTCAATTTTCACTGATCATAGAAATGAAATTTTGGGTCTTGCCCTCCTTTTAAGGAGGTTGTGTGCCGACGAAATAGTCGATTGGAAATGATGATTTATTTATTTATTTATTTATTTTATCGGCATTATATATTAAACTGAACTCTCGTATTTGAATGTGACACCGTTGAATTCATTTCAACTCAATTGTGATGCAATATTTACAATTTGGTTGAAACTTTTCTTCTGTGTTCGAGTCGTGTGAGTTGTGTGAGTTGCATCGAGTCGTTTGGCTTTAGGGTACAATGGAGATGGGGATTGGCTCTTATAATAAGTGATATTTTGTAGGAGGAATTTTTCTATATGGATCCCGTCTCCAAATTTGGAGATTGGGTCATTGCGATTATTACGTGTGGCATTCCCTATTCATATAAATATCGCTTCTTTGCAAAATCTTCTTACCCGCTCAACTTTACTTGAGGACACGTGATTTTTTAGTCGTTGATAGGTCGAATTATGTATGTTTTCCTTGACCTCTCCTGATGTCTTCTAGACATTGTGATGGGGGACCATCTGGCGTGACTCGGCGCAAGGCGGACCCCGCCTTCATGTATTCTTGCAGGTGGACTTGATCGAATCGGTGATCCGCCACCGCGGATGCGGTCGGCTCGTCGTTCTGATATGATTTCATATATGACATGTATTTTGGATTTTATTTCATGTATATATGGCTTCGAAATCGCCTGTCAATCATAGTCATTGATTTTGGTTGCCATAATCCAGTTTTATTATAAATAAAGCATAGGGTTGTTGCAGTTAGGGTATTGCTGAAATTTGGAGAAGCTCTTCCTCATTTTTGGTGATCCCTTCCGCGGTGCCGACTCCGTGGAGCCCCTTCTTGACGACTCCTTGGGTAAGTTATCTCAATTCCTCCTTGTTCTCCTCCCCCCTCCACCAATCCCAGCCGCACCTCCTTCCTGTTGCTGCCAACCGCCCTTCCCCCTATACTTTTATACGCCGCAATTCCACCACCCTCCACCCGCTGCTGATGCAAGCCGCCCAACCCCCTTACCTATCCCCTCTGTCCGCCCATATACCAGCCCCCCCCCCCCCCCCCCCGGTCGGGCCTCACTCTGGTAGACTGAATCCGACTGAATACTATTATTATATTCAGCGCAATAATAAAAAAATATAAAATATAACGCTTTGCTTCGCTGAAATCCCGCGCCCCTTCATTTCTCCTCTCCGTACTCCGCTCTCCTCGCTCTCCTCGTGAATTTCCCTCTCGCATTTCGGCGTTCTAGGGTTTGATTCCGGCGCAGCTCCCCCATCGTCTCCGGCAGTAATCGCTCTGCTCTCCGGCGCTCCTTCTCCAATCCGATTATACACAAGAGCTCTCCGGCGCAGCCTACCCATCCTCCTCTCCGCAAGGTATGTATCGCATCCACCATTATCGCATCTGTTTGGCTCTCCGCTGATGGCTATCCGTCGTGAGGATAGAATGGCTCTCCGCGTAGAGCTAAACGACTCTCCCGCTGAGATCCACTGGCTCTCCGAGGAGAGCCCTTTGTCTCTCCGCGGAGAGCCGGAGAGCGGTTTGGCTCTCCGTGGAGAGCTGTTTGGCACTCCGCGGAGAGCCGTTTGGCTCTCCGCGGAGAGCCGTTTGCTCTCCGCGGAGAGCCCAAAATTTTTAATTACTGTTTTTAGGAAAAACGTTTGTTTGTTCATTCTTCTATGACAATCCTTGGAAATAAATTATAATTAGCATATAATTTGGAAGTTGAGGTAGGAAATAACCTAGGCAAGCTACTATAACCAATTATAGTTACTCAAAATAGGATCCTAGTATTATGGCTACTAATCTAACCTTTGGGTTTGGTGACTAGATTATTTGACTATTTGTCTTTATCGACAATGAATGGTGTTGACATTGTGCTGCGGGACATTGCGAAAACACAACGATCAGTAGAGACCCTCGTTCATCGCTGCCCTGAAATTCTACCCGAATCGATTCCGACGCAAACGCCTCCATTCTATTCGTCAGCCTTCGACCGCCCCACTACTGAGCCGTGCATTTGTGGGAAGCAATCAGGCACGTTGAACAAAATTCAGGAAGATTGGATCAAGATCCAAGTGAAAATGATGGAGGATGGCATTCGCCTTCCCATCCGAATCGATCCGCCAGTGCCACTGTGGAACAAGCGACCTGACCTGAATGCGTATCTTTTGAAACCATTGTTTGTGATTGATCCGGAACGGCAGTACGACGTCAATGTGACAGTGGGTGCATGTCCATCTTGCAACAAAGTCGGCTTTCTTTCCCGCAAGCAATTAAGTGCCCCGCGAGTTGTCGATTGCATCGACACCACTGCATTCTCTATCAGTGCTAGATACATGTGCAAGAAGTCGAACACCTCCGGCGGCTGTGGTGCCACGTTCCAGGTCATGGACGAGGCAAAAAACGAGAAGTTGATCCCGACAGCCATCATCCTTAACTATCCTGTGCAACTTTTCGAACAGAGCGCACACGACGTCGGTCTTGTTCAAATGGCATACGACTTGTACACGTCCCGTTCCGGCATTGCTGATGTAGCCAAGGTGATTCGTTGTGCACGAACGACTCGATACATGCGTCAAGCCACACTATATCGTGGTCACGTGTCGTGGTATTTGGATATGCGCTTATGGGATGCAGCAATTGGGCAAACGTCATGGCAGAAGGATCCAACAGTGTTCCCTGATTTCCCATCATTTTTTCAGCATTGTAACGGGTACAATGGCACTCTTGGTCCAGTGGAATCAACGCTTTCACGCCTAATCAATGACTGCATTGCTCGCCAACTTTCTTTCTTCAACCGAATGGAAGGCGCCATAACCGGGACTCATCTCTCGGCTGACCATCATCACAACGTGCCAGGACGCATGAAATTGACGGACGAGTTCAATGGCAGGAAATTTTCCCCCGTTGAAGGATTGCACTCCGTCATGAACGAGCGCCAACAAATTCTCTCCCATCAATTCACATCGACTACGGGCAATGCAGAGCGTCGATTTGTTGGTCGGAGTTTGCAGAACCGGTACAATGCTTACAATATTGATACTTCTCTGCTCATCATGTACCTTGACAAGTGCTGCGATGACCGAGAATGGCTACAAGATTTCGACAACATCATTGTTCTCCTAGACAATCATCACCTGATCACGAGGTATAGGGACAATTCGAACGGCACAGATCGAGCTCGGCAGGAACTATTTATGGCTGGCGTGGCCGAAATCATTGTTGGCAATGGACATGCTTCAATGCGGGAAGACTCCATCATTGAGGCTGAACTTGATGCATTGTTGGATCGAATTAAAAACTGGGAAAACGAGAATGATGTGCCACCGTCGAAGCGCATTGTGACGACCAAACTTCTATCTTGCCACGAGACGCAGAAAAAGCACATCAGAAATTGCTTAACACCGCCTGTAGGGGCGTCAAACACCGTCGTGGATCGCTTCTTCCGTTCGACTCTACGCCGTGGATCGGGGAAGAACGAAAACTTATGGCGTCAAGGACGAGCCATTTTCCCGGAGACTATGTCCCTGGATGGAGGGATCTTGCTGCTCCATGCCGTGGTCGCTCAAATCAACTTTCGCGGCGAACTCCAATTTGATCCTCGCTGGGCATATTTGCCAATCTCTGGTATGCATATCATTCTCACTCAATATCTCGCAGCTCTTTCGACCGATGGCATAACTCCCTCCCAAACGTCTCTGTCGACAATGTTTCATATGTTGCCTCTCTCGATTGAGGATTGCCACGGCGAGTTTGGATTAACGGCGGCATTTGGACAATCCCTTCCTCAACTTCCAGAAATTCCAGCAGGTCAGATAGAATCCGTTGGAATGATTGCCGAAGCAATAGCTGATAATGCAATTTGGTCGAGCCACACGTTCGATGCGATTGTGAACGATGCGCTTGAGGTTGCCGCAACTGCTGTGGAGAGGACTCCGAACGATGATCATCACTGCATTGGAGAAGACGAAGCACTACCGCTAAACCATACTGATATAAGCAATACTCCCCATTCTATTCAGTCCAGTCGCAAGCGCAGAAAACCCGGACCAACATCGCATGGGCAAAGCTCTTCTTCAAATCACCATAAAAAATCTCGCAGCCTCAACGCGTTGGGCAATGAACGTCAATCAGCATTAGAAGGCCTTAAACTCTGGGAAAAAGTGATGAGCACTTCAACAATGATCAACCCCTTCGAACGGCGCTTACTTAGAATGGTGGCTCTCAAATTTCTTCAACCCGATGAACTGCTTGATCTAAAAGATTTTCCAATTGAATCCTTGCATATTCCACAATTGCATCGAATTTGGTCTGTTCTTGTCTCGGCTTTACATAGCACCAATTACGCTTTCAAACGGTTCATTCGGCCAAAAACAGAACAGGTTCTTAAACAGCACTTGGAGGATATGGTTGCCCAGTCTCGTTTCAGATTGCCCATTCAACGAGCAGCGCCAAAACGCAGCATCATTACTGCACTAAATCTGGCCGCGTCATTGATTGCTCCAACGCAGGCGGGCCGTGAGGATAGTTTCATCCAGTTAGAAGAGACTGTCACCACAACAGTAACTCGAAGCGTCACTTTTACAACCGGCGCCCCAAGTCACAGTTCAAGTCAGCCCCTTGCAACAGATCTGCAAACGTCCCCGCCCGATCTAGTAATTGAAGGATCAGCGGACGATATCATTGATCGAATTGTTCAAAACGAGATTGATGCTGGGCATGCCGGCAACATTCACTGGACCAAAGTGGTCGCCCCAGCTTACGCCCGCATTGCTGCACGCCGTGAGGATCTAGTTCAGATGACCCACAAGGAGATTCAAAATCGTTGGGATTATCTTAGACGTCTCAAAAGGAAAAGGACATCAAACACTTTGCAGTCGCATACCGAAGCGCAAAAGGAGCTCGGTGATCAAGACGCCATCTACATTCAACCATCGCCGGTTGTTACACAATCATTGCCAGCCGAAACTCCGTCCACAAATAATTTAACTCAACCAGCGTCTTCTGCAGTCATCACGACGACGGAGGAACCTAATGTGGGCATCTCGTCCGCTGTCAGCGAGATTGGTTCTCGTCCTCCATTCATGGTAAATCAACAATTGCCGACTTTCAATCAGATAATGGAGGCCATCGTCCCCGCCCCAGCTACAGGAGAGCCGTTCTCCCAATCGGAGAAGGAGCTGCTCAATTACTTGCTAACTAGTCCAGCAGAGCGCTCCCATGTGAAATCGTCGACTGGTGATCAAATGTCTTGGAAGAGCCTAGCCAAGCGTTTCTTGTACTGGGGGCGAGTCGCACGGGTGTTGGGGATGAACCAGTTTCGGGTTCGATCCGATGTGCAGCTCAAGCAAAAGGTTAAGGATATTAACAAAAAAAAGAGCTTGCAACAGTATGTGTGAAACCATGAAAGGTATGTTTTTTATATGTATTATAGTAAAAAAATGATTTGGAAATAACACAATAATTTGCACTTATTATTCCATGATACAATTGTACCTCATTTAGGCCATTACCCAATTGGATCTCCATGGAGAGCCAATTGGATCTAAACGGAGAGCCAAATGGCTCTCCATGGAGAGCCAATTGGATCTAAACGGAGAGCCAAATGGCTCTCCATGGAGAGCCAATTGGATCTAAACAGAGAGCCAAATGGCACTCCATGGAGAGCCAAATGGCTCTCCACGGAGAGCCAATTGGAATGGCTCTCCGGAGAGCAAATGGCTCTCCCCGGAGAGCCAAATGGCTCTCCGCGGAGAGCCATCTGGCTCTCCGCGGAGAGCTACATAGCTCTCCGCGGAGAGCAGTTTGCTCTCCGCGGAGAGCCGTTTGCTCTCCGCGGAGAGCTACATAGCTCTCCGCGGAGAGCCGTTTGCTTCCTCTATTTCTCTCTCCAATTTATTCTTCTTGTCCCTCTATTGTAACATATGTTATAAATTTTGCAGATCAATGGGGCAGAAAAAGATCCATTTTTTGAGCTCGAGGTGCTATTTAAACTCATTTGTTGGCATAAGTTCAGCAATACTAGAACGATTGGAGGAGGATCAGAAGAAGATGTTGATGGATGCCAACATCTGGCATATCTTCCATGCACCAAAGGTATCGCAGAACACTCCCCTTCTTTACGGTCTACTAAACTGGTATGATATAGAGAAGGATGTCTTCGTCATTGGATCGAGGGAGCTAACCTTCTCCCCCAATGACGTGGCAATGATATTGGGCCTGCCGAACCATGGGGAGGAAGTCATCCTGACTACCAAGCCATTTGGACCGCTAACGAAATCCGATTTGAAGACGGAACTTCAATCGATGGAGAAAGGGTCGTCCCCTGTGACGATGAAGATATTGATTTTGCACCTTCTGTGCAATTTCTTCTTCCCCTCGAGCGCGGAGAGGATGCCAATGTTCTTCGAGGAGGTCTCCAGCTTGGAGAAATTTCAAAAGTTCAATTGGCCAGAAGCGATCTATACCTTCGTTATGAGGTCGTTCAGGTCGATGGTGGAGAAGCTGCCACCTGTTGCAGAAGAAGGCCAACTGCAACATTGGCCAGAGTCTTCAATGGGATACATCTATGGATGCACCCATGTTCTCGTTGTAAGTATCTATATTTCTAATTCCTAAAATGAAATTTGTTTAATATGTTCTAAGCTATCGCAATGTTTGATATAGATTTGGTTCCTCGAGCACACCACCACCTTCGCTCCGCACTATCCGTCGTTGAGACCACGAATATTAAGATGGTCGGAGAAGGTCTCATTTTCAATGAAAGAGATGGGGACTGTTGCAAAACTCTTGGATGAGCAGGTAAATAATTTAGTTTATTCGATTAACAACCACTTTTGAACTATCCAATACAATAGTTGTATTTCTTCTTTTTAGGTGTTGGAAGTACTAGATGAAATAACACCGACAGAGAAGTTGTTATGTTCAGACGTGACAACACAGTGGACACCACCACCTCCCACATTTAAGAGAAAACCAATAGTCTCGCCATCTAGGGTAGTAAAAAAATGAAGTTTGCACCACCACCTCCCACATCATTACCACCTCCCTCATCATCATCACCTCCCCCATCACCCAGCACATCAGCACCTCCCCCACCACCTAGCACACCATCTATCCCTCCGGCACAGTTTTGGATTGATTTCCAACATAGGATGTTAGATCAATTTGCTTTATTAAATAGCAAGATAGATAGTTCTGTAGATAGATTAGACAAAAAAATAGATAGAGTACATAGTGATTTAATTAGTTTTAGTCACAGTGTAGGTGAACGTCTTGAATCCATGAGTGCTGATATAGACACACTCATTCATCATTCCTCGCCATCATCTAGCCCGAGTATCTCTAGATCCCCCGCCCATCAAAACGCTACCACCCTCACTACCCCTCACGATACTTCCATTACTAATATTCTAGACTCCCCATTGGGAGAAAGAGAAATTAAAACTACAAAGGCGGATGAAATTGATGTGTACCCCGTTGACTATCCGGGGAGACCGCTAATAGCTGCAGAAGATAGAGATATCATCCATCAGCGTATGAGCGCCATACCATCGAGGTGCCCTTTTGACATTATACACTTTTATATTTTCAAAATTTTGATCTATGCACATTGATATTGACGATGACTTTCTAATGTTTCAGGAACGACCAAGCATTCAATAAATGGAATATAGTCGGATTTCGAGATGGCATGGATGCTCTTCTGACGGACAAATACGTCGAAGATTGTCACATTGATGCCTACGCAAAGATCTTGACTTTGCGTAGAGATCGGGATAAAGAACCGTATCATCCGTTTATGTACATCAGTCCGAACTTTTTGGTATGATCTCCCTATCAGTGCTTTATACATTAATAATTCTGTTTGCATTGCTAAAAAATGTTACAAATTATGTAGTTGCACTTCCCAAGGTCCAATGACGGAGAATCTAAGCTTGTAGCTGCATTCCTTGAGGGCATTACCAAGGAGAATCTTGCCAATATCAAAATGATTCTAATGCCAGTATGTTATAGTCAACACTGGTATTTATTGGTGGGTATGGTTAAAGAGAAGAAGTGGCTTATACATGACTCTCTACGTAATGCCCAACGAAAAGTTTCCGCTAAAGAAGCTGTAAGTGCAGTTCATTGACATGCACTGTAGTATTGTACATTACGAGTTACTAATGTACGAACAAATTTGTGTTAATGTAGATTTCTGCGCTCCAGAAGGCGACCGTTAAAAAAGTCCACGCAGGATTTTCCAATTGGAAACTCGACTTGACTGCTGGTATACCACAGCAGGAGAACTCCGTGGATTGCGGTGTCTTCGTTATGAAGTATATGGAGCACATAGCGAAGGAAGGGCTGATGAGCTGGGAGAGTTGCGTAGACTGGCAGAAAAATATGCCTATGTTTAGAGCCCAGATCTGTGCAGACATCTTTAAAAATTTTGTGGTTGATTGATGTAAATTAAGAAACATTATTCGTGTACATTTGTAATGTTTGTCTATAATAACAATTGTTTCATGGATGAATACCGTTTTCAAATGGGTCAAAATCATAGCTTTAAATGAAATCAGTGAAGATACAGAAGGCTCTCCGCGGAGATCCAAAAGGCTCTCCGCGGAGAGCAAAAAGATCTCCGCGGAGAGCAAAAAGCTCTCCGCGGAGAGCAAAAAGCTCTCCGCGGAGAGCACAAAGTTCTCCGCGGAGATCCAAATGGCTCTCCGCGGAGATCCAAATGGCTCTCCGCGGAGATCCAAATGGCTCTCCGCGGAGATCCATTTAGATATCCGCGGAGAGCCATTTGGCTCTCCGCGGAGATCCATTTGGCTCTCCGCGGAGAGCCATTTGGATCTCCGCGGAGAGCCATTTGGATCTCCGCGGAGAGCCATTTGGATCTCCGCGGAGAGCCAAATGTCTATCTTTCGCAAATTGTGGCCGCGTTCTCTCCCTCCCTCCCTTCATTTTTTCTTCCTTTCCCTCTTTTTTCTTTCTCCCTCCCCCTTTCCCTCTCCTCCCCCTCTTTTTTCTCCTCCCCCTCTTTTTCTTTTTTCTCCCCCCCCTCCCCCCTTTTTTCCCCCTCATACCAGAGTGGAACCCGGCGGCCCCCCCTTTTCCCCCCTTCATTTGCTGCCAGCCACCCTCCCCATTCATGGAACCACCTTCCAGCATCCAGCCCTTCTAGATATGCCAAGATCTGGGCATTTCAGCCCAGATCCAGCCCTGCGCCACCCCATTCCAGCACCCGAACCCCCTTTCAGATTTGCTGCCAGCCCCCCTCCCCTCGCATCCGTGGAACCACCTACCAGCACCCGTCCCCATCAGATCTGCCCAGATCCAACCCTCCGGAATCTCGATCCAGCCCGCCAGCTTCTCCTTCGACCCTCCCCTTACCCGATCCAGTCCTCCACCACCTGGAAAACCCTTATTCTCCCTCCAAAACTTCAGATTTGTCCCAATTTACAGCAGTCCTATTACGTTATAGATTTTTGTTTTGTATTAGTTTTGGGTGTTGAGACATTGTTGTGGTGTGGTTATCATTTGTTTGTTTGGAACTACAATTTATTAGTATTTGCCTCGTGAAGATCTCTAACTGCGAGACGGACTGAATCGTCACGCTCTTACTCTGGCCCTCCGTGCGGAGGAAAGCCAACGCCTTATGCCTAAAGAAATTGTTTATTTTCGTTTATGGATTGATGTTTGTTGTTTTATGATATTTAATTGTCATCGTTAATTGTTGCGCCTAATCACATGTGTTGCATGCATTGAGTCATTAGGAGATTGCGAGTCAACCCAACTCATCACTAGCGTGCATTTAAGAATTCACTCCACAATCCACCCTACATCAGTTGGTATCAGAGCCCTAGATTTGGGCCACGACTATGCTTCGTAGTGGTAGGGCTTATAGATCCCTGATGTCTGACCCGAACGTTACTGATGAGCGAACAAATAGTTCGAACTCGGGCATGACACTTGCTGAATTTCAGCACCTTGTCCGTGATCGCCTAGATACCATGGGCACCCAGTTTCAGGGTTTTCGACGTGACCTCACAGAGATGAATACCCGGTTAGGACGTCTAGAAAATCTATGTGACGCACCTTCCCAAGAAGGGGAACCACGCGAAGATGAGCCTGAAATTCCTCTTCGTCTAGATCCACGCATTCCTCCACGCCATAGGGGTGTTTAGCCACCTCCTGAACAGTACTGTTGTGACGCTCACTGTTATGTATGGAATTATCACCTAGAGGGTGGAGAATAGGTGATGTGATTGTTTTAAATATTTAAGTATAAGAGCAAATAAAGTATATCACAGCACAGATCACAGGCACAGAACATAACATCCAAAGACACCAGATTTATAGTGATTCCCCAAGACAGTGTGTCTTGAGTACTCCACTGTCCCTCTGCGCCTATCTAGCAGTGTGCTAGAGTCTGCAATCTCCAACAAAAACTAAGATCTCTATAGATCTTACAGCTCAAGCACAGCAGGCCCTACAACTCAGATCCTTCTAGGATCCTACCTCAGGTTCCCGGAACCCTACAGCTCATGCACTCCAGGCCCTACAACTCAGATCTACAAAATATTCTACCTCAAGTTCACACAGAATCCTACAGCTCAGGCACTCCAAGCCCTACAACTCTGATCTGCAATAGATCCTACCTCAGGTTCTCACAGAATCCTACAGCTCAGACTCAAAGAGTCCTACAGAAAATATTATGTTTACAATAAAGAAGAACACTTCACATAATTGAGAATAGAAATATCCTGAAGTTTCTTCTGAGGCCAAATGCAGACGACCTCTAGATCTGAAGAGAAGGCCTTGAAGATCTGTTCACTGATGCACAAAAGGTTCTCTTAGATCCTTTTCTTCAATCTGGAACAAGCTTGTCAGTCGATGATGCCTGACTGAACCTTGGAGAACTGAGAGCAATGTTCTTGAGAATGTTCCTTCTTCTGAAAGTCGTTACACTGTTCGATTGATTCTTTCTATTTCTATGTTCTATGTCTTTTAGGGCGAATAAATTATCATTTTATATGACATGAATGTCTAACGGTCTATTCTGAGGTCTCATTAATGTCAGAAGCCCATTCCTAAACAATATTTGTTGATTGGACTCTTAGACGGTGGCATTAAATGCAGACAACGCGTTTCAAAAAATCTCGGTCTGTCTCGATGATATGAACACCATCTCGACGACAAAACTTGTTGTCTCGGTGATCAACTTAGACAACTCTTCAAGTCTTCTGAGATCTTCTCCTCAAACAGAAATCTCGACGATATGAAACTTCTCAACTGCATTCTCTGTCTCCACGATATCTAACAGCCTTCACGACGACATAGCTCCTTCACGACGATATTTAACTTAGCTAGCCCTTCTTGAGTCTTCACAACGATATCGTCATGTGATACTTGTTGTTACAACGACATCGGCGTGTTATCCTTGTTGTCACGACGATATCTTGACTTAGTCGTTTATTCTTGTTCTCACAACGATATCGTCGTGTATTTCTTATTGTCACGACGATTCTTGTACTTATTCCACGATAAGTATATACCGTTTCAACGATATATCTGGTCCTTTCTCAACGATATGTCCAGCCTTTTTCAATGATTTTGGACTTATAGATATATGAGAAATACTGGACACACTGTCAATATACTGCATACATACATAAGATATAACATCAAATGCATAGTGTTTTATCATTGACCTAGCACTTCTTCAAATCAGGAATATTGCTGGGCACTGTTCGCAACACTCCCCGTCGCAGCCCTGCCCCTGAGCATCGACCAGACCTTGATGATGATTGTTGGAACCAATATTTGGCCCAACGAGGAGTTTGGACCCCTGTGAAGGGGGCAGCTAGCACTTACTGATCCCACAGAGGTACCTGACCGAGGACTTAGAACGAAAGACACGACCCTTGGGAACAGTATGGAGATCCCACCACACACCCGAAAAATCTTTTGAGCGCTTCCCCTCCCAAGCCAAGACTGTAGTCGGTCACCTTGGAGAGCTGAAGGAGCTAACCAAAGAGACCCGGAGGAGAAACAAAGATCTTGAATGCTCTCCAATGGTGCCCTCCAAGGTCTATTTATAGCTTTTCTTTGTTGGTCTGCTAATATCAGAATTCTACCCTTTGGTTTTGCTATATGCACCCCAAGGTGGCCTTCTAACAACCGAACTCCGCTGTTCTTGAGGTCTATTGGCAGCCCACCAAGGGTATCAGGGTAAATTCACTTGTAGCCCTGCTGGGCGAGTGGCCAGTGAAGGCGCCACTCGCTAGCCTCTCAGCGGGCTAGGCCCGCGAGAGTTCCTCTTGCAAGTGGAGGCGAACCTACACTCGCCTCGCCAAACTGGCGATGCGAGACCCCATTTGACTCGCTCTGGCTAAATGCACCCCAGAGCAGCTCTCAACACACGCTACGCCATCACCGCTCGCTACTCGCGAGTGAGATCCATGGTTCGCCTCACCTTCCCCGGCCTGATGCTCGTCGTGAATCAGTGTGTGCCCTGGTATGTTACTCGCCGCGGATCGGCGAGTGCTCTCTGAATCGCCTATAGCTGATTTCTCTGCGAGTCTGCGAACACTAGGTTGTGCAATGATAGGTATCCATCGCAGCGCGATAAACCCCGAGTTTTTCCTCAGGATCATAGGGCTCGTACACCACAGCACTACTATCGTGATCTAGACTGTGATGACTATCCTGGCCCCGGCCGCCGAGAGCGTGGGCCCCTGCCCGCTCGACGTGAGTATGTCCAGGATGAGTATTATGAAGATTACCCGGAACCACGCAGAGGCGGGTACCAGCACGAGCAAGACGTCACCAAACGCATTCGCCTCGACGCACCTTCATTTGATGGTCGCTTGGATCCGAAAGCTTTCAGCGATTGGCTCTTTGACATGGATCATTACTTTGAGTGGTATGACATGAGTGATGAGCGTTGTGTCCGCTTCACCAAAATGAAGTTGATGGGGGCAGGCCAAAGTGTTTTTTATTAGCGTAGAGAGAGTGATAGACAGGCATGGTTACTACCCCATCACCGGATGGGAAGACATGAAGCAAAGGCTGTGAAAAAAATATCTCTCTGCCTCCTATAAGGATCAGCTACTTGATCAGATGCAGAATCTGCGGCAGGGCACACTTTCTGTCGTTGATTACATGGCTCGCTTCGATGAGCTCATTGTTAGGAGTGATATCTTAGAAGAGCCCTTTGCTACCGCCTCACATTTTAAGGCCAGTCTGCGTTCTGAGATTTGGAGAGAGAATTGATTCCTCACCGCCTTGAGACGGTCGACCAGATATTTCAGCTTGCCCTTGAGTATGAGCAGTACCTCCGCTCCACCAGCACGAGGCAATTTCCCTCTCGGACTGAGACCTCTACGTATAGGAAACCCGCTCTCCCCAGACTACAACGACCGTGCCCCCACATGTCTCACTTCACACAAAGGGCAAAGCCGCTGCCACTGATGGACTGCGCTCTGGGGGTATCCAGTGTTATAGATGTTCCGGCAGAGGACACGTGGCGGCGTAGTGCCCCACGTGGAATCTGCTAGTTGAGGATGAGGAGCAGGGTTTAGAGGGAAACGAAGAGGTTACTGATGAGATTACAACCGTCGTTTAAGAAGGTGGGGAGAGCGACACTGAGCATTTGTTAGAGCTGGGAGTGGTCAGGCGCCTTTTACACACCCCATGTGTTGATGAGGACTGGCGCCGCACCACCTTTTTCTACACATATTTCCCTAGTGTAGGCGGTGCCTACAAGCTAGCAATCGATAACGGGAGTAGCGTGAATATTGTGGCCCAGAAGGGTATTGACCGTATGCAGGTGAAGGCAAAGCCTCACACACACCCCTGTCGTGTTATCTGGGTAGATAAGACGATGATCCAGGTTACTCAGCGTTGTCTCGTACCGATCAGCATCGCTTCATTTAAGGATCGGGTCTGGTGCGACGTCATACCCATGGACGTTGCCCACGTTCTGTTAGACTACCCTTGGCTTTTTGATCGCGATGTTACGTGTTTTGGTCGCTCGAACATGTGTGTCATTTATGACAAGGTACGGAAGATCACGCTATCGCCAACCCACCCCAGGGAGTGACCCAAGGGTCGGGTTGAGCCTTCAGTTAATATGAGCGCCTCGAGACCCCTGCACATCCTGAGACGCAGTGAGTTTGTGAGACACATCACTGATGCTGGTATTATGTATGTAGTGTCAGCCACCATGGCACCTGATTGCCCTACACCAGAGCCTCACCCCGTTGTTCGGCCACTGTTAGATGAGTTTGCGGACCTTATGCCAGAGGAGCTCCCTGATGAGTTGCCGGCACGCTATTAATTTAGTCCTAGGGGCATCGCTCCCAAATCTTCCGCACTATCGTATGAATCTCGTTGAGCACACTGAGCTCAAGAGACAGGTCGACGAGCTTCTCCGGAAGTAATTCATTCGGGAGAGTTTGAGTCTGTGTGCAGTTCCTGCCCTTCTTACCCCCAAGAAGGACGGATGTTGGCGCGTGTGCATCGATAACCGAGTTATCAATAAGATTACAGTGAAATATCGTTTCTCGATCCCTCGATTGGATGATCTTTTAGATACGGTGTCCGGAACCCAAATTTTTTTGAAGATCGACCTCCGTAGAGGATACCACTAGATCAGAGTTCGAGAGGGAGACGAGTGGAAGACGGCATTCAAGACCAAAGATGGTATGTACGAGTGGTTGTCATGCCATTTGGGCTTTCGAATGCCCTGAGCACGTTCATGCGAGTCATGACTCAGATTCTGCGGCCCTACATGGGCAAATTCCTAGTCGTATACTTTGACGACATTCTGATTTATAGCCACACTGAGCCGGATCACCTCGAGCACTTGAGACTTTTGTTTGACTTCCTCTGAAAAGAGGAGTTATTTATAAATATTAAAAGGTGTTCTTTCTTGTCTGAATTAGTCCACTTTCTCGGGTTCATTATCTCATCCTCAGGCGTGTCCGTTGACCCTGAGAAGGTCCAGCCCATCTGTGATTGGCCCACACCATCGAACATCCATGAGGCCCGCAGTTTCCATGGGCTTACGACCTCTTATACGAGATTCCTTAGGGGATTTAGCTCGATTATGGCCTCGTTTACTAGCTGCCTGCGCAAGCGAGACTTTCCGTAGACCGCAGTGGCCGCTCGTGCATTTGAAGAGATTAAGAACAAACCGACGTCCGCTCCCATTCTGAGACTCCCCGATTTCAGTAGATCTTTTGAGGTCGCTTGTGACGCATCATGTGTTGGTATTGGGGGTGTGTTGAGTCAAGAAGGACATTCAGTTTCTTACTTTAGTGAGAAAATGAATGAAGCTAGGCAAAAATACTCGAACTACGATCGATAATTTTATGCAATTGTCAAGTCATTACGATATTGGAGACACTACCTCCTACCACGAGAGTTTGTACTCTACTCTTACCACCAGGCCCTACGTTATCTCGATTCCCATAGGAAGTTGAGTCATTGGCATGCAAAGTGGGTTGAGTATTTACAAGATTTTCACTACATTCTCAAACATCGCACTGGTGTTAAGAACAAACCCGCTGGCACAATCAGTCGTAGAGTCTCACTCCTACACACATTGAGGGCCCAGGTGGATGGGTTTGAGAGATTGATCACAGACTACCCCACTTGCCCTGATTTTGCTGATTTATATGTTGCGCTATCGAAGGACCCGCTTGTGCGTACCCAGTACGTCGTATCGCGACTATTTAGTATGAGAGTTACACGCGGGAGGTGTCGCCGACCATTTTGGGCGGGACAAGTCGATCGTTATTGTAGAGGATCGTTTCTATTGGCCGAGCATGAAGAAGAATGTAGCTTGTGTCATACAACATTGTCATACTTGTCAAACGGTCAAGGGATCAAAGTAAAACACCGGCTTATACACACCTCTTCATGTTCCCCATCGTCCTTGGGAGGACAGTAGCATGGATTTCATACTTGGACTTCCTCGTACCCAGAGGAAACATGATTCTATATTCGTAGTGGTTGATCGGTTTTCTAAGATAGCCCATTTCATCGTATGTAGTAAGACCGCAGATGCCCCCCACGTAGCGGCCTTATTTATTAGTGGCGTCTTTAGATTACACAGTCTGTCGAAGTCCATTATGTCCGATAGGGATGTGAGGTTCGTTAGCTATTTTTGGAAGACCTTGTGGCGAAAGACCGGGACTATTTTAATGTTTTCATCTGCATACCACCCTCAGAAGGACGGTCAGACTGAGGTAGTGAATAGAAGCCTAGGCAATTTACTGAGGTGTCTAGTTGGAGAGCATGCATCTAGTTGGGACTCGGTGCTCCATGTCGCGGAGTTTGCGTACAATAGTTCCATCAATAGGTCTACAGGTCTGAGTCTGTTTCATATAGTGTCAGGTTACGACCCTATGAAGCCTATTGATCTTATCCTTGTCCTGACTGAGTCACGCCCTAGTGAGTCTGTTGAGTCCTTTACATGTCATTTGCATGAGTTTCATGAGTCAGTTAGGCGCAAAATTAATTTAAGCAACAAATATTATAAGGAACAAGCGAATAAACATAGGTGTGAAAGACATTTTTTGATAGGTGAACGGGTGATGGTGAGAGTCTGCACTGAGAGGCTCCCCCAGGGGTCTGCTAAGAAGCTAAGTGCTAGGCGTATCAGTCCCTACACAGTCCTGAGACGGATCGGGCCAAATGCTTATGAGCTGGACATTCCTGCGAGCATGGGTATCCACCTCGTTTTCAATGTTGAGGACCTGGCACCATACTTTGCACCTCACGAGTACCCTGATCCCTACATTGGCGGCCATTTTGAGCATGTACCACCGCTCTCACCTCCCGCCACCCAGCGTCTGTCTGATCCCTTACCACCACAGTCCTTATTCCCCACCCAACCCACCATTGAACCCAACTTACTCGGGATTCCGTCTCCACTGGCGTCACCTTTGGCACTACGGATTCCACCGGCTCTCCCTCCTCGAGTGTTGAGTGACGAGCATATCACTGAGATCATTGCGCATGAGTACGTCCCCTCCACATATGGCCTCGTGTGCCGCTACTTGGTTCATTGGCACCGACGACACCTGGATTGTGGTTGCAGAGCATGATCGACTCACCCCTGGACTTCGACCACAGTATGATCGTCTCCATTCATCGAGATGAAGGCTTTTCAATCGGGGGGGAGTTGATGGGAGACCATCTGGAGCGACTCGGCGCAAGGCGGACTCCACCTTCATGTATTCTCGGAGGAGGACTTGATCGAACCGGCGATCCGCCACCTCGGATGCGTCCGGCTCATCGTTCTGATATGATCATATATGACATTATGTATTTTGGATTTTATTTCATGTATTTATGGCCCCGAAACCGCCGGTCAATCATAGCCATATATTTCGGTTGCCCTAATCCAGTTTTATTATAAATAAAGCATAAGCTCTTCCTCATTTTCGGTGATCCCCTCCGCGGTGCCGACTCCGTGGAGCCCCTTGGTGATGACTCCTTAGGTAAGTTATCTCAATTCCTCCTTGTTCTCCTCCCCCCCCCCCCACCAATCCTAGTTGCACCACATCCTCCTTCCCTGTTGCTGCCAGCCGCCCCTCCCTCCATCCTTCTATACGCCGCAACTCCTCCGCCCTCCTGCACCCGCTGCTGTTGGCAGCCGCCCAACTCCCTTCCCTATCCCTTCTGTCCGCCCAGATACCAGCCCCCCCCCCCCCCCCCCCCCCCCCCTTCATTTGATGTCAGCCACCCTCCCCATTTGTGGAACCACCTCCCAGCATCCAGCCCTTCCAGATCTGCCCAGATGTGGGCATTTCAGGCCAGATCTGGGCATTTCAGCTCAGATCCAGCCCTGCGCCACCCCATTCCAGCACCCTAACCCCCTTCCAGATTTGCTGCCAGACCCCCACCCCCATCCGTGGAACCACCTACCAGCACCCATCCCCATCGGATCTGCCCAGATCTGGGTATTCCAGCCAAAATCCCACCCTCCGGCATCCCGATCCAGCCCGCCAGCTTCTCCTTCGACCCTCTCCTTACCCGATCCAGTCCTCCACCATCCGGAAAACCCTTATTCTCCCTCCAAAACTTTAGATTTGTCCTAAACTACAACAGTCCTATTACGTTACAGATTTGTATTGTGTTTTGTATTAGTTTTGGGTGTTGAAACATTGTTGTGGTGTGGTTATCATATGCTTGTTTGGAACTACAGTTTATTATTATTTGCCTCGTGAAGATCTCTAACTGCATGACGAACTGAATCGCCGCGCGCTTACTCTGGCCCTTCGTGCGGAGGAAAGCCAACGCCCTAAGTCTAAAGAAAATTGTTTATTTTCGTTTATGGATTGATGTTTGTTGTTTTATGATATTTAATTTCCATTGTTAATTAGTGCGCCTAATCATGTGTTGTATGCATTGAGTCATTAGGAGATTGCGAGTCAACCCCACTCATCACTAGCGTGCATTTAGGAATTCATTCCACAACCCATCCTACATCACATTGTTGGATTGCAGAAGCTTCGTCGGATCGTTAGTGGTGGATATTGTTTCGAAGGAGATGGTTATATTTGTTTTTTTTTTGCGCGATAACGTTCGTAAAACCTTTGCAGATCTCCAACTTGTAAAAAAAGATGATCATCTGCGAAACTGTGAATATTTTGAGTTCCTGTGTTTTATTCGTCTGATTATCATAATTATATTGCATATGTTATATCCAATCGAACACTTTTGTTTGTGGGGATATCATAAGTAATATCCAAGCAAACATTTTTGTTCGTCGGGATATGAAGATATCATAAATGATATCCAAGTGAACACTGTTGTTCACTAGGATATTAGAAAATAATATCCATGTGAACACTTAAGTTCGCCGGGATATCAGATGACCCACTAAGCAAAAATGATGTTCATGCGAGCAGAAGCGATATCCAGGCAAGCAGAAATGATATTCAAGCGAGCAGAAGTGATATACAGGGGAAAAATGTATACGGGTATCGTGCCCTCCCCTAGCTACGCGAATAAATACTCACACCTCTTTTCTTCCCCCTTCCCGACGATTTCGTTCTGCGATCCCTCCACTCGACTGCTCTTCCCGAACGGCATCTCAGGAGAAACTACGGGAGGAACATAGCCGCAGGACCGTCGGGAAACTATCGATCAGGGTTATCGAAGGGGGGATTGTAACGTCCCAGGATTTTTCTTAGTCTTCTAAGTAGGGCTGTGGTAGCGTTGATAGTCTAAATATGAAAGTTACTCTTGCGTGTGTCGATGTGAGGGGGGCGTTACCGTTTCGGAAGCATCGTCGTCGTCTTCCGGCGAGTTAATTCTAGGTTGAGTCAAATATGCAGACATATATATATATATATTCAAGTATAAAGGTTCATACGGATAGGTGTATACAAATATATATATATATATACATATGTATATGTGTGTATGTATGAAGTTTTATGCATGTATAGACAAGCATATGCAATTATGAAGATTCATATGGGAAGGGTTATAGGTAGGTAGGTAAATATAGATAATTATATATATATACACGTATTTGTACAAAGGATTATATAAAAGTTATAAATATACATGATATATGTATGTATGTACAAAGGTGTATATAAAAGTTTGTATATATATATATATATATACATATATGTGTTCAAGTTGTAGGCATACAAATTATAAATAGAGATTTTTATGATGGCTCCCTGCTGTTAGGCGTGTATAAATCCTGTCAAAAGAAAATCCTTTTAATATTAATGCATATAAGTTATATAAATGATGGAGAGTGGGAAGAAAAGCCTTCAGTTCTATTTCCCCTTCCCCGATGGCTCCAGCTTCGTCGAGAGGGAGATAGGAAGGCGAGCTAGGGTTCCGTCGGGCGGGAGTCGCGAGGCGCCGGAGTCGTCGAGGTAGGGTGGTTCAGGTCGCTTGAGGCTTATTTCGTCGCCGGAGAGGGGTTGGGGAGGACCCCTGTTAGCTTCGGTGGTGGTGGTGAGACCTCCCGGCCGTGGTCTTCGCTTCGGCAAGTCGTGTCGGCTCCTAATTCAGGCAAGAAAACCGCCTCTTCTTCTTCCCCCTTCGTTCTTTGATTGTGAAGGCTTATGATTCATCTTCCTTGTGCTGGTTATACCTTGACGGTTGCTTATAGTCGTTTCGCTTTAGTTCTGCTTCTTGTCGAGGGGGCTGCTGTTATATGTTTTTTTTCTGATGTTATATGACTACCCTTGTTGGATTATTTTTGGGGGGGGGGGGGGGGGGGGGGGGGGGGGGGGGGCTGCTGCTTGGATTATGCTACTTTGGCCTTGGTTTGCATAATCTCCGATTTTTTGGGGTTGCTGCTAGTATAAATCCCGATTTTTAGAGGCTGCTGTATACTCATCCGTTTGGTAATAAATTGGGGGCTGCTATGCTTTGCTAAGGGCTACTATTTATCCTTGTTAAGTTGGGGGTTTACTTTATATGAGGGGGGCGGTTATGTATGATTCCAGCTGGATTTAATTGTTTTGGGGTTGCTGCTATGTATTGTCCAGTTGGGGTTTAAAATTAAGGGGGGCTGCTGCTTGGGTTATGCTACCTTGGCCCTGGGGTTGCATAAATTCCGATCTTTAATTTGAGGCTGCTGTTATTTGATTTTTCTGCTGCTATATAATCATCCTTGTTGGGTTAATTTGGGGTTGCTGTATGTGAAATTCCGTTGTTGGTTATGTGGGGGCTGCTTCTTAAGTTTTGTTTATATGGGGGGGAGTTGATGTTTATACTCAAAATTAGGTTGTTGTTACTTGTGTTGCTTGGGGCTGCCCTGTTCTTTCTATGAGGGGCTGCTGCTGCTTGTGTTGCTTGGGGCTGCCCTGTTGGTTGGTTTTCTTTTTGTGAGGGGCTGCTGCTGCTTGTGTTAATTGGGGCTGCCCTGTTGGTTTGTCTTCCTTGTGAGGCTGCTGCTGCCTTTGTGAGGGGCTGTTGTTGCTTGTGTTGCTTGGGGCTGCCCTGTTGGTTTGCTTTTCTTGGGGGGTTGCTTCTTATGTTGGGTATATTGGGGGCTGCACCTTATTCTTGTCTAAGCAAGGGCTGATGCTACGTTCTTTTCTTTTGGGCTGTCTTGCACCACTCTTGTTGGGTTTCAGTACTTGCAAACTAATTCTGCGCGCTTCGATTCAAGTAGCTAGAAATGATCAATATTACGGTGATTCTATTTGCTAACTCCTCGGCACACTTAATTGGCCCTGTTTTATTATATGCTAGCTGCTATGGTTGGGTGAATCCTTCTATCCCTCTTTTATATGCTAGCTGCTATATGTTTAGCTTTGTTCCGATCCTGTGCTAATCCTTGAAGGTTTATTCTGGTTGATTTTGTTCCGGATCATGTTTTACTTAGCTACTTCTGCATATTTACTTGGCTAAATATTGATGGACTTCTTTGCACTGGAATGATGGATATAGGGAACGATGGGGTCCCCCATAATAGTTCTGTTAATAGTGGTTGGTAGGGCGATGAGACCACCACCACGGCGCCTTTTTATTTGGGGTGAACATCCCCTTTATGTGGGTGGTTAGTGACATTATTTGGGTCCGCCACCACTGGTTCGTTTTGAACATCCCCTTTATGTGGGTGGATAGTGACATTATTTCGGGTCCGCCACCACTGGTCCATTTTTGCATTATATGCCAAGTTTAGTCATGCTCTTGCTTCTCGGGCTGGTTCTATGCGGGATCTTCTTAAACTTCTATTACTGAACCCTTATATAAGCATATATATAGTTATATATATGAATGTATGTGTATATATATGTACTATATGCTCGTTTCAGTCTGTGTACGCTACTTGTTACCCTGCCTTTTCGTTTCTTATACCCATGCTGTTTTCTTGAACCCTTTGGGCTGAGGCATTCTTTTCTTATGGATGCCTCAGGTTCAGGTTTGTAGCTGCTGCCGGAGTGTTAGCGGGGTCGTACTGTTCGTCATCGAGGCCTTCCCTCTCCAGTGGGTAAGGATTCAGCTCCTTTTGTTGTAGCTTGTCTTTTGATAGTTGACTTGTTCGCATGCGGGTTCGTGTCAGATGTTGACGCCCGTACGGCTTTTTGTTTGGTTTACTTGCTGCTACTACTGCTAGTTTCTTTTTCTGCTACTTGGTTATTTGTATATGTACACTCTGGGAAAAGCCTATTTTTGCTGAACATTAATGCAGTTCTTTTAGCATTATAAAAATTTGTTCTTATAACTGTTTGTCACATTACTATTAAGTACCACATACTTGCAAAACGTAAACCAAAGTAAAATGATACTTATTTATTATGTACTAAATTTAGACCGGCAATCGCTCTAGAGACGTCTCTGGTCTTCAGCGCCGTTAAGAATAAAGTGAACCTATTTTCCTTCCGCTGTGTACGTATGTCTTTTATAAAGTGCGGCTTGGTAAACCGCAGGGCCGAGGGACACGGTCTCCTAACCCAAATGAAATGAATCTTAAAAGATAATCCTTTTACTTAATTCATACCTTTTTGTAAAAGAAAATGTTCGTTTGAGTGCTCGCCTGAACGTCTGTAGTTGTCCCCTACAGGACGTGGCATCATGACGCGTGTTTTTCCCTTCGCTCTGATAATATAATTTATTTCGGGAAAATACGGGTTGTGACAGGGATCTCTTACTCAGTGCACATCGGTAAGTACATTCGCTTAGAGTTTGTATTTTTTTGTGTTCATGGTTTGATCGCAGCTCCCATTTTTTGCTTCGGGTTTAGGGTTTTGTTCGTTATTCTTTATCTAAGCTGAGCGGCTCCTTCTAAACTCTCTGCCCACCGGATCTTCCTAAGCTGCTTTACGAGATGTCATTGGAGAAGGGGAGTACTGAAGTTGAGATCGTCAGTGTTGATATGGACAAATGCAGTGATAATCTTGACAAAATCAGCGATATAAGCTTCTCATTCTTGCATTATTTCATTCATTGATTTTCCTTGCTTAGACAACCATTCTTCCATTCTTTCAATCAGTGATGGTTAAGTCCAACTGAATTTAAGCACAAATGTATTTTACATTCAACTGTATTTGTGGGGTTAAGTATAACTGTATTTTCCATTCAACTGTATTTCTAGAGTTAACCAAAACTGTATCTTTCATTAACTGTATTTCTAGAGTTAAGTACAATTGTATTTTCCATTCAACTGTATTTCTAGAGTTAAGCACAAATGTAACTGTCATTCAACTATATTTAATGTTAAGTAGAACAATATATTGATGAATTGGCATATTTTTGACACCTTTCATCCAGGCAAAAAAAAAGCAAGTTGTTTTCCATGTTGTGTACTCGAAGGAAGAGACGTATGTTATGTACTGTGAGTACGCTCATAGAACAGGATTTAGTGTTCGTTGACCAAAATGCTATATTGGACACACACAAGAATTATCAAAGCGCGTGAATATAGTTGTTCAAAAGCAGGAAAGAAGCACACAAAATTGTCACCAAGAAAGTATCGCAAATTAGATACACGAACTGGATGTCTTGCATGCATGCATTTCAAAGCTGATACAGATGGTAAGAACTGGACAGTTGCAAAGTTTGTGGAGGAGCACAATCACCCCCTTGCGATGGAGAAAGAGGAGCATTTATTGAGGTCGCATCGCAATATATCAGATATGTGGTAATTAAAATTCCGCATGCACGAAATAAAATCCGAACTAGCAATCCGAGAAGGCAAGTATACCTATCGAACTGTAGTATAGGAACACAAGTGTCGTATTGAAATCCGAGAACCGTTGATTACTTATACTCAAACGAATTACTATTAGTTTATCTTAATAATTTTTTGGAAGGTTTTGTTTGCTAAATTGAAATAAAGGCTGGACAAAAGTACGGCTAAACGATGATTAATAAATAGCACTCGATCTTGACTTACTTCGGCTTAAGTTGATCAAAATTCAAAAGCAAACTTAAAACTTAATAAAGTAAGGGTAGCTTGACCGTGGGGGTTCCTATAGTTCGAACATGCTTCTCTCGAAGATATGCCCAACTGAGTTTAGGAAAATCCGACCAAACTCTCGACCCGTATTCGAATACCTAAAACTCGCTTTAAGTGGTGAACCCCGCTATTGGGTTTGACTCCAATCCAGGAGATTTACGTCATTCTCTCTCGAGAAATTTGTGTAACTCTCTTTACTCTTAAGTGCTCACTTCAGACTATCGGCCTCTCGGCTAGCCAAGAATGAAAGCAAAGGTGGGGACTATATATCGATAATATAGCTCCACTAAATTTTAATTAAGAGTAAATCTAAGGCCCAAAACTTTAGAAAGTGAAAGAAGACTAAAGGATCATAACTTGATCGACTCATCCTCAGATCATCAAGATCGAGTACTATGAGGATTTAGTTACTCATGGTGGAGGGGTAGGAGAGAGAAATGATGAAGATTTTAAGAGAACAAAAATATACAATTTTTATTAAACAAAAGTTCAACTGAGATTACATTTACATGGAAAGCCTACTAAGCATTAGTAATACACTATGAAAGGAAATTACAAAGGCATTACAACATTCATATGAAAACTAGAAAAGGAAATGCATTGAAATAAGAGAGAGAGAGAGAGAGAGAGAGAAAGAGAATACAAAATAACATGAAAATCACTGAAAATAGAGTAGTAGCACCAGTTCTCTCTGCCCAAAACTGAATGGGAAAAGCTTGGAGGTCATTTCAATTTATAAAAAATTTTCTGCCTCGGTCACGCCCTCAGTCACGCCCGTGACTAGGGGCGTGACATTGTTTAATCAATTCTGCGGCTGGCTGCATGGCGATTTGATGGGTCACGCCCTAGGTCACGCCCGTGACTGAGGGCGTGACCATTTCGGTGGTTAGTCCGGTCATGGGCGTTGGCGGCGATCATGGGCGCTAGCGGCTGGCTGACATGGCAGTCACTGGCGTGACTGGAAGCACGCCCGTGTAATAGTGGCGTGACCAATTCGGTGGTCAGCTGGTCGAATCTGAGTTGTTCACGGGCTGGTCACGGGCGTGACTTGCGTGTCACGGGCGTGACTTGTGTGTCACGGTCGTGTACTTTGGGCGTGTCTGACCAGATTTTCTGAATTATGGCGGCAGCAGCTTAACTGGAAACAGCAACTTACACGCCCTAGGTCACGGGCGTGACCTAGGGCGTGACTTAGGAAATTTTGCATTTTTGACCTGAAAATTCAGAAAACTTAAGTTAACACTAAAAATAGGAAAATGAACAAAAATTGCATTTAGGTAAACAACAATAAGCAAAAAGTAAGAGTAAATAACCTAAAAATAACCTAATTAAACTAACTAGATTTAGCATTATCAAATTCCCCCAAGCTTACACTTTGCTTGTCCCCAAGCAAAGAAATATGCTTAGCTAATAAAAAAAATGACTAATCAAAAAGATTTAATTATGCTAAACACGAGTACCTTGCGAAATTCCAAGTAGGGAGAATAGTGAAAAGGAAACCTAAAATAAGTACTTTATTTAAGCTTAATTTTTATACCCTTTACTAACAAAAATTAATCATCCAAAATTTTAACTAAAAAGTTTTAAAATAAAATTGAGCAAAGTAACAAGTGAGATAGTGCATTGAATTGTTACTAAACCCTAAGAGACAAATTATAATTATATCATTCTAAGAACAGGGATCTAAATTCATACCCAAGACTTAACTATTCTACTTTTCTTCTTTACTTAGCTAAAGCAAATTTAGGAGCATGAATCAAGAGGACTTTATTAGGACCGAAATATTTGGTTTAGGCATATGATTTGGAATGGAAATCGAAGATAAAAGTGGTTGTTATAATCACACTAAACCATAAACATGAGTTTTATAAAAAATTCGATATGAATGATAAGAGGCAATCCTTCATTATAAGCATATAGCATATTTTCTTTCTTTCTCTTTCATAGCCATTTTTTATTTATTTTTTTATTTTGAAATTTTGGCAAAGATAACTAATACAAATATGCTTAAAATATCTTCTTTTTGAGCAAATTCTTTTCTTTGAAGCTCTCCATGCAATAAACCAATCACACTATTTAAAAATTTAAATAAAACTCAAAGTGTTAGTGTGATTCAAATAGGTTTGGAAATTTTGGCTTTGGTGAAAAATTTGATAAGTGGAGGTGACAATAAAACATGGGAAAAGGCTCAAAAGAGGCTAACAAAGGGTTTCTTTTTAAGGGTTGGCATGAAGGCTCAAACTTAAACAAAAAAAATGGCCTAAATCATTTTCATTGCTCCTAAATTTATTTAAAACATAAGATTTGAAGGATTTCAAAAAAAGTAAGCCCTAGGTATTAAGGCTTTATTTGGTTGGGAGTTTTCGGCGGTGGCGTTTTCCCAAAACGTGACTCGGCAGCTTCCCGCTATTTGTTTTTCCGCCTATATTTCCAACCGCCAGCGTTTCTTCACGCTCAAAAAAATCACGGATCGAAACGTAGCATGCAGCCTCCAGTTCGCCGCGTTTCGCCAGGGAGGTGTGCCCGCCTTCCGTGCCCCGCGTTCCGCCGCCCTCCTGTATCGCCTTGATTTTTTTAGGTTTGCCGCCGGCAGCTCCGCCGCCGCCGGCCTGCCCGGAGCCCACTGGCGGGCTCGCCGGACCACGACGAACCCGCCAAGGGTATCCCGGCGGGGCTCCGTCAGGGCCACCGCCGGCGGTGGCCCTGACCGTGAGGCCCAAATCTGGGCCTCACGGTCAGGGCCACCGCCGGTAGGCTCCGGGCAGGCCGGCGGCGGCGGAGCTGCCGGCGCCAAACCTAAAAAAATCAAGGCCGAGGCGGGGCTGAGGTGGGGCGGAGGCGGAGAGGAGGTGAACAGTAAAATTTTATAATAACTTCTAACAGTAACATTAATACAAATTTATATTAAAATAAATAATTTAATATATATATATAACAGAAATATATATATAACAGAAATATATATATAACTGAAATATATATATAAATACAAAAATAATACAAAAATTTAAATAATGAAAAATATTTACAAAACGCCACCGCTGTTTCGCCAAACAGTTCTCTGTTTCGAACAGCTCTGCAAACACAGACTACCCAAACAAATCTCCGTTTCCAACAACCAGTTTCCACCAGCTCCATTTACAAACCTTCCTTTGCAATGACTCCTTTTACAACCGCAACTGCTAAACCAAATGAAGCCTAAATAAAGACTAATGAACTTATCCTGAAAATAAGAATAATAAGCGTCTAGGATTATTCACATTTACTACACTAATCAAAAGTTAACCTTACAAAATTTATCTAAAAATGAAGAAGAAAATAGTGGATGAAGAATTTTTAAGAAAGTAAAGAAGATAAAAGAGAAAACGATAAGGAAAGTACAAGATTTTAGAAAAACTTTTCACATTAACATGCTACCTAGAATTAGAACACTACATGAGTCAACAATTTACTTGTGAAACATAATTAAAAAGTTGGATTAGAAATTTTGAAATTAACTAAGGCTATATAAAATATTTTGGGAAAAACAAAACATAAAGCAAGGGGTACTATTGATTTTACCATAATCTAATTTAGACTACTAAAACAAAAGAAAAGAAGACATTCTCCCCCAAGCTTACGATAAACATTGTCCTCAATGGAAAAGGAGAGTGAAGGAAGGGGTAACTAAGAAAAGAAACTAAAACTGAAAAACTGAAACCGGCACTTCCCTGGATTTATGGGCTTGAAAGGATGTGTGATGCCGCTCCCCCTTGTTGGCGCTTTGGATCTTCATGAAATATCATCTTGAAATTTTTTTTTTTTGAAATTAGCAATGTCGGAGCAGGCGATCGCCGAAGTTGAGAGTACGGAGCCGCCCAGGGCCAAAGAAAAATTAAAACAACAAAATTAAAAAACCTTGGGTTGCCTCCCAAGAGCGCCCTCTGTTTAATGTCGTTGGAGCTCGACTAAAAGAATATTATTACAGTCCAGACAAAAGAAGTTTTTCACCGTCCATGTCAACATTATCACCAGAAAAATAAAGTTTGAGACGCTGCCCATTAACCTTGAAATCACCCTTATCTGGGTGTGATATCAAAACAGTTCCATACGGATAAGCTTCCTTTACATTAAAAGGACCTGACCATCTAGATTTTAACTTTCCAGGAAATAAACGTAGACGAGAATTATAAAGTAATATTTGGTCGCCTGGTTTAAATGTTTTCGGGTGCCTTAAATTTTTATCGTGAAAGCATTTCGTTCGTTCCTTATATAATTGGAGCGCCACTCATCGAGTTCGTTGAGTTGGAATTTTCGAAGATCGGCGGTGGAGTGGGGATCAAAATTTAAAATTTTAAGGGCCCAGAAAGCACGATGTTCTAATTCGACCGGTAAATGGCACGATTTCCCATATACTAACCGATACGGTGTACAACCGATGACGGTCTTGTACGCTGTTCGGTAAGCCCATAGAGCATCGTCTAATTTATGTGACCAGTCCTTACGTGAGGTGGAAACAGTTTTTTCTAAAATACGTTTGATTTCTCTATTCACTACCTCGACCTGGCCGTTAGTTTGGGGGTGGTATGCAGTTGAAAGCTTGTGTAACGCCATATTTTAAAAGTGTTTTTGCAAATTGTGCGTTACAAAAGTGCGAACCCCTATCGCTAACGATGGCCCTAGGAGTACCGAATCGAGAAAATAATTTTTTTAAGAAAATAATAACGACTCGGGAGTCATTGGTAGGAAGAGCTTGGGCCTCTGCCCATCGAGACACGTAGTCTACCGCAACTAAAATGTATTTATTACCATGGCTATAAGGAAGAGGACCTACAAAATCAATTCCCCAAAGGTCGAAAACTTCGCACTCGAGGAAATAATTTTGCAACATTTCATTTTTAGTAGAGATATTTCCGGCCCGTTGGCAGCTATCACACTGTCTCACAAAAGATTGGGCATCTTTAAAAAGGCTAGGCCAATAAAAGCCTGCACTTAGCACTTTGTGAGCGGTCTGATTGGCTTGATAGTGCCCACCAGTCGGTCCTTCATGTAAGTGTTTGAAAATATTTTGTCCTTCTTCGAAAGAAACACATCTCCTTACTACTTGGTCTGCACAAACTCGAAACAGATACGGGTCCTCCCAAAAATAATTCTTCAGGTCAGAAAAGAATTTCTTCTTTTGCTGATAGGATAATTCTTTTGGGAGGACTCGAGCTACTAAGTAGCTGGCGAAGTTTGCAAACCAAGGAGAAGGAGTAGTGTTGATTGATAATAACTTTTCGTCGGAAAAATAATCATTAAAAGTTTGTTCATTTAAATCTTCAATAAACGGGTTATCTAATCGTGAAAGATGGTCCGCGGCCAAATTCTCAGCCCCCTTTTTATCTCGGATTTCCAAGTCGAACTCCTGGAGGAGTAAGATCCAGCGAAGTAAGCGTGGTTTGGCATCTAGTTTAGAAAGTAAATATTTGAGGGCCGAGTGGTCCGTAAAAACAATAATTTTTGAAAACGTAATATAAGGTCGAAATTTGTCGAACCCAAAAATAACTGCTAATAATTCTTTCTCCGTTGTGGTATAGTTCTCTTGCGCGGATGTAAGTGTTTTACTTGCCTAGAAAATAGGGTGGAAGTTTTTAGATATACGTTGTCCTAAAACGGCTCCCACCGTAAAGCTACTTTCATCGCACATGATTTCGAATGGAAGGTCCCAGATTGGAGCTATCATAATTGGCGCATTTATTAGCTTATTTTTGATTAATTGAAAAGCTAATAAGCAGGTATCATCAAAAATAAATGGAGTGTCTTTTTCTAAAAGATGAGTGAGGGGTTTGGTAATTTTCGAAAAATCTTTTATAAATCGCCGGTAAAAATCGGCATGTCCTAGAAAGCTTCTTATGGCCTTAAAGTTGGTTGGCGGTGGCAGTTTTTCGATCACTTCTATTTTTGCTTCATCGACCTCAATTCCTCTTGCTGATATCTTATGACCTAAAACCAATCCCTCCCGCACCATGAAATGGCATTTTTCCCAGTTCAGGGCGAGATTGGTCTCCTCACACCGTTCTAACACTTTTTCTAAGTTTTCTAAACAAAAATCGAAGGAATCACCAAACACGGAAAAGTCGTCCATAAATACCTCCATAATACTTTCTACGTACTTGTCGAAAATGGCCAACATACACCGTTGAAATGTTGTCGGCGCATTACATAAGCCAAACGGCATTCTTCGATAGGCGAAGGTGCCGAAAGGACAAGTAAACGTCGTTTTCTCCTGGTCCTCGGGCGAGATGGGAATTTGGAAGTAGCCCGAGAGACCATCGAGGAAACAATAAAAGCTATGGCCGGATAATCGTTCTAAGATTTGATCGATGAATGGCAAGGGGAAATGGTCCTTGCGGGTGGCGTCGTTCAATTTGCGATAATCAATACACATACGCCACCCAGTCACCGTCCGTGTTGGGATTAAGTCATTATTGTCATTTAACACTATCGTGATCCCTCCCTTTTTAGGAACTACTTGAACAGGGCTTACCCATTTGCTATCTGAAATTGGATAGATAATTCCTGCGTCTAATAATTTCACGACCTCACCCTTTACTACTTCTTTCATGTTTGGGTTTAATCGGCGTTGAGGTTGAATAGAATTATGTGAATTATCTTCCATTAGAATTTTGTGCGTGTAGAAAGACGGACTTATGCCCTTAATATCAGAAATCTGCCAAGCAATTGCTTGGCGGTGCTTTTGTAAAACTTTTAGCAATTTGGCATTTTCAGATTCACTTAAATGGGCCGACACTATTACTGGTAACTTAGAGTCTTTTTCTAAAAAATCAGATTTTAAATGATTGGGTAGCTCTTTAAGTTCTAATGTGGGAGGTTCCTCGTATGAAGATTTGAAAGACTTTTCTTTTTCAAAAGTAATTTCTTCAAAAAATTTTGATTTAATTTGAAAATTTGAGGGGGGCGGGAGCAATGGCCATTTTCATTTCTTGTAATATTTCAGTGGAGGTGTTTGAAGATGAACAAAAAGAAGAAGAATCATTTTCAGAAATACAAAAAGAAGAGTCTTCACTTAACACATCTAAGAAAAACACGAATCGTCATTTTCTAGGGTATTTTTCATAGAGGGTGTTATGGAGAAGGTTACTTCATCATCTCCAACTCGGAGGAATAGCTTACCATTACTCACATCAATGATAGCACGAGAGGTGGCAAGGAAGGGGCGGCCAAGGATTAGGGGAACCTCGACATCCTCTTCAATGTCCAAAATGACAAAATCCACCGGGAAGATGAATTTGTCTACCTTTACGAGCACGTCCTCCACAATTCCCAGCGGATATTTTATCGTCCTATCTGCTAGTTGTATACTCATACGTGTGGGGCTAAGGGTGCCACTCCTAACTTCTTAAACAATGAGAATGGCATCAAGTTGATGCTCGCACCTAAGTCGGCCAACGCGTTCTTTACAAATAGATCACCAAAGAGGCACGGGATAGAAAAACTACCTGGATCGTTAGCCTTTTTCGGTAATTTATTTGTTAGGACGGCGAAACACTCAGCATTTAAAGTTACGTGCGATAGATTTTCTAGCTTTTTCTTATTAGTTAGAAGATCCTTCAGGTACTTAGCGTACTTGGGCATTTGTGATATCGCTTCATGGAAGGGCAAATTGATGTGTATTTGCTTAAACATTTCCAGGAAGCGATGATATTGATCATCTAATTTTTCTTCGTTGAGTTGAGAAGGATAAGGCGGGGCGGGGTTGTTTTTGAAAATATGAGGTGGAGTGATAAAATCTGTTTGAGTGAGTGGTGTTTTTGAAATATGGGTGGATCTTGCCTCAGGCTCTTCGCTAACCGGACCGGATATTTGCTTCCCACTCCGAAGAGTTACAGCTTTCGCTTGCTCTCTCGGATTGGGCTCGGTGTTAGCGGGAAGAGTCCCGGGCGGTCGCTCGGATATTATTTTGGCGAGCTGCCCGATTTGGTTTTCTAGATTTTTAACAGATCCGGTTAAGTTTCGGACAGTTGCTTCATTCATACTTATATATTTTGAAAACATCTCCTACAATGATGGAGGTTTTTGAAAGTTAACAGGGGGTGGAGGTGGTGTAAATTCATTTTGTAGAGGCGGGCGAGTTGTGTTTGCAGGATTACTCCAAGAAAAGTTTGGGTGATTACGCAGCGCGGGATTATAATTATTCGGTAATTGAAAACCAGGTGCATGAAAATTAGAAGCAGCAGAATAATTATTATAAGCATTTCTATTTCCTACGTAATCAGCTTGTTCGAAGGCGGCTTTTGCACTTTCCCAAACCTGAGGTGCGGAAGGAGCATTCATTTCCGATATCTTTTTGCTAAGCATTTCCACTTGTAGTGCCAGCTGGGAGACGTTATCCACCTCGTACATACCTGCAGGTTTGTTTGGGCGGGATCTTGGCACATTCCACTGATAGGTGTTCATGGCCATATCCTCAAATAGCTCAAGAGCGGCTTCCGGGGTTTTGTTATTTAAGGTACCACCGGAAGCGGCGTCTATCATTTGCTTAGTATGTTGATTTAGCCCGTTATAAAACGTTTGCACTTGTAACCATACAGGCAAAGCGTGATGAGGGCAACATCTTAAGAATTCTTTATACCTTTCCCAGGTATCATATAGCGTTTCAGAATCTATTTGGCAAAAAGAAGAAATATCATTTCTAAGCTTAGCAGTTTTCGCAGGTGGAAAATACTTAGTTAGAAATTTTTCAGTTAACTGGGCCCAAGTGGTGATAGAACCTCTAGGTAGAGTCGACAACCACTGCTTAGCCTTTGTTCTTAAAGAAAATGGGAAGAGTCTTAGCCTAATTGCATCATCCGTAACACCATTTATTTTGAAGGTGTCACAGATTTCAAGGAAGCTAGCAATATGTGCGTTCGGATCTTCATCTTGTAATCCGTCGAACTGCACGTATTGCTGCACCATGTGAATTATGCTGGGCTTTACTTCGAAATTATTATTAGCTATGGCAGGGCGGACTATACTAGTTTCCGTCCCTTCCAGGTTAGGCCTTGCATAATGGGACATAGTCCATTCAGGGGCCGCAACCATGTTGGGGACTTCATTTTGGTTAGGTTCGCCCATATTAACAACCGACTCTGAATCCTCAGCCAGTTCTTGGAATGTAGGATCTTGAACTTGCGATTTTCTCCGAAGAGTACGCTCAAGTTCTTGGTCCAAGTCTACAAGTTCTGACGGATTCGCTCGGGTCATAAACTAGAAAGAGAGAAGGGAAAATAAGATTGAGAAATTCGAAAAAGAAAAGGTTTCTCTTTTTTTTTGAATTAAATTTTTTTTTTCAAGAAAGATGAGAGAAAAAGAGGTGATAAAAGAAATAGATTCGTTCTTTCAAAATATCAACAAAATGTGAGTCCCCGGCAACGACGCCAAAAACTTGGTGATTAAAATTCCGCTTGCACGAAATAAAATCCGAACTAGCAATCCGAGAAGGCAAGTATACCTATCGAACTGTAGTATAGGAACACAAGTGTCGTATTGAAATCCGAGAACCGTTGATTACTTATACTCAAACGAATTACTATTATTTTATCTTAATAATTTTTTGGAAGGTTTTGTTTGCTAAATTGAAATAAAGGATGGACAAAAGTACGGCTAAACGATGATTAAGAAATAGCACTCGATCTTGACTTACTTCGGCTTAAGTTGATCAAAATTCAAAAGCAAACTTAAAAGTTAATAGAGTAAGGGTAGCTTGACCGTGGGGGTTCCTATAGTTTGAACATGCTTCTCTCGAAGATATGCCCAACTGAGTTTAGGAAAATCCGACCGAACTCTCGTCCCGTATTCGAATACCTAAAACTCGCTTTAAGTGGTGAACCCCGCTATTGGGTTTGACTCTAATCCAGGAGATTTACGTCATTCTCTCTCGAGAAATGTGTGTAACTCTCTTTACTCTTAAGTGCTCACTTCACACTATCGGCCTCTTGGCTAGCCAAGAATGAAAGCAAAGGTGGGGACTATATATCGATAATACAGCTCCACTAAATTTTAATTAAGAGTAAATCTAAGGCCCAAAACTTTAGAAAGTGAAAGAAGACTAAAGGATCATAACTTGATCAACTCATCCTCAGATCATCAAGATCGAGTACTATGAGGATTTAGTTACGCATGGTGGAGGGGTAGGAGAGAGAAATGATGAAGATTTTAAGAGAACAAAAACATACAATTTTTATTAAGCAAAAGTTCAACTGAGATTACATTTGCATGGAAAGCCTACTAAGCATTAGTAATACACTATGAAAGGAAATTACAAAGGCATTACAACATTCATATGAAAACTAGAAAAGGAAATGCATTGAAATAAGAGAGCGAAAGAGAATACAAAATAACATGAAAATCACTGAAAATAGAGTAGTAGCACCAGTTCTCTCTGCCCAAAACTGAATGGGGAAAGCTTGGAGGTCATTTCAATTTATAGAAATTTTTCTGCCTCGGTCACGCCCTCAGTCACGCCCGTGACTAGGGGCGTGACATTGTTTAATCAATTCTGCGGCTTGGATCAGGTTCGGCGCACGACTCTGACGCGATTTGATGGGTCACGCCTTAGGTCACGCCCGTGACTGAGGGCGTGACCATTTCGGTGGTTAGTCCGGTCATGGGCGCTGGCGGCGATCATGGGCGCTGGCGGCTGGCTGACGTGGCAGTCACGGGCGTGACTGGAAGCACGCCCGTGTAACAGTGGCGTGACCAATTCGGTGGTCAGCTGGTCGAATCTGAGCTGTTCACGGGCTGGTCACGGGCGTGACTTGCGTGTCACGGGCGTGACTTGTGTGTCACGACCATGTACTTTGGGCGTGTCTGACCAGATCTTCTGAATTATGGCGGCAGCAGCTTAACTGGAAACAGCAACTTACACGCCCTAGGTCACGGGCGTGACCTAGGGCGTGACTTAGGAAATTTTGCATTTTTGACCTGAAATTTCAGAAAACTTAAGTTAGCACTAAAAATAGAAAAATGAACAAAAATTGCATTTAGGTAAACAACAATAAGCAAAAAGTAAGAGTAAATAACCTAAAAATAACCTAATTAAACTAACTAGATTTAGCATTATCAATATGCAAGGTAATTTTTTAAAAAATATGACAGGGGTCGATATCAGAATAGTGGTTGCCTACAATTTCATATCCGATGAAGTCAGAGGTGTTAAAAATATCAGGTTCAACAAGGTTGATGCCTATAATTATATTCAACGGGGAAAAAGAGCTTTAATTGAAAGTGGTGACTCTATAAGCTTATTGAAGTTGCTACAAGAGAAACAACTCGAGGATAACATGTTCTCGTATGATGTACGGACAGATGAACATAACATGTTAACTAGTTTTTTTTTTTATGGACGATCATAACAAAATAGATTGTCTGTTATGGTGACGTAATTATTTTTGATACAACGTATAGATTAAATAAGTATAATTTGGCATGTGCCCCATTCATCAATGTTAACAATCACCAGCAAAGTTATTGCATTGGTTGCGCTTTCGCTGCAGATGAAACCATTGATTCTTTTTGTTGGATTTTCGACACTTTTCTGAAATTTATTGGTGGTAAAAAAAGCAAAACAATTTTTACTGACCAAGATCAGGCTATGACGGTTGCTATTGAGCGGATTTTCTCTAGCAGCCGGCATCAATTGTGCCAATGGCACATCTCGAAGAAAACACCCTCAAAGATCCATTATTTCAACCATAACAAAAGTGTTCGAGGTTTATTCTACCAATGCATGAGCAAGCGTGATAATGTGTTTGAGTTTGAGAGGTATTGGAATGAGATGATGTTGAAAGGTAACTTGTATGAGAATAGATGGTTGGGGGACTTATATGCAGCTAGGAGGAAGTGGTCTACAACCTACAATAAGGATGTGTTGGATCTAGGCATTTTGTCAACTTAAAGAAGCGAATCTACAAATAATAGATTGCACGGTTCTTCGAAGGCAACCAACTCTCTTGTTGAATATTTCATCGGGTTGGAGAAATTGGTTGCAACTTGGCAACGAGCCGAACTTGATGAAAATTTTAAATGCAGACATGGTAGTATTTGTTTAATGTTTCAAAGTTGTGCCTTATTTAAGCAGGTTTCGAAGATGTACACTAGGAAAATGTTTTCCATTTTTTGAGAAATCTTTCGTGGAGGGGGCTATTGGCGTTACTATAGTGGAGGAAACAATGTACGATGACAATAATATTTTATATGTGATAAGTCAAAGTGTCGGATATGACGACAGTAAAATATGGTTTGTAAACTTAAATCCAAGTAGCAACGAAGTGAAATGCTCTTGTCGGGATTTTGAAACCAAAGGTATTCTATGCAAACATGCTTTGAGATATTTAATTTTAGAAATGCAAAGCAGATTCTACCTAAGTATTTGCTCAAAAGGTTCAGTTTGAATGCTAAGAATTTTATTTACCTTCCAAAATCCCCTTCCATGGCCCAGACCGAATCAAATGCGATTTTCAAGAACCAATTAATGAGATTTACCTATGATCTATCCCTCTGAATTCAGAGCTGCATACCGGCAAAGGAACTCGTTATGGCTGTCATAAAAGAGTTGGCGCGGAAGACTCAAGAATTGGTCATTTGGAATGTCCAGAAGGAAGTCGGAAATGAAGCATTGGTTAGGGATTCACTGTCAAAAAAGCCGAAAGGTGTTTCGAACGCACAACTAAAAGGCCATTGGGAAAAAAAATAACAAAAAAACACGTGCTGTTATTTTAATGTCTTTGATTAGAAACAATATTTGATTATTATTATTTTTGGATGTCATTCTAATTTTAGTAATGTTTTGATGCACAGGAAAGAGAGTTGATGCGAAGAAAACAATAGTTGTGGTTGAGGAAAGTTCTTCCAAAACAAAGGTGTATGACTTTTTCAGTACTCCAACTCATGAGCATCAGCTATCCTAACCGACCACTCCTATAGCTTTTGATATAAATGATGACTTTAGCTTTGATTTGTCTTTTAATTTCTCAAGCATTCCCGATGTTTTCATGTCATAATTAGTTGTAATTCACTCTTGATTTTTAAATGTTTGATGAGTTAAGATACAACTTGTTCTATAGTTGTGATAATTCATATTTGAAAAGATAGATCGTTAAAATCTCACAACAAATATAATCAAAATGTCAGCTAAAGTCATCAGTTAATGCATTATACCGCAAGGTCATCAATTAATACATTAACTTAATCAAAAAGTCACAAGAAAACCATATAGTCACCAAAGTGACACTTAGTCAAGATTACATCTAGTTCATCAATTAATTCATTAAATTAGAAAATGTTCGAAAAATGTCGGCAATAATTTCGGCACGGAATTGCGGCATATCCGACTGCCAATTATGGTTGTCAATCCATGTGATCTCCTATAAGATCCACTTGCGTCCTCATATAAGATCCTTACCTTCATAAAAGTTCAATTATGGTCATGCATGACATATCATCTTTCATAGCTCAGTGGTGTTTGTATATCAAACCAATGTAGGAAGGGCGACACGATGGCTGCTGCTGCTAAGCGAATCATACAACTCCCAATGCTTTTCCATGAGGTGGCCAACTAACAATGCCCTGTGACTCTCCAGGTGGCATGTCATTACAATTACATCTGAAGACTCCACATTGGCCGGTGTTATATGGCCCAATAGACTTTTGCAGTTTCAAACTTTATTCTTCTTATAGTACTGCAAATTTAAGTATGTGATTAACATAAAAAAAATATATTGAAAACAAACTGAATGTTGTGTCGAATCACGTACTGCATGATCCAGTGAAACGTACAAAAAACTTTTGAATCGTGTCTTCAATCTCTTCATATTTGCACTAAGGACAACTACATATGCATTCAAGTGCGTGTCTGATAACCAACCATTGCCCAAAAGGTCGTCTACTATACCTCTAGTTAGTACAATGTTCCCACTCTCAAAAATAATTTGGGAGCTGGAATAAAATTGTATAATAAGTCTCTGAGAGAATTGTTATGAAAATTTGAGCATGGTAAGCACGATTTACCTGTTTGGGAACCGCTTAAGAATAAAATTAACAGGACTCTCGAATCCTGCTAGGAACCGAGGGGTAATATATGGTCTATCGGGATAGCTGGGCTCCAAATAACCTTTGTCAATTAGAGGGGTGTCAAGTACCTTTTTCTGTTGGTAGACCCTCTGCTTCACATTACGAATAATGCTCTGCGCATTAACAGGACTCTCGAATCTTGCTTCTTCAGTCGGTCTGTCAAGTGTAACGATTTGAGTTGGGGGGACAAGGGTGACTTCAGGCAAACTAGGGGAGGTAAAGTGTGTGTTCGGAGAGACATTAGCATGGGGAGGGGATGGCGTGTGTGATGGCATATGAGGCATTGATTGAGATCTGGTTGTTTGCAATCTCTGAAAAAAATCTCACAGAAACTCTTCAAAGATCGTTTCACCCTTCCAACTTTGTCACGTATGAACACCCGCAGACGATATTCCATTGCTCTCCAACCTTCAGCATATTGGAGAACATCTTTCTTTCTTCTCTTTTCCTCATACTTCATCAGTCTCCTAAGCAACCTCTTCTCATTTTTCCTAACAACTTTCTTGTTCTCCTCATAAAACTTCACCTTCTCAATAGCCTCAAAATTCAAGTCTTCCTCAACCTCCTTCACAATTATACCTCTCTTTTTCCTCTTTTGCTTAACATCTTCAAAATCAGACTCCACCTCCTCTAAACCAAGGAGTTACTTCTCATCCTCGATTATACTTCCAAATTTACTTCTAACCTACAAAATATAACATAAACGATTATAGATTTATTGAAAAGAATTAAATGTGTGCCACATTGAACAAGTTGTAGGCATCTGATTTGGTTTCTTGAGCTCGGTTCACAAATCAAAACAAAACTCCGCACTATATCTCATCTTCTCGGACCATCGACATATCCGACGTCAGGCTAGATAACGAACTACTCCCTGCACATTGGGGTGCTCATAAAACCACACCTACAAAAACACATGTTAATTATAAATATACAATTCAGTGCAAAAGAAGAGATATATATGTATGTCATACCAATAAGATAGTGGAGCAGCCTTCAAGATAACCCAAATAGGTGCCTACATCTCGAACTGCAGTGGCTTGACTAAGACTACCCAACTGCGAATGCAAGAATGTATGTATGGCTTTTATCCTGTTGTACTCTTTGAAATCACTAACACCATCCACGACAGCCAAACAACTTGGAATCTTAAGCATCTTCAACGAAAAAAAAGTCAGTCAACAAATACCTAATTAAAGTGTTCACTCGTCTAGGCTCCAATGTAGGGGACCAATCCTCATCGACAAGATCTCGTAATTCATTAAACAAGTCTTTATGAGTCACCTCCAAACAGGGGAGTCTAACAAAAGAAAAGTCTCGACCACGGTTGAGTAGCCCAAGTATCAAATCTATTTCATTAACGGTCATCTTGAAGTACGCATTGCCTATTCGGAAAGCATTCTTCTCCCTGCTATAAAACCTAACAAACATATATAACAGAGGGATATTCTGTGGAAGTGCTGGCATATCGAACAACGACAAAACTTTTGCATCTCCAAGAACTGTCTTGGACTCCTCAGAGATAACATTCAATAGTGGACGAGCATTTGAGACGAAGGTGGAGACTGCACACTTACAACTCAGATAATTGCTGCCTGGCATCTGAGGAAGCAACAACAAACAAGGAAATTAAAAGAGTCCATTAATACAGTAACTAACAGCAATTGATGTAATTTCAGAAACAACATGATACAATTGTGCATTGGTCAGAAAAAACAACTGCAAATAGACATCTAATAAGATACAAATGTACAAACCCTAAACACACCTAAAAACAGAACAAAACGACAAACCATAATTATCTCATAATAGTATTAGGGCAAAATTTTCAGATTAATTCTATAGTTTAGCACAAATGTATCATCCATTTAACTGTATTTATAGAGTTAACCACAACTGTATTTGTCATTCAACTGTATTTATAGAGTTAACCACAACTGTATCTGTCATTCAATTGTATTTCTAGAGTTAATCACAACTGTATTTGTCATTCAACTGTATTTCTAGAGTTAGCCACAACTGTATCTTCCATTCAACTGTATTTTCTGTTAAATAGAACAGTATATTGATGAAAACTTAGGAGCAAAAAATGGAGTTGCGATCAAACCCTAAACAGAACAGTTAAATAGAACAGTGTATTGATGAAAACTTAGGAGCAAAAAATGGAGTTGCGATCAAACCCTAAACAATGGCATCTCGTAAACCAGCCTAGGAAGATCCGGTGGGCAGAGATTATAGAAGGAGCCGCTCAGCTTAGATAAAGAATAACGAACAAAACCCTAAACCCAAAGCAAAAAATGGGAGCTGCGATCAAACCATGACACATAACAAAATACAAACCCTAAGTGAATGTACTTACCACTATGCACTGAGTAAGAGATCCCCCCTTCGATAACTCTGATCGATAGGTTCCCTGCGGTCCCGCGGCTAGGTTCCTCCCATAGTTTCGCCTGAGACACCGATCGGGAAGAGCAGTCGAGAGGAAAGATCGCGGAAAAAAATCGTCGGGAAGGGGGAAGAAAAGAGGTGGGCCCGGTCTAATTTGCGAGTACTTATTCGCGTAGCTAGGGGATGGCACGATACCCCTATAAAACAAATTTCCATATCCAGGTAAGCAGATATGATATCTGTGAAAAGTAGATGTCACATCTACTTTTTAAGTGTCATTATGACAACGGCCCTCTCTCCAAATCGGGAGATGCCCGTATAGAAAATTTTTTGGCCTTAATAAAAATGTTAAATTGAAATATAGAAGTGAGAAGCAACCAAAAGTGTGGAGTGAATTTGAATATTTGTTATCACACAATTTAATAATTTCAGAAATTAATTTAAATATATTTACAAATGGAAATACTCAAGGTAAGATTTTTAGCCATAAGATAAAAAAAATTTGGGTGCATTTTTATTCAAAGGGTTACTGATTAACGTAATCATGTCAATAAATCGTACAAGTATTCATGAGTGATATATGTGATAACACACGGGTGTTAATATTAACATTAGCGAAAATAAGGAAAAAGAATGTACACGAAGAGAGACGGTACACAAATAAAAATATAATAAGAAAATGTAACTATAACAAAAAGAAAGTTTCATTTTCTATACCGCCCTAAACAAATTGTATTGCTCATTTTGAATCAAACCAATACAATTTCTAGTGTATTCTTCATACTTTTGATTTTCATCAATTTGTTAGGGAAAAACAAGAATCGTGCTTCCTGAAAAAATTACCTATAATTTTTGGTTTTTTAATTTCTTAGACTAAAGAACAATCTTGGATACATAATATGATATTCTTAACCTTTGATTTTCGGAAAATTTTAGGGTCCAGGCCCGTCTCCAAATTTAGAGACACGGTCGTTATGATGTTGCCATGTGAACTTTATTTATAATACGATCGCAAAGTTTACATAATTTGATCGCAAAGTTACAAAATTGATCTTAGAAAGTTCAACATAATCCCATCGCAAGATTACAAAACTGATCACAAGAAATTCATCTTTGATTGCAGAAAGTTTATAATATGATCGCAAAGTTTATATAATCTGATCACAGAGAGTCCAACTTTAATCGCATAAAGTCCACATGACAACATTGCAATGTCCCAATCTCCAAATCTAAATACGGCGGGGACCGAAAATTTCCTTGTTTTACTCCTCATTTAATGCCTTAATTAAAACGCTAAAGAGAAAATTCTATTTTATAAAGGCCGATGTTAATCGCGTGCAGTTAGCGTTAATCGCACTGCAAAAGCTTTTAATTTTAGGTCATATTATTTTCCTAACCGCACGGCTTTTCCCGCACTGCACATCTCCAATCGGCCGCTCGCTGTCTTTCTCGCGGCGAAATTTTTGGCTCCGCTGCTCGGATGCAGATGTTGGTCCGGGATTAACAGGATGATGACACGTGTCTTTTTATTTATTTATTATTATTTTGAAATTCAAACTGACTCTTAAATGTGAGGTTACGGGTAACTGTAAGTGTAGCGAAAGAGAAATACAGCCCCCTTTCTTCCTCATCGGAGCGATTGACGACGAAGAATCCCCGTCGCCGATGACGAAGAATCCCCGTCGCCGACGACGAAGAATCACTGTATGCTAAACCTAGAACGTCCTTCAAACTCGATCATTATTCCTGGTAAATGAGAACTCATTACACTGTTAACTTAGGGTTTTGATTCAGTGGTATGCTTGTGTCTTAGATCAAAGATGATTCTATCATTGTGAAAGTCGTCAAAAACCAGAATCATCGATGAACACTGAGGTCCATAGAAATTGAATACGGTTTCCGTAAAGATCGAAAATAGTGGCTGATTTCTGTAGAGACCTAAGTCGGTGTTCATGGAGATCAAATTTTTCTTCATAGCATTTCTAAGTCGGTGTCTATGGAGATCAAATTAATCTTCATAGTTCTCATGATCACAGAATTAGGTGTTTTTTACGTTGAAATCTAACTCGAGTTTGAACATTCGTTGATACATTTGTTGTACTATTTCCTGTTAACATGTTTGCAGGGAAATGGATGTGAAGATGAAATATCTATCAAAACCTCATATTCTTAGTAGTAGATGCTATTTTTCTAATATTTGTGCAAGAGCTTGTTCAATTGTGCCCACCTTGGATGAAAATCAAAAGCTAATTTTACAAAATCTTGGAGTTCTGCAAATTTTTGAGGCCCCTAGAGTACCACAGAATATACCTCTATCTATGTTTTGATGTCATCGTACGATGCACATAAGAATATATTTTGTATGAGCTCAAAAAAAGTAACATTTTCTATCGACGAAGTTGCATTTATACTGGGTTTGCAGAATAAAGGGGAAGATGTTAAAATATAATTTTCGGGGATACTGTTCAAATTCTTGTGAGTATATACTTTAAGGGCATGGCTGCACAACAACCCAGTTGTTTCAAATTTATAGCATGAACAGTGTATGTCGTACGTGATGCTATCAAACTCCACATTCCAATGCCGATTTTGTTCTGCCTGATTACATCATCTAATGATATATGTAAACATGTTTTCAGCAACTATCCTCTCTTCTTCAACAAATAAACTGAAAGCTCCTTCTTTGAAATCATCATAGAATTTGCTATACATTGATCGCGTATAAATCTTTGAAACTTGTCTCAAAATTGGACAATTTCGGACATCCACATAGATACTCCCTTGTTTGCATTTGAAATCCTCCTCTTTCTCTTTGTCACGCGAATTACTAATCATTTTTTCTAGCTGAATAAAACAATTAACTAATGAGGATGTAGATTTTGTGATGGCAAGACAGACATTATTAGTGGACTCACTCCTTTGAGTGGACAAAATGTCATGGCTCAAAACCCCTTTATTGAAAGCAGTTGACCATTTTTGCTTAATAATGTATAGGTCATTCAACCACCTATTGTCTTGTAGGTTTCCTTGGGCAATCATCTGACTCCAACATTCTTCAAACTCTTCAATTGTATCACACTTACTCAAACATTGGTAAAACAAAGCGCGTATGTTAGACTCAGTATTAAATAAATGAACCTTTGAAGGAGTCTTTTTAGCAATGTGCCACTGACATAATCGATGTCGTCTATTACTTAATACTCTCTGAATGGCAACAGCCATAGCTTGATCCTAATCAGTGAAAATTGTCACCGGTTGCTTGCAAGATACAAATTTCAAAAATGTTTCGAATAGCCAAACAAATGATTCTATAGTTTCCTCTGATATAAATGCAAAAGCAAAAACGACGTTCTGCCAATGGTGATTGACTGCAACAAAAGGGGCACATGAAAGATTATATTTGTTCATTCTATAAGTCATATAGAATATCACAACATCACCAAACACTCGTAGTCAATTTTTCAAGGCCATCTATCCAAAAGAAATTTGTCAACCTATTTATATCATCAACTTGGACATCAAGTATGGTTGTGTCAGGACACACAACTAGATGCTCTCTACGTACGCTAAATCGGACCTTACTAGCGTATGCACAGTACATATTGTAGGCTTCAACTTCGTTATGAACTACTTCAAAGACATGAGCTCCATTTTCCTGTGCTTACAATAAAAAAATAACTGCATGAATAAAATGCCGTAACATATCTCTATGGAGATCAATTTTAATTCCATAGATATCAAATTGATCTCTATTAGTATCATACTGGTCTCTATGGATATTATTTATAGCAATCAAACTTATTTCTATGAATAATCATGAAGAACATCCCTGACCTTGCTACTCTTTCAAATTTTAAGCCACACCAGGGCGAGCCACACCAGGACTAAAAAAATTGCATGTAGACAAATATCATCAAAAAAATTAAAACCATACATGATCCTCCATCGACTCCATAGAATAGCTTCTCGTGGGCGAATGTTACGAACTAAAAAATGGTGGAGTTCTTGAGCCACTAAGGATTGGTACCAAGGCAGCAGAACGCTGAAGAAAATGACAATGCCGGAGGAGAAATACTATCCCGCGGAAGAACTGTAGTGAATAACAGAACGCGCGGTTTTGTAGCTTTTTCGCGCGCAAAAGTTTCAAAGCATGAAATTAAGCCACGCGTCAACATATCCGCTCTCTCGGACAGTGATTTCGAAACGGGCAGCGAAGGCAAAAAAATTCGCCTTTCTCGCGACCCCGCCCCAGTCTCGCGCTTCTTCCAGATCTCCGGCGGACACGGACCACTGACAAAACCAGCATTCGATCACGCTCATCCCTGGATTCCATCGCTCATCCTTGGATCGGATCCCGTCGCTCATCCTACCAAAAATCTCGAGCGTTTCAGCATTCGATTGCCGGCGATAAAACCTAGTTTAATTACCAAGAGTTTCATAAGTAGAGGTTGACCGGCCATCATCGGAGCTCCGGTTACCAGTGATGATTGCCGGATTGTTGTGAAATTGTCGGAACCATCCGCCGCTACTGTGAGCACTATTGAAACCGATTTCTCGGTCTCTTGTGAAGCTCGGGCTCTCAACAAGTTAAGGGGCAGCTAGCCCTTACTAGTCCCTCAAAAGGACCAGACTGGGCGCTCGGAAATAGACTAAGATCTTAGTCACAGCGAGGAGGTCCCACCACAAACCCGGAAGATCGTTGAACGCTTCCCCTCCCAAGCCAAAGCTGAGACTTGGGCACCTTGGAGAGCTAGAGAGCTGAACCAAAGTAACTGAGGGAAGAAGAAGTTCAGAGAACTGAGATTGGAATCCTCTCCCAAGGTGCCCTTCAAGGTCTATTTATAATTTTCTTGCTCATGGTGTAACATCCCGATTCGAGCTAGACCCCTTGTGCGCGTTTTTGAGTCACGCGAGTTGACTCGGGCTCGGGGTGTACAGAGGGCCATGCTTGCACCTGAGCCGGGGAAGTGCACTCGGCGAATGCGGCGAGTACCAGTTCTATTCTTTGTCCCGATGTTTGCTGTATCGGGATACGAGCCGTCCGGAGAGCATAACTTGAGCGATAAAACTCGAAGGAGGCATACCGCCTTGAAGGAATTATAGTACGTACGTTAGCTCAAATGACATGGTGTGCGAATAGCGTATTTATTCAAAAGGCGGTATGCAGCAGACGGTCTCGGAATTCACCCCAGTCAGGTTTGTTAGACTCGTGAAGCCTATACGAGTTCAACGAAACTGTCCGCGCTCGATTCCGGTGAGAATCGGCGAAATTATAATGTGGTCTGTGAATAGCATATTTATCCAGAGTGGTGAAATAGGCGAAACTACCTCTCAATCGACCACAATCAGTCTTGTTAGACTCGTAATAATAGTACGAGTTGAACGAATCTATCCGTTTGCGATTCCGACGTCGTTTGAAGGGTTTTTGACATTTATGTAAATTAGGCCGTAAACGCTCCGGAGAGCGTAAAATGAGCAGACGAACTCCGATTTGATTGTGGTCTATTCCGATAGATGCGTATCGGCGAGACGGTCGTAACGAGCCCGTACGGGACAAAATCCGAGTCCAATAGAGCGATATACGAGCATTTGAATCCATTATTAATAATAGAAATAATAATAATAATAATTATTATTATTATTATTATTATATATTATATATATATATGTTAGGTTAGAAACAAACCCCCGATCCCCTTTCTTCCTCCCCCGCGCCGTCAAGCCTCTCCCCCAGCTCGATCGAGGTCTAGGGTCGGCGACCTCCTTCTCCGGCGTTCCTTTACTCCTCCAACAACCTCCCTTCTCGGGCGCAAGCTTCCCCCCCCCCCCCCCCTTCTCTCTCTAGCATCCATGGCAGAACTCCATCTCCTCCATGGACGGCCTGAGCTCGTCCTCCATGAAAACCGACGGCAAAGCTCTCCTCGCGGTCGGCGCCTCTCTCTCTCTCTCTCTCTCTCTCTCTCTCTCTCTCTCTCTCTCTCTCTCTATAGCCATGGCTGATCCAAGCTCCAGATCTGATCTCCCTCCTCTCCTCCGATCTCTCTCTCTACAACTCTCCTCTTTGGTCGGCGCTTCCGGTGAGCTTCCAAGCGGCGATCACTTTCTCTAGCGAGGTTCATATTCTCTTCGGGCAAAGCCGCCCCTTTCATGGCCGAAACCTCCGGCGAGCTTCCTCTATGGCCGCCCCTCTATAAGCTCTGACCACCTCTCCCATGGCCAAGCTCCTCTTTCGGCGAGATCTCTCCTTTTTCCGGCGGTCTCTCTCTTCAAACCGTCGTTGCCCTTCACCATTCTGCAACCCGACGTCCACCTCTCCAAAATAGAGAGCGACCTCGCTCTCCAGGCCGAAAACAGCCCACTCAAGAAGGACGACACCACATCGACAACGTCCGACGAGATCCGGATCTGCGTGATCCGTCCATGACCGGGAGCGACGGACAAATGCCGCGTACGCGGCTATTGGGTAGCATGCATGGACACTCGGTGAGCTTCCTCCCCTCTCCCTTGATGCTAGTTTCTTAGATCAAATTAGGCGAGAAGTCGAACTCAATTGAGTTGATTTGAGAGCAAGTCATGGAGGGATGACTGAAATCTGTGTTTTGATTATTTACTCCGGTCACCTCCGGTCACCAATTCGCCGCCCGTCGATGCACCTCATGTACGAGAAGGGGCGGAGGTGTTGGTTGGTCGGATGGGAAATAAGGTGGCTGATGTGGGAGTTTTATTAGACTCCAGGTCGGGCAAATAACATCCACAGGCTGGAGGAAGAAGATGACCGGACGTTGTTCGATCAACTCTTAGATCCGTGTAGTTTTTATTAGTTATTGGTAAATAACCTGTTTAGTGCGTGGCGAGGTAGGCGTACAGATTCATAATATTTTGGTGATTTATCCTGTTTGGTTTATCGGAAGCTGTTTGGAAGTGGTCGTTAAATATTTGATGACAATGTGGACACCCCTCTTTAATTTCATAATTTTCGGATATGAGCTTGCTTTGATTTGTCAATATTATGTTATAAAATTATTGTGCCATAAAAAGTTATCATGATTATTCCGAATGAACTGAGATTTGGCGTAAACGCTCAAGATGCTAACCATGATATATAGTAGAAATTTTAGAGGTCTTGGGTTTGATATAGCCACTCGATTAATCACTTGTTTGGTGACGCTCTAGGACAATAAGTATGTGCATGAAACTTTAGGCAAGTAGTGATTTGAACAGTGCTCCGATTTACATTATATGTAAAGGTTATTAATTTGATTCTAATATAACATTGGAGGTGATTGACCTAAATATTGAGGCAAATTATGTAATGAACCTAAGACTTGCTAATTGGAGGGCGTTTGTACATGTTCTCATGATGGTAAGACACGACTTGACAGTACTCGTAGAAATAGAATACTTAACCGTCTACTTCATGGTTGATTCTTCAATGATATGAGACTTGTAAATATCAGTGTTTATGATCAGCTTTTTATACACTCCTACCAGTCAACTAATTGACTATAAGACATGCGAGTTGTCACTAATGTGGATGATTATATTTATACGAGGCCGGGATATGCACCTGGGGATCATACTGTTCGTGATGTGTCGTTAGATGAATAACAACATTGTAAAACCACTCTTTTTACCCAAGTGTTCGGATGTGATGAACGATTGATGACGTAGAATGAATTAACATTTAAATATATATGTTGAATCTAACATGGTTGAGTAAGAAATAACCCTTGACTAAAAGTAGAGCTTAGTCATTGATCTTTAGTTTTGAGGACATGATATTGTGCTCAAGTAGTCCTTAGGTTAGGTTCGTAGGAAGTGAAATCTCAGGACTTGTGTGTCTCACTGCTGGAGTATGCTAACTCCCTACGGGTAGCATTGAGGGCTTGGTTTAGTGATTGGGATGGGTCGACATCCTAAGTTAATGTGGGAAGGGACTCAGTTTGGAGCTCTTGCTTGCTTAAGAGCTTGAGTTAGTCCTGCGAGCGGTAGGCTCAGGATATAAGGAAGAACTGGGATGTTCTGACGAGCGGTAGAATCGAGATCCTATTGGGAGGACTGGGGTTGTCCTGCAAAAGGTAGGTTCCATGTTATATAAGGAGGACTGGTCGAGTCCTCCGAGCCAAGAGTTTGGTGTTTCACTTAGAGGCATTTTTGTATCAAGTAGTACGCGGATACCCTATGTGTTCTTAGGGGCGTACAAAGGTCTAGGTTGGGTGGTGTTACACAAGCCTAGAAGTGGACAGCCCGGTCCACTGCCCTAGTTGCCTCAACTGGGTACCTGAGCGGAGACTCGAATAGAGGGCTAGAGGTGGTGCTTACCAGATAGTACGCAGATACCCTGTATGTTCTTAGGTGCGTACAAAGGTCTAGGTTGGGTGGTATTACACAAGCCTAGAAGTGGACAGCCCGGTCCACTGCCCTGTTTGCCTCAACTGGGTACTTGAGTTGACACACTCAAACAGAGGGAACTACAAAAGGTCTGTACGTACAGAGTCGTGTGCGTGAGTTGCATCATTGCATTGCACATCATGGCATAGCATACTTGCATAAAACAAAGACCTCATCGTATAAATTAGTATGGGCTCTTTTATACGATGAGTTTACTTCTTGCCAGATCCCTTAGCTTATGTGTTTGTGTGTATACACACATAAGTTGAGGTTACTTCCATAGCTGATCTAGTTGTTTCTTTACTTGATCTAGCTTACTTTATAACTACTCTGGTTTACTCTCACAGCTGCTTAGACTCTTTTATAACTGTGTGTGTATACTCACTTTGACGCTCATTTATATATATACTGCTCGGCCTCATAGTAGCCCCTTGAATTATTATAATAGATTTGCTAGAAAGGTGCTTGATGTATATATATACATGTTGTTAGTTGTTGATATATAACCGCTAGGTTAGTAGTACCTCCTTGTCACCTGCATATTGTACATACTGTTATATTGCAGCTTTTCTTCCTTTCCTTCCACACGGTGCCTAAGAGTCGTCGGGGTGAGAGAATGTGAAGCCACTTAGTCTTTTTGACTAACGGTTGTTACACCACTATTTTTAGGAGCACACCCAGCTGGAGCAGTACCGGACAGATCAGAGTGATAGGACTTGGAGACATGTTGCAGCTTTTGCAACAACACCTTCTGATACGGTTGTGAGGGATTGTAGTTCTTGTTGTAGACTTCCGCTATACCTTATTCTTTTATATTTGGGAGCTCTTTTTGCTTTACGTCGTTTATATATTTTGTGGACATTTATTCTTTGTGAATCATGGACTCTTGAAATATTAAATTTATTGATGGGTTGGCAAATGATATTGGTAATAGTCGGCAGAATAGGCGTCTTGTGGTACAGGTTAGCCCGTGTGCTGACGCTACCGCAAGGCGGCTGTTCTGGGCATAAGACTCCCCTCGGCCGTGTTTTGTGTTCCAGGAGGGGGGTCTTATAAATGGTATCAGAGCGCAACGATCCTGAGATAAAGAAGTCCATTAACCCATGACACCACCCGTGCTCGGTCATTCAGTTTAAGGACAAACTGATGCAGCGGAAGCTGTGGTGTGCCCATATGGGATTCACTCTAAGTATGTCCATTAATCTTTAGAACGAGTGCCAACCTAACTAGGACACCACCTTATTTTGACCTACCAACATATTTTGTGGTGCATCCTAGTCTAAGAATCGACCTCAGGTATAGACTTGGTTGAGGTATGTGAATACCCAAGTGGTTCAGGGAAGAGTTTATTGCAAGAGTATGTGCTCAAGGCTTATACTTTGATATTCCTACTTCATTCACTAAGTGATACCATCATCTTACCCAAACTAATAGAACCACCCAGAGGAGAATTGGTGTCTATAATCTACTAACTAGAGTAGTAAGAGACTCGTAAGTATAATTGACAACTTAATACTCTCCATCTTGATCATAGTGAAGCTATTATCATGATAAATACCAGAGGTTGAATAAGAATCTTAATCTTAGAAGAAGCCCATCTCTTTTGACTTGGTCACATGTTGACCCAAAAAAAAAGTTATTGTAAATGGTAGATATAAAGGCCTGAAGAAAAAATTGTATCAGTAATCGTCGAGGTGAAACTCCAGGTCGAGAATTATATGCCCTAAGGATCTGTGCTTATATGGGATGGATGTACCACGTTAGTGATCTAAGAGACTTTGCCCAAGAATTACGGTGGGCTTATCTCTTCGTTTATTGGGCCAGTGTTACCAACTAGGGTTTCATTGGGATTTGAGAATCTTCACAAATTTTCAACAATTGATATTGATGGTACTTGATAAAGTAGTTCATCTTTGGCAAGGTGGACTACTAATGTCAAGTTGGGATCGATGAATTTTACTAGCAGAATAACAAATGATAGTACTTCAAGGATGAGTATTTGCTCCCTACACTACTTTAAGACTATGTGAATAAGAAAATGAGGAAAGTAGTAAGTTAACCCTTTTGGTAAATATCCGTATCGATCTATACTTAACTTTTGATGACATTATAGCTTGGTACTTGATGAAAATATGTACCCTCTTGATGATATAATGAAGTTTGTATATGTACGAGTGTTTAATGATCAACCATCCCAGGAAGTTAGGAAATTTGCAATGACTTGTATGTTAAAGGGATGTTAGGGAAAATCAATAGATCCAAATCGACTAGTAAAAGGCCAAAAATGAATGTGACTTCATTGATTCGGCTACGTTTGATTTATGAAGATGACAAGGATAGTATGACTTGTTAAGTGATTTAAAAATCTCAAATGTTTATCTTGGAATAAACATGTCATTAGCAATCTCTAGCGGCGATTGTGGGCAACTTTGGAGTTTATACGCTATATACGAACAAGTAAGGGTCATGTGTAATATTATTGCTTTGGCAAGGTAGACTCCTAGAGGCTCGATATCATAACCCGACAATGAGACAAGGTTTAAGTTCACGGTAAGAGGCCCTTTAAATGGAACTATCTGGATCCCAAAAGAATTTTGGCACGAATTCTGAATTCGGTGCAAGTCTAACTATTATCTAGGTTGGACCAAAGTAATACCTGACTCGGGTCCTTGTGTTCTTAGAAGGAAACGATAGATATACCTTCCTCTAAGCCCGCAACGGTGGTTCGTAATATCACTAAGACAAATTGTTAAACATCACAGGTCGAACAAATGTTGATTTTTGGGAATCATTAAAAATATAAATTTGTCCAAGCTTAAATTCTTGAGGCAATAACACCATGTTGGGGATTTGTGGATCGAGATAGGATATCATCATGGCAAGTGAAATGAGGTGAATGTGAACTCGATTGTTCTTATGAACTAAAAGATAAATGGTGAAAATTCTTGATGATTAAACACATGAATATTTCGACATGACATGACATTGGAAGTATCCTTACCCCCCAAAAGTTAAAAGGTAGCCGATCACTTGCTAAACTTGGAAGATGTATACTATATGTATGAATCTTTTTACTATAAATATGATGATATGGAGAGTCAAAACACATAAATCGAAAATATCATGATCATCTTTAGAAAGATTCATGATTTTGGGAAAAAAAATTTAATTATCAACAGTAGATATAGTAAAACCACATGATAAATGTTAAGACCCCCCTTATAGTGAGAGCAACTCGTGACTAGTGTAGCTGTTAGAAGTAGTGCTTATTGTCTACTGTTGGGGCAGTAACAGACTTCTAAGTTTGATATTCGTACCCACTATGTGGTGCTCCTCTCTGTAGTTTACATCCAATAAGACTGCAAGTCCAGAAAGTGACCATTTTGTAGTCGGGAACATGTCGAACCCTAAAAAGGTTGTTGAAAATGGTAGCTTTGAGGGCCTAGAACACTTTAATAGGTCCCATGAACTATTATTCAAGTGCTTATAGGGTAAAAATCCTAATCGAGGACGACATGCCCATAGGGCCGGTGTGCATGCAGGGGGTGAATGTACCATACTGGTGGTCGAAGAAACAATACTTAGGTGTATGGGCTAACCTTATTTCTTCGTTTATTGGCCTAGCTAATGGACCAACTGAGGTTTCACTGGGAGTTAAAAATCTTTGTAGACTGCTTCACTTAGCCTTGCTATAATGGTGTTTTCTCATCTAAGTCGTTATAAGTCGACGATACTAGAATTAGGTACTCCTTGATGAATGAGCACTTTTAAGCAAGGTGGTTGGTTAAACACCAAATTTAGGATTACGTTGAGTCCCCTACCAGAATAACAGAGGTGAGTACCTAAAGGATGGTTAGGTCTTCACTCTGATCGAAGGTTATGCGGAGAAGTAGACCAAGGAGAAATGGTGATCTAAAACCTTTTGGGATATACACCGAGCTTGTCGAGTTTTCATACATGAACTCCTGGATAAATCATATAGCTGGGTAATTGAGGATATGAATATATCCTGATGTGATGGTAAGGACTTGAGTTGGCAATCCTTGAGTACTGCTATGCACTAGTCGGATCCTGACAAGTGTTTGAATGACATAAGGACTTGGTGGTAGTCCTTAGGTTCTAATAGCATGAGTTCCATCATTAGAACCTCATGGGTGTAGTTAAGTGAAATCTTGAATCCTCTTGATAGTGTTGTAGTGTCTCTCAGTGATCAATGGTCGGTTAGACGACCGCGTGACAAATTTTGGGGGGGCGCCTTGAAATTTGTTGAGTTGGAGTTGTATTTGATTGTTGATCAAAGAGGTGTTTTTTTAAGTGGCATATTTAGGATAATTGGTTTAAATCGTAGCACTCATAGTGCTAAGGTTATACAACGTGGTTGTTAAATTAACAAATTCACAACAGTGGTGTCTATCCACTGGTTTGCGTACATATATAATGATATTGTAAACTAAATAAAATTACCGAGGATGTGTGTTGGCGACTCATGACAGGCAGATATGATATTGATGCAAGACAACTGTTGATGACACTTGCTATAGAGATATAGTGTTTTGAGATCTAGTCCTGCAAGGTGTAAACGAGCTGGTGGCTCGGCAGTCTTGTTGGTTCATAGAACCTGTACAGCGATAGATGTTGGTAGTGGTAGCCTGTTGCATCGTGGTTTTATAAATAAATAGCCTGCTTGATGTCGTTCACACCAAGTCGTTGCTAAATGTTCCATTGTATGTTGTGTGCTTGAGATTAAATCGCAACATAATCAGTTAGACTGATGTAGTGATTTTTGAAATAGTGTGTGTCATTACTAGTTCGTATGACTTCACAAGGCAAGAGTGCGCAAGCAATCTAGTTTCTATGTATAAATCGCAACAAGTGAGAATGCATATATAAGCTTGAAATTATTATGGCTGAAGTGCCCATGAATGAATATGATGAGTATATTTTACTCTCATCCAGAAATCCTCATAACCTCAACCTAATATTTTGGGGACGAAATTATTTCTTCGTTTATTGGATTTGTAACATCCTGATTCAAGCTAGACCCCTTGTGCGCGTTTTTGAGTCACGCGAGTTGACTCGGGCTCGGGGTGTACTGAGGGCCAGGCTTGCACCTGAGCCGGGGAAGTGCACTCGGCGAATGCGGCGAGTACCAGTTCTATTCTTTGTCCCGATGTTTGCTGTATCGGGATACGAGCCGTCCGGAGAGCATAACTTGAGCGATAAAACTCGAAGGAGGCGTACCGTCTTGAAGGAATTATAGTACGTACGTTAGCTCAAATGACACGGTCTGCGAATAGTGTATTTATTCAAAAGGCGGTATACATCAGACGGTCTCGGAATTCACCCCAGTAATGTTTGTTAGACTCGTGAAGCCTATACGAGTTCAACGAAACTGTCCGCGCTCGATTCCGGTGAGAATCGACGAAATTATAATGTGGTCTGCGAATAGCATATTTATCCAGAGTGGTGAAATAGGCGAAACTACCTCTCAATCAACCATAATCAGTCTTGTTAGACTCGTAATAATAGTACGAGTTCAACGAATCTATCCGTTTGCGATTCCGACGTCGTTTGAAGGGTTTTTAACATTTACGTAAATTAAGCCGTAAACGCTCCGGAGAGCGTAAAATGAGCAGACGAAATCGGATTTGATTGTGGTCTGTTCTGATAGATGCGTATCGGCGAGACGGTCGTAACGAGCCCATACAGGACAAAATCCGAGTCCTATAGAGCGATATACGAGCATTTGAATCCATTATTAATAATAGAAATAATAATAATAATAATTATTATTATTATATTATATATATATATATATATGTTAGGTTAGAAACAAACCCCTGATCCCCTTTCTTCCTCCCCTGCGCCGTCAAGCCCCTCCCCCAGCTCGATCGAGGTCTAGGGTCGGCGACCTCCTTCTCCGACGTTCCTTTACTCCTCCAACAACCTCCCTTCTCGGGCGCAAGCTTCCCCCCTTCTCTCTCTCTAGCATACATGGCCGAACTCCATCTCCTCCATGGACGGCCTGAGCTCGTCCTCCATGAAAACCGGTGGCAAAGCTCTCCTCGCGGTCGGCGCCTCTCTCTCTATCTCTCTCTCTCTCTCTCTATAGCCATGGCCGATCCCAGCTCCAGATCTGATCTCCCTCCTCTCCTCCGATCTCTCTCTCTCTCTACAACTCTCCTCTTTGGTCGGCGCTTCCGGTGAGCTTCCAAGCGGCGATCTCTTTCTCCAGCGAGGTCCATATTCTCTTCGGGCAAAGCCGCCCCTTTCATGGACGAAACCTCCGGCGAGCTTCCTCCATGGCCGCCCCTCTACAAGCTCCGACCACCTCTCCCATGGCCAAGCTCCTCTTTCGGCGAGATCTCTCCTTTTTCCGGCGGTCTCTCTCTTCAAACCTCTGTTGCCCTTCACCATTCTGCAACCCGACGTCCACCTCTCCAAAATAGAGAGCGACCTCGCTCTCCAGGCCGAAAACAGCCCACTCAAGAAGGACGACACCACATCGACAACGTCCGGCGAGATCCGGATCTGCGTGATCCGGCCATGATCGGGAGCGACGGACAAATGCCGCGTACGCGGCTATTGGGTAGCATGCATGGACACTCGGTGAGCTTCCTCCCCTCTCCCTTGGTGATAGTTTCTTAGATCAAATTAGGCGAGATGTCGAACTCAATTGAGTTGATTTGAGAGCAAGTCATGGAGGGATGACTGAAATCTGTGTTTTGATTATTTACTCCGGTCACCTCCGGTCACCGATTCGCCGCCCGTCGATGCACCTAATGTATGAGAAAGGGGCGGAGGTGTTGGTTGGTCGGATGGGAAATAAGGTGGCTGATGTGGGAGTTTTATTAGACTCCAGGTCGGGCAAATAACAGCCCCAGGCTGGAGGAATAAGATGACCGGACGTTGTTCGATCAACTCTTAGATCCGTGTAGTTTTTATTAGTTATTGGTAAATAACCTGTTTAGTGCGTGGCGAGGTAGGCGTATAGATTCATAGTATTTTGGTGATTTACCCTGTTTGGTTTATCGGAAGCTGTTTGGAAGTGGTTGTTAAATATTTGATGACAATGTGGACACCCCTCTTTAATTTCATAATTTTCGGATATGGGCTTGCTGTGATTTGTCAATATTATGTTATAAAATTATTGTGCCGTAAAAAGTTATCATGATTATTCCGAATGAACTGAGATTTGGCGTAAACGCTCAAGATGCTAACCATGACATATAGTAGAAATTTTAGAGGTCTTGGGTTTGATATAGCCACTCGATTAATCACTTGTTTGGTGACGCTCTAGGACAATAAGTATGTGCATGAAACTTTATGCAAGTAGTGATTTGAACAGTGCTCCGATTTACATTATATGTAAAGGTTATTAATTTGATTCTAATATAACATTGGAGGTGATTGACCTAAATATTGAGGCAATTTATGTAATGAACCTAAAACTTGCTAATTGGAGGGCGTTTGTACATGTTCTCATGATGGTAAGACACGACTTGACAGTACTCGTAGAAATAGAATACTTAACCGTCTACTTCATGGTTGATTCTTCAATGATATGAGACTTATAAATATCAGTGTTTATGATCAGTTTTTTATACACTCCTACCAGTCAACTAATGCTGACTATAAGACATGCGAGTTGCCACTAATGTGGATGATTATATTTATACGAGGTTGGGATATGCACCTGAGGATCATACTGTTCGTGATGTGTCGTTAGATGAATAACTACATTGTAAAACCACTCTTTTTACCCAAGTGTTCGGATGTGATGAACGATTGATGACATAGAATGAATTAACATTTAAATATATATGTTGAATCTAACAGGGTTGAGTAAGAAATAACCTTTGACTAAAAGTAGAGCTTAGTCATTGATCTTTAGTTTTGAGGACATGATATTGTGCTCAAGTAGTCCAACAAGAAGAGTGCCCAAGACATTCAATGATTTAACCAAGGATGAACTTGCACTGTTCACTATGGATAAAAGGGCACAAAACATAATTGTCAATGTTATTGATGACTCTACATTTTAGAACTTGGTACACTGCACAACTGCCAAGGAAATGTGGGACACATTAGTAGTATATATGGAAGGGACAACTGAAGTGAGGGATGATAGAAAGTCACTCCTCAACCAAGAATATGAAGTCTTCAGGCAGCTCAGCCAGGAGTGCATCTCTATGTGCTATGAGAGGTTCTTCAGAATAGTCAATGAGCTGAGAACCTATGAGAGAGTGTTCACTGATTATGAGCTGAATGATAAGTTCCTTAGATCTCTAACAAGGGATTGGGACACAAAAATCTGTGTTATCAAGGAAGTGGCTAGGCTTGGTGAGACCCCCACTCATACACTATTTAGAAAGCTGCTCTCTTATGAGATGCAGCTGTCTGCAAGAAAGGAAGAGGACGCCTCAACAAGGGCTCAGGCAAGGTAGAAATCTGTAGCTCTCAAAGCTGGCAGCTCCAAGAAAAGCAAGGGCAGGATGGCGTCTCCTCCAAGGAGAAGTGTTGAATCTGAAAAATCTAAAATCAACACCTCATATAGCTCTTCCTCTAATGAAGAGTTTGCTGCCTTCTCAAGGCAGTTCAAGAAGATGATGAGGAGTAAGCAATGGAAGAACAAGCCCTCCTCCTCATCACACTCCAAGAAAGACCACAGGAAACCTGAAAGACGGCACCCAAAGGGTGACAGGTATGATTCCAAATCTAGTAAACATGTTTCAAATAACATAATTTGTTATTGCTGCAGTAAACCTGGACATGTCATAGCTGACTGTCCAACCAAAAGAAAGGAGAAGGGTGATAAGAAGCATCATCACCAAAAGGATAGGAAGGGTGAAAAATCCTTCCTAGCAAAGAAAGGAAAAAGCTGGAGTGAATCTGAATCCTCAACTTCAGATTCAGAGAATGAAGAAGAAGCCTACATAGGGCTGTTTGCAGCAGAAGAAGATGAAGATTTTCCTGTTGCCAAGGTTGGATTCAAGGCCCCTCTATCACACTCAGATAGTGATATAGAGGAGGATGAAGAGGACAATGTTCAGCTAGGCCTCATGGCCATCACTGATGAGGAGGACAGTCAGAACATCTCAGAAAATGAACTGGTATTAATTCATTCCTTCATCAATTGATGGAAGTGATTCAAAAGCTGAGGTGGATGTGAATCAATTAATTGACAAGTATGATGCTCTCTTGGAAGCTCTGAAAAGGAGCAAAAAGTTAGCCAAGAGGCAAGCCCAAGAGATTGATTCCCTTAAGATGGAAAAACAAGAATGCACTGAATCTTCTACCAAGATGAATCAGATGTATATGGAAATTAGCCATCTGAAGGGGATAACTATCACCCATCTGAGCACCATATCCCTGAAGAACAAGGTCATCAAGGATCTTGAGGAGAAGCTTGTAAAAGAAAGAAGCCAAGTGGCTCAATTCTCCAAGCCAAAATCTGTGCTCCCTATTATTGACTCCTCTTCTCAATCCAATAGGAGAGGACTAGGATTCAATAAAATGGAAGCAGGAGAAGGGAGTGGAGAAAAGAGCAGGGGTAAGGCTAAGCCTCAAACCACCTTTCAAAAGGTATTACTCCCTTCCAACAGGTATGACCATGAAAGCATGTATGGTCACTGGAAGAATGGAAGTACCTATAGGAAGGAAAACACTCCTTCCCACAGTGGAAGAAAGGGAATGGAATTTAGTGCTATGAAGGCTCCCAATGAGGAAATTCAAATGGCCAAACCTGGACCATTTGTATTTGGTGTATCAGCCCCTTCATTCAAGAATAAGAAAGCAAGCCCTTCTAAGGTTGATTCAGCCAAGAACATGACTGCTGTCAAAGCAGTGGACATGTCTTATTGCTCAGTGTCTAATGCCATCAAAACTTGCATTGCCCAAAAGCCAAAGCAAGTTGATGCCATCAATACAAAGACCACTAAGACTGTCCACAGATTTACTATCAGCCAAATCCTTGCTGAAAGAAATAAGAGAATAACTGCTGTCTCTCCTCCTGAACATGTGGACTGTGCTGCACACCCCTCAAGAAATGTTCAGAAGAGGAGATACAACATTCATGAATGTTGGTGTTGTGATAAAGTAGGACACTTGGCCATAGACTGTTGGCATAATCCTAATGTGCCATGTGCAAAGATGAGCCTTCCTGCAAAAGGTGCAGCTAGTGTAAGGTCATTTCATCATGCTAACAAGTACCTAGGAACCAAAGCTATTTGGGCTCCTAAGGATAACTAAACTCCTTGCAGGATATTTCAAGTACCAGCCTCAACCAAATTTGGTACTTGGACAGTGGGTGCTCAAGGCACATGACAGGAAGAAGGGATAGACTTTGATCAAACCTTTGCCCCTGTTGCAAGATTGGAAGCAATTAGGATATTCCTTGCCTATGCTGTCCACAAGGGGTTCAAAGTGTATCAAATGGATGCCAAATCAGCCTTCCTCAATGGTGACTAGAAGGAAGAGGTATATGTTGAGCAACCATCAGATGCAGATTTTGCAGGCTGCAAAGAAGACAGGAAAAGCGCAAGTGGAACTTGTCAATTCCTAGGAAGAAGGTTGATATCATGGAGCAGCAAAAAGCAGACAAGTGTGGCTATCTCCACTGCCAAGTCTGAATATATTACTGCAGGGAGCTGTTGTGCACAGCTACTATGGATTCAACACCAGCTAGAGGACTATAACCTCAAGGTAAGTAACTCTCCTCTTTATTGTGACTCATCCAGCGCTATCTCTATTGCTAAGAATGTCTCTTACAGGAGGACTAAGCATATAGAAATAAGATATCATTTTATAAGAGAACATGTAGAATCTCAAGATATCTACCTTGAATTTGTCCCCACTGACAGTCAAGTGGCTGATATCTTCACTAAGCCATTGGATGAGGCCAAGTTTAATGCCTTCAAGATTGAACTAGGAATGTTAAATGCAGAATAGTGTAAAACACTTCATTCTTCCAATCTTGATTTGATATAACTTAAAATGTTGACACATCAACCCTATGAGAGACATGATTAGGCATTCAAGTAATCCTATCTCTAATGATTTTAAAGTAGTGCGATCAGCTTAACCAGAATAATCTGTTTCAGCTGAGCTTAAGGTTGCACTTAGACAGTTGGGAAAAGTATCAGTTCGATGAACTCTTTCCTGGGTTCAACGAGCGTCGTGTTTCAGTTTGACGAAATTGCTCCTGAGCTCGACAAATTCAGTCTTCCAGCCAGTTCAGCAGATTTTGTCTTCAGTTCGACGAACTCCAGTTTGAGTTCGACGAACTCAGCTTTGTGTTTGACAAACTCCAGTTTGAGTTCGACGAGCTCAGCTTTGTGTTTGTCAAATTAATTCAGTTCGATGAACCCCAGATTCAGTTCGACGTTCACAGCTTTGTGTTCGACGAATTAATTCAGTTCGACGAACCCCAAATTCAATTCGTCGAACTCAGCTTTATGATGTAGTTTCAAGTGCAACCCCAGTTGGCCCATTTACACTTGCCATTATAAGAGCAATCAAATCCAATTACTAGGTTTAATCTTACCTAAGTCTTAAGCCATATAAATAGCCAATCTGATTAGTGAAAAGCGCACGACCCTTCTCTTCCAGCCGCCGAGATGAATCACCTACTCTTCCGTCCCAGCACATTCCTCCACCACTGCAATGGCTCCCAAAAGCTCTAAAGATCTTCTTGAAGGATATGAGATAGTAAGGCATGGGTTGCCCATGCTCCAGAAGAAATTAAGGGAGTGATTCAACTCCTAGAAGACCAAGGCCTGGAATTTCTACTATTTGAACCTTGTGTCATTCTCAGAACTGAAGTTCTGGAATGGTTTGGTAATGTCAAGTTGTCCACCTCAAAATACTCCCTGAAGTCAAAGATTGGAGAAGATAGAATCAAGATAACCCCAACAAAACTACAAAAAGCATTTCACCTTCCATCCTGCAGTCCAAGTGAGGAGGATGACATCTCTGAAAAAGACAAGAAAAAGGCTCTAAGATGGATTGAGTACAATGATGCCAAAATTGGCTCATTGAAGAGGAAAATTTCAACCAAAAGGGCAAACTTTTATCAGATATTGTGGGAAAAGCCATTCTTTGCAAACCAGGGTCCCATGATATAATCTCACAGTACATGTTTGACCTCATGACAAGAATAATTTTGAAAAAGGAAACCTCTTGGGGAGAGGTCATCTTTCAAAGAATAAAGGAATGCCTTAGGCACCCAATATGGGAAGAATTCTCTCCTTATACCTCCTGTAAACCCCCCCCCCCCCCCCCCCCCCCTGACAAGTTCAACACAAGGAGCAAATCTTCACTATCTCAAGAGAATGGACATCAAGACTTTAGAAAAATTCACCGGGGTATTGCCTATGAGTCAGCCCTTTGAAACTAAAGGAAAAGAGAAGACAACCCCCTCATCTTCTAAGAAAACAAGGCTGATCATTCATTCAGACAAAGATGAAGATGTTGGTGCTAACATTGGATCACACAACATTCCTAACAAAGAGGCTACACCAAATGACCTGCCAACTGAACCTGTCCATCCACAGCAGCTGGACAAAGTCATAACTTCTGGTAACTAATTCAACTCCTCCCAACTCATTAATCATAGCTAATAACAATAGTTAGTCAAATCTTACATTTGATTAATGTGGACCCTAGATCCTCAAGAACTGGTGTGTGCTTCATCTGAGGGGGAGTATAAACAAGAACCATCACCCATTGATATTACAAAAATCAATGATGATGATGTGAACACAAGACCATCACCTCAAAATTTACAAGGTCAAATTGACACAATTATCTTCAGTCTTGAAGAAAGAATAAGAAACATTCCTGAAAATGCACTAGCCCTGTGGTCATTACCTTCACAAGGTTCATCTGATGCCCCATCTGAGGGGGAGAAGCCACAAGAGCCATCAGCTGATAAAGATCAGGTTATAGGTAAACCCTAAAAACCTAGCCTAAACATTCAGAATCATAAAATCTAACTTTACAATTCTTGTTCAAGAATTCCTAGATTCATCCATTCAAGTTGATTTATCTGAGGGGGGTGCAGAATGCTCCTCCTGCAGAGAAAGATGATGTTCTAGGTAAATCTTACATTATTATCCTTTGAACCTCTAAGTAGTTCAATCTAACTCCAACTCATTGTCCCAGCATTCCTGGACTCAACAGAAAAGAATGTTCTCTCTGAGGGGGAGGAGGATGATAATACTGGTGATGTCAATCTGAGTGATCATCAAGATGCTGACACTGAAGATGAGCATGATGATGCCCCAGCTGTTGCTATCCACATTCAGCAAGCCTCTTCCTCCACCTCACCGAATGAGGCTCTTCTCAGTGCCATAAACCTAATGATTCAGTCTCATCTCACCTCCATGCAAACTAATCTAGATAAATCAGTTACCTCAGTAAGGGAATATATGGATCAGTCCATCAAAAATGTGAAAGCTGAAGTCATGTTTGAGGTCAAGGAAATAAAGGAAAACACTGAAATACTCAACAAATAAATGTCCAAATGGTTTGATCTGGCTGAAAAATCTGTAATTTCTCAGAATACCATTCTAAGATCCATGGACAAACATCTCCAGCTGTCTGAACAGGACATGGGATATGTCAAGAATTATGTAAGTAAGACAGATTAGGTGATAGAGAAGTCAACTAATCATCTTCAAGAGTATGTCTATTCCACTGCCATGCAGTTAAATGAAGAAGCTGACAGGTACAAGGAAGAGATGAAAGCAGAAATTGCATCTGTCTCCCAATCCATTACTGAAAAAGCCACCTCTTCCCATCTGAATGAAGAGGTTGGCAAGTTAAAAGATGTGCTTCAATCTGATATAGAGAATGTGTTCCAAACCCCCTCTGGAACAATAACTGCAGCCAAGCAAGACCTCCATCAAAAGATATATGAAGAAGCCAGAAAGGGGGAGGACACAAATGCTATCATAAATTCTGACCTCACCCTGAAAGATCTACAAGGGACAAGGATAGCTCCGGTCCTCTTTGTGAAGAAGGACGGAACTCTGCGTCTATGCATAGACTATCGAGAATTGAACAAGCTGACCGAGAAGAACAAGTATTTGATTCCTCGAATCGATGACTTGTTTGATCAGCTAGTCGGCTCAATGGTGTATTCGAAGCTGGGTTGTTGGGAAAATGACCCTCAATGTTCCGTTGATTTGAAGAGACCTTACAGTCAATGCTAAGTACAAGTTGTATTTGATAAACCTTATTTCTATCTCATAAGTATGCAGGACTAGGGCACACCATGGTGTAATATATGATCAGCTGAGACAAGCTCTCTGTCTCAGCTGAACCGCTGAGACAAGACTAGGAGCCGCTGAGAAGGTGTCTGGGCAAGCTGAGCTGCATATAGAAGAAAACCGCTAAGACAACTGTCTGTCTCAGCGAATCCGCTGAGACGGGACAGAAGCAACTGCTGAGATGGCTGACCATCTCAGTCCAACCGCTGAGACAGATTCAAAAGTGATCTGGCGGGTTCTGCTTTTGGCGCAAGCTGCAGAAAGGCATTGTGGGGTCCACCAATCACTCCCATATCTGTTAGGAGGACAGCTAAGAGCCATTGAGGGTCAGTGGTGTATAAAAAAAATAAGTTAGGGTTGAGAAAGGAGCTTTTGCTACTTATCTATCTCTCAAGCAAGCAAGCAAGAAGAACATTACTGTTCCATTGTCGGCAGCCAAGAACTGAGCTAACACAAGGCTGCAAGGAGAAAAGAGATAGCTCATCTTGATTCATCTCAAGATAGAGCAAGTATATCTAGTCCTTCATATGAAGGGCTGATAAAGAAGAATCAAGTTGGAGCTGCATTTCTCTTCCCTGGTTCAAGTCTGCAACAACAGTTGATCAAGAAGAATCAAGTTGGAGCTGCACTTCTCCTCCCTGGTTCAAGTCTGCAATAGAAGCTAATAAAAAGAAGAAGAATAACAAGGCTTGACCTCTTCTTCCTTCTATTTGTAATCCTTATTATATCATTTGTAGGAGCCTTTGGGTTCTGAGACTGTATGGATTTATTGACTGAGTGTGTAAGGCTGATTGGCCTGAGTTGTAGAGCTGAGAGGTCAGCTTGAGGTAGGACCAGAAGGTAGTCTAAGTTGTAGGAGGTGGATTCCTCTGAGGTAGGATCAGTGTGTGATTTGAGGTAGGGCTGATTGACCTGAGTTGTAGAGCTGAGAGGTCAGCTTGAGGTAGGACCAGGAGGTGGTCTGAGTTGTAGGAGGTGGATTCCTCTGAGGTAGGGCTGCTGTGCCTGAGGTAGGGTTTGGGAAAACCTGAGAGATCCTGTGGGATCTGTACTGTAGGCTCTTGGAGCTGAGTTTGGAGAAGTTGGTCTTGTCTAACTCATTGTTAGAAAGGTGAAGGGGGAAAGAGGACTACTCAAGACACCCTGTCTTGAGGAACCTCTATAAATCTCTTTGTGCTTTCTGTGCTTGATTATTTGCTAACCTAAATTCAGAAAACACTAAGCCTAAAATAAAAGAAACCCATTCACCCCCCTTGGTGTTTAAGACTACATCCTATATATAAACTATCATGGATCTTAAGTCGGGCTACTACCAGTTGCGGATTTGGGAGTGCGACATTCCCAAGATGACATATAGTACCCGCTACGGGCACTATGAGTTTACCGTTATGCCATTTGGACTGATGAATGCGCCATCAGTGTTCATGGATTTGATGAATAGGACCTTTAGAGAGTGCCTTGACCGGTTTGTGATCGTCTTTATTGACGATATTCTGGTATACTCTCAGTCTGAAGAAGAACACGCGATTCATTTACGCATAGTTTTGGAGACCCTGCGACGGAGTCAGCTGTATGCCAAGTTCTCCAAGTGTGAGTTTTGGCTAGCCTCGGTGGTGTTCCTTGATCATGTGGTTAGTGGTGAGGGTATCGCAGTGGATCCGGCAAAGATAGTTGCTATCCAAGAGTGGCCCATTCTGAACAGTAGCGGAAGTTAGGAGTTTCCTTGGACTTGCCGGCTACTATCGGGGCTTCATGGAGAACTTTTCACATATTGCTCTTCCTTTCACGACCTTAACAAGGAAAGATCAAAAGTTCGTTTGGTCACCAGCGTGTGCACGAGCTTTTGAGGAGTTAAAGAGTCTTCTGATCACGACACCAATCTTGTGTTTGCCATGTGGTACAGAAGGCTATGAAATTTATAGTGATGCGTCAGGAAGCGACTTAGGCTGCATACTTCTTCAGAATGGTCAAGTGATACCTTATGGCTCTCGCCAGTTGATAGTGCATGAGCGGAATTACCCGGTCCACAACTTGGAGTTGGCGCCCGTGATCTTCGCTCTGAAATTGTAGCGACACTACTTGTATGGTGTGAAGGTTGATGATATCTTTACGCACCATAAGAGCCTAAAGTATCTGCTAAATCAGAAAGTGCTCAATATGCGACAGCGAAGGTGGATGGAGTTCCTGGGGGACTACAATTTCGAGATACACTATACTCCCGGGAAGGGAAATGTCGTCGCAGATGCTTTGAGCCGGAGGGCTTCAGCGCAGTCCAGCTGGATGCAGATACATGACTCGCGTCTGATCAGTGACTTGGAAGCTTTAGAGATTTCCTGTGTTGAGAGGAGTTCTAGTGCGAGTGCGTACTTAAACTGGACGGAGGTGCAATACGATCTCGCGGACAGGATACGACAGGCCCTGGAACTTGATTCGAGCATGCAACGCTACTTGGCAGAGACTGGGGATGGGTCTGCTGCAGAGTTTGTATTGGACGACGGTCTTATGTGGAAAGACGGTCGGTTGTGCGTCCCAAGTGTGGGCAAATTGCGGGAGGAATTGATGTATGAAGCACATTTCTCAAAATACTCAATTCACCCGGGGAGCACAAAAATGTACCAAGACATGAAGAGGTTGTTTTGGTGGCCAAGTTTGAAGAAGGACATCGCCCTTTACGTGGCAAAATGCAAAACTTGCGCACTAGTGAAGGCAGAATGTCAGAAACCTGGTGGGTTCCTGAAGTCGTTGCCAGTACCGGAATGGAAATTTGATGACATTTCGATGGATTTCGTGCACGGTTTGTCGAGATCGCAGAGTGGGAATGATGCTGTTTGGGTGATCGTGGATCGCTTGACGAAGGTAGCCCACTTTATTCCAAACCGGAAGGATGATTCAGTGGAAAAATTAGCAAAGTATATGTTGATAGTATTGTACGTTTGCACGGTGTGCCCATAGCATCATAAGTGACCAAGATGGGCGCTTTACTTTGAAAGATTGGAGGCTAATCCACCAATTGTTGGGTACAAAATTGAAGTTTAGTGCCGCCTTCCACCCTCAAACAAATGGACATACTGAACGTGAAAGTGAGGTTAAATCTTAGATTTACTCTAGAGGGGGGGGGGGGGGGGGGGGGTGAATAGAGTATTAACAACTTTTCACTTAATTTTATTGCGAAATTAAAATAGTGATATATATATATATGTGTGTATTGAGTGAGTAATAAAAGCAAACACAAAGAGAGCACACAGCACAGCACACAGAAAATCACACACAGAGGACACAAGGATTTTTATAGTAGTTCCCCAATAAACCTGGGTACGTCTACTCTTCTACCACACTTGGTAGGATCCACTAGGTTTATGATCAGGCGCCCAATCACCAAGGGGTTTTTATCAGGTTTCCACACACCAAGTGAGCTTTTGATCAGGTGCTCTAACCAAACCACAGGTTTTTGTTCAGGTGCCCTGCCACCAATGGGTTAACTTTTGAAGGGAGTTATAACCCTATACAAGATGAGGTAAAGAAGGGTTAGATGTTCTTCTGTGTCAATATATTGAGAGAAGACTCTAGTGGATTGATGATGTTGTAAAGCTCCTCTATCTGATTGAAAATGTTTGACAGTAGATGGCTGGGAGCTTTCTCTTGAATAAATTGATCTTCCTGTAGCTGATGAATCTGGAAGAATAAGTTCTTCATATTATTGTTGCTCTTTGAAGATCTGATCTTGCAGCAGAAATACTGAGAGAGTAGAGTTGATGTTCTCAGTGAATGAGTGCTGCTTGAGGAAGAAGATGATGATCTGTTAGCTTTTTCTTTCTTCTTCCTGCATATTTTTCTTGACTGCTTTCTTCTTTCTTTTTCCTGTACAGATAATCTGTAATGTGTTCTGTCGTGAAAACTGTGTTGTACTATATCTTCTTCCTTTTTCTTTTTAATAATATATCTCTCTGATTTGAAATTCAAATCAACAGAATAAGGAATAAAATAATCTGTAATAAATCCTTCTTGGGACTGCAAAGGTAACTAAAGCGATTCTGCAGAATACTTAATTCCTTATCCGTGAATTGTTCCTTTTCCATTAAATGTCAACAACTATAATCTCGGAAGAAGAGAATAGAAAGGAATATAATAAGTAAGGAAGAAATCTTGTCTTATCTGGAAGAATAGATCCGTTGTTGTAGACGATCTGAGTTCAGAGAATATTATAACTGATCTTCTGAAATTAAAATCTACTGTCATTTAATTCGTCGACCTGAGGAACAAGTTCGTCGAACAAAATTGGATTCGTCGATCTCAGAGATGTGTTCGTCGATCTGAAGATATTCGTCGAACGCAGACTGAGTTCATCGAACGGAAAGAGATGGCAAATTCGTCGACCGCTGAACTGAACAAAATCATCGACTGCTGAGACTGGATAAAATCGTCAACCACTGAGACGGGATAAAATCGTCGACCGCTGAGATGGGATAAAATCATCGACCGCTGAGACGGGATAAAATCGTCGACCGCTGAGATGTTGAGACTGGAGATCGTCGACCGCTGAGACGAGCTTGAAGCAAGCCGTTCGTCGAACGCAGAGTGTAAGCCGTTCGTCGAATGCAGAGAGCAGTTCGTCGAACACAGTGTGGAGTTTGTCGAACGCAAAATCTGAAAATTTTCTTGAGTTCTAACAGCCTAAAACCTTGACCCATTGACTATACATTGGGGTCAACTTTAGTCCTAATCAACAGATAGTGATCCTAGCCCAAATTAGAAATAGGGTTGTTCCAACAATCTCCCCCTATTTGGGTTAGGAAACTATTTGACAAAATTTGAAATAAATAAAAATAACAACAGAACAACAGAGCATATATGTTTGATATATTTTAAATATTTCATTAGATATAAAAATATGATACTCTGAGTTCTGAAACATTTCAATGAAAACAGCAAAAACAACCTTTTGTCTTTCTGAATTCTTACTTTCTGACTTTCTGAATCTGAATTCTGATATTTTCTTTCTCTGTCTTTTCTGAATTCTGAAAACTGATTATCTAAATCTGCTTTGAATATGTTGCTTCTTCTATATCAAAAAGCTGCATCTGAATTTGAACTTGAGCTAGAGCAAACACTGCATCTGAAATTGCAATATATGTAGCTTCTTCATGCATCATTTCCCTCTTTCATAAAACATGTTAGCCTGAGAGCATCTCCCCCTGAGACTGGAGCTTCTTCAGCTTTCTCACCTTGCCTAGTTCATAGAACATCTCCCCCTGAGCAACTACATCAAATGGAGCTTGTTCATAGAACTTCTCCCCTGCCTAGTTCAGGAAGGCCTGAAGCTAGTCCCCTTGAAGAAGGGACATTTGATGGAGGTAGGGAAGGATGCAATCTGATTTCCAGAAATTTAATCTGATAATGTTGTTGCATTCTTTGACTTAAGGATGTGTACCCATTCCTTTATTACTGCTACTGGGAGTTTGATTCTGACACCAATTGAAAGGTAAGCTTTAATTCTGATACCAATAGAAAGTTCAGGTACCAATTGAAAGTTCAGGTTTTCTGATATTGAACTTGCAATTTCATTTGTATTCTCTATCTTGAGAGTGTAAAGTCATTCTTTTATTTCTGTAACTGATAGTTTGATCCCAATTGAAAGTCCTCTAATATCAATTGAGGTCTCTGATATCAAAAGAAAATGAGTTTGATCCTGGTGGTCAATGACTTTTTAAGTTGTTGTTCTTCAAACAGTTGAAGAATATTTTGGAAGAAATGACTGCTTGAGATAGTGATCCTGTACCTGCAAAATGTCTCTGGTAGAGGTAGTGTTCCTCTCCTCATTTAATAGGTTAGTTCCTACAATGCATGGACTTTTCTATTTTAAGAGTAGATTTGTTATAAACCCTAAATGCTTTATTAGAAGGAAAAATATTCTAGATTTTGCTTTAATAGGATTCTATTAATATGATGAGTTGCTACAGCTTTTAATGGATTCTAAGGAATTTTTAGATAGAGAATTTTTTATAGATTTGAATCGCTACAGCTGTTAATGGATTCTAAGGAATTCTTATCTTCTCAAAGATAAATTGCCTCATACCTTCCTTCTTACAGAATTCTCTCATCAGAAGAGATTCAAAACTCAGTGCCATGATCATTTCTGATCAATGCAACTAGAGTAGAATACTCAAATCTTGATGGACCTGAGAAAGTCTGTTAGAACATGAAGTTATCTGACTTTGTTTTTAAGATAGAAAATTCAATTGAATCCTATAACTTTTTGTTGATTACAATTGGAGTTAAAAATATTTTCAATAGGTTTAAGTATTGCCTTATAGTTAGTTATATTGGCCTTTGTATCTGTTAAGTATATTACCAATTGAAATTTTCTTTTACCAATTGAAAGTTTTCTTTTATGATCATTAAAATATATGTTTGATACCAATTTAAATTTTTCTTGATAATCATTAAGATATATGTTTGATAAACTATTATGATTTTGTCGATCTCGGGCTGACAAAGTACAGTGATTTCGTTGATCTCTGATTAAGGAATAGTTATATATATTCTCTGTGTCTAGAGTTTGTTGATCTCTGATTTGTTGAACTCTGTTCACATGAAAATTATGTTTAATTTTTGTGTTTGGCTTTCGTCGATCTACGTTCGATGAAGTCATTTGATTTCGTCAATCTCTGTTCGATGAATTTTGTTGAACACACAAAATTTCAGTGATTTTTACTAAGTTTTCTGCTACTTCTTTTTCTTTAGCATAGACAAATTTTATAGTATTTTTCTTTTGAATATTAGATAGATTAGATGAAAATCCTAAGCTAAGTTTGCTAGTGCTGGTGATATTCATTAGTTTAGTACTTTTCCTATTAACAGATTGTTCAATCATTTCAGCTTTAATTGACTTATTTTTCAAGGAAATAATTTTCTCTTCTGATGTTTTCAAAGTATTTTCAGAAGTTAAAATTTTTATTTCTGTTAACTCTTTTCTGAGAGATGTGATTTCTTTCTCAGATTTTATTAAATATGTACATTGCAATTTAAAATCTGATTTGAATTTTTCAGAAGTAAAATCAAAACTTGAAATTACCTCATCTTTATCAGATTCTGCATCTGAGTTGTGGTTTGAACCATTTATGGCCATCATGCAGAATGCTATAGCTTTTTGTTCTTCTTCTTCTTCATATGAGCTAGATGATGTTCCATATTCTGACTCACTGTTTGAGTCATATATTGCCATCAAACATTGGTCCTTGTCATTTGATTTTTCTTCATCATCAGATGAACTGGATGAAGACTCTGACTCTTCTGCAGAACCTTCAATCAAGTTGTTGAGGGAATTCCAGATCTCCTTGGCTGATGTGCATTTCACAACCTTCTGGAATATTTCATCAGACATTGACTGGGCCAAAATGTTCATTGTTGTGGCATCTGCAATTAATCTTCTGTTTCTTTTGAGCATCTATCCACTCAGGATGTGGAACAACATTGTGTTGGTTGGTGCTTCAGCACTTGTTGTTGCTGTAGGTGTTGGGGTTCCTGTCAAAATAACATTAAAGATTTCATCATCAATAGAATTCATGTACAATCTAGTCATTGCCTTCCATAGTGCAAACTTACTGAGATTGCACATAGGAGGTCTTGTGCTAGAATATTCTTTATTCTGTACCATGAGTTTTTTGAAAAAGAAAACTCTAAAATAAATTTAAGATCTAATTGATCTTTATGATTCAAGTGTTAGCCTATAAATAAAATCAACTACCCTCTGATACCAATTGAAAGTGAGGTTAGATCTTAGATTTACTCTAGAGGGGGGGTGAATAGAGTATTAAAAACTTTTCACTTAATTTTATTGCGGAATTAAAATAGTGATATATATATGTGTGTATTGAGTGAGTAATAAAAGCAAACACAAAGAGAGCACACAACACAGTACACAGAAAATCACAACACAGAAGACACAAGGATTTTTATAGTAGTTCCCCAATAAACCTGGGTACGTCTACTCTTCTACCACACTTGGTAGGATCCACTAGGTTTTTGATCAGGTGCCCTATCACCAAGGGGTTTTTGATCAGGTGTCCACACACCAAGTGAGCTTTTGATCAGGTGCTCTAACCAAACCACAGGTTTTTGTTCAGGTGGCCTGCCACCAATGGGTTAACTTTTATGGGAGTTATAACCCTGTATAAGATGAGGTAAAGAAGGGTTAAATGTTCTTCTCTGTCAATATTATGAGAGAAGACTCTAGTGGATTGATGATATTGTAAAGCTCCTCTGTCTGATTGAAAATGTTTGACAGTAGATGGCTGGAGCTTTCTCTTGAATAAATTGATCTTCCTGTAGCTGATGAATCTAGAAGAATAAGTTCTTCAGATTATTATTGCTCTTTGAAGATCTGATCTTGCAGCAGAAATACTGAGAGAGTAGAGTTGATGTTCTCAGTGAATGAGTGTTTCTTGAGGAAGAAGATGATGATCTGTTAGCTTTTTCTTTCTTTTTCCTGCATATTTTTCTTGACTGCTTTCTTCTTTCTTTTTCCTGTACAGATAATCTGTAACGTGTTCTGTCGTGAAAACTGTGTTGTACTATATCTTCTTCCTTTTTCTTTTTAATTATATATCTCTCTGATTTGAAATTCAAATCAACAGAATAAGGAATAAAATAATCTGTAATAAATCCTTCTTGGGACTGCAAAGGTAACTAAAGCGATTCTGCAGAATACTTAATTCCTTTTCCGTGAAATGTTCCTTTTCCATTAAATGTCAACGGCTATAATCTCGGAAGAAAAGAATAGAAAGGAGTATAATTAAGTAAGGCAGAAATCTTGTCTTATCTGGAAGAATAGATCCGTTGCTGTAGACGATCTGAGTTCAGAGAATATTATAACTGATCTTCTGAAATTAAAATCTGCTGTCATTTAATTCGTCGACCTGAGGAACAAGTTCGTCGAAAAGAATTGGATTCGTCGATCTCAGAGCTGTGTTCGTCGATCTGAAGATATTCGTCGAACGCAGACTGAGTTCGTCGAACGGAAAGAGATGGCAAATTCGTCGACTGCTGGACTGAACAAATTCATCGACCGCTGAGACTGGATAAAATCATCGACCGATGAGACGGGATAAAATCGTCGACCGCTGAGATGGGATAAAATCGTCGACCGCTGAGAAGGGATAAAATCGTCGACCGCTGAGACGCTGAGACTGGAGATCGTCAATCGCTGAGACGAGCTTGAAGCAAGCCGTTCGTCGAACGCAGAGTTTAAGTCGTTCGTCGAACTCAGAGAGCAGTTCGTCGAACGCAGTGTGGAGTTCGTCGAACGCAAAATTTGAATATTTTCTTGAGTTCTAACAGCCTAAAACCATGACCCATTGACTATACATTGGGGTCAATTTTAGTCCTAATCAACAGATAGTGATCCTAGTCTAAATCAGAAATAGGGTTGTTCCAACAGAACGTACTAACAGAACTTTGAAGGATATGCTCCACATGTGCATCCTAGATTTCAGTAAGAAGTGGGAAGATCATCTTTTCATGATCGAGTTCGCTTATAATAACAGCTGTTGGAACATGGTCTTCCGCATCTCCTAGGTTTGAGAATAACAAATCCAATGTGTATTTGATCTTGTGTGTTTAAGTGTGCAGGAAAACAAAGTCCATATGACTCAAGGATTACATAAGAAGGTTGCCCCCAAATTTGAGCTAGCGATTTTGGTATCACCTAGCGCCTGGTGCTAGCGATGATCTGCGCAATTCCGGGAGCACATATAGAAGGGGATAGCGCCTGGCGGTAGCCGATAGCGCAGGCGGTAGCACGGAGCACAGAAGGCAGGAGAGAAATGTTTCCTCGGATTGAAGATTCTGCCGCGCAGAATATGTCCTAAAATGGGATAGCGTCGGCGGTAGCACTAGCGCAGGCGCTAGCGCTGAGGCATAAATAGGACCCCTCTTCTCTCATTTCGAACACACATGAGAGAGAGAGATTGAGTGCTAGAATTCCAGAGGCTGCCTTGGCCGAAAGTTGATGTCCTACCAAAGTTCTGCGAATTTCTGAAGGAGAATCTCTTCACGCCGAATCCAAACGACGTACGCTTCTACAACGCTTATTCTACAGCGGATCTTCATCTCCAACTTTAGAAGTTCTTTAAGAGGGAGTTTTAATTATTTTCATTTCATATTTCTTGGAAACGGTTAGAGAAATTGCCTCGTGTTGGCGACTAGGTCTGGGTAGGACTTAGGGCGGAAATTCGCCTCGTGTTGGCGACTAGATCTAGGTTAGGTCTAGGGGGTGCTCGAGGCCATATACAGGGAAGGGTTGGCTAGAGCGGCTTGAGGCCGAATCCGAGAAGGATAGGCTAGGGACACCGGTTCGTGGGGATGCGAGTCGGGATAGAAAACAAAAAGAGTCTACTATTATTCGCCACCGATTTCTAGTGTTATAGAAATCAATTTTTGTAAAACCTTATTTCATACTAATAAAACATGTCTCTACTTTATTTCAATTGTTTTACTTGATTTCTCATTGTCTTAAATCTCGCATTATTTCAAAGTTTTTCAAAATATAATATAAATTTTAAAAACCCGTATTCACCCCCCCCCCCCTCTAAGGGTGCCTACCGATCCAACAAGTAGTATCAGAGCGGTTTAATTCCAATCGGCTTAACAACCGGGAATAATGGCGTCTCATAATCTCGCTTCTCTTAGTAGGGCAAATTTTTATGAAGAAGAAAAATCACTAGCACCACCTTTATTTAAAGGGACAAATTATAAAGGGTGGAAAATTTTAATGGACAGGTTTATTAAAACTTTAGATATCGAAGCATGGAATCTAGAAATAATAAGACCAACAGATGAATCAAATAAAAAGGAACGTCATCTAAATGCAAAAGCCAAACATTATTAATTTTGTGCTCTATCAAATGAAGTCTTCAAATTAATATATTATTTTTCTAGTGCATACAAAGTATGACAATTTCTTGAAGAAATGTATGATCTTCCTCTCGCAGGTATGGAACAAGCACAGGAGAAGGACATACAAGCATCCACTATTATTCAAGAATATCTCTCTCTTAGAAAAACTATGGAGATCATGGAAATTAACCTAAAAAGGAGAGCAATACATCAAGAGAAAAAGAAGATGAAAATTCATCTATGATGGAGGAAGGCCCAAAAGATGACGAAGGAACTTCATGTTGACATTTTGCCTCTTCCAATAACGTTGTAAGAAAGTCTAAATCTTCTTCTTGTGTTCTAGTTTCAATATACTAAAAATGGCTAAACGTAAGATCAAGAAATTGAAAATTACTAATAAAAATTTACGTTTAGAAAATAAGAGGTTAAAAGCTAATGTTATTTTAGATTCTAATTGTGATGTGGCTTCTCCATCTTGTCCTTCAATTGAAAAGACACCACCTTTTTTAGAATTTAATGATTTAAAAGAAAAATACAAGGGACTTGAAAAGGAACTTCATATTGTAAAAGAACACAATGAAAAATTGTCGTTAAAAAATTCAACTTTGAAAAATGATTGTGCTATGTGTACAAGTTATAAAATTGAAATTGAAGAGATGGATGAAACATTTGAGGAATATAGAAATAAATATCAAAATCATATTGATTCAATTGTTTCTACTCTTAAAAATAGCGCAATTGCTAATAATAAAGCTAGACATAATTTGAAACTTAAGAACAATGAATTAGAAAGTAAAATTAACTTGCTTAAGGAAATCATAAAGAAAAATTCTCAAAACATACATTCTCAATATCAAGCAAACTCCAAAAGCAAGTTGAATATGATTTCTCAAAATTTGAATAAGCCAAACAATGGAAATAAAAAAACTTCAAAAGATTGAAAATGAAATTCCAAAATACTATCATCATTATCACTTACAACATCAATCTTCTCCTAACATAAAATTAACATCATCACAACTTTCCTATGAAAAATACTTTCAATAATCATCATAATTATAAACTTCAAAATAAAAATATTCACAATGGAAATTTGATGCAAAAACACAATATTAAACCTAAGTATGAGTGGAGACCCAAGATTATAAATAAAACATTAACTCCACTTGAAAGGGGTCATTCATACTCATCTACCCAAAAATCATCTCAATCTATTTGGGTACCTAAAGGAACCATTACACATGGTTCTCTTTGGATACCTAAATCTCTTGTTCTTTAGGTATCATCAATTGCATGAAGTAGAGTCCTTTCAAAATGAAATATACAAAGTTCTACTTCATGATATGCTTTAATGCCCTTTTTTGTTTTCTTTTTTAAGATATCATGTAATGGTCATCTTACATGTTATTGAAAATATGATTTTATCTCTTAAAACTTAATGAGTTTATAAATCAAATTAATCAAAATTTATAATCATATTTTTTATTCTTGATGACCTATCTCTCTTTCTTATATTCATTGCCAATATATATCATATAGTATTCATATAAATTGAACTATAAATTTGCTATAAGATATGTTAATTAAATCAAGATTGGGTTATTAAGTTCTATAACCCACATCAACCAAATTAGAGAAATAACATGATCTAAAAGAAAGACCAAGATCTAGAAGAAAGCTCAATTATCAATATGTTTTTATTTGAATTATATGATGACAATTGATATTATAATTGTTTACCATGGTTGGTGTATTATGCGTGTATTGTGATTTATGTCAAGTTTAGACCTTAGAATCATCTTGATATCAACAAGATCAAATCAAATAGAATCTTCACTTCATTCTAGGTCTATAAGTTGAAACACTATCAAACTTTGGCATAAAATTAATCTCAAATTTATCATACTAACATTGTCACCTAAAGAATATTAAATATCTATGTTAGGTTTCATATGTTAGGGCATATCCATGTTACTCTTTGCAAAAACATCATCTCGCACTTACCAATAAAATCATGCATATCTGTTTTGTTAAATCATATCTTCTTTGTTTACATATCTTATAATATTAAGATTAAATGCTTGTGCAAAACTCAAGAATTAAGGTTTAATGAATATGGAGCTTTAATGAATATGAAACCCATGTTCTAAAATTTTAACTTCCGCAAATTTTTGCGATTTCTTCTCGTCTCTTCACTTCATTAGACAAGCCTTACATTGCACAAACATAATTAAGCAAAATCAGAAGTGAAATCGAAGAAAATCTAGGCCATATGATTAAAATAAGCCCTCTCTGTGAGCTAACGCAGGCGCTAGGACCTAACGCCGACGCTAGCTCAAGTATCCGATTTTCTGAAATTTTAAAATTCTGAAAAATCACTAAAAATATATCATTTTATATGTACTACTCATTTTTGCATCAATGCCTATAATTGATTTTTGAAAAATTAAAATACAAAATTACAAAAGCCAAATTACAAAAAAATATTTTTTTCTTACTTCCTTTCTTTGGTTATTTGTTTGATTTCTATATGCAAAAATCAAATACAAAAATACAAAAAAAAAAAAACAAGTATGAACAATTATTTTTTTTTAACTTACATTTTCTATTTACATGTATCTTGCGAAAGGGAGATTTGGGCTATCATCCCATCGCATCTCCTAGTACCATGCGAACCCCTCACTGGGTAGTCCTCGGGAAGTCCAAGATCAATCTTATGAGTTCAAACTTTAAACCAAAAATATTCTTCAAAATATCAAAAATACTATATGGACTTCATTGAAAATCAAGCATGATTTAACCCATCATTTAGACCTTCTACAGTGTTACAATTCATTCCTTCAAACTACGTTGAACATTGTTTTTATCATGCTTTGATATATCTACTCAATTGTGCATAAAATTGTATTGTAAAAGTTGTGTAGAACTAAGCTTAGCATGCCTCTAAGTATGAGTAAATGTGTTGTGGTTGATAATGATACTCATTCACTCACTTATTTTGGCAAAGTTTACATATGCTCTTAATCTAAGAATGCTTGCTTGTGTACTGTAATTGTACAATGAATTACAATTTGCACAAGTATCTTACCTACACTACATTTATTTGCACTATTAAATATACAGAAAAGTGGTTGTACTTTCAAAATTCAATTGGTTGCAAAGCAAGTGTAATCGGAGAACTTTGTACAAAATAAAAAAAAATTGCAATAAGTGACAATGATAACTCCACCAAGCACTACTTGAACCTCCTGATAAGTCTTAATAAGCGTTGTGAGGTTGAGCACCTTGGAAAGATTAATAAAGTGTCTTGTGCAAACCCTCATTTTTACACCACTTATTCTTTAGTACACCAGATCACAAAAATATATATATGAAAAAATAAAGTGTGTGATCCCCCAAGCACTACTTTGCACCCTGATAAGACTTAATGAGCATTGTGTGTGCAAAGCACCTTGGTAGTTGTATATTTTCTTTGTGCATTGAAGTGTGTGGAAGTAAAATTATTTGTGTTTTATTGTGCACTTTACTCTACATATGTCTTGTATTTTTGATTAAATCATTTGTTTACTCTATTCAAAATACACTTATGTGCACATCATTATCTTCCATAACACTTCTTCTCATGAGTATTGGATCCTAATGCTAAAATTCTATAATACTCTTTCTATATAAATGCACTAGATAACCTATCATGCTTTCTACAATGTTTGGTATGTTTTGAAATTGTGAATTAAAATAACATTGTAGTAATCTCTTTTCGATAACATTATTTCATGCTTGGTTACTTTATTGTTAAACTTAAAGTTTTTAATTGAACAATGATTTACAAAAACATCTTCTTTATGAAATTTAACTCATATATCTTTTTATGGATCATCATTGATTACAATAAGATGTTTCTTGTATTTCGATAAGTCTTCCGCATCATAACCATATAATTGTTTTACCTTGCACTTTCATGCTTATTTAAAGTCTTTTATTTTGTGTGCATCCTCACTTGAATCTTAACATTCCTTTCTTTCAACAAGTGGTAGACTTGCTTGGTAAACTTTATATTGGTTGATTTAAACAAGAATATTTTTTATGCTAAAAACTCTAATTTATTTCTATGAAAATATTGTAATACTAAAACTCTGATTTATTAATGGATTTCAAATTAGCTCTGTGACTTTTTTCTTTAAAAAATTCAAATAAAAATATAAACTCATAGGCTATGAATGTATAATTAGAATTAAATGATTAATGTTTCCAATAACTATTATCCATGATTACATATCTCACCATAGCGGGGGCGTAGGGTTGTAGACATTAGATAACCTGACCTCTATGTCATGTCTTGTCCTTAACCGTGGAGGGTTCCAGTGGGGCCTTGCGAGGCACTGGGGGGAAAGAGTATTGGGTTGAGTTTTTTTTTAATGTTTGCATATGGGACTAACACCCCAACCAACGACATGTATGCAGCTCCTCATGCCCATCCATCACTTAGTACGGGGCTAGGGTGTAGAAATATTGTCTGGGTAGAATGGTTATTTGGAAATCATTATCTTTTTATGCTTAAAACTCTTATATAAAGGGGAAAACTAACATTATAATATTGATTACTTGGCAAATATTATATTGTTCATCTTTAAGCTAAAAACTCTGATCTATCTCTATAAAAATTATTCTAAAACTCCTTATCATTTCATTCTCTCTAAAATCTCGATCATGCCTTTATCTTATTATCAAAACTTTTCTGTGTTTTGCTTCCTTACCCACTTTTGCTAATAACAAAAGGGAGGGATCTTCCATGATAAATAAAATCTACTATCAAAATGAAAAACTAACTTGATTAATTAATGATGATAGCTTACATATTAGGGGAGCATTCACTCAGGGGGAGCATGTATTTAGGGGGAGCAATTTTAAATACTAAAATCAATAATTATCCTAAGTCTTCACTCTCACACACACACAAGTAGTTCATCATGCTTATATATATTAATGCTCTGATTTATCATTAATGGCTTTGTTATTATCAAAAGGGGGATTTTGTTCGAACAAGGTCTTCCGCATCTCCTAAGTTTGAGAATAACAAAACATATTTGTATTTGATCTTGTGTGTTTTAAGTGTGCAGGAAAACAAAGTCCATATGACTCAAGGATTACAAAGCCTGGCGCTAGCGATGATCTGCGCAATTACGGGAGCACATATAGAAGGGGATAGCGCCTGGCGGTAGCCGATAGCGCAGGCGGTAGCACGGAGCACAGAAGGCAAGAGAGAAATGTTTCCTCGGATTGAAGATTCTGCCGCGCAGAATATGTCCTAAAATGGGATAGCGCCGGCGGTAGCACTAGCGCAGGCGCTAGCGCTGAGGCTATAAATAGGACCCCTCTTCTCTCGTTTCAAACACACATGAGAGAGAGAGAGATTGAGTGCTGGAAATCCAGAGGCTGCCTTGGCCGAAAGTTGATGTCCTACCAAAGTTCTTCGAATTTCTGAAGGAGAATCTCTTCACGCCGGATCCAAACGACGTTCGCTTCTACAACGCTTATTCTACAGCGGATCTTCGTCTCCAACTTCAGAAGTTCTTTAAGAGGGAGTTTTAATTATTTTCATTTCATATTTCTTATAAACGATTAGAGAAATCGCCTCGTGTTGGCGACTAGGTCTTGGTAGGACTTAGGGCGGAAATTCGCCTCGTGTTGGCGACTAGATCTAGGTTAGGTCTAGGGGGTGCTCGAGGCCATATCCGGGTAAGGGTTGGCTAGAGCGGCTTGAGGCCGAATCCGGGAAGGATAGGCTAGGGCCACCGGTTCGTGGGGATGCGAGTCGGGATAGAAAACAAAAAGAGTCTACTATTATTCGCCTCCGATTTCTAGCGTTATAGAAATCAACTTTTGTAAAACCTTATTTCATACTAATAAAACATGTCTCTAGTTTATTTCAATTGTTTTACTTGATTTCTCATTGTCTTAAATCTCGCATTATTTCAAAGCTTTTCAAAATTTAATATAAATTTTAAAAACCCTTATTCACCCCCCCCCCCCTCTAAGGGCGCCTACCGATCCAACAACAGCTACCAGGCAAGTATAAAGATGGCGCCCTTCGAGGCCCTCTATGGTAGAGCCTGCCGTACTCCCTTGGCTTGGGCGGAGACTAGAGAGACAAAGCTGTTTAAGCGGAAGGAAGTCGAAAATGCAAACTCGATTATTCGAACAATCCGGGAGCGATTGTTGGTGGCGCAAGATAGGCAGACAAAATACTACAATGCCAAGCACAGGAATGTTGAGTTCGTCGTGGGCGATTGGGTATATCTCAATATCAAACCTTTCAAGGGTTTGTCCAGGATTCGACACTTGAAAAAGCTGAGTCCAAGATACCTTGGGCCGTTTGAGATACTGGAGCGTGTTGGCTAAGCTGCCTGTCGTCTTGCTCTTTCGACGGAGTTGAGCTATTTGCATGATGTGTTTCACATATCGGTGCTGAGAAAAGTTGTGCCAGAGCCTAGCCAAATGCTTGTGGTAAGTCAGGTGCCGGTCGATGATGGGCTGAAGACGTTGGTCACGCCTATTTGCATCGAAGACACTGATGTCAAACACCTGCGGAATAAATTGATCAAGATGGTCAAAGTCTGCTGAAACAACTGCGGTCGTGAGGAGCTTACATGGGAGCGCGAGCAAACCATGCGCGAGGAGTTCCCTGAGCTGTTTCGTTGAGGTATAAGTCATATTTTGTATCTTTTTGATTATTTGCATTGTTAGAATTTCGGGATGAAATTCTTTTAAGGGGGGATGAATTGTAAGACCCCAATTTTCAAGTGCAAAGAAAATGCAAGTGTACTGAAGCTAAGAAACTAGCGCCAGGCGCTAGTGCTAGCATCGACGGTAGCTCTATAGACGAATGTAGCATATCGACGAAGGGACTTGTGTGTATCGACGAAAGTGTTGAAACCGGCAACCGATCTCTTGAGTTCGGACCCACATTGGGGTATAGCCCGTGCTTACTTCTCCCTCACTAAACTCTCTTGACTGTGGATGGGAAATCTGGAACAGACCCAAGGCTGTAGCGAGGAGTTCCTGTCACACACCCGGAAGATCTTAGAGAGCTTCCCCTCCCGAACCAATGCTCAGTCGGGCACCTTGGAGGGCACTATCAGCCAACTCCGAAACTATCCTGGAGGAGAGAGCTCAAAAGATCTGATCTCCTCCAAGGTGCCCTTAAGGGTCTATTTATAGATTTTCTAAGCTGGTCTGCAAATAGCGTGAATCCGCCTTTTTTGTTTTGCTAATCGCACCCAAAATTGGTCTGCTAACAGCCTAGCTTCGTTGTTTTGAAGGGCTATTGGCAGTCCCTTAAGGGCATCCAGGTAATTTTATCTCTGGATCCCACTGGGCGAGTGGTCCATGAGGGCACCACTCGCCAGGCTTGTCTCCTGCCTTCCACCTTCGGATCCGGGCAGGCGAGTGGTCCTTGAAAACTCCACTCGCCAGCCCTGGGCGAGTGGTCCGTGGAGGCACCACTCGCCACTTCTGGATCCTCCTGCGCGAATGGGGTTCTGACCTCCCTTCACCTGTCTACCCTCTCGTCGGGACTTTCTTGTAGGCGAGTGCTACCGTGGCTCTTCGGGCGAGTGCCCCTCTAAGCCTATGTGAATGCTTGTTTACCTCACCCGTCTCTTCTTTTGGCCTCCTTGAGTGTGGGGGACCCACTCGGCGAATACGGGCTTGTACACAATCCCCGCTCTTTGCGAATGAGTTTTACGCTCGGAAAGAACAGTCCAACCCGGTACTCGATGAGTGCTTGCTGACCTAGAGAGAATCTTTTCGTGGGTCCCACCACGGTGTTATATATATACCTCTGATCTGAACCCTTCCTTCGGAAAGCCTTCTTTCCTCCAGCAGAATTTTCTCCTCCGCTCGGAGCTTTCGCCACTCTGAAAAATACTTCCATGAAGCCATCTCCGAAGCCGATCTCGCAAGAGATGTTGGACTGTTTGGCCGCGGCCCAGGAGAAAAAAGCCCCTAAAGCCGCCAGGTTCGCCCCCTGGCTTTCCTCGAAGAGGTACCCTAACGCTCCCTTTCGCTCTAGGAGAGCTATGGCGGTTCGGCGGGATGGGGTGGAGAGCGGGTCCGCCTCGGAATCTCCCCATCCGGCAAACAACCCTCCCCCCCCCCCCCCCCCCCCCCCCGATATCCAGATGCAGGTACTCACAATTCTCCCAATTTCCTCGCTAGCTCTTAAGACAATACCCTCCTCAGGGTCCTGACCATTCGCAGGAGGCATCGGCTCCTGAGGAAATTCGCGTGACCATCCCGGCGAAGACCGCAATGCTCCCGCCTGCGGATGCGAGACCTCCACTGGTACAGAACCTCGTTCCTTCGATCACCTTGGGCGAGACCCTGCATCAAACTGGTAAGCTGCGAATAGTGTAGATACTCTCCACATGCATGATTCTGATCGCTATTTCTCGCAGCCCTTGATCCTGGTACCATGGGACAACCTTCTATTCCCCACCGTTCTCCCCTTCGCCAGGGAACTCTTACTTCCGCGAATGTGTATGGGTGCTCTCCTGGCCGGGACCTTGGCCGTACTCGTCCTGCCACTGATCAAGCCGCCATTCCTACTGTCAACCCGGAACCCTTCCGCCCTGGAAAAGGAAAATCTCTGCACCCCTCAGCCTGTAACACCCTGCCAGTATGAATAGTATAACAGTAGGTCCGGTCGGGAACCCACGCCATACGAACCACACTAGCTAGGAGTTAAAATGTGATAAACAGAAGGAACTACAACAAAGTATACTAAACAATAGCAGAAGCATAATGATTTAACACTTCATTTAGAATTGTCCACTATCATAGGAATGAAACCATAAAATAGAGTTACGGCCTTAATGCCTTACATTCACCAATGTACAAAACTCAGAACATACTTCGGCACGCAGGCCGGCAATACATGAGAAAGCAGAAAAGGGAGGCTGGCCTTCAAGGGCCAACTCAGCAAAAGGGCCACCGCCCGCTATTTCCCACTAGGCTCACCTGCACCTGCATAAGAACATTCCACCAAGCGGTGGCAAACAAAGTAACGGTCAGCACAGCTGACCAAATTATAACGACCCCACCCCTTTCCCGGGGTGGCGGAGCTTCTACCCTGCAAGCAAGCCATACTAGCACAAGTACTAATATAAAGAAAGTGCAACTACACAAGGTGAGGTTTCAAGCACAATCAATCTTCTAGGTTGAGCATCAAAAAGGAGGGAACTTAGGTATGCACATGATGTTGGTTGGGTTCACCCGAAGGTTCCCCACAACTGCCTAAACAACCGCATGAGGCTAACAACATCAATTCCACAAAACACTCCACCGCAAGGGCCATCGCCTTAGGTGGGAAAAGGAGCTTTTGGTCGGTCTAGGCAAGACGCCTTTCGCAACCTCTCCCAAGGTCGTTCGGGTTTACAAGAGACAAATCCCTCTACCGCCGCGCCTGGAAACGGGTTCAGTTCAGCCAATTCCCGTGCTCTTATCATCGATTGAACACACGATGCGGGTATGACATCACCTCGGCCCGTAAGGGTTTAGCACTTGTTAGTGCTACACAAAACATAAGTTACAACACCCAAGCCTACAAGAGGACTTAGGCTTTACATGTAACCAAAAAGGAGGTACAAGACCACTCCTCAACAATTCTAGTGGTGAAGGTTTGCATTCAACCATTCGCAAAGCATGGGGCTTTCGTTAGGATCTTCACAAGACGCCTACGCTTAAATCCCGCAATGCTATCGCATATATCACGGAGTCATTCTCCGGCACGCATTCTAGGCTTAACCTAAATGCAACGTCGCAAATCAAGCATCACCGATTCGGGCTCACGGCCACGAATAGGCTTCACACACAATGCCTAAATCCGCACGACTACCGGATTTTCTACATGCAATATGCCGGGGACGGACACAATCAACCCGGAGTTCCGAAGAACTTGAGGAGATCCTACACTTCACCCATTTGGTGAAAGGGATTCCTCATGCAAACATATAAAGAGGAATGAAAGGACAAATAACAAGTCCAAAGTTCGGGAGGAAGAATCGTTACCCTAGGAGCGTTCTTCTTAGCCATGTATCTGAGATTTTACACGGAGGGAAAGGACCGCACCGGGCTGCACTCTCCAGATCTGGAAACGGCTCGCGAAACGGAGCTCCGGAGCTCCGTCAATGGCGGGATCTCTCCTTCTTCTTCCTTGCCTCCTTCTTATTTCTCTAACCTTGGAGAGAGAACGGCATTGGATTAATGAGGGATTAACCCCTCTCCAAAGACCTAAGACCCTCCAGCAACTAATCCTAGCCGTCGGATCGGATTCCAATAGATTTGATCGGCCCGATCTTCTTCTCCGCTCAAATTCGCGGAGCAGAATAAACAGAGCGCACGAGCATCGGCGCATGGTCAGTGGTCGTGCGCAAGCACTTCCCCTGATCGTGCGCACTTACCGCAACAGGACTCTGAATCCTTGCGAATTAACGCACGATCGCTGGCGCACGATCACTGGTCGTGCACGAAGAGGGACAGTGGTCGTGCGCGAAGAGCTGCTATGAAATTTCTAGCCTATCCCGAGCGCAGCACTACCACTCCGCCTACTTCGCTGAACTACGATTTTCGGGGTGTTACAACTCCACCCCCCTTAAAAGAATTTCGTCCTGAAATTTCGAAAACAGTAATAGCAGGAATTACAGTTATAAATTACCTGAGAGAAATAGCTCGGGGTACTCCGCAAGCATCGTTTGCTCTCTCTCCCAAGAGATCTCCTCTCGGCCGCAATTGTCCCACCGGACTTTCACCATCCGAATGGACTTGTTCCGCAACTGCTTTAATCTGGTATCTTCGATGCGTAAAGGCTTGACTTTCGTCGACAACCCACTATCAACCGGCACTTTGCCGACCGCAACGATATGAGTAGGCTCTTGCACTGCCTTCCTCAAAACTGAAATGTGAAACACGTCATGTAGACCGCTCAGCTCTGCAGATAGTGCGAGCCGATAAGCCGCATCACCAACACGCTCCACAATCTCAAACGGTCCCAAGTACCTTGGACTGAGCTTCTTCAAGCGTCGAATCCTTGATACCCCTTTGAACGGTTTGATCTTCAAGTAAACCCGGTCGCCAACGGCGAACTCTAGGTTCCTATGCTTGGCGTTGTAATATTTTGCTTGCCTATCCTGGGCAATCAATAGCCTTTCACGTAGAGATCGGATCGTCGAAGTTGCTTCCTCAACGTCCTTTCGCTTTAATAGCGTAGTATCGCCCGTTTCCGCCCAAGACAACGGCGTACGACACTTCTTACCATAGAGGGCCTCGAAGGGAGCCATCTGTACTGGCTTGGTAGCTATTATTGTAGGCAAACTCGATCATATAGAAATGATCTTCCCACTTCTTTCCAAAATCTAGAGCGCACATTCGGAGCATATCCTCCATAGTCCTGTTAGTCCTCTCGGTCAGTCCATCCGTTTGCGGGTGGAAGGCCGTGCTGAACTTCAATATAGTGCCCAACAGTTCATGAATAAGCCTCTAATCTTTCGATGTGAAACGCCCGTCACGATCGCTGATGATGCTACGAGGGACACCGTGCAGCCGCACAATACTATCAACATAGAGCTTCGCTAGCTTTTCTACAGAATCATCCTTCCGGTTCGGAATAAAATGCGATACCTTCGTCAATCGGTCCACGATCACCCAGATGGCGTCGTTTCCCTGTTGTGATCTCGGCAATCCGTGCACGAAATCCATCGAGATACCATCAAACTTCCACTCCGGAATCGGCAAGGACTTCAAAAATCCACCGGGACATTGATATTCCGCCTTCACCAACGCGCAAGTATTACACTTGGCCACGTAATGTCTTTCTTCATACCCGGTCACCAGAAAAGTTTCTTCATGTCCATGTACATTTTCGTGCTCCCCGGGTGGATAGAGTACTTGGTATGATGAGCCTCGTACATCAACTCCGCCCGTAGAGTGCCAATGTTTGGGACGCACAATCTGCCCTCATTCCACATAAGGCCATCTTCGAAGGAGAAATCAGCGTTTAACCCATCAACGGTTTCCGCTTTATAGCGTTTCATGCTCTCATCCAGCTCCAATGCCTGTCGAACTCGGTCGGCAAGGTCGTATTGAACCTCCGTCCAGTGCAAGCATGCTGAAGTAGACGCTCTTCTATCAACGCAAATGATCTCCATTTCTTCCAGCTCGTGGATTAGACGCTCATCGTGCATCAAAATCCAATTTGCTTGAGCGGGAGCACGACGACTCAACGCGTCCGCAACTACATTTCCCTTTCTAGGAGTATATTTGATGTTGAAGGTGTAGTCCCCGAGGAACTCCATCCACCTCCTCTGATGCATATTCAACTCCCTTTGATCCAGCAGGTACTTGAGGCTCTTGTGGTCGGTAAAGATGTCGATCTTCACGCCATACAAATAATGCCTCCAAAGCTTAAGAGCAAATACCACGGCCGCTAGCTCCAAATCATGGACCGGGTAATTCCTCTCATGAACCTTAAATTGTCGGGAGCCATAGGCAATTACCTTTCCGAACTGCACTAGGACACAACCCAAGCCACTCCCCGAGGCGTTGCTATAAATTTCGTAGCCTTCCGTACCACATGGCGAGCATAGAATGGGCGCCGTGGTCAGACGGCTCTTCAGCTCTTCAAAAGCTCGTGCGCACTCGGGCGACCAAACGAACTTATGATCTTTCCTAGTCAGTTTAGTGAGAGGGAGTGCAATCCTCGAGAAGTTTTCCACAAAGCGCATATAATAGCCGGCAAGTCCTAAGAAACTTCGGACTTCCGCTACGTTTTTCAACAAAGGCCACGCTCGGATCGCTTCTATCTTCGACGGGTCAACTGCAATTCCTTCTCCACTAACAACATGACCAAGGAATGCTACTGACACTAGCCAAAACTCGCACTTGGAGAACTTGGCATATAGCTGACTCCTCCTCAAGGTGCTCAGAACTGCGTGCAGATGCCCTACATGCTCCTCTTTCGACTGAGAGTATACCAAAATGTCGTCGATGAAGACGATCACAAATTGATCCAAATACTCTCGGAACGTCCTGTTCATTAAGTCCATGAATACCGACGGTGCATTAGACAGACCGAACGGCATCACCGTGAACTCATAGTGCCCAAAGCGGGTACTGAACGTTGTCTTTGGAATATCGCATTCCCTAATACTAAGCTGATAGTAGCCGGACCTTAAGTCAAGCATAGAGTATACCGTCGACCCAACCAGTTGGTCAAGTAAGTCGTCGATTCTCGGAATCGGATAACGGTTCCTCTCGGTCAGCTTGGTCCGCTACTACTAGGACAACACAAAACTGGTCTTAGGCCCCGAATCCTTCAACAAGGTGAAGAACATCTTCGCGCCTTTTCACAGCCTCTCCTATTCGCGCTCACTCGATATCTATTGGGCAACATTACCTCCAATATATCCTTGACTAAGGTAAATGACAATTCGATTCATAACACGAAGTCCTTAGACAAATAGGAGAGCGATGCTCCCACACCAATAGAGCTCTCGTCGAATAGTTGATAATTAGGACAAGGCCTAATTGCACACAAATACAAGACATAAAATTTTGTTGTCAACAGATACAGTGGACACATTTCTATCTCTATCCGCACACGGGGTAGAAATCATATTAGGAGATGATCATCCATACCTGTGGCAACATCGTATTGTTGAATGACCTTTTGCTGTCCATAAGAGTAGACTCTCGGCTGGGTTAGAGAAAACTGGGGAATCGAAGACTCCACCGCCTTGCCTTTCTCCATAGGAGCTGAACCCATCACACGAGCATAGTCCACTTCTTCGCTTTTTGCTTTTGGGGGACCACTTCGACACACCGCTGCTTTGTGTCCCACCTTCCCGCAAGTGAAACAGATTAAGGAAAACAGTGCAGTCTTAGCTTCCACAGAGTTAAACTTTCTCGTTTCTTCTTAGCACACCACCCCTTAAAAGGAATTCGTCCCAAATTCGCTAAACTACGGATCGACGCCTTAAGTCCGATACCAAATTGTAACACCCTGCCAGTACGAATGGTATAACAGTAGGTCCGGTCGGGACCCCACGCCATACGAACCACACTAGCTAGGAGTTAAAATGTGATAAACAGAAGGAACTACAACAGAGTATACTAAACAATATCGGAAGCATAATGATTTAACATTTCATTTAGAATTGTCCACTATCATAGGAATGAAACCATAAAATAGAGTTACGGCCTTAAGGCCTTACATTCACCAATGTACAAAACTCAGAACATACTTCGGCACGCAGGCCGGCAATACATGAGAAAGCAGAAAAGGGAGGCTGGCCTTCAAGGGCCAACTCAGCAAAAGGGCCACCGCCCGCTATTTCCCACTAGGCTCACCTGCACCTGCATAAGAACATTCCACCAAGCGGTGGCAAACAAATTAACGGTCAGCACAGCTGACCAAATTATAACGACCCCACCCCTTTCCCGGGGTGGCGGAGCTTCTACCCTGCAAGCAAGCCATACTAGTACAAGTACTAATATAAAGAAAGTGCAACTACACAAGGTGAGGTTTCAAGCACAATCAATCTTCTAGGTTGAGCATCAAAAAGGAGGGAACCTAGGTATGCACATGATGTTGGTTGGGTTCACCCGAAGGTTCCCCACAACTGCCTATACAACTGCATGAGGCTAACAACATCAATTCCACAAAACACTCCACCGTAAGGGCCATCGCCTTAGGTGGGAAAAAGAGCTTTTGGTCGGTCTAGGCAAGACGCCTTTCGCAACCTCTCCCAAGGTCGTTCGGGTTTATAAGAGACAAATCCCTCTACCGCCGCGCCTGGAAACGGGTTCAGTTCAGCCAATTCCCGTGCTATTGTCATCGATTGAACACACGATGCGGGTATGACATCACCTCGGCCCGTAAGGGTTTAGCACTTGTTAGTGCTACACAAAACATAAGTTACAACACCCAAGCCTACAAGAGGACTTAGGCTTTACACGTAACCAAAAAGGAGGTACAAGACCACTCCTCAATCATTCTAGTGGTGAAGGTTTTCATTCAACCATTCGCAAAGCATGGGGCTTTCGTTAGGATCTTCACAAGACTCCTACGCTTAAATCCCGCAATACTATCGCATATATCATGGAGTCATTCTCCGACACGCATTCTAGGCTTAACCTAAATGCAACGTCGCAAATCAAGCATCACCGATTAGGGCTCACGGCCACGAATAGGCTTCACACACAATGCCTAAATCCGCACGACTACCGGAATTTCTACATGCAATATGCCGGGGACGGACACAATCAACCCGGAGTTCCGAAAAACTTGAGGAGATCCTACACTTCACCCATTTGGTGAAAGGGATTCCTCATGCAAACATAGAAAGAGGAATGAAAGGACAAATAACAAGTCCAAAGTTCGGGAGGAAGAATCGTTACCCTAGGAGCGTTCTTCTTATCCATGGATCTGAGATTTTACACAGAGGGAAACGACCGCACCGGGCTGCACTCTCCAGATCTGGAAATGGCTCGCGAAACGGAGCTCCGGAGCTCCGTCAATGGCGGGATCTCTCCTTCTTCTTCCTTGCCTCCTTCTTCTTTCTCTAACCTTGGAGAGAGAAAGGCCTTGGATTAATGAGGGATTAACCCCTCTCCAAAGACCTACACCCTCCAGCAACTAATCCTAGCCGTCGGATCGGATTCCAATAGATTTGATCGGCCCGATCTTCTTCTCCGCTCAAATTTGCGGAGCAGAATAAACAGGGCGCACGAGCATCGGCACACGGTCAGTGGTCGTGCGCAAGCACTTCCCCTGATCGTGCGCACTTACCGCAACAGGACTCTGAATCCTTGCGAATTAACGCACGATCGCTGGCGCATGATCACTGGTCGTGCGCGAAGAGGGACAGTGGTCGTGCGCGAAGAGCTGCTATGAAATTTCTAGCCTATCCCGAGCGCAGCACTACCACTCTGCCTACTTCGCTGAACTACGATTTTCGGGGTGTTACACAGCCAGCCTATTCAGAGGACAACCTTCAACGTAGCGACCTCCTAAGCATAGTGAGCCCATACCGGGTTAGTGACCTCACTCGCTCTGACCTGATCGTCTTAATTGTCGAGACCAATAATCTTTGCTTTTGCAGGTCACCGGGAGGCCTCCCCCATGGGATCTCACTATGAGGGGGGAGAAGGGATGGTCTCGCCGCCTCCTTCCACTGGAGAACTTTCGGACTTTCTTGGTGACCCTTATGATACCCAAACCATGAAGGAGTGAATAAAAGAGGTCCTTGGAAAGCTCATCTTCATGCAGCGAGACCTTGCAGGTCAGATGGATGGGCAGCGAATGGATACAACGCGCAAGCTGAAATCTCTTCAACGAGACTATGCACGCCTTCTCGCCGAGGTGGAGCGCATGGGTGCCGAGGGCGGGGATCTTTCTCCTGGGAGGCATGCTGCGCGGGCCAGGGACCAGCTGCACTTGGCCAACCAAGAGATCACCACTATGAACGCTTATTATTACCCGCAAATACCCCCGGTGGCAGGGACGCGAGGTCGGGGTCGATGGCATTGGATCGAGCAATAGCCTACTGACACTCGCTCCCTTATCGCTACTGCTAGTGTTTCAAAAAACTTTGCAAAACTCTTTGTGTCTGTAATAATCCTCTAACTGTGATCTACGAATGGTTCTTCTCTTTGTTATTTCGTTTTAATTTCTTATGGCTTTTCCACTTCTGTCGAATATTATCGTCTCACTCGCTATCTGTCTGACTAATAGGTTTTTGGCTATCCGGCATTCTACCGGACGATCACTCGCCCAACTTTCGCTATCAACGAGCGAAATGATTTGGCTCGGATTCCGAGGCATCAGAGAGCCGCGGTCACTATCTGCACACCCGCTGTCCAAAAAACCCCTCGATTTCTCTACTTCTCTATAAATAGGCGACCTACCAACCTCATTTATTACTTTTCAACTCATCTCTCCTTCTCTCCCTTTACGTTAGCACTCGCGCCTCTCTCATCTACGCGATCTCGACTCTTCTTAGCTCTCACAAGATGGGAGGCGAGCCGGATGGTAGGGGTAAGTGCGCCAAGGCATTCGTTCAGCAGGATTTTGATCCATGCGATCTCACAGAGGAGGCCTATATGACTACAGTCGCTGATTACATTCCGCTAGGGTTTTCCGCGAGCCGCCCAGGACCGGAAGATCGTATCAACACTTTCTCCCCGGGCACCCTGGCAATCTCGCTGGAACACTTCGAGGTGGGGTTCCGCATCCCATCTCTGGTCAGAACTTCGCCAGACGCTCCGCTACTTCGGAGTCGTTCCCGCTCAGCTCAACCCGAACTCAATCGCCATGCTGGTAGGGTTCGCCTGCTACTTGCGCGAATAGGGGATAGAATTCAGTCTACCCGTCTTCCGCAAGCTTTTCACCTTCCTTGCGAAGTACGGGACAGCCTTCTTCTCGGGACAGAATCCGCTCAAGGTGGCTGGTCTCATGAAAAAGAACCACGATTGGGTTCGCCGCTTTGTCTTCGTGAGCGGAAACTTCGGCAACGTCCTTTTCGAGCCGATGCAGGAGGAGGAGTCAATCTTTAGGCCCCCGACGCTGGGGGGTCACGAGGCTAAACTCCATCAATTCATCCTGGAGTGCGGGATGGACGTCGTCTACCTCCGGAAGAACGTCAACTCGCTTCCGCCTATTCCTCCGGGCGAGGGTAAGTTCGGGCGGTTTCGGTGTGCTTGAGCTCGCCCTTTCTTCTCGCTTTATTGCTGAGTAAAGTTCTCTGGGTGCAGGTGTGCGCGACTTCCCGCTTCACCCTCCGCATCCGGCGGGAGCGGTACTGGAACCTTCCCTGTCCTCCGCGCGGGCCGCCGCTGAAGCCTGTCGGGAGGACTTAGCATCCTCCAAGCCTAGCGGCCAGAAGCGGAAGCCGGATGCACCCCTTCCCGCCTCCTCGTCCAAAAAGTCGAAACCCCCTCATCCGCAAAGGGTAAGGGAACCTTGAGTGAGGCTCCGAGAGCGAATGCTCCGGCCGGGACCTCTGCTCCGCCGGGAGGAACTTCCTCGAGTCTATTGCCGAGGGATCATCGGAACTTCGCGAATGGCGAGAAGTTTGTGGACGCCGCAGGAGCTCCACTTGTTCAGTGGGACAAGAATGCCAATAGGGTTTCGCTCTCCACCCTCCATTCATCCTGGATCGAAACCGAGATTGCCAGCGGTGAGGCCTATGCCATCGCTTATGCTCTCTACGTCCGGGATGATGCTGAAGTCTTCGATGCCGAGAAGACTCGGGTACCCGCTCATGAGACCGCGCGGGCCCTCCTTCGGGCGCTTGAGCTCGCGCACATGTCTTCCCGCCGCAGCATCAATCTTGCGCGGAGCCTTGGTGAGGTTGAGGCAACTCGGGCCAGTTCCTCTGCCGAGGTCTTAGAGTTGAAGCGCAAGTTGGAGGCCGCCGAGATCCTCCTCGCCAGTCTCCCCGTTCGGGAGGTACGCGATTCTCCGCGGGTGCTTATGTTATTGATTCCCCTTGCCCCCGTCTTACCATCCTCTTTTTCACAGAACACCACCAACGTCGTGATGCTTCGCGTGCAGGTGGCCAGTCTCGAGGACTAAGTCAGGGAGTCTAAAGCTGAGATTCAGCGCTTGTGAGAAACCGCAGCTCCGGCCCTTATGGAAGGGAGTAAAAGGCATTCTTACTCTAACTTCGAATTCGAGGAGCTGATGCAGGAAAGAGCGCAAGATGCTATGGAGCACACACTATGAGTGCTTCGCGACGCGTGATATTTGAAGGAGGGTGCCGAAGTACTCTCTGCCTGCCATGTCGTGCCCAAAATCTTTGTCCCGATTCCCATCCCGGATGGCGAGGACCCTCCGCAGAAAGAAGGGGTCATCCTCCTGGGTTCGGACGAGAGTGGTGACTCCTCCGACAATAGCCCTAAGAATTCTTAAGAATTTTTGTAGAACATATTTGGGGCGAGACACCCCTTTTTGTTAATGATGGCTTTTGTCAATTATTGCTTTTTTATTCTGTCTCCGCATCTCGCTAGGCTCTTAGGACGCTACGTTGTTGCGTGATCGCCACGTTCGATTATGGATCATTCCACTCACCTCCCTGGGTCACTCGCCAGGGATGGTTGTGTCGTATGAGTCAATGTTAAGTGAAAGATGGGTCGTTCAGCTCGTGCGTAGCTCTCGTCCCCATACTAGGTGGCTTCAGCCCCGGGCGCTCTCGCCGAAATATTCCCAATGCGTAGGAGCGTCGTGGTTACAACCCTTTCGCACTCGCTCCGGTCACGCTAGGACTTGGTTGATTCATTTGATTTCTGTCGGGGACGTTGCTGCGTTGTAAACTCATCGAGTCCTGGTAACTTCTCGCGACCCTTAGCTCGGCCAGCGTCTTGCTGCACACTCGCCGGCCGAGTGTTGTTCTTGATTGATATCACTCGCGGGCGAGTGTCCCCTGTGACGGGTACCATTCGCCAATCTCATGCCTAGGTTTGCCCTATGTTAACTTTCTGCATTGGACATTTCTTTCTTACTTTGCCTTCTTCACGGGCCCTGCCAGCTAGGAGAGAGCCTGGCCAGCGGGTCTGCTCGGGGCCAACCTTTCAAGCCTTTAGAACCTGCCACCGAGTGAGCCTACGGCCCTGCCAGCTAGATTGGAGCCTGGACATCGGGTCTGCTCAGGACCAACCTTTGAAGCCTTTAGAACCTGCCATCGAGTGAGCCTACGGCCCTGCCATCTAGGTGAGAGCCTGGACAGCGGGTCTGCTCATGGCCAAACTTTGAAGCCTTTAGAACCTGCCACCGAGTGAGCCTACGGCCCTGTCAGCTAGGTGAGATCCTGGACAGTGGGTCTGCTCGGGGCCAACCTTTGAAGCCTTTAGAACCTGCCACTGAGTGAGCCTACGTCCCTGCCAGCTAGGTGAAAGCCTGGACAGCGGGTCTGCTCGGGGCCAACCTTTGAAGCCTTTAGAACCTGCCACCAAGTGAGCCTACGGCCCTGCCAGCTAGGTGAGAGCCTGGACAGCGGGACTGCTTGGGGCCAACCTTTAAAGCCTTTGGAATCTACCACCGAGTGATCCTACGACCCTGCCAGCTAGATGAGAGCCTGGACAGTGGGTCTGCTCGGGGACAACCTTTGAAGCCTTTAGAACCTGCCACTGAGTGAGCCTATGACCCTGCCAGCTAGGTGAGAGCCTGGACAGCGGGTCTGCTCGGGGCCAACCTTTGAAGCCTTTAGAACCTGCCACCGAGTGAGCCTACGGCCCTGCCAGTTAGATGAGAGCCTGGACAGCGGGTCTGCTCGAGGCAAACCTTTGAAGCCATTTGAACCTTCCACCGAGTGATCCTACGGCCCTACAATCTAGATGAGAGCCTGGACAGCGGGTCTACTCGGGGCCAACCTTTGAAGCCTTTAGAACCTTCCACCGAGTGATCCTATGGCCCTGCCAGCTAGGTGGGAGCCTGGGCAGTGGGTCTGCTCGGGGCCAACCTTTGAAGCCTTTAGAACCTGCCACCGAGTGAGCCTACGACCATGTAAGCTAGGTGAGAGCCTGGACAACGGGTCTGCTCGGGGCCAACCTTTGAAGCCTTTAGAACCTATCACCGAGTGAGCCTACAGCCCTGCCAGCTAGGTGAGAGCCTAGAGAGGCGGTCTGCTCAGGGCCAACCTTTGAAGCCCTTAGAACCTGCCACCGTGTGAGCCTACAGCCCTGCTAGCTAGATGAGAGCCTGGACAGCGGGTCTGCTCTGGGCAAACCTTTGAAGCCTTTAGAACCTGCCACCGAGTGAGCCTACAGCCCTGCCAGCTAGATGAGAGCCTGTACATCGGGTCTTCTCGGGGCCAACCTTTGAATCCTTTAGAATCTGCCATCGAGTGAGCCTACGACCCTGCCAGCTAAGTGAGAGCCAGGACAGCGGGTCTGCTCGGGGCCAACCTTTGAAGCCTTTAGAACCTGCCACCGAGTGAGCCTATGGCCATGCCAGCTAGGTGAGAGCCTTAACAACGGGTCTGCTCGGGGCCAATCTTTGAAGCCTTTAGAACCTGCCACAAAGTGAGCCTACGGCCCTGCCAGCTAGATGAGAGCCTGGACAGCGGGTCTGCTCGGGGACAACCTTTGAATCCTTTAGAACCTGCCACCGAGTGAGCCTACGGCCCTGTTAGCTAGGTGAGAGCCTGAATAGCGGGTCTGCTCGGGGCCAACCTTTGAAGGCTTTAGAACCTGCCATCGAGTGAGCCTACAGTCCTGCCAGCTAGATGAGAGCCTGGACAACGGGCCTGCTCGGGGCCAACCTTTGAAGCCTTTAGAACCTGCCACTAAGTGAGCCTACGACCCTGCCAGCTAGGTGAGAGCCTGGACAGCGGGTCTGCTCGGGTCCAACCTTTGAAGCCTTTAGAACCTGCCACCGAGTGAGCCTATGACCCTGCCAGCTAGATGAGAGCCTGGACATCGGGTCTGCTCGGGGCCAACCTTTGAAGCCTTTATAACCTGGCACTGAGTGAGCCTACGGCCCTGCCAGCTAGGTGAGAGCCTGGACAGCAGGTCTGCTCGGGGCCAACCTTTGAAGTCTTTCCATCCTTACTTAGTAAGCCATTACATCGCATACTTTAGAAACAAGAATTTTTCAAAGAATAAGTCTTTTCATTACAGGAATTCAAGGCTAAAAATACTTCAAATCATCACCACTCCATGTATGACTAACGGACTCTCCCTCCACATTCTGGAGGCAATATCCTCCTGACTTTAAGGTTTCTTCCATGACGTAGGGGCCCTCCCAATTGTGATTGAGCTTTCCTACCGCGATTGACCTTCTAGCCGCGTTGACCTTTTTCAACACGAGGTCGCCCTTTTCGAATTGCTTGATCTGGACGTGCTTGTCGAAGTATTTGGCCATCTGCCGCTTGACCTCCTCTTGACGAATGGAGGCTAGATCCCGGACCTCCTCAATCAGGTCCAAAGAGAGTCGTAGCTCCTCTTCGTTTCCTGTCCTCCATTCTTCATCACCATCCGAGGCGTCCCTCATCCGCGGCGTTTTGACTTCAAATTCCACAGGAATGACGGCCTCGCAACCGTAAGAGAGCTTGAATGGTGCTCACCAGTGGCGGTGTTGGGGTTAGTGATGGCGCAAATCTCACACACCGCTATAGGCGGTAGCTCGACTGCGACACGAAACGGCAGTGTACCGATCGTTCAAGTAATATAAAACGAGGATTAAATCCCCGAGTATCGAATCTCTCAAGGAACACAGTAAGGTGGAGTTAGGTTTCGAGGAAGGACTTGAGATCGAAGTCCTAGGTCGGAGTTACAATGGATGGTTGGTTTGGTTTGCGAATAATAAAATAAAAGATTACAACTACTCCTATGCAATGCCGCTATGCAATGCTTCGCTTGGCGGGAAGGAGACTAGGCAGGCCTTGAGCGCACTGCGTCGCAAGGGCGGATGGATGAGTAGGCAAACGGATCGAACTATGCAGGCCTTGAGCGCGCTGCATTGATAGGCGGGATGGAATACACGGGCCGCTATGCCACGCTTCGCTAGGCGGATGGAAGAATAGGCATACGGATGAGGGTCGCAAGCACCTCGTCGACAAGCACGCCACTAGCAATTGCTAGTGCGGCACCGGGCATGGTGGAGGAGTGGAAAATGGATGGGGGCGCACCTCATTAACACATATGAACTAAATAATTCCATAAACATGAAATAAACAATAATACACATAGTTCATAGCATTCATCATCTAAATATAGAGATTACAAATAACTACAACCACACAAGTAAAAGAAAAAGGCAAGAGATACGACCGAATCCGGAGTCTCGTTGTAGATTCACAGTAGGAATCATTGGGTTGTCAATCCACGTCCTAGCTCGGTCCCAACTGCGTCCGGGGTAGAGGAGGGCTGTCACACCTCCCAATGGACCCGTCTTCTCCAGCGCTTTACCATCCGGCCACGTCTAATGCGAAGAACTCCTTGCTTGGCGATGAAGATGCGTGGAATCTCCTCCTTGAAGCTCTTGGATGATGGAGGAGGCCTAGGGGGGCGGAGAACCAGCGGAAAAGGGCGAAACGGCGGAGTCGGGCGGAAAAACGGCGAGCGATCTGACCTAAATCGCGAGCAGCGGAATTTATAGGCGCCGGAAATAAACAGTGCGCACGGTCATTGGCGCACGACCAGTGGTCGTGCGCACTAGAATCCTGTGATCGTGTGCTCTGCCTGGACGGAACCTGCAAAGGCAGAAATTATAAAATAACATGTTCGCACGACCGGTGGCGCACGACCGATGGTCGTGCGCACTATCGTCGGTGGTCGTGCGCACTGGTCGAAACAGAACTCAGAAAATTAATGCTAAGTGCGCATGCACAGTGGCGCACGATCAGTGGTCGTGCGCACTAGCGTAGATGCTCGTGCGCACTGCACCAAACAGAACTCATGAAAAAAGGGTTAAGTGCGCACGATCATTGGCGCACGACCAGTGGTCGTGCGCAATAGAACCGGTGATCGTGCGCAGTGTTCCTGTGCAGAATTGCACCGGGAACACCTGCACGACTCCTATTCCAGCGTATACCACTAATCTAGCCACTGAAAGTGGGACTTAACAGCGCAAGAAAACTAATAACAAAGATAGATACGAAATTACACCAGAATGGGCCTAGAAGTGCACCTAGCATAGACTGATCAATATGAACTATAACTGGGCTAAAGTGCGGTGAAATGACTAAATAAATGGCCCAGATGAGTCCATAAAAGTGTATATGATCAGGACTCATCACACCCCCAGACTTACCTGTTTGCGCGTCCCGAGCAAACAAATTCTAAGCGAACGGGGAAAGAAAAGTAGATGGCTTAAAACTACAATACAGAGTACCATGTGAAGTCGCATGCTCACGTGCATAAGAAGAATAGTAGAGAAGATTTCTGATTATATAAACAGTCTATATATTTCTAAAAGAGTAAAAGCATATTACAACTACTCAAAATGGTGAACAACGGTGAATCATTCGGTCATGCATACGGAGAAAGTAAACTAAGCGCTGAGACGAGCATTGCTCAAGATCGGGATGCGGGAAAAACTCCACTGAAATCCATCAGTGTCGGTGACCATAAGCTTGCCCGGTCACATTCTCTCCACGGCACTGGTTTGACTCAAATGCGTGAATCAATAGGACTTTAGGTTTTAAATGGGGCTTGGGTTTAGGTGAGGTATACAATGATAAAGACGATGGCTCAAGCACTAAACCCCAAATGAGCTAATGCAGGAAACTATCCTTATTCACCACACAAACACGCGGGTACACAACACCCCCAGACTTGGACTTAACAGCATGGGTGCGTGCACCGCCTACTCCCAAACATAAATCTATACAAAAAGATTTTCAATTAAACACTCCTCTTTCCTTTCTTTTTAACTTCTTTTCTTTTTCTCATTCGTTTTTTTTCTTTTCTTATCATTTTCAGCAAATAAACAAAAGGACACATCCACATCTTCACAAACATATTACCACATCAACAACCCAACTCATGAAAATGTTAAACAGCTAAAGCTCAGATTTGGGTGTGCGACTAGGATTGGCTTTTGGGCTTTGGTGAAATAAAAGTGGGGCTGAATCAAAGAACTGGTAGGCACAACTGGGCTAGCGAGGATATAGCGGTAGGGATAGGCACAAAGGCTCAACCGGGCCAAAATGATGGCCTACGTCATTCTCACGCACTAGAACTATCCTATGCCAATGCTTCAAGAATCGCTTGGGGCAAGTTCTAGCCACCGAGAAAGATTCTCCTTTCTCCCGACTCAAGCAATATGAATCTAGCGATCGTTTACACACATCCCTATGCTACCGTTCGATTCCACCGGATTCACCATTTGAGTAGAGTAAACAACATTTACACTAATAGAAAAAATATAAAACCATAAGTATAAAGAGAAGTCTAATCTACACAAATTTTCTATGCAACCGAGCACTCGACTAGGAGCACTACTAGCGTCAACATTTTACTCTGCTACATAGTCCTAAGCCATCACCTAGACTTTCCCAAATAAGCAGAAGAATTAAATTCACAACAGAGCAAGCAAACAGATGAGTACGCGCTCAAGTGGGTGATGTGGTGTGCAATGAAAATAAACAAAACATTTTAAATGAAATCTTCTAGCATGCAGTGCAATAGTGCACGTGAGCGGGTAAACAAAACTACTCTCCCCCAGACATAAACTAAACAATCCGCATAATATATGACATGAAAATCAGCAAAGGCTAGGGGAAGAGAGTACCCAATGCTCAGCAAGTGAGCATACCAGAAGATTGGCGTGTAAGCTAAAATGAGCTGCAACATCCGCCATCCAGAGAAGATACCTGCAGGGGTCAGCTCCGCAAAAACAAAAGACAAAAGAAAACTGAAAAGAAAGTACTACTAACTAAACATGATTAGATGAAATAAAAATGCAGAAAAGAAGATAACTACTGGGGTTATTGTCATCCCAGCACGACTTATTCTAAAAACATGAAGGTTCTAGCTAATGGGCCTATGAAAAAGGAAATGAACAGGTAACTGCTCCATTATCCGTTTCGGTAGCTGGTACCGATACGGAGATAAGGCAGTCACGCCTCTACCCGAATATAAATACCTGCTCCTCACAGGTAGAGGGAAAAGAAAGTAAGAAGAGGAGGAGGCCTGGTCCTCACTCATCTCACAAAACACATCCTTGCCTAGCAAGGTATCGTCAACAGCAAGGTGGCAGGAGGAAAAGGCAATGAGTGGAGCTTCCTCTACGGAGGGAGAAGAAACCTCCTCGCATGAGAGGATACTCTCATCATTGACTTGAGCAAAGAGCTCCAAGTCCTCCTGGGATACCAGTGAAGACTCAACCTGCACAGGCTCGGATGAAGAAAGGGGGTCCAGAAAGAAACGAGAAGAAAAACGTAAATCATCAACAATCTGGGGAGTGATCCCGGTTTCACTCCCAGCAAGATCCAAGGGTAGATCACTATCATCATCGTAAATATCATAGCACAGGGGAACTTGAGAACTCAGGAGTCTCAGTGGTGATTTGGACCTCCTCGTCCCATGAAGAAGTGCAAACCTCCTCATCAGAGAGAGTATCCTCCTCATCCCACCAAGGTGCATCATCGTGTTCAAAGTATTCATTCTCCCCCTCAGGGAAAATGACATCCTCATCCCACTTTGGAGCACCCTCCGAGTCAGAAGCATCACCCAGCTCCTTTACTTCGGCAGGATCATAAAGAATATGTGTAGAAAAATCTTGCAAGGAAACTGGAGGGACAAAGATATTCGGTTCCTCCGCAAAAAGATCTGTTAAAGCCTCCCCGATGGAAAGAATACTTTCCTCATCATACTCAGGTGCATCTAGGAGCTCCCATTCCTCTCCTTGTTGGCTAACAGATGAGTGATCATCATCACTGGGAGTGAAGCCATAAACAGAGAGTGATGAGTCCGTGCACGAGACAAGCTCAGGGGTAGAGGGCACAATTGCCTCCATGGGTAAAGAATGAGCGATAGGGACAATGTTGTCCTGAGTGGAGGAGTGGCGGTCAGGCTTGAAAAGACTAGGACAGTCCTTCAATTCATGACCCTCTCCTCGACACAACAAGCAAACAATGTTCCTACACTGCCTAGCATTCAACTCATTCATTTGGTCTATATAATAAACCATCTTATCATTAAAGCTAGGCGAAATACCCCATGACGACATTTTCAAAATTCAAAACAGATAAAAAGAAACTGAAATTCTTTGCAAGTAAATCTACACAACTAAAAAAAACTCCTTGAATAAAACTTGCCTAAAACTTTAAAATAGGGGAGGAAGAAATAAAAACAAACAAAAGATAATTAAAAGGCAAACAAAAATAATAAAGCGGCTATACACACTGGAAGAACTACTATCTCTCGTCTCTCCCTCTCAAGAAAACTCACACGACTGTGCTCCCCGGCAACGGCGCCAAAAACTTGATGGCGCAAATCTCACACACCGCTATAGGCGGTAGCTCGACTGCGACACGAAACGGCAGTGTACCGATCGTTCAAGTAATATAAAACGAGGAGTAAATCCCCGAGTATCGAATCTCTCAAGGAACACAGTAAGGTGGAGTTAGGTTTCGAGGAAGGACTTGAGATCGAAGTCCTAGGTCGGAGTTACAATGGATGGTTGGTTTGGTTTGCGAATAATAAAATAAAAGATTACAACTACTCCTATGCAATGCCGCTATGCAATGCTTCGCTTGGCGGGAAGGAGACTAGGCAGGCCTTGAGCGCGCTGCGTCGCAAGGGCGGATGGACGAGTAGGCAAACGGATCGAACTATGCAGGCCTTGAGCGCGCTGCTTCGATAGGCGGGATGGAATACACGGGCCGCTATGCCACGCTTCGCTAGGCGGATGGAAGAATAGGCATACGGATGAGGGTCGCAAGCACCTCGTCGACAAGCACGCTACTAGCAATTGCTAGTGCGGCACCGGGCATGGTGGAGGAGTGGAAAATTGATGGGGGCGCACCTCATTAACACATATGAACTAAATAATTCCATAAACATGAAATAAACAATAATACACATAGTTCATAGCATTCATCATCTAAATATAGAGATTACAAACAACTACAACCACACAAGTAGAAGAAAAAGGCAAGAGATACGACCGAATCCGGAGTCTCGTTGTAGATTCACGGTAGGAATCGTTGGGTTGTCAATCCACGTCCTAGCTCGGTCCCAACTGCGTCCGGGGTAGAGGAGGGATGTCACACCTCCCAATGGACCCGTCTTCTCCAGCGCTTTACCATTCGGCCACGTCTAATGCGAAGAACTCCTTGCTTGGCGATGAAGATGCGTGGAATCTCCTCCTTGAAGCTCTTGGATGATGGAGGAGGCCTAGGGGGGCGGAGAACCAGCGGAAAAGGGCGAAACAGCGGAGTCGGGCGGAAAAACGGCGAGCGATCTGACCTAAATCGCGAGCAGCAGAATTTATTGGCGCTGGAAATAAACAGTGCGCACGGTCATTGGCGCACGACCAGTGGTCGTGCGCACTAGAATCCTGTGATCGTGTGATTTGCCTGGACGGAACCTGCAAAGGCAGAAATTATAAAATAACATGTTCGCACGACCGGTGGCGCACGACCGATGGTCGTGCGCACTATCGTCGGTGGTCGTGCGCACTGGTCGAAATAGAACTCAGAAAATTAATGCTAAGTGCACACGCACAGTGGCGCACGATCGGTGGTCGTGCGCACTAGCGTAGATGCTCGTGCGCACTGCACCAAACAGAACTCATGAAAAAAGGGTTAAGTGTGCACGATCAGTGGCGCACGACCAGTGGTCGTGCGCAATAGAACCGGTGATCGTGCGCAGTGTTCCTGTGCAGAATTGCACCGGGAACACCTGCACGACTCCTATTCCAGCGTATACCACTAATCTAGCCACTGAAAGTGGGACTTAACAGCGCAAGAAAACTAATAACAAAGATAGATACGAAATTACACCAGAATGGGCCTAGAAGTGCACCTAGCATAGACTGATCAATATGAACTATAACTGGGCTAAAGTGCGGTGAAATGACTAAATAAATGGCCCAGATGAGTCCATAAAAGTGTATATGATCAGGACTCATCAGGTAGCCCTTAGAGCCCATTGGACAGAGGGTAGTTGCTCCACCTAATTACCATTCAAGTTCTCCACCTTCTTTTTGAGTAGCTTTACTATAATCTTGTTCGCTGCCTCCACCTGCTCGCTGCTCCTGGGGTGATGGACATATGCAAACCTGAGGTCTATCCCCAACTGACTGCAGAAGCTGATGAATTCCTCGTTGGCAAATTGCGGACCATTGTCTGTGACTATGGCTTGTGGAATCCCATGTTGGCAGATGATCTCCCCCCATACGAAGTTGTGGATTACCTGGGAGGTGACCTTGGCTAGAGCCTTGACCTCCAACCACTTCAAGAAGTATTTGATCATGACTAAGAGAAAACTTCTTTGTCCACTAGCCTTAGGGAAAGGTCCTACCACATCCATTCCCCATATGGCGAAGGGTCATGGCGATGTGATACTCCTTAGCCTCTGAGCCGACAAAAGTTGAAGCGGAGCTAAAAGCTGGCACTTTTGGCATTTCTTGGCGAACTTCGCTGCGTCCTTGCTCAGGGTCGGCCAGAAGTATCCATGCCTCATTATCCTTGCTTCCAATGTCCTGCTCCCCGAGTGACTACCGCATTCGCCGGAATGAATCTCTTCCAGGGCCCTCGGGACCTCTTCCTCAGAAATGCCGCGCCAGGAGTCCTGAGAGAGTCTTCCGATACAAGTCCCCTTCATGAAGCACGTAGTAGGCGGACTTGTACCGAAAGCGCCGTTGATCTGGAACCTCTTCTGAAAATTTGCCTATCGCCAGGAAGGTCACAAAAGGGTCCTTCCACGAGGGCTGCTGCTCTATATCCATGAGCTCCCCTTCCTCGATCGAGGGGTGGAATAGATCTGTCAAAGTCCCTCTAGCTGAGGGCCGGACTTGGCCAGCCGATCGGTCGGGACACTTTCTTCCCTTAGTATGTGCATGATGGAGAAGGTTTTGAATGTTCCGATGAGACCCCTTACTTTGGCTAGATACCTCATGAGTGTGGGCTCCCTTGCTTCGAACTCACCCTTGATCTACGAGGCTATTATTATCGAATCAGTGAGGACTTCCACATCATGAAGCCCTAACTCCAGAGCCAGATGTTGGTCGGCGATCGCCGCTTCGTACTCCGTCTGGTTGTTGGTGACGGGAAAATGTATCACTAGCGCTTGTTCAATTTTCACTCCGTGAGGGCTCTCCAATACCACCCCTCCTCCTAAAGAATTCTTGCATGAGGCCCCGTCGACCAACAGCTTCCAGGGGGACGTGATGAAGGGCTTGCTCCTCTTCCATTTCAACCACATAGTCCGCCATGAAATCTGCAATCGCTTGAGCCTTCATCAACAACCGAGGGACGAAAGTAATGTCAAATTCACTTAACTCCACCAACCACTTCGCGAGTCTCCCCGAGTGTTCTACCCCATCGAAGATTTTGCGAAGGGGGTGGTCAGTCACTACTTGGATTGAATGGGCCTAGAAATATGGTCTGAGCTTCCAGGTCGTGATGACCAGAGCGAAGGTCGGCTTCTCCAAAATCGGGTATCAGAACTCAGCCTTCTTCAAAACCCTGCTTACGTAATAAATAGGTAACTGCTTCTTGTCCACTTCCCGGACCAAGACAGAGCTCACGGCTTCAGCCCCGACTCTGAGATACAATGCTAGAACCTCTCCCTCCTTAGGACCTTGGAGCAGCGGAGCCTTGGTGAATTGGCTCTTCAAGGCCTGGAATGCCTCCTTGAAGTATCTAGTTGCCAACCTAAATCACCTAGAGGGGGTGAATAGGTGATAACTGCGTCTTTTGCGGAATAAAAAACTAGAAGAAATAGAACGCACAGAAAGCAAATCACAATCACAGATGACACAAGAAATTTATAGTGGTTCCCCGTTCTTGGGTACTCCACTTGTCGGCCTTGCCAATCTAGCACCACGGCTAGACTTGACTACTTCACTATAACTTGGATCAAGAATGATCCTACAATCTCGTAGTCAACACTCCTACAATCTCGGAGACAAATCTCCTACAAACTCAGAGAAAATCTCTCTTACCACTTAGAGACAAACCTCTCCTACAACTCGGAGAAAACTTCTCCTACAATCAAAAGTATATTGATATTGATACAATACTTATCAACATTTAAACAGATCTGAAAACCCTGAGAGATCTTCTTCCTTCTTGAGGCTCGAATAACTTTGACTTGTTGTCGATGAGGAAGAATTGTAAATAACTCAGATCTGACCTTCTTCGATTCGACTTGATCCAATAGATACAGTAGATGAAGGAGAAATGATCAATCGAACCTTTTCTTCCACTGGAGACAAATGATTCAGAACACAAGATCGATCTCCAGCATTGGCGACAGGCGACACTTTCTCGTTCTTCTTGGAACGATCAGAGAATTAGGGTTGATGATAGAATAATTGATGATTCAATGATTAATCCTTAAACGAGAGCCTTATATAGCTAAGGACTTAACAACATGAATTAAGGTAGGTTTAACCTTAAACAAAATCAGAAGAGCCGTCACATCAGACAGAAGGAATTAACGTCCTGACAAACGAACAGAAAATTACTTAATGAACGAAAGATAAAATTTCTCGAGAACAAAGAACTTCTCGAGAAATAGCAGCTTCTATTTTGAGAAAATATATAGAAGGAATTACAGGAGATAGAGATAGACTTTTCGAAAGATACAGGATTTCTCGAGAGATAGAATGACTTCTCGAGAACAAATGGCTTCTCAATAAAAACAACCTTAGAATAATTTTTCTGGCAGACGAGAAAGATTTTCTGAGAGACAGACATATTTCTCGAGAGAATGTTTTAAATTCTCGAGAAATTAAAGTCTTGCCGAGAAACTTTAAGAAACTTGAAATAAAGGATTGAAAAGGATTTCTCGAGAAAGGAAATTGAGAAACAAAACAACGCAAAGATAATTTGACGGCCGAGGAAAATTCTTCGAACGGAGCTCGAAGAAAACACATCAGTTCGTCGAACGGTGATCGACGAACGGCGATTAACAAAACTTACTTCAATTTCCAGTAGAATAGAGATCGACGAAACTTCTTCAGTTCGTCGAACGGAGCTCGATGAACGGAGATCAACGAAACTTACTTCAACTTCCAGTAGAACAGAGATCGACGAAACTGCTTCAGTTCGTCGAACGGAGCTCGATGAACGGCGATCAACAAAACTACTTCAACTCCCAGAAGAACAGCGGTCGACGAAACTACTTCAGTTCGTCGAACGGAGATCGACGAAAGATGAACTCAGAACTTTGTTAAAACTGTCCATCGAACGACGCTCGATGAAAACACTTCAGTTCGTCGAACGGAGCTCGACGAACTCACCAAATTTCGTCGAACGAAAAATACTTAGGAAAAAATCTTTCTTCTTCTCTTGGACAACAACTGCACCTCCAAACCATGGGCTTCATTAGTCTTGAAAATGAAGTGTATCCCAATAGAGAGATCACACATGAGTCAACACCATTTTCCACACAATGAGGAATTACATTGTAAGAAATTGTGCTTATTAACCCACTGTGACCTGACATTGGTCTACACATAGCAATATGAACCTGCAAGAATAATACTAGAAAGAAATATCAAATACACAAGCAATTCAATCTTGGTTCAAGGATGACTTCCCACAAATCAAGGTTATTGTGGATACAATACCCGACAATCTCCCCTTATTTGTAGAAGTCAGAACCCTATTTACGAAGATGAATTGCATCAATATAAAACATAAACAAAACAAACCATAGAGGAAAAGATATGAAAGCAAAGAGAGCATCAAAACCAATAACTATATATATATTAGATTGTCTTTATCAAAATCAACAACTATATATGTATTTAAGATTGTCTAATGAATTAATGTTCACACAATCAGATTGAGTAAAAGTTTTGATGGAACTCATAATTTTTTCTCCAGGCATTGTCTCTTTTCTTCTTTTCTTGTCTTGCAAAAGAAGCATATGGCTTAGGATGGTATTTTGGAGGAGGGGCTGGAGCTGCAGGATTGTTATAACCATAAGTCTCGTAATGTATCATTCTCTTGGTCATGCTAGTCTCATACTTTTTCCATTCAGATGTGATGAAATAGTCTGAAACTTTCATACCACCTTCATCCACAAGCTTGAATGAGTCAAGAATAATAATTTTAGAAACTGGACATCACACCTCTGGAACTTCTTCAGCAGCAACAGCCTTTCCAGAGCTTGATCCAGGAACAGACCTACTAGCAGATGGCCCCTCTCCATACTTCCTCTTCCTTGAGCCTGGCACCTTGGACTGAATATCTTGTTGCTCTGCAGGCCAAGCCTGGGAATAGTCAGCATGAGGTTCATATGCAGGTTGCTCTTCAGGTCTAGGTGAAAACTGAGGTTGTAAAGCAAAATCTGGAAAAATCTCATTGTGAATCCACATAGCAGTCTTTGTAGCATGAGCATTGACATCTGCAATCTGCTTCTGAACACCAAAATTCAGCAAAATCTGGAAAAATCTCATTGTTAATCCACATAGCAGGCTTTGTAGCGTGAACATTGACATCTGCAATCTGCTTCTGAACACCAAAATTCAATTGCTCAAACTGATCAGCCCAATTTCTTTGGAGCTGATGAACCTGATAATCCAAATGCTCTGCCATTTTATCCTCCCCCTTTCTGACTTCTACAGATAGGGTTTGGATGACAGATTCCTTGAACTGACCAACCTCATCAATAATTGAAAAAGTATTTTTCTCAGCCTTCCCTTCAATAGATTCTTGAATTTTTCTTACCTTTACAGTTTCATCAAATACTTTACCCATGCACTGAACAGAATTATCAATAGCTTTACCACCCTGAGTGATAAGCTTCTTAAGACTATCAGTGTTAGCTTGAACTTCAGCTAAACCTCTGCTCATCTCCTTTTCAACAGCAGAAATCCTTGCATGCACACCTTGAATGGAGCTTTCAAACTTCTCCCTTTGCCTATTCAGCATTATTTCAATCTATCCAAGAAGGGATTCTGCATCATACATAGGAGGTGAAGGAGGTGGAGGAGGTAAAATAATGGTTCTCCAGTCTGGAATCTTTTCAAGAATAATAGAACTTACAACTTTCCTTTGGGCAGAGGATGGTACCACATCCTCTCCCTCACTGGCATGATCAGATAGAGCAGCCTGACCTTCAACCAAAGCTGACTCCTTCTCCCCCTCAATATCTGTTGGGGGAGGAGAGTGCCCTTGCACTGAGTTTGCTCCACCATCATCAGCAAACTCTAGGTCAGCCCCTGACCCTGCCTGATGATCATTTGGACTGAACTCAGCATGAAGATCTTTTTTAATGCCTGCTAGAGTGTCTTCTACAATCTCTGCTACTATTTCTGTAAGCAAAATTTCAGAATTAATAACTGGAGGAGGTGAAATAGGAGTATTATCACCTATGGTGAAGGGGATTGCATTTTCAGCAAGAGTTTCATGATCTGATGGAGATTGAAATGTACTCTGAGTTGGAACTGGCTCTTGTTGAAGTGGGGGAAGGAGGGCTGGAGTGACAGTCTGATCATCAGAAAAAGCATGCTCCCCCTGGGAAGATGCACCTGCATTGACTGGCTTAGTTATCCTGATGTCCCACCTTTGAATTGTGGAGACATTTAGCTTCTTCAGATGATGAATGACCACAACCTTGGACATGTCAAACATGGTAGGGTTAAACTTATTCAAAAATAAAATAAGTATCCTTGCATAGTTTGGAGCAAGTAGACTTGCTTTAATTTTAGAAAGATGATGTGTGGCCCAGTCACATTTCTTTCCAGTCACAACAGCAATCATCAAACAAAAGACATCTTCAGAGACATAACCTAAGCTTGTTGTTTTGCATAGAAGGACCTTAGAAACAATGTCTACCAGCAGCTTTCCAACACCATTCATCCTTTGTCTTCCAACTGATGTCTCGGCCTTATCTAAACCACAAAATGACATTGTCCTGGCCCAATCAGCATCATCTAGATCATCTTCAGATTCTATAACTGGTAGCCTTAGATATTTGGTTAGAATTTTTGTTGAAATCTTGATTTTCAGATTATCCACAAAGGATATCAACATTCTTCCCTCCTTCACTACTTTCACATTGATATAGAACTCTTCAACCTCTTTGAACAGAATTCGACAAGGATGCTCTAGAATGAAAGATAACCCAACTACATCTAGGAGATAGAATAGGTTTTGAAACTCATCAGAATGATCGCTTAGACCTAACCTTTCAAGCTCACTGTCGACGCCTATCTTAGCTCTGAGACCAGGAGCCATTGAATTGAGTCGAAATCTTGTGTTGACAGGGAGAAATCGTAAGAGAGAACGAACCAGTTGTCGAATGTCGCGAGAAGAGAAGATGAACAATCGAAGGGTTTTCGAGAAGAAAGGGAAAGGGTTTGCGTGAACATTAATTCATTTGAGATTTTCTATTTATAGTTTTGATTTGATTTAATATTTAAATGAATTCTATTTAACTTTTAAATAACAGCTGCGTACCTGCCCTTTCGTATTCCCGAAAAATAAAAATTTCTGAAGATCGAAAATAAGTGCCATTTCTCGAGAAGTCAACTGATATCTCGAGAAATCAAAGAATTCTGCAGACTCAGCTTCACAAGGTCATTTCTCGAGGGATAACTCCATTTCTCGAGAAGTACAGTATATTTTTCGAGAAGTACTAAAATTCTGTCATTTTACCTTTTTCCATCAGAGAAATATCATTTCTCGAGAGATGTCTTCCATTTCTCGAGAAGTCTCAAAAATGACTTAGAATTTTTCTTCAAAAATTTAGACCTTTGCTTCCTTTAGAGTTCGAACATGTGAAGATCTACCTTCCTTCTTGTTGGAGCCCAGATACCGGTCCAACTATGTTCGAGACTTGGGGAGTAGCTTGAGTTACTTCTCTCTTCATCAGATCCCTAGATCAAAGTATTCCGAGCTAAGAACTAGCCCTCACTGGTTAATAGGTAGCTTCCTAAGAATGACCCACTGGCTGCAGCGAGGAGGTCCCGCCATTAACCCGGAAATCCCACTCGATTTCCCCTCCCAAAAACCAGAAGCTGAGCCTGTCTCAGACAGCACAGGGTGTTGGACATGTGTGTCACATCCCTTTGTTTGAGAATAACAAATCTCAAATTGTATTTGATCTTGTATTTTGTGTGTTTATAGTGTGCAGGAACTATATGTGCAATATTCCACAGGTAGAAGGCAGCAGAATTAAAAAATCTTGAAGACTGCACTACCGCCGGCGCTAGCGCTACCGCCAGGCGCTAGCCGTTCGACGAAATTGAAGTTGCGTTCGACGAAATTTCGTTCGACGAATTTGTCTCTGTTCGACGAAATTTCCGTTCGATGAACTTGAAGCTCCGATTGACGAAAGTTCATTCTGCCATGCCACCGACAGTTTTCGCTACCTCCAGCGCTATCGCTACCGCCTGGCGCTATCTCAAGTTCGTGCACAGCGCCATGCAGTCGACGGTTTCGCAACCGCTCCACACGAGCGCTACCGCAGGCGCTAGCGAGAAGTTCTATATATTGGAGCTTTGCTTCTCGTTTTGGTGAATCCATCCAGAGAGGTTGCTTGTGCCACAATTCCAGTGTTGTTATGCTGCCGGAGATGGATCTCCCACTAAAAGCTTAAGGAGAATTCTGGAGGAGGACTACGTCACGCTTCATCCGAAGGACGATCGCTTCGACCTCGCTTATACTACAGCGATCCTTCATCTCCGACTTCAGAAGATCTCATATAGGGAGTTTTATTATTGTTTTCATTATTTCCATTCCATATCTTTTTGTAACCGTTTAGAGAATTCGCCTTGTGTTGGCGACTAGGTCTGGGTAGGACTTAGGGGGAAATTCGCCTTGTGTTGGTGACTAGGCCTAGGTGATTATATCTAGGGGGTTCTCGAGGCCATATCCGGGGAAGGATTGGCTAGATTGGCTTGAGGCCTTATCCGGGAAGGATAGGCTAAAGCCAATCGGTTTGTGGGGATACAAGTCGGTATAGAAAAGGAAAAGATATTTACTTTTATACGCCTCCGATTTCAAGCGATATTGAAATCAATTTTTGTAAACACCTTTTTATATAATATAATCATGTCTCTATTTGTGCTTACTTGATTTCTCTTATTTGGCGTAATCTCTATTATATTGTGTTCTAAGTTTTCAATTCTAAATCTAAATTGTTTATTTCAATCTCTTTCATCATAAAACAATTTAGTACTTATTTCTAAACTTGAAAATTATGATATTCTCACAAATTAGATAAATTGTCATTTTGCCTTTCTCACATTATAAAACAATTTAGTAATTTTCTTAAAATATAAGAAAGAATTTTTATTCCCTTATTCACCCCCCCCCCCCCCCCCCCCCTCTAAGGGCTCCGTAAGATCCAACAAGTGGTATCAAAGCGAGGTTATTCCAAACGGTTTAAAAAACAGGAATAATGGCATCTCATGATCTCGCTTCTACTAGTGGGGGAAACTTTCTTATAAATGAAAAATCTTTAGCACCACCTTTATTTGAAGGCAAAAATTATAATGGGTGGAAATTTCTTATGAAAAAATTTCTTAAATCTTTGGATATTGAAGTATGGAATATTACAATTAAATGCCCCCAAGTACTCTTAATAAAAATGAAATTTTTTAAATGCCAAATCAATGAATAGTCTATATTGTGTATTAGATCAAAATGTTTTCAAACTTATTTATACATTTCCTACTGCTTATGAAGTTTGGAAATTTCTTGAGAATACTTATAGTCTTCCTTCCATAGATGATGAACAAGAGCAATTCCTTATGGATCCAAGAGAAGAAATCGATGAGGACTCATGCTTGAAGAAAGATCTATCTAAGAGAGTCACAATATTGGACTCAATTGATGGCAAAACATCAAGCAAAAGAGAAGACGGAAACTATAGCAAGGTAAGAAAATCTAAATCTTCTCTTTTTATAACAAATTCTATTTCTACATTTCGTGTGCTTAAATTTGCTAAACGTAAAATTTCAAAGCTAAAATATGCTAATTCCAAATTACGTTTAGAAAATAAATCTTTAAAAGCAAACGCTAAAGTAGAATCTAATATTGATGTGTTAAATTCTCTTTCATGCTCTTTAGTTGAAATTCCTACTCCTTGTTTTGATTTTAATGGTCTTAAAGAAAAATTTAAGGATTTGGAAAAAGGACTTTTAATTTCAAAAGAGCATAATGAAAAATTGATAAAAGAAAATGATAATTTAAAGGATAAACTAGAATCATTAAAAATGTTTATTCAAAATTTTTCATATAATAAAAAATCTCTTATTTCTAATTTATCAAATCTTCAAAAGCCTAAAAGCTTAACTTCATATTATAAGATTAGGTCTATAAGAAAGAGTGGAAATGAAAATCATCTAAATAAGGACCAATCATTTAAAACATATTGTAACTCACTCTTTCAACATTCAATTATAAAGAAAGACAATCACTCTTATAAACTTTTAAAGAATCAATATAATAAAATTCATTATGATTATCAACATCAATGTATTTTGAAAAATAATTTAAATAAACTTAAATCCAAAATGAATTATTTTTCAAACAACTATCATCCCAAAAAGATGTCAAATAATCATAATATGAATTTAAAAGATAAACAACCAAAGTATGAATGAAGGTCTAAAATTAAAAATGAAACACTAACTCCACGTGTAAAGGCCCATTCATCACTATCTCTCCAAAATCCTACACTATGTATTTGGGTACCCAAAGGAATCATCACACTTGGTCCCCTTTGGATACCTAATTCTCTCATTCACTAGGAATCATCATATTGCATGAAGTAGAAATAAATTAAAAATAAAATATCATTACTCTACTTCATGATATGCTTATTGTTTTTTTTTATTATTATTATTTTTTGAGCCAACACGCTAAGGTCACTTAGATATATTATGAAATATGACTTTTACATTTTAAGCCTAATGTTTATCAAATCAAAATTGAATTGAACTAAATATAAAGTCATATAATTTTTAAGTGATCTATTTTTCTTTTTATATATTTTATCCTTTTTAAATCCATTGCCTATAAATGTCTTATATTATAATTATAAATTGAATGCTAAATTTTCTAAATGATATTATCAAGACTAATGAAATTACTTTCAAAATTGGATTTAAATGGATTTTTAGGGGTCTTAGGCTAAAATATTAAATGCGCAACTAATTGCATATTTGTCTATTTTTCGTTGTTGCATATAATTGCCCCTATATTGAAAATCATAATCGAGAAAAATCAGAATCAAATAATATCAAAAACTATGAGTTTTAAATCAAATATAGTAACTCTGTTGCTAACGCCAGGCGTTATCACTAACGCTGGCGGTAGCATAGTTTCCTAAAAATTCTGATTTCTCTATTTATTATTTTCTGAAAAATTATTTTACTGTGTTAAGTATCATTGTCTTCTACTTTCAGATAATCTAAACAACTTTGTTTGTCTCTTTAAAAGGATGAATATGAACTATTCACACACCACCATAATCTATTAATATCCTATGCTAAAATTCATTATTATCATATATCATAATTCATGATCTATCAAGAATTATCTTAAATCAACTATTTCTATCAACCTTAGGAATTATGAAATATATGATGGGTTTTGGTATTATAGTTTCATATCTTATATTATGTGTGTGATGTGTGTCACCAATGTTTGCATGTAATTTAGACCTTAGAATCATCTTGTATCATTAAGATCAAATCAAAAGTTTAATCATTTCATTCTAGGTCTAAAGAAAATTAATTTGAAAACTTCTCATATTACATACAACATTATCTCCATTAAGTCATATATAATAACATTGTACTCAAACTCATCATTCTAGCATCACTTCTTAGTTTATGCTTAAATTTATATGCTAGATATAACATGTACAATGTTATTAAAATATCATGATAACTATGTGATTTGAAATTATAATAGAATACCAAAATTCCAACAAACACATAGTTTATGGATTAATCATTAGAATATATATGAATATTGTATCATGAATCATATATTATCATGCAAAACCAAAGATCAATAAATTCAAGTATTGAAAGCAATCTTATAAATTTCAAAACACTCTATATGTGATCTTTGTCTTTAATATGATTCCATGATCATCATTTTCTAGACTTAAAAATCAAACATGCTTATTCAAAAGAAAATCACCAAATCATATTGTCGTAAGTCTAGAAAGAATAGAAATCACATACATCATGATGATCTAACATATATTCTATGCAAAATTCTCTATAATCATAAATCATAATTCATGTTCTATCAAGAAAAATGTCAAAACAATAATACCACCTAGGAATTATGAATCTTATGATAAAAATATGAATATTATTTTCTTTACATTAGTTGGTGTATGGTTATGCTTTGGTATTGATTGCATGTATCTCACATATATATAGATTCTAGAACCAACTTTGGAATAATAAAGATAAATCAAACTTTATCATCACTCTATTCTAGATCTATAATTTGAAATTCTATTTTGGAATACATGCAATATTAGTATTAAACTTATGAAATGACATTAAACCCAAAACTCATCATACTAGCTTTATCACTTATTGAATATTAGTAATTGTGCTAGTTATCTCATATCGTCATCTCATAAAAGTAGAAAAACTATGCGGCTTTAAATAACTCTTCACATTAAACAAAACTCATAGTTTATATATCAACCCATAGATTTAAAAGCATAGGTTGTCCAAAAGATTATTTCACTTATGACTTCATATCTCACAATAGCGGGGGCGTAGGGTTGTATGCATTAGAGACCTAACCTATAAGTCATGTCTTGTCCTTAACCGGGGAGGGTTCCAGTGGGGCCTTGCAAGGCACTGGGGGAAAGAGTGCTAGGTTGAGTGTTCTCTAGTGTGTGCATATGGGACTAACACCCCAACCTACGGCATGTGTGCAGCTCCCCATGCCCATCCGTCACTTAGTGCGGGGCTAGGGTGTAGACATTTAGTCTGGGTAATTTGTAATCCTAGGACATACCTATATTACTCACTGTATTATTATTTTATTTACTTATCACTTAAATTATGCATATTTTGGGTTGTTCAAATTATGTCCTCTTGTGTTTTGCATAATTTATTTATTTTTGTGCTTAAATGATTTTGTAAAACACATGTATTTGAAAAAGCTAAAGTTTTATGCAAATTTGAGCAATCAAGACATCTCCAAAAATTACAAAATTTCTGCATAAGACTACTCTAAGGACACTTAATAAATATCAAAAATCAAATTTTAAAAATTCTCAAAAAATCAAGTACTGTTTGCCGCTCTATCACTAGCGTCGGCGCTAGCGTGGGTGTTTGATTTTTCTGATTTTTAAAATTTCCAAAAATCTATAAAATTATGTTAGTTCATATGTACTACTTATTTGTTATGTTTCTGACATTTGTTATTTTTGTTTTATTCATATTATGAAAAATCAACTACAAAAATTCAAAATACAAAAATATGTTTTTTGTTATTTGTGTTTTTATTCATATTATGAAAAATCAACTACAAAAGTTCAAAATTCAAAATACAAAAATACAAAAATATGTTTTTTTTTATTTGTGTTTTATTCATATTATGAAAAATCTACTACAAAAATTCAAATTTAAAAAATTTACAAAAATATTTTTTGTGATTTTCTATTTTTAATTGATTTAAAAATGATAAAACAAAAAATTGTATGATCTTTATTGCCAATATCAAGCATGTATGAATTCTATTATTTAGAATTATTTACAATGTTAAAACATATTCTTTCAAATTACTATGAAAATTGTTTTGCTTATCATGCTTTGATATATCTATTTAAAGTGCATCAAATATTAAAACATATGTGTAGATCCAAGCTTAGCATGCCTCTAAGTATGATTAAATGTATTGTGATTGATAATGATACCTTTCACTCACTTATTTTGGTAATCAACATGTGTGTTTAAATCTAAAAATGCTTGCTTGTGTATTGTATTTATACAATGAATTAAAACTTGCATAAGTTTATTGCCTACACTACATTTGAATTGCACTTACGAAATTTAGAAAAGTGGTTAAGTTTACAAAATTGGGTTTGCAAAACAAGTGTATTCGGAGAATGTTGTCTCACAAATATGAACAAAAAAATTATATATGTAGACAAATATAACTCCACCAAGCACTACTTGAACCTCTTGATAAGTCTTCATAAGCATTGTGAGGTTGAGCACCTTGGAAAGAATAGTAAAGTGTCTTGTGCAAACCTTGGTTATTACACCACTTTGTTAAGAATTATGTGCATTAAAAGTGTGTGAAAGTAATTTACTTGTGTTTTATTGTGCACTTTACTTTACATATGTCTTGTATTTTGATGATTTAAATCAATTGTTAACATTGCTCAAAATACACTTATGTGCACATCATTATCTTTCATAACACCTCTTCTCATGAGTATTGGATTCTAATGCTTTATCTATACTACTCTTTATATAAGAAATGCACTAGATAACCTAGCATGATCTCTACAATGTTTTGGTATCTCTTGAACTTAAAATTAAGTAACATTGTAGTATAATCTCTCTTTGATATGTTCATTTCATGCTTGGTATCTTTATGAAAAACTTTGAGATTTAAAAAAAGGGTTAGAACATCTTTCAAATTTGAACTATAACTCATATTTTTACTTATGATTTTCATGCTTACAAAAAGATGTTTATTATAATCTTCCACTTACTTACAACTCTTATCTTTTTATTTGAAATCTCTTATATATGTTATGCTTAAACTCATTATCATTTCATATATTACAAAAGCTCGATCATGATTTATAACTAGCCTAAAGAATGCCTCCTTACTACCCTCACCCCACCTTCTTTTGATAATACCAAAAGGGGGAGATTAATTGAAGAAATCTATATAGGAGAAAGAAATCTATATAGGAGAAATATAGAAGATTAAGGGGAGAATAATTCATTAATTCATTTACTATCATTTAGGGGGAGTAAAACATATATTGCATTTATGTAGGGGGGCATTAAGATAGGGGGAGTAGGAGAAAGAAATCTATATATGAGAAATATAGAAGATTAAGGGGAGAATAATTCATTAATTCATGTACTATCATTTAGGGGGAGTAAAACATATATTGCATTTATGTAGGGGGAGCATTAAGATAGGGGGAGCATTAAGATAGGGGGAGTATGCATATCATCATGCTTATCATATACTATAGTTGCACTATCATCTTGCTTATCATATACTATAAACACTATTGTTGAATTTTTGCTAAGAGAATTTGTTATTATCAAAAGGGGGAGATTGTTGGACATGTGTGTCACATCCCTTTGTTTGAGAATAACAAATCCCAAATTGTATTTGATCTTGTATTTTGTGTGTTTATAGTGTGCAGGAACTATAGGTGCAATACTCCACAGGTAGAAGGCAGCAGAATTAAAAGACCTTGAAGATTGCACTACCGCCGGCGCTAGCGCTACCGCCAGGCGCTAGCGCTACCGCCAGGCGCTAGCCGTTCGATGAAATTGAAGTTGCGTTCGACAAAATTTCGTTCGACGAATTTGGCTCTGTTCGACGAAATTTCCATTCGACGAACTTGAAGCTCCGATCGACGAAAGTTCATTCTGCCACGCCACCGACAGTTTTCGCTACTGTCAGCGCTATCGCTACCACCTGGTGCTATCTCAAGTTCGTGCATAGCGCCACGCAGCCGACGGTTTCGCAACCGCTCCACACGAGCGCTATCGCAGGCGCTGGTAGCTACCGCAGGCGATAGCGAGAAGTTCTATATATTGGAGCTTTGCTTCTCGTTTTGGTGAATCCATCCAGAGAGGTTGCTTGTGCCACAATTCCAGTGTTGTTATGCTGTCGAAGATGGATCTCCCACTAAAAGCTTAAGGAGAATTCTGGAGGAGGACTACGTCACGCTTCATCCGAAGGACGATCGCTTCGACCTCTCTTATACTACAGCGATCCTTCATCTCCAACTTCAGAAGATCTCATATATGGAGTTTTATTATTGTTTTCATTATTTCCATTCCATATCTTTTTGTAACCGTTTAGAGAATTCGCCTTGTGTTGGTGACTAGGTCTGGGTAGGACTTAGGGGGAAATTCGCCTTGTGTTGGCGACTAGGTCTAGGTGATTAGATCTAGGTGATTAGATCTAGGGGGTACTCGAGGCCATATCCGGGGAAGGATTGGCTAGAGCGGCTTGAGGCCTTATCCGGGGAAGGATAGGTTAAAGTCAACCGGTTTGTGGGGATACAAGTCGGTATAGAAAAGGAAAAGATATTTACTTTTGTACGCCTCCGATTTCAAGCGATATTGAAATCAATTTTTGTAAACACCTTTTCATATAATATAATCATGTCTCTATTTGTGTTTACTTGATTTCTCTCATTTGGCGTAATCTTTATTATATTGTGTTCTAAGTTTTCAATTCTAAATCTAAATTGTTTATTTCAATCTCTTTCATCATAAAATAATTTAGTACTTATTTCTAAACTTGAAAATTGTGATATTCTCACAAATTAGCTAAATTGTCATTTTGTCTTTCTCACATTATAAAATAATTTAGTAATTTTCATAAAATATAAGAAAGAATTTATATTCCCTTATTCACCCCCCCCCCCTCTAAGGGCGCCGTAAGATCCAACACAGGGAAGATAGCACAGGCTCTCTAAGGGGGGTGGATCTGTGCTGATCTGAGACATAATGGGTCCTATTTATAGGGAAAAACTTCCCAGGGGTAAAATGGTCCTAAAGGTCTGCGGATAGCTGTCTCCGCCTTAACCAAATTACTAGATGCAGACCAAAATGGTCTGCGAACAGCTCCTTGCACCTTTTCGCACATACTAACCGCAACCCGCATCGGCCTGCGGATAGTAAGGGAGGGTTGATGAGCCAGAGTGACCCGTGCTCCCCCCCCCCCCCCCCCTCATTCCCGGAGACTGCGACCGAGGTGACTAGGCCCAGACCTACTCGCCAAGGGTGGGCTCTCCTGTGGCGATCTCGTCTTAGACCAGACCTACTCGCCTCGCCCCGGATAAAGGGGAGCTTGATACGCTGGACGTGGTAGGGAAGGGCGCATTCGCTTTCCTACCCTGGGTGAGTAAGACAGTCTCGGATCTACTCCCTGAAGGGTGCTGATCTACTCGTCAAGACCTACTGGCCTACTCGTCGAATACGGGTTGTACACAATCCTCGCTCTTTGCGAGCTCGCTAGAGGTCAGAAAGAAGAGTCCAACCTCTTATTCGGTGAGGTCACGCGCTGGTTGGCTCTTCCTCTATAAATAGAGTGGGGGTGCGCCTTCCATCCCATATGTTGAAATGTCCTCCAAGGGGGGTCGTCCGTGGCCGCCAACCGGGGGCTCATTGGCGACGAGCCTGAGGCTGTCGCCGTCCTCGACATCATTGGAGAGTTCATGATGCCTCTCCCTCCTGGTTCCGCGAGGAAGAAGAAGTCCAAGCGGAAGAGAGCCGACCCTGAGCCACGCGAGAAATCCTCCACAGATCCGGAATCTACGGCTAGATGCGGACCCTTGCTTGGGAAAGTGATTACCTCACCCATCCATGAAGAGCTCATAACCGACTCATCTTGTTGGTAGGGCGAGGGTGAGGTCGAAATCACAATGGGTGGGCTCGAGGAGGCGAGGCTACCTCCAGCAGATATAGGCGCCCCGCTGCTTCCTCCAGTTCATCTAGCCATAACACCTGGTAAGGGTACTATCTTCTCGCCCAATTAGGCTGAATTTGTACTGACCTCTTGTTATCTGTAGTGCTTCCTACCCGCTCGGTTCAGCCTGGTCAATTCGGCACAACGCAGTCGGTGGGTCTAGGGACCGCGTCCTCCTCGTCCCCAGGGAAGGTTTTGGCCCTCCTTCCTCCTCGCTTGCAGTCGCCTCCTCAGTAGTCTAGGGTAGGCCAGCCTGCCCGCCCAACTACCGGGGGAAAATCTATGGTGATAGGCCCCTTATCTGGATGGACTGGCGTGGTCCTCCGCTTGTCTGCCTCTACTGGGAGGTTGCGGGCAAATTCGCCTCAACATCAAGAAGGGAACAATACTCACGAGGGCACTCGCGTCGCTCGCCTTGTCGCATTCTTCCTTTCTGTTACTTATCCTCGATGCTTGCTTCCTTTCAGATAATCGAGGGTCTTCCTCTTCTAGCCATCCGCCATCGACGAACTCACTGTCGGGGTCGCCACCGCCTGCGGCGTCTACTCCTTTGAGGGAGCTACTCGCGGACCCGCCGGGCTTTAACGAGAGGTCGTGGGCTCGCTTGATTGTTGTCCTTCGAGCCCACGATTCTTTTCTGATGTCTACGCCGCCCGCCGAGGTGAACGTGCAATTGCTTGACCTCGGGGACCGCCTCTCTGAAGTGGAGGAGTTTCAACAGTAGGTGCAGGGCGAAGACGGCCTCTTTGATAGGGTGACTGACTTGGAGACGAGGTTGTATGAGGCGGAGACTCGCCAGCAAGCTACCGAAGGTGATATCCACCGCTTCGCGCAGGTGGTCAGCACCATGGGCGAGGCCTCCTTATTGGAAGAGCACATCCGCCGAGGTGAGGATCACATCAGACAAAGCGAGGAGAGTGTGGTGCAGGCTCGCGAAGAACTGCGAGCAGCTCGCGGCATCACTTGGAGAGCTCGCCACCCCCAGTGCGCGCATCGCCTGGGTCGCGGTCCGCGGCGCCGCGGTGGAGCTCCTTAGGCTGTATTCCCCCTTTTTATGTGTTTCACTATTTTTTGACGCTTGATATGTAAAAGCACTCGCGACCTCCCGGGTCCCTGTAATGTGCAGGCGATATTTTTGTGTCTTTTGTGTACTCGTGTTGTGCGCTTAGAGAATTTCTGTTAAAGGCTTTTCGTACTCGAGTTATGCACTTAGAGAATATGCTAAAGGCTTTTCGTACTCGCGTTACGTGTTTCCTTTGTGTTAAGATCGCTGCCTTTTACCCATGCGCTGTTGAACTAGATACTCGCGTAGGCGTACTCGCATAGGTAGTTGTTCTGTTCGCGCGCGACCAGGTCGGGGGGTCTATAAATAGAGGGTCCTCTAGAGTGGGTGGGTATGCTCCCACACCCCCCTCTCCCCCCAAACACTTTTCTTCGAATCCCGCCTGCTAGACCTCTCTCCCTACTTGCCACCTGCCATGGGGAAAGAGCCATCCGAGGACGGGCGCGCCTTCTGCGTTTGCAATTTCCGAGCGCACAATTTCCCCAGCTCGCAGACCCTGGGCGAGGAGCTGGCGGATGTCGAGAACCGCTACCTGCCACCTGGCAATACAGCGAGGCGGCCAGCCCCCGGTGAGTTCCTCAACACGCTCTACGACGGGGAACTCGCCATCCCTTTGGCCCATTTCCAGGTGAGGTTGAGGCTGCCCCTATGGCCTGAGGTGCGCCAGGTCCTTCGATACTTTGGGATGATCCTCACGCAGGTCAACCCCAACGCGATCAGCGTCTTTGTCGTCTATGCCTGCTACCTGCGCGAGGAGAAGATCGAGTTCAACCTTTCTGCTTTCTGCAAGGTCCTGACCCTGAAGGCAACTAGCGACGGCACCATGTTTTTCACCAGCGTGTGCGTCAAGGTTGCTGAGATGCTCAACAAGGTCCATCACTGGACCAATAAATTCGTCCTGGTGCGAGGCGACTTCGGGATCATTCCCTTCGCCCCAATCCAGAAGGCAGAGATAGAGTACATGTCGCCTCGCCTGAAAGGGGAGGCGCTGCATTTGTATCTTTTCCTGAAGGACAAGGTCATGGACGTGGTCTTCCTGCGGCGAGGCATGGATCAGCTTGCCTTCGTGAATCCTGGAGCGGGTAAGTCCTGGGTAGTACTCGTCGCGCTCCCCCTCCCTGATCCTCTGCTCTTGGCAGGGATCTGAGTTAATAGTCATTTCCTTGCAGGTGAGCACGCCATCCCCACCCGTCCCCCTTGCGACGCCTCGCGATGTCGATCAAGCGAGCCCCACCCCGAGGGAGCCTTTCAAGGGGCGGTGGTTTCGGTGGACAGCGGGACGCCCCCGCCGACGGACAAGGGGAAGGGTCGAGTTGACCCCGAGACCGCCTCGGCCAGCGAGCCAAGGCGAAAGAAGCAGAAGACGAGATCCTCTCGCCCCCGGCGAGCCCGCCCCCAGAACCCTCGTCCCACATGAATTTTGGGTTGGGGATGAGGAGAGAGGACTCTAAAGGTAACCCGCTGCTGATCTGGGACCACGAGGCGAATAGGGTTGTGGTGAGCTCGCTCCTCCCCTCCTGGGAGAATTTTGAGGAGGTAGGCGACCAGGCGTATAACTTGCTCTATGGGTTATATGGTCGCGAAGATGTCGAAGTGCTCGCGGAGGCTCCTATCCGCGAGCTAGCCAACCTCACCAGCCGCTCTGCCCTCCGCACAGTCGAGCTGGCTCACCAGACTGCGAGGCGGGGGCTTCAATCGAACAGGCGGCTTCGCGAACTGGGTGTTGCCCATAGTAAGCTAAAGGAGAAACTGGAGGCAGCGGAGGAAGAGCTTACTGGGTTCAAGGATAAGGAGGTCGTTCCCCCCGAGGTGTGTGTCCTTATTTGCTTCCTTCTTACTCGCTGGCCGGCTTTGTTGCCTAACTTTCTCTAATGCAGGAATCCACCGTCGTGCTGGTGACGTGGGTCTCTGAGCTGGAGGTGCAGCTGGCCACCTCGCAGCAGGAAGCCAACTATCTGGGGACTCGCCTTGCCGAGGAGGAATCGGAGATAGCTGAGCTCCGACATCCCAGCAGAGGGGAGTCGTCCACAGCTCCACAGCTCCTTCACTTCACCCCAGCTTAGGTCGCCGAGACGCGCAGGCAGCTGGCCATCAAGACGGCGGTGTTTACACGGGAGCGACTCCGGCGGCGATTCCTTCATACTGCAGAGGGGGCCAAAGTTGATCTCGCGGACCTTCTCCCGGAATTATATCGCGAGGTGGTGAGCCCCATCCCGGAGAGAACTCCAAGTGACGGCTCGTATGGCGAATCGGAGGAGGATGACCAGGCCGAATAGCTCGTTTTTCTATTTTGTAAGCCCTGTAATAATATTTTCTCATGGGAATATTTTCGGCGTACTCGCCCTTTCCGTTTGACTGGGTGGGCGTACTCGCCATATTTTAATCCGCTCGATCTTTCCTCCTCCCTTGTCGTAAATCTTGTCTAACGCGTTCATTATTATTATTCTTTTTTTGCGACGCGCTCGCCTATGTAGCGTATTCGCGCCTAGGGGGTACTCGCTCGTGGTGAGGGATCGCGCGAGAGCTTTCCACACCATGATTAGGTGCCCGTTTTCTTATGCCTTCATGGAGTGTGAGGTGGTTAGAGCGTGCTTCTCGCCACCGGGTTCTCCCCTTCCTTCGTTAGGACTTCTCGCAAGATGGTTGGCGAATAGACGAGTAATTTCGATGGTCCCGAGTCTAGGAGGTTTAAGATACTCGTCTCGCCTCCTCTTCCCTTATGAAATTGCTTTTTGGGGTTAGCATTTAGTAGGGTTTGGGGCTCACTCGAGGGGGCAAGTAGCCGGCCTGCACGGGAGGAGCCCTGTGCTACCGCCTGGTCTACGACAACTCTCTGCTCGAGGACATAAGACTCACTCGAGGGGGAAAGTAGCCAGCCTGCAGGGGAGGAGCCCAGTGCTACGGCCTGGTCTACGGCAACTCTCTGCTCGAGGACACAGGTCTCACTCGAGGGGGCAAGTAGCCAGCCAGCAGGGGAGGAGCCCAGTGCTACGGCCTGGTCTACGACAACTCTCTACTCGAGGATATAGGACTCACTCGAGGGGGCAAGTAGCCAGCCTGCAGGGGAGGAGCCCAGTGCTATGGCCTGGTATACGACAACTCTCTGCTCGAGGACATAGGACTCACTCAAGGGGGAAAGTAGCCAGCTTCAGGGGAGGAGCCCAGTGCTACGGCCTGGTCTATGGCAACTCTCTGCTCGAGGACATATGACTCACTCGAGGGGAAAAGTAGCCAGCCTGCAGGGGAGGAGCCTAGTGCTACGGCCTGGTCTACGACAACTCTCTGCTCGAGGACATAGGACTCACTCGAGGGGGAAAGTAGCCAGCCTGCAGGGGAGGAGCCCAGTGCTATGGCCTGGTCTACGACAACTCTCTGCTCGAGGACATAGGACTCACTCGAGGGGGCAAGTAGCCAGCCTACAGGAGAGGAGCCCAGTGCTACGGCCTGGTCTACGACAACTCTCTGCTTGAGGACATAGGACTCACTTGAGGGGGCAAGTAGCCAGCCTGCAGGGGAGGAGCCCAGTGCTGCGGCGTGGTCTACGACAACTCTCTTCTCGAGGACATTGGACTCACTCAAGGGGGCAAGTAGCCAGCCTGCAGGGGAGGAGCCCAGTGCTACGGCCTGGTCCACGACAACTCTCTGCTCGAGGACATCGGACTCACTCGAGGGGGCAAGTAGCCAGCCTGCAGTGGAGGAGCCCAGTGCTACGGCCTGGTCTACGGCAACTCTCTGCTCGAGAACATAGGACTCACTCGAGGGGGCAAGTAGCCAGCCTGCAGGGGAGGAGCCCAGTGTTACGGCCTGGTCTACGGCAACTCTCTGCTCGAGGACATAGAAAGGGCTCACTACTCGGTACCTGCCATCCAAATGGTGAAGCGCTACTAGTTTATGATGGAAAATGTTATCATTTTGTTTTAGCATAACAAAAATGAACCATGTATTACATTGATATTAGGAGTAGAAACATTTCAAGTCGTCTCCACTCTAAGTGTTTCCTAGGAGTTCTCCCTCGATGTATTGTAGGCGGTTCCCACCTATTTTTAGCGCTTCGGAGACTATGTAGGGATCCTCCCAGTTAGGGTGGAGTTTACCTACCGCTGCGGACCTCCCTGCTACGTCCACCGTTTTGAGGACCAAGTACCCCTTGTTGAAATGCTTGATCCGAACATGCTTATCGAAATGTCTTGCCAGCCTCCGCTTGATCTCTTCCTGGCGGATCGTGGCCTGGTCGCGAATCTCTTCCACGAAATCCAAGGCGAGTCATTGTGCGTCTTCGTTCTCAAGTCTTCACCCCTCGTCCCCGTCTTCTGCTACCACCACTTTAGGGCTTCGGACCTCGAACTCTATTGGGATGAGAGCCTCTGAGCCATGTGATAGCTTGAATGGTGTTTCATCGGTCGTTGTGGTGGGGGTACTCCTCAGGGCCCAAAGGACTGAGGGGAGCTTCTCCACCTAGTTTCCCTTCAGGTTTTCCACCTTCTTCTTGAGCAAGTTGACGATGACTTTGTTGGCCGCCTCCACCTGACCGTTGCTCCTTGGATGATGGACTGAGGCGAAGCGGAGGTCGATGCCAAGTTGGCTACAGAAGTCGGTGTGTTCGAGGCTCGCGAACTGCGGACCATTGTCTATGACGATGGCGAGGGGCAGACCGTGCCTACATATGATCTCCCCCCAAATGACGTCTTCACCACTAAGGAGGTCATTTTGGCTAGGGCCTTCACCTCCATCCACTTTGAGAAATACTCAATCATCACCAGGAGATACCTCCTTTGTCCACTTGCGGAGGGAATGGTCCTACCAGGTCCATTCCCCAAATGGCAAAGTGCCAGGGGGTGGTGATCGATCGGAGATGCTGGGCTGGCTGCAACTGGAGCGGGGTGTAGAGTTGGCATTTTGAGCACCTCTTCGCGAACTCATGCGCGTCTTTCCTGATGGTGGGCCAGAAGTACCCTGCTCGGAGTACTCTCTTCTCCAGGGTTCAGCTTCCCGTGTGACTTCAGCACTCGCCTATGTGAGTCTCCTCCAAGACCCGGGAGGCTTCCTCCTCGGACAGGCATCTTGCCAGGGGACCGGATAGAGTCTTCCTGTAGAGCACCCCGTCAGTTAATAAATAATAAGCGGACTTGTACCTGAACCGCCTCTTGTCCTGAACCTCTGCAGGCAGCTTGCCCGTGGTCAAAAAAGTAATGAGAGGGTCCATCCACGACAAGGGCTGGTCGATGTCCATCATCTCACCTTCCTCAATAAAGGGCCGAAACAAACTCGTGGTTGTCCCTCCGACCGCTGGGTCCTAATTGGCTAGTCAGTCTGCTTGGGCGTTCTCCTCCCTCAGGATGTGTTGTATGGAGAAGGACTTGAAGGAGCCAACCAAGCCTTTGACCTTTACCAGGTAGCGTTGCAACATCGGTTCCCTTGCTTAGAACTCTCCTCGGACCTGGGAGGCGACCACCATAGAGTCGGAGTGAACTCTTATGTCGTGAACCCCTAGCTCCCATGCTAGATGAAGCCCTACGATGACGGCCTCATATTCCTCCTGATTGTTGGTGATAGGGAAATGAATATGGATGGCTTGCTCGATCCTGGTGCCCTGGGGGCTGATTATGACGATGCCTCCCCCGCACGAGTTCTTCCCTGATGCTCCATCCACGAACATTTCCCAAGCCACTCGTCGGGGTGCTTCCTCCTCACCTACCTCCACGGTGTAGTCGGCCAGGAAGTCTGCCACTGCCTGGGCTTTCATGGCCAGTCGAGGGACGTACGTGACATCGAACTCGCTGAGCTCCACCGATCATTTGGCTAGTCTTCCTGAATGTTCCACCCCATCCAGAACGCTGCGAGAGGATGATCAGTCACTACCTTGATCGGATGGGCCTGAAAGTAGGGTCGGAGTCTCCAAGTCGAGACTATCAAGGCAAACGCTAGCTTCTCCAGGATGGGGTAGCGTAGTTCAGCCTTCCGCAGGACCCGACTTACATAGTAGATGGGGAGTTGTCGCTTCCCTTCCTCGCTGACCAAGACCGAACTTACCGCTTCCGCCTACTCCGACGTACAAGAAGAGGTCTTCTCCTTCTCTAGGCCCTTGCAAAAAGGGTGCCTGGGCCAACTGGAGCTTTAGGCTCTCGAAGGCCCCTTGACACTCCGTAGACCACTCGAACTTCTTGTTGTCCCGGAGGGTTTTGAAAAAGGGGGAGCACTTCTCTCCTCCACTGGAGAGGAACCGGCTCAGCCCGGCCAGACGGCCCGTCAGGCGCTGAACCTCTTTGGTGTTTCCGGGCGCTTCCATCTCCATGATGGCCTTAACTTTGTCAAGCTTTGGCTCCACTCCCGCCTGGGTCAAGAGGTGACCCAAGAACTTTCCCTTTCCCGCCCCAAAAACACACTTGGCCGGATTCAGCCTCATCTTATACTTCCGAAGTGTGGCGAAGGTCTCTTCCAGGTCACGGAGGTGTTCCTCCACGCTCTTGCTTTTCACCATGAGATCATCGACGTAGACCTCCAGGTTTCGCCCCTTTTGCTCCTTGAACACCATGTCCATCATTCGCTGGTAAGTGGCTCCCGCGTTCTTAATCCTGAAGGGCATCATTTTATAACAATAGCATTTGTTGTTGGTGATGAATGAAACTTTTTTATATCGGGTGGGTGCATGCGGATTTGATGATAACCAGAAAAAGAATCTAAAAAACTCATGACAGGGAATCTGACGGACAAGTCTACTAGCTCGTCGATTCTAGGCAAGGGATAGCAATCCTTGGGGCAAGCTTTATTAAGGATAGAAAAGTCAATACACATGCGCCACTTCCCCTCCCCCTTCTTCACCATTACAACATTGGAGACCCAGCCTGGGTACTGGATCTCCGACACAAACCCTGCCTCCAGCAGCTTCCTGACCTCCTCCCTGATGGGCTCGACCAGGGTGGTGGCGGTTGCCCTCTTCTTTTGTTGGATGGGGTGGACTCCTTTATCCAAGTTGAGATGATGGCAGGCGATGTCTGCGTCGATGCCTGGCATATCAGTTGCGCTCCACGCGAAGATGTCTGCATTCTTCTGGATGCAGGACATAATCTTCTCCTTGTCTTCCTCTTCCAGCTCTCCGCTGATCTTCACCTTTCCTGGCCTCCCACCTTCAGATAGGATCTCCTTCTCCTCCACCTCATCGGCTGCCTCTAGCCTTGCCATTTCCTCCATCACCTGGTCTACCACCTCGGCCTCCTCCTTCCAACTGATCATGTTAACTGCGTTGAGATAGCACTGCCTTGCTACTTTGGGGTCGCTCCGGATCCTGATCTGCAGCCCTCCTTGATTATACTTGAGGCACTGATGACTGGATGAGAGCACGCATTTGTAGGCGCTGATGAGTGGCCTGCCGAAGATGGCATTGTCACTGTTGGGGGCGTCAACGATGATGAACCTGCAGCACCTGGTAGTACCCCCCAACGTTACAACAAGCTCTACTCCTCCCTCTACCTCCTTTATTTCTCCGGAGAAGCCAAAGAGCGGTCCCTCAGTCGCAGTGGCTCTCTTCTCTTCCACCTTCATGGCGTCAAACGCTTTCTTAAAGACCACATTGACGGAACTCCCATTGTCCATCAGGATGTGAGAGACTGTGTAGTTCTCCAATGCGGCTTTGATCACTACCGCATTATGAAAAGGTTTTTCATTCCCCAGCATGTCTTCCTCCGAGAAAGTGATTTCACCCGACGGTGGCGAAGTCTGGGAGGCAGAGGCCACACCCTTCCGATACACGGCGTTGAGGCTCCCCTTCCGGGTTGCCTCCAACCCTGCTCCTCCGTGGATGACGCCAATCCCTCCATGGCCTCTCAGATCTCACCTATCCTCACACCTTCTTGGGGCGGGGACTCCTCCCCCCTCGATTCTCAACATTCCTCCTTCTCGCTCCTGATGCCCCTCCTGGGCTCCTCCCACTCCTCTCCTCAACTCCAAGAACTCAGGGCAAGTGTCCATCGCATGGCCCTCCACCTGGTGGAAGTCGCAGTAGGGCATTGCCCGACGCTCCTCCCCACCTCGAGGTTGTCGCGTCTTACTCCCCTTCCTCATCCTCGTCCCATCCTAATCACATTCGCTTCTCTTATCGGCGCTTGGTTCTGCCTCCACTGCCCCTACCTCCGCTCGGGAGAGCGGCAACGATCTCCCCGCACCGGGGAGTATCTCCCTCCCGGTCTCCCTTGGTAGCCTCCTCCTGCAGTTCTCCAGGCCGGCCGACGAGGCGGGGCCTGGAACCTCCTCTCTTGATTCCGCTGGTCCCGGTTCTCCGGGATCCTCCTTCGTCTCGCCTTCTCAGCTCATCCCTCTTTTTGGTCTCACGTCGACCGCTTCCATCTCCTTCCTTCTCTCCTCCCTCCACCCTAGCTAACTTGGCCATGAAATCCAGGCTGGTTGCCTCCCCCTCGATCTGTCTCACGGCCCGATCGACCAACTCCTCGAACGATAGGGGGGATTGCGGGTGATCTCCATCTTGAAAAACCCTGGCTGCAGTCTCAGCTTAAATGCCAAGATTAGGGTGTGCCCAGGGACCTCCTGGACTAGGAGGATCTCTTCTTGGAAGCGATCAAGGTGCGACCCGAGCATCTCCTGGGGTCTTTGCTTGATAAGAAAGAGGTCTTCCGAGCCTTTCCTCCTCTTTTTAGAAGTAGAAAAGTGAAGCAGGTAACTTCTGCGCAGGTCCTCGAAGCCGTAGATGCTTCCCGCGGGCACCTGGTGGAACCAGTCTCGGGCTTTTTCTTGGAAGGTTATGGCGAACAGCCAGCACTTGAAGGCGTCCGTCATCGGCTTGATGGAGACCATATGCTCGAACCATTGCAGGTGCATAACGGGATCATCTTTTTCGGAGTAGAAACTCATGGCGGGCTCTGTGAACCCTACATGGATGGGGGCGGATAGCACCAACTCACTGAACGGACTAGGTGGGGCGAGCTGGTGAAGGGGACGAACGCGGTCGTACTCGCCCTCTGACTGTAAGGTCTCTGTTTGGCTCGCAAAGAGCACTCGCGCGCAGAGCGGCTAGTCTTCATCTTCGAGGAGAACCTCCTTGTCGAGGCACTGACTCGGTCCCGCCTTGGCAGGCGAGGTGGCTGCGATAGGGGAAGGAGCTCCCGCCTCGGCGCGAGGTGTGAGTAGCCCCCTGATGGTATCCTACATTGCCTTCATGCCCTACTCGAAGACACTCTTGGTTACGAACTCGCTCAAAGGTAGTGAGTTCCCCTGGCCGGTTCCTGGCTCGTCACGTTCAGTCATGGGATCGTCAGATGAGATTTTCTTCTCTTGCTACAGTCCACGCTCACCGCACCAAAAATGTTGGAGCCCGGATACCGGTCCAACTATGTTCGAGACTTGGGGAGTAGCTTGAGTTACTTCTCTCTTCGTCAGATCCCTAGATCAAAGTACTCCGAGCTAAGAACTAGCCCTCACCGGTTAACAGGTAGCTTCCTAAGAATGACCCACTGGCTGCAGCGAGGAGGTCTCAGACAGCACGGGGAAGATAGCACATGCTCTCTAAGGGGGGTGGGTCTATGCTGATCTGAGACATAATGGGTCCTATTTATAGGGAAAAACTTCCCAGGAGTAAAATGGTCCTAAAGGTCTGCGGATAGCTGTCTCCGCCTTAACCAAATTACTAGATGCAGACCAAAATGGTCTGCGAACAGCTCCTTGTGCCTTTTCGCACATACTAACCGCAACCCACATCGGCCTGCAGATAGTGAGGGAGGGTTGATGAGCCGGAGTGACCCGTGCTCGCCCCTCCCTCCCGGAGACTGCGGCCGAGGCGACTAGGCCCAGACCTACTCACCAAGGGTAGGCTCTCCTGAGGCGATCTCGTCTTAGACCAGACCTACTCGCCTCGCCCCCGATAAAGGGGAGCTTGACACGCTGGACGCGGCAGGGAAGGGCGCATTCGCTTTCCTACCCTGGGCGAGTAAGATCGTCTCAGATCTACTCGCTGAAGGGTGTTGATCTACCCGCCGAGACCTTCTGGCCTACTTACCGAATACGGGTTGTACACTTCTTGTCTTCTTCCTAACTTGAAAATTACTCCATGTTGAGCATTCCGAGCTCTGTATTGAAGAAAGAGAACTTGGTCTCATCCAGCGGCTTCGTGAAAATATCTGCAACCTGCTTATCTGTAGGGACATAGCATAAATTGATGTCCCCATTCTCCACATGCTCTGGATGAAATGATATCTCAATTCAATATGCTTTGTCCGGCTGTGCGAGACTGGATTATTTGCAATTGCTATAACACTGGAGGAGTCGCAAAACATTGGGATTTCTTTGAACTTTAAGTTATAATCTTCAAGCTGATTCTTTATCCAAATAAGTTGTGCACAACAACTGCCTGCAGAAATGTATTCTGACTCGGCCGTTGAAATTGCAACATAATTCTGCTTCTTCCTACTCCGTGAAATAAGTCTTCTTCCGAGAAATTGGCATGTCCCGGAAGTGCTTTTCCTGTCATCTTTACTACCTGCAAAGTCTGCATCTGAAAAACCTATTAGCTCGCTATCATTACTTCTTGGGTGCCATAAGCCAAGATTTGGTGTACCCTTAAGATATCTCAAAATTCGCTTTGCAGCAGTATAGTGAGATTCCTTAGAGTTCACCTGATATCTAGCACATACACATGTAGAGAACATTATATCAGGTCTACTAGCAGTAAGGTAGAGCAGAGAGCCAATTATGTTTATGTACTTGGTTTCATCGAAAGGTTTCCCTTTCTCATCCTTGTCCAGAGACATAGCTGAGCTCATTGGAGTCCTCATAGAGGTTGCACTCTCCATTCCAAATTTCTTAACCAACTCCTTGGTGAATTTTGTCTGTGAGATGAAAATTCCATCTTCAGATTGCTTCACCTGAAGTTCTAAGAAATATTTCAGCTCACCTATACTGCTCATTTCAAATTTCCCTTGCATAAGTCTGGAAAACTTTTTGCATTGGTTATCATCTGTAGAGCCAAAAATAATGTCATCGACATAGATTTGCACAAGCAAAATCTTGCATTTTACTTCCCTAAGAAATAATGTCTTATATATCTTTCCTTTTGTGTTCTCAAGAAGAAAGTTAGACAGCATCTCATACCAAGCTCGAGGAGCTTGTTTCAAACCATATAAAGCTTTTTGTAATAGATAAACATAATCAGGATGTTTAGGATTAAGAAAACATGGAGGTTGTTCAACGTATACTTCTTCTTTTATATTACCGTTGAGAAAAGCTGACTTGACGTCCATTTGGTATACGGTGAATCCTTTGAATGCAGCATAAGCTAGAAACAGCCTGATCGCTTCGAGTCTTGCTACAGGAGCATAAATCGAAGTCGATCCCATCTTCTTGTATGTATCCTTTTGCTACAAGTCTGGCTTTGTTCTTGATTATTGTTCCGTCTTCATCCAATTTATTTCTGTACACCCACTTTGTTCCAATGTTATTCTTATCCTTGGGTTTTGGAATAAGTGTCCACACTTTGCATCACTTGAATTGATTCAACTCTTCTTTCATTGCAATTATCCAAAGGGGGTCTTCATTTGCTTCTTGGAACTTCTTTGGTTCAACCTGCGAGAGAAAACTTAAATGCATATTTTCATTAGTAGTACCTCTTCTGGTTCTTATGCCGACTTGAGGATCTCCTATGATCTGATCAATAGGATGGTCCCTCAGGTGTCTGAATTCAAGATTCCTTCCATTATTTGGAACACAAGGAGCTATTTCTTCTACTACTGGAATGTCTTCTTCCACTTGAATTGGCTCTTCACCAAGATGATCTTCCTCTTCAGTTGAGGTTGGGGGAGAGATCTTGACGAAGGTTTGAGCATTGTCTTTAACTGGCTCATCCAAGTTTGTTTCTTGCAACTTTGAACTTGCAACTTCAACAGAAGCACTAGAAGAGCTGCTATGTAGCAAGCTCATCTCATCAAATACAACGTTAATAGATTCTTCTACAACTAGAGTTTTCTTATTAAAAACTCTATAAGCTTTGTTATGGCTACAATAGCCTACGAATATACCTTCAAAGCTCTTTTCACTAAACTTGGTTTCATAATGCTTTCCATTCTTAAGTATAAAGCATTTGCTACCAAAGATTCTAAAATAAGAGATGGTTGGTCTCTTGCCTTTTAGTTGTTCATAAGGAGTCTTTTCATGGTTTTTATTTATGAGTGCTCTGTTTTGCGTGTGGCAAGCAGTGTTGATGGCTTCAGCCCAGAAGTATTCCGGAAGTGAAGAATCACTCAACATTGTTCTGCAAGCCTCAATGAGTGTTCTGTTCCTTCTCTCAGCTACCCCATTTTGTTGTGGAGTTCGAGGAGAGGAAAACTCATGAAAGATACCAAGGCTTTCACAGAAATCTGTCATGGCTCCAGATTCAAATTCTGTTCCATGGTCACTTTTGATTTTGACCACCGAACAATCTAATTCGTTCTGAATTTGCTTGACAAATCTAGTGAAAATATCAAAGGTATCTGACTTGTGTTTTAGAAAGAATACTCATGCAAAACGTGAGTAATCATCTACAATAACCAATGTGTAAGACTTTCCTCCTAAACTTCTAATTTTCAAAGGACCAAACAGGTCCATATGAAGTAGGTATAAACACCTAGTAGAGTATTTGCCAATAATGCTCTTAAAGGTAGCTCTTGTTTGCTTTCCTTTTACACAAGCATGACAAGGTCTATCTTTAATGCACTTAACATTTGGCGCATCACGCACTAAGTTTTGAGAAAACAATTTATTTATCATTTTGAAATTAATATGTGCTAATCTCTTGTGTCATTGGTCGACAAGGGATGCACTATCTTTTGCTAAAAAACACATTGGTGTAGAAGATGATAAATAAAGAAAATTCAAACAGGAAATATTTCTACAACGAGTGCCTGATAAAATCGTTTCAGAATTTTCTGCCGACTTTATCAAACACTTATCTTTACAAAAATCAACTGTGTATCCTTTATCACATAGTTGACTTATGCTTATCAGATTATGTTCTAATCCTTCCACATAAGCTACATCTAAAAAGGATACATTACCATTAGTGATCATACTGTAGCCTTTTGTTATTCCTCTGTCGGATCCGCCAAAAATCACTTTTGGACCGCTCTCAACTGGAATATAGTTCTGTAAAAGGCTTCTTGTTCCGGTCATATGCCGAGAACAACCACTGTCCAAATACCAGATAGGATTTATGTTGGCCTTTGGACATACCTGCAAAAACAAATTATTTTGCCTTAGGATCCCAAACAAATTTGGGTCCTTGGTCCCGTGTTAGTTGAGCCCCACGAAGAACGTTAACATTGCGAGTGGTCTTTCTTGCAATGTTTACTTGTGGTCTCTTGAAATAAGTAGAATTGAACCAACAATCTACGGCAAAGTGACCTATTTTGTCGCAACACCAACAGTCAAACTTGTTGTAACTTCTCTTAGAATTCTCCTGCTTCACTTTTTGAACGTTAGTTTTAGCAGGGGAAATTCTTCTAGAAGAGGATGCTTCATGAGTACAGCACACACATGGTTGAATTGTCTCCTTAGGCTTAGGTGCAACAACCTTCACTATTGGTGCTCTCTTAGCACTAGGTCCATGAACAAATGGACCAAAACTTCTCAGATTAATTTCCTCATAGGGTGCTTTGAAAGCACTTGCACCAAAGTTTCGGGGATGAGTCCACCCCTTGTAGTCATTGACAGGCCCAGACACAATTGGTCTAGTCAAATGACCATAGGAGCTTTCTAGATCATAGACATTAGTAGGAAAGATAACTTTCTTAAATGCCACTTGATCTTGATGAGCTTTCCCTTTCTCTTCGGTGGTAACTTTCCTAGCACTCTTATTTTTCTTCTTGGCTAGTATGCTTTTAGAAGATTTACTAGATTCAGCCACATGACCTAATCCAATTCCACTTGCTTTAGCGGAGAATCTATCAATGATTGGTAGAACAGTTTTCGGTTGAGAAAACTTTTCAACTAGCCTCTTCTCAGCGGCTAGCTGTTCTTCCAGCTCTTTGATAGAATTCCCTCTCAGGGCAAGGATCTCATCCGAGCTTTTGACCTTGTCTGTCAAGACTTGGATTTCCTCTCTGAGATAAATAAGTTGTTCAACTTCTTTTCTCAGATTAGATTCAACTTCCTTGAGTGACATGATCTCCTTGGCCTGGGTTTTGACAACCTTCCGACATTTGTCAAAGCTTTTTAAGTATTTCAGTATATTGGGTCATGAGTTTTGAATCATCATCTGAGGGGTAACCCTTGTGTCAGCTGAGGCATAATCTGAATCAGACAAAATAGTGTGAGCATTTACCTTCCCGGTATACGGAGGTTCTTCTTCGTCATCAGTCATTGCCATCAGCCTGAAGTATGCTTCTTCTTCATCACTTGACTTCTCTGAGTCACTGCCGCTGAGTGTTTTGGACTTTTTGGCGATGAAGCTTCTTTCATTTTTCTTTTTCCCGTGGGTGGATTTCTTTTCTTCTCTCTTTCCACCTTTCTTTTTGTAAGGGTATTCAGCGATCATATGCCCTGGCTTATTACAACAATAGCAAATAATGTCAGAAGAAACGTGTTTGTTCGTTTTAGACTTATACCTGTCATGGTTGCCTGAGCCCTTCTTGTGATGATCTCCATCACGACGAGAATGTCTATAGTAGAAGATGAATGTTTGTTCTTCATAAGCCTTCTCTTGTTTAGCAGCTTCTTGAACTGACGGGAGATTAGAGAAAATTCCTCGTCTGACATTTCTGAACAGGAGGAGCCTGCTTCTGATTCTTCTTCATCAGATTCTTGTGCCCTTATTGGAGACACAGTTCTGCTTTTCCTGGAGCTTTCTGCCTTCAGAGCCAAGGTCCTTTCCTTACTAGAAGTCCGGTTCCCATCTTCTTCTGTTTTGCAGATATTCATCTGCAGCTCATGGGATAATAGCTTCCCGAACAGATTCTGTGGGTCAATATTTGGCAGTTTTCCAAACTCCCTAATGGCAACAATCTTGCTATCCCATTCTTTCGTCAAGGATCGCAGGAACTTGTCATTGAGTTCACCGTTTGTGAATTCCCGACCATAGTTTCTTAGGCCATTTATAATTTTGAAGAATCTTTCATAAGCATCAGCAATGCACTCCTTCTTACTCTGCTTGAAGGCCTCGTACTCTTGGTTGAGTAGAGATCTTTTATCGTCCCTTACCTCTTTGGTACCTTCCATGAGAACAATTAAGGATGTCCACATCTCCTTAGCAGATTTGTAGTGAATTAAGTTTTGTAACATTGAGTCATCCACTGCACTAGCAATAATGTTCTTCGCCTTTTTGTCCAAGGCTACTGTAGCGATTTCATCCTTAGTTAGGTCCATCATTTTCTTTGGCATCTGAACAGTAGGGTCAATTGTAGAGGCAGTCATAGGCACATGAGAGCCTTCTTCTACAACTTGAAATATTCTCGGATCTGCGGCTTCCAAGTAAAATCTAACTCATTTCTTCCACATAGGAAAGTTAGCCTTTGAGCAGATTGGCAGCTTCAATGAGGATTCCTTGCTTCTTTCCATGATTTGCTAGCAACTAGAATGGATAGATCCTGTTGAAGGTGTTAACCTAGAAACGAACAGTGACCCTCTGAAACCAATTGAAGTATCTAGTTGCCAACCTAAATCAACTAGAGGGGGGTGAATAGGTGATAACTACGTCTTTTGCGGAATAAAAAACTTGAAGAAATAGAACGCACAGAAAGCAATTCACAATCACAGACGACACAAGAAATTTATAGTGGTTCTCCGTTCTTGGGTACTCCACTTGCCGGTCTCGCCAATCTAGCACCACAGCTAGACTTGACTACTTCACTATAACTCGGATCAAGAATGATCCTACAATCTCGGATTCAACACTCCTACAATCTCGGAGACAAATCTCCTACAAACTCAGAGAAAATCTCTCTTACAACTCGGAGACAAACCTCTCCTACAACTCGGAGAAAACTTCTCCTACAATCAAAAGTATATTGATATTGATACAATACTTATCAACATTTAAACAGATCTGAAAACCCTGAGAGATCCTCTTCCTTCTTGAGGATCGAATAGCTTTGACTTGTTGTCGATGAGGAAGAATTGTAAATAACTCAGATCTGACCTTCTTCGATTCGACTTGATCCAATAGATACAGTAGATGAAGGAGCAATGATCAATCGAACCTTTTCTTCCACTGGAGACAAATGATTCAGAACACAAGATCGATCTCAAGCATTGGCGACAGGCGGCACTTTCTCGTTCTTCTTGGAACGATCAGAGAATTAGGGTTGATGATAGAATAATTGATGATTCAATGATTAATCCTAAAACGAGAGCCTTATATAGCTAAGGACTTAACGACATGAATTAAAGTAGGTTTAACCTTAAACAAAATCAGAAGAGTCGTCACATCAGACAGAAGGAATTAACGTCCCAACAAACAGACAGAAAATTACTTAATGAACGAAATATAAAATTTCTCGAGAACAAAGAACTTCTCGAGAAATAGCAGCTTCTATTTCGAGAGAAAATATATAGAAGGAATTACGGAAGATAGAGATAGACTTTTCGAAAGATACAAGATTTCTCTAGAGTAAAATGACTTCTCGAGAACAAATGGCTTCTCAATAAAAACAACCTTAGAATAACTTTTCTGGCAGATGAGAAAGATTTTCCGAGAGACAGACATATTTCTCAAGAGAATGTTTTAAATTCTCGAGAAAGTAAAGTCTTGCCGAGAAACCTTAAGAAACTTGAAATAAAGGATTGAAAAGGATTTCTCGAGAAAGGAAATTGAGAAACAAAACATCGCAAAGTTAATTTGATGGCCGAGGAAAATTCTTCGAACGGAGCTCGAAGAAAACACATCAGTTCGTCTAACGGCGATCGACGAACGGCGATTAACGAAACTTACTTCAATTTCCAGTAGAATAGAGATCGATGAAACTGCTTCAGTTCGTCGAACGGAGCTCGATGAACGGCGATCAACGAAACTTACTTCAACTTCCACTAGAACAGAGATCAACGAAACTGCTTCAGTTCGTCGAACGGGGCTCGATGAACGACGATCAACGAAACTACTTCAACTCCCAGAAGAACAGCGGTCGACGAAACTACTTCAGTTCGTCGAACAGAGATCGACGAAAGATGAACTCAGAACTTTGGTAAAACTGTCCATCGAACGGCGCTCGACGAAAACACTTCAGTTCGTCGAACGGAGCTCGACGAACTCACCAAATTTCGTTGAACGAAAAATACTTAGGAAAAAATCTTTCTTCTTCTCTTGGACAGCAGTTGCACCTCCAAACCATGGGCTTCAATAGTCTTGAAAATGAAGTGTATCCCAATAGAGAGATCATACATGAGTCAATCGATTAGTCTACGGCAAGGCGTGCCATTTGCCCGTAGAAGGCCAAGAGGAAGCTCCGGCGACGATTTGGCGTTGAAAGCTTGCTCGGAGCTCCTCCCTAAGGTGGGCGGTGAAGAAGGAGGCGAAATGGGCGCTCTGGAGCAGGAAACGGCGCTGGAAAATGATCGATCCCGACCTAAAATCGCGCATGTCTATTTAAAGGCGGAGCAGAAATTAACAGAGCGCACGGTCAGGGGCGCACGACCAGTGGTCGTTGATGCGCAAAACTATGCTTGCAAACGATAACGGCAAGTGTACCGTATCGAATGTAGTATAGGTTATTGAAACAAGGTCGTATTAGACTCGGGGCGGTTGAGTACTCTTACTTCAAGAAAATCTCTATTATCTTATCAATTAAAACTTGAGGTTGGTTTGCAAAAAAAAAGAAAATTAAAATAAGAATTAAAAGAGCGATTAGCACTCGATCTTGAATCACCTTGGAGATAAAAATAAGAATAAAGAATAAAAACGCTTTCTCTTAATAAAATAGCTTAGACCGCGGAGATTCTCGAATTACGAACGCACCTCTCTCGAGGATGCGCTCAACTGAGTTTAGTTTGATCAATCGAACTCTCGTTCTAGGATCGAAACCCCTAAAACTCGCCTTATCGAAGTGAATCCCGCTATTGGCTTTTACTCCAATCCGGAAGGGTAACGTCATCCTCTCTCGAGGATTGCATTCTACTCTTTTTTATTCTTGAAATGATCGATTCAAAATCAAAACCTCTCGATTATTAGATTCTGAAAACAAGATGAGAGTTATATATCGACAATATAATCTCAATCCAATAAAAGTTCAAGAGTAAATCAAAAGCATTCTAAAGAAGAGAAAGAGAAGCTAAACCATAAATTATATTCTCCTCAGATCATCTCGGTCGAGTACTAATTGGATTTTAGTTACTCATAGAAATAGAAGAATTAAAGAAGAATAGAAGAGTTCATGAAAAAAAAAGAGAATAGATTGAGAGAAGAAAAGAACTATTTTATTAAATTGCTAAAGAAAAATTACAAGACATGAATTGAACGTTACAACTATTGAATTGAAAACTACAAATGCTAATAAGAAAAAGGGCATACAAGAACTACTAAAACACGAAAATAAAACAAGAAATGGAGATTTGAACTCCAAAAATTCGTCCTTGAACATCTGCTGAAGCTGGCTTTTTATAGCTGAAAAGTTGAGGTTACACGCCCTTGGTCACGCCCGTGACCAAGGGCGTGTAAGGGGCGTGATCATCTCGGAGCGGAAAGGGCGCAATCTGGCTTTAATGCTGGCGATCTTTGCGTGTCACGCCCTAGGTCACGCCCGTGACCTAGGGCGTGTAACCTTCAAAACGTGCTGCTGGCGGGAATCTTCGGCGGGAAGAAGCGGGGAGTGGCGCGGGATGAGTCACGCCCATGACATTGAGTCACGCCCCTGGTCACGCCCGTGACCTGGGGCGTGTAAATTTAATTGACGTGTCAGGCTGATTCTGGATGCGTGCGGCGAGTCGCGACCGTGACATTGGGTCACGCCCTTGGTCACGCCCGTGACCTGGGGCGTGTACTTGGCGAATTCTTCACGGAACGCTCCCTAGTGGAGGAATTGGGTCTGGAACACATCTTTGACTGTCACGCCCTTGGTCACGCCCGTGACCTTGGGCGTGTACTTTGGATTTTTACTCAAAGTGCCCAGAAAACCTGCAAAACATAAATTAAGCTTAAATTAGTTGAAGAAGTTAAAGAGGAACAGATTAAATAAGAAAATATATATAAATTATATAAATTCAATTTAAAACTATATTAAAATAATACTAAAAGATGAGTACAAAAAGTACTCATCAAACACCCCCATACTTGAGTTTTTGCTATTGCAGAGCAAAAGAGTGAGGAAAGAATTACAAGACATCGATATTATTTCTAATTAACTAAAATTTTATTAAACCATGAATAAGTTAAAGGCAAATTTTAGGAATTCAAGAATTAAGTCATAAGTTATGTTGATAATTTAAAAAGAGAAAATTATTTAGCTAACTACTTCTCAAGATAACTATTTAGCAATAAAAATTATAGAAATTTTCAAACAAAATTAGATTGAAATTATAGACACTCTAACATAAAAAAAGCTTAAGGAAAAGACACCTACTAAAATACTGCTCTCTCAATAATTTAGTTTAGGACTAGAAACAATGAAATTGGCTAGGGATGTGTTTGAACGAAATGGCAAATGAAGAGTTCTTGAATAGAGGTGATGAATTTTATCCTCTCACCTCATTTGAATACGAAATTGTATATGTTTAGGAAAATAATGAATTTTATCCTCTTATTTTCCATGCCATATAATCTTTTAACAATTCTCTTCAATCAAAAACCCAAAATGTATATGTTTTAGACATATAATCTTTTAAATGATTTTGGGTGCATATGTTTTAGGAAATAATGAATTTTATCCTCTTATTTCCATGACATATGATCTTTTTCTACAATTTTTTTTATTTGCCAACAAAGGGTGAGGGGGGAGAAATACTTCTAGTTTATAAATTAAACTATTTTGAGAGCAACTTTTTAGTGGAATGAGATTTCCTAAGATCTTAAAGTTAAAAGTGAATATAACAAAAAGAAATCTAAAGATGTTTAGCCAATTTACCACAAAGTGAAGCTATTTAAAATTAAACGGAGAAGTAGTGCTAAATTAACTCTCTAATCGAATTAAAAACATAAAGTGTTTCTTAAAACTAAATTACTTCAAAGTTAGATTTAACAAATTCTGATCAAATAAAATAATTAGCTAAATTAAAAATGTAGGAATTCTTATAATCGTACCTCAAACTAAATTTCTAGAACATTAAAAACAACAAGGCTAGGCGTATTTATTATTATTTTATTATTTCTTGGACTTCCCAAGGGCTACCCGGTGAAGGGTTCGCAAGGTACTAGGAGCTGTGATGAGAATTCAAGCCCAAAGCGCCCTTTCCAAGAAATTAGATTTTTATAAGTTTTATATAGATATATATATATATATATATATATATTTAAAATAAAAATACAAGAAAAGCTAAGCTACACCCCCATACTTAAAATTAAACATTGTCCCCAATGTTTAAAACTAAGTATGAAGAACTCTTAAAAAATAAATTTTTTTTTAAAGAAAAATACATTAAATTAAAGATAAGCAAGGGGTGCCTCCCAAGAGCGCTTTCTTTTTCCCGTCTTTAAGCTAGACGGTTATTGTTAGGAAAACGGAAAATAAAAAGAGAAGTGGACAGGCAACTCCCCTAATTCACGCGTGGGTGAACGTGCCGGCGTCAGTCGCCCGGCTACTCCTCCGTTTATCTTGTGATTCTCCTCTTGTCTTTGATCTTGAATATGTAAATCCAAATCACTTATACATACCTGAGGTGATTTGAAAAAGTAAAGATGAGCGGCATATGGATCATTGATTATTTGGGGTGGCAGCGGCTCATCCTTAACCTGAAAATTATTAGAATAAAGAGAATCACAAATAAACGAGTCAGAAAAATTTTCGCAAGGAGGAGGCGCTTGCGAAATTATAAAAGCAAGCTCTGGTTGTTCCTTTTCTAAAATAACATTTTCATTTGAGAAATCTAGTGCGTCACCAAGCGGAATAAAATTTTTGGACACAAAATTTTCATGAATTTTTGGTTGGATAGAAGAAATTCGCGAGTATTCATGACAGAAAATAAAATCCGGGTGAAGTAGGGGAAGAAACTTGTTCTTCTTCTATTTCATCCGGGGTGCCCATAACTTTAAGAAATTCTTGGTAAAGTAATTTTTCTTCATCTTCGGTAAAAGAAGTTATGGGATTACATGACACTACATGTTCCACCATAACTAAATTATCCAAAGGTGGAGAAAAAATACTAGAAGAAATTAAATTTTCCTCTAAATTTTGGGGGAAAGTATCTATTTGAATCGGCGGACATTCCCCAAAATTAGAGCACGAAGGTTGCGGCGCAAAAGAAGAAGAACAAGAATTCGGATCTAAAGATTTATCTTCATCGCCCCGTAAACTATCCGGGTGACCTTGCCACCAAGAATAATCTACATCGAGGCTAGAAGAAAAATTATTACAACAACAACAACACTCAAGCCTTTATCCCACCATAGTGGGGTCGGCTATATGGATCCTCTGTCGCCATTGCGCCCTATCTTTAAGCATAGTCTCATTAACGCCGCATTCGGACCATACGACGCGTTCCTTAGGGGGAACAACCTAGCTTTAGCACAATTTCTCAAAAGATCCATATTCATAAGGGTGACTAAATTTTACGCTGGCCGTCTACCTAACACAACCCTCACCATTTTTCATCCGGGCTTGGGACCGGCATCGGCTAGTTTAGAAGAAAAATTATTAGAAGCCGAAAAATTATTCTCATGAAAATTAGAGAAAACACAAGACGAAATAAAATTTTCCTCTAAAATTTGGGGGGAAGTATCTATTTGGATCTGCGAAATTTCCCACAAATTAGAGAACGAAGACTGCGGAGTATAAGTAGAAAAACAAAAATTTGTGTCTAAAGATTTATCTTCGTCGCTCCGAGAATTATCCGGGTGAGCTTGCCACCAAGAATAATCAACTTCGGAACTAGAAGAACAATTATTAAATGCCAAAATTTTGTTTTCATTATAATTAGAAAAATTATTTTCATCAAAGTTTGAAAAATTATTCTCATTAAAAGGGGAAAAATTATGATCGTAATTATTATCAAAATTATTTGTATAATATTGAGGAAAATTATTTTCATAATAATTATTTTGATAATAAGAATGTAAATAACATTTCTCACTTTGATGAGGCGCACCACAATAATGACAACTAAATTGGCGTTCTCGCGCGGCTTGTAAGAGATAAAGTTGGTTTCGAAGCTCGGTAACCTTAACGGCCAATTCAAATTCTTTCATAATAAAAAATAAAAAAAAAGTAACAACCTTTACTCAAATGAATGGAATATTTTTTTTTTTAAATATTTTTATTATATATATATTTTTGAAAAAGCGGGTTAAATTAGTCCCGGACTTCCCAAGATCTACCCGGTGAAGGGTTTGCAAGGTACTAGACGCTATGATGGGAATTCAAGAACAAAGCGCCCTTTCCGAGAATTTAGATTGCGCTTTTTAAGATTTTTTATATATATATATAAAAAAAAAATTAAAGAGAACGGGGAGAAGAAAGTGAACGATAAAATTAATAAATATTTCTTTTTTCGAAATATCAACCGTGTTCCCCGGCAACGGCGCCAAAAACTTGATGCTCAAAACTATGCTTGCAAACGATAACGGCAAGTGTACCGTATCGAATGTAGTATAGGTTATTGAAACAAGATCGTATTAGACTCGGGGCGGTTGAGTACTCTTACTTCAAGAAAATCTCTATTATCTTATCAATTAAAACTTGAGGTTGGTTTGCAAAAAAAAGAAAATTAAAATAAGAATTAAAAGAGCGATTAGCACTCGATCTTGAATCACCTTTGAGATAAAAATAAGAATAAAGAATAAAAACGCATTCTCTTAATAAAATAGCTTAGACCGTGGAGATTCCCGAATTACGAACGCACCTCTCTCGAGGATGCGCTCAACTGAGTTTAGGTTGATCAATCGAACTCTCGTTCTAGAATCGAAACCCCTAAAACTCTCCTTATCGAAGTGAATCCCGCTATTGGCTTTTACTCCAATCCGGAAGGGTAACGTCGTCCTCTCTCGAGGATTGCATTCTACTCTTTTTTATTCTTGAAATGATCGATTCAAAATCAATACCTCTCGATTATTAGATTCCGAAAACAAGATGAGAGTTATATATCGACAATATAATCTCAATCCAATAAAAGTTCAAGAGTAAATCAAAAGCATTCTAAAGAAGAGAAAGAGAAGCTAAACCATAAATTATATTCTCCTCAGATCATCTCAGTCGAGTACTAATTGGATTTTAGTTACTCATAGAAATAGAAGAATTAAAGAAAAATAGAAGAGTTCATGAAAAAAAGAGAGAATAGATTGAGAGAAGAAAAGAACTATTTTATTAAATTGCTAAAGAAAAATTACAAGACATGAATTGAAAGTTACAACTATTGAATTGAAAACTACAAATGCTAATAAGAAAAAGGGCATACAAGAACTACTAAAACACGAAAATAAAACAAGAAATGGAGATTTAAACTCCAAAAATTCGTCCCTGAACATCTGCTGAAGCTGGCTTTTTATAGCTGAAAAGTTGAGGTTACACGCCCTTGGTCACGCCCGTGACCAAGGGCGTGTAAGGGGCGTGATCATCTCGGAGCGGAAAGGGCGCAATCTGGCTTTAATGCTGGCGATCTTTGCGTGTCACGCCCTAGGTCACGCCCGTGACCTAGGGCGTGTAACCTTCAAAACGTGCTGCTGGCGGGAATCTTCGGCGGGAAGAAGCGGGGAGTGGCGCGGGATGAGTCACGCCCGTGACATTGAGTCACGCCCGTGACCTGGGGCGAATAAATTTAATTGGCGTGTCAGGCTGATTCTGGATGCGTGCGGCGAGTCGCGGCCGTGACATTGGGTCACGCCCTTGGTCACGCCCGTGACCTAGGGCGTGTACTTGGCGAATTCTTCACGGAACGCTCCCTAGTGGAGGAATTGGGTCTGGAACACATCTTTGACTGTCACGCCTTGGTCACGCCCGTGACCTTGGGCGTGTACTTTGGATTTTTACTCAAAGTGCCCAGAAAACCTGCAAAACATAAATTAAGCTTGAATTAGTTGAAGAAGTTAAAGAGGAACAGATTAAATAAGAAAATACATATAAATTATATAAATTTAATTTAAAACTATATTAAAATAATACTAAAAGATGAGTACAAAAAGTACTCATCAGTCGTGCGCGAAGAAATGCCTGTGAGCGTGCGGGAACAACCTGCAGCAAAAGTCAGAATGACAAAAATAACGCACGAGCATGGCGCACGACCAGTGGTCGTGCGCACTATGTCCAGTGGTCGTGCGTATTGCCTGGCCGGCCCATTTTCAAGTGAGAATTAACGCACGATCAGAGGTGCACGACCAGTGGTCGTGCGCACTTTGTCCAGTGGTCGTGCGCAGTGTTCCTGTACAGTTTTTGCACCCCAGAACACTCGCACGACCCATGTATCAACATGAAAGATCATCGGGCCACTGAAATGGGCATTCCACACATGCTCAAATATATAAATTAAATTGCAACATAAAGCATGAGTAAGATAGACATGAAAATACACCGAAATGGGCCTAAAAGTGCACTTAGCATGGAACATCAAATATGAACGAAAACATGCCTAAAGTGTAGTGCATAGACTAGATAATCGGCCCAGATGAGCCCATAAAAGTGTATATAATTGGGACTCATCAGTAGGCGCAGAGGGACAGAGGACTACTCAAGACACCCGGTCTTGAGGAACCTCTATAGATCTTTTGTGTGCTTTCTGTGGTTTGCTCTTTACTTTACAGATCTATTAATCAAGAATCAAAACACTTAAAGGGGAAGAAAATAAATTGTAAAACCTATTCACCCCCCTCTAGGTGTTAAAGTAGACACCCTATAAACAACAAATATGGTGACCTGCCCCGCTCGTGCATTTTCTTCACGCACGGTTGGCCTCAACCGTGTGCGAACAAAACGCACGACCTCCTATTGGTTGCCGTATTTCGAGTTTTCTGAATTTGCCCATGCGTTTTTACGCACATTCGACTTCGACCGTGCGTGAGTAAAATGCACGGGCGCGCCTGCTTCGTCTTCCTGGCCTTTATGCTCGTTAAATATCGCACGGTTCGCGCACGGTCGTGCGTTCGACCGTGCGTGACCAAACTTCTGATTGTTTTCTATAAAAGCGCAGATTTCCGCCCTAATCTAGATCGACATTCTTTTCCCGCGCCCAAGAGCTCCGCCGTTTTCTCCCTTTTCGCAGGTTCTCCGCCCCCTTAGGCCTCCTCCATCATCCTCGAGCTCCAAGGAGAGGGATCTAGCCCTACATCCACCATTATCCAAGGAGAAGGAAGCTTGGTTGTGCGGCTGGATCGTGACATGAAGAAGACGGGCCATTGGAAGGTAGTGACAGCCTTCTCTACCCCGGACGCAGTTGAGGACCGAGCTTGGATGCAGATTGACAACCCAGCGATTCCAACTATGAATCTTCGACAAGGCTTTGGATTGGGTCGATTCCTGACTTTCTCTTTCTTTGTATTGGTAGTTGTAAATGCTAGATTTCTCTATATTTTGATGATGTGCACTATGAATCTTGCTTTGTAATGTTTATCTCATGTTTATGAGTTTATATTATTCATATGTGTGTATGAGATGTGCCCCCATTCCATCTTCCACATCCGTCGTCACCATTCACTCCATTATGCTAGCCTACTCGCCCATTCCGTAAGACTACTCTTCCATCCGCCAAGCTAAGCGGTGCCAACGGCCCGTGTAATCCACCTCGACTCCGCCGGCGTGACTCACTCCATCCGTGTGCCTACTCTTCCATCCGCCTAGCGAAGCGTGGCATAGCGGCCCGTGTAATCCATTCGCCTAACGATGCAGTGCGCTCAAGGCCTGCACAGTTCGATTCCGCACTTACCACTCCATCCGCTTGCGTACTCGTCTATCCGCCCTTGCGAATCGATGCATAGCGGCCCGTGTAGTTTTCCATCCCGCCTGGCGAAGCATTGCATAGCGACATTGCATAGCGACATTGCATAGGAGTAGTTTTAGTTGTTTTCTTTTATTTTCCACAATCCAAATCACCCCCTTTCGCATCCATCCGACCTAAAGGACTTCGATCTCAAGTCCTTCCTCAATAGTTAACTCCACCTTACTGTGTTCCTTCGAGATCGATACTTGGGGATTTACTCCTCGTTTTATATTTCTTGAACGATCAGTACACTGTCGTTTCGTGCCGCAGTGTTGCTATGCCCTATAGCGGTGTGCTAGATTCGCGCATCAAGTGTTTGGCGTCGTTGCCGGGGAACACAGTCGTGTGAGTTTCTGGAGAGGGAGTCGAGAGATAGAAGTCCTTTTCCATTTGTTTATTCCATTTTCTTCTTTGTTTTAGTTCTGAGAATTTGTCGTTTTAAATTTCTTTATTCTCTTTCTATTTTGTGATTTATCTAAAGCAGGCATTCATTTTTTTTATTTCTTGCGTGTAGTTAATTTTTGCAAGGAAATTTTATCTGTTGGTTAATTTTCCCTTTCTACACCATGTATTCTGAAAGTAAGGTTAGATCTTAAATTAACTCTAGAGGGGGGAGGGGGGTGTGAATAGAGTATTAAAAATTTTTCACTTAATTTTATAGTGGAATTAAATTAGTGATATATATATGTAGCAGAGTGATTTATAAGAAACTAAAAATAAAACACAGCACAACACAAGCACAAAAAAGTAAAGCAATCACAGAGGACATAAGGAGCTATAGTAGTTCCCCAATAAACCTGGGTACATCTACTCCTCTACCACCCTTGGTCGGAATCCACTAGGATTTTTGATCAGGTGTCCTAACACCAATGAGCTTTTGATAAGGTGCCCAAAAACCAAACAGGTTTTTTTGATCAGGTGTCTTACCACCAAGAGGTAAACTTTTGAAGGGAGTTTTAACCCCGTACGAGAGGGGATAGAAAGGGTTAGAATATTCTTCTCTGTCAATAATCTGAGAGAAGACTCTAGTGGATGTTGATGTAGAAAAGCTCCCTCTGTCTGATATGAAATTGTTTGACAGTAGGTTGGCTGGAAGCTTTCTTTTGAATGTATAAACAAATCTTCCTGTAGCTGATTAAACTGAGAGAATGATTTCTTCAGTTTGTTGTTGCTCTTTTGAAGATTTAAACTTGCAGCTGATCACTGAGAGATGAATGTAGATGTTCTTAAAAAATGAATGCTGCTTGAGGAAGAGGATGAAGATGATCTGTGTATCTTTTCTTTCTTTCTTCCTGTACAGAAAAATCTGTAATATGTTCTGTCTATATTCTGTCGTGAAAAACTATGGGAGTAATACTGTGTTGGAACCTTAGGTTTGATTTGAGTTAGGATCCACCTTTAGTGTCTAAGTTTATATCATAACATATTGTACAACTTAGAAAAAATATCATTAAGAAAGAAAGCTGAAAATAGATATATATTTAATAGGCAAATAATAAGAGAAAGAATAAAAATACATAAGTTCTCTGCGTTCGACGAACGTCCATCTGCGTTCGACGAACGATGTCCTGCGCTCGACGAATGACGTGCATCCTGCGCTTGACGAATGGCGTGCATTATGCGCTCGACGAAATCCAGCGGTTCATCGTTCGACGATCCCGTCTCAGCGGTTCAACGCTCGACGATCCCGTCTCAGCGGTTCAGAGGTCGACGAACAAATTATTTCAGCGGTCGACGAACCCGTCTCAGCGGTCGAAGAATTTGTCTAAGTGCAGCGCTCAACTAATTATCTCAGCGGTCGACGAACAAACCCCAGCTCAGCGGTCGACAAAATCCTGCGTTCGACGAACGACCATCTACGTTCGACGAACAACTCAATACTTCAGCGGTCGACGAAATCATTCAAGCTCAGCAGTCGACGAATCCTTCCGTTCGACGAACTCAAGTCTGCGTTCGACGAATATTCAGCAGAAGTTCAGAACAGTGAATTTAATGATCAGGTCGACGAATCAAATGATGAGCTCGACGAACTCGAAGCTCAGCTTGACGAATTTCTTCAGTATTATTTTATATCATTAAATATTATATATATGCTGTCAGATTTATTTAAAGCAATATTTATTATTTCTATGTATATATTTCTATATATATATTGCTGATCTAACATTACAGCGTGCAAGCATTAAATGATATAGCCGTTGGCAGCAAAGCAAAAAATGTTGTAGCCGTTGCAGCAAGCAAAGGAAGGAAATTGTTCTGCTCGAGGATCTGGGAAATGAAAGAAATAATATTTCTTTTGATGGCGCACCACTTCCCCCACATGTGGATGACTTGGAGATGTTACAACACAAGGACTTTCGGCGCCCCGGAAGTCAACATTATAACCTCCGCCCGCGTCGCGCAAAGGATTCTTAAAGCCTTTTTATTATCTTGCTTTAGTTTTATATTTATTTCCGTCATTTTAAAATTGTAATATTTTAATTCCGGCATGTTTCTTATTTTGGGTGTGCTAATAGATATTTTATGTGGTGTGCATTTAACCATCCGGGTTGATGAGATTTCATCTCAATTTTGGATGGTTGGATGGTGTTTGTAAACTCCTATTTAAAGGAGCCTTTTATGAGAATTGAATAGAATAGATTGAACCCTAAAAGCTTCCCCCCTAAGGAGGAATTTCGGCCAAGCCTTGCTCCAAGCCGCCGCCCCACCTTGTCTCCCCTCTCTTCTCCATTTTCGCCCCCCCCCCCCCCCCCCCTTCTTGGGTGTTTCCGGCGTGGTTTCTTGGTGCGACTCCAAGGAAGAAGGAAGGCAGCCCCTCGGTGTGACTCCGAAGGATCCATACGGTGCGACGTCGGTGGAAAACGTGGAGAGAGTGATTCTCCCACAGTTATCAAGAGTGTTTTCATTTTCTGGGTTGGGTAATCTCTAAAACCTTCAAGAGCTTCTTTTCTTTAGTTTGTGGAGGAAGAACCATCGTGTTCTCCGCGATTTTGAATATCGATCGTTGGTATTTTTCTGAACTTGAGATCGCTTTCCCGCGTTCTTCGTGTCCGGACCGTGTAGGTCTCGTTTGCTTGAACGGATCTTGGCCTATAGCCTTGGTTTTGTTCTCTAAAAGAGTAGCAATCTTTGTGTTGATTTGGGAACTATGTCGACTCTCTTTTGACCGCTGTTTAGAGTTGATCGTTCTTCTTTTTAGTTTGATATTGTGATGCGAATGGCAACGTATGTGAGCGATAGAATGCTTGTGAATGTGCGGTAGTTCATCGTGTGATCGAGGCGAGTTGGAGTGTAGTCCGTGTAGATCTCTATTAGGAGACGCCGCTGCATCAATTTGGTATCAAAGCAGGTCGTTTCAACTCCCACGTTGCAAACATCCTCGCTACGATCTTTGTTGGTCGTTCTAATCAATAGGAAAATCTGAAAATTTTCGGATTGGTCTGCGTTTAGTAAAACCTCAAATTTTTTTTTCTTAAACTTGTCAGAAAAATCTGAAATTTCTCCTGTAGCTTCCTGAAAGTATTTCCAGCAACATTAAAACTGAAACTTTTTCGATTCGACCTCGTTAGGCTGGCCTGAAAATTGGAACCGTCGTAATTCTGTCTAGGTGGTGTGCGAATAGCGGTCTTAAATCTGAAATTTTGTCAAAATTCAAAAAAAATTTGTAGCTTCTTGAGTTTATTTCCAGCAACTTTAAAACAAAAAAACAAAAAAAAAATCGTTTCGATCTCGTTAGGTCCGTCAAAAATAATTCATTTTTTTTTCTAGTTGTTCAAATTTGCATGCGCACGAGACTAGGCACGGAATACACTGTAGAGTTACCGTCCACCTCTAGGATGGCAGCGAACGATCAAGTAGATCCTAACACGGAGGCTATAGAAGAGCTACGTGGTGAGATGACGGAGATTAGGACCATGTTGGCCCAGATTCTTCTGAATCAAAGGGGAACACCGCCCCCACCGGCTAATGATGAGCTGCCCAATCAGCAACAACGGGTTCATGATTCGGATTCGGATGAAGGATATCCTCGAGCCCCTCCTCGTGGACGTCGTCCGGATCGTGGCACGGATATCATTAGAGCCATTAAGATCGACGCCCCCACTTACGATGGTTTGGGAGACCCCAAGATTTTCCTTACCTGGGTAGTGGATATTGAATGTTATTTCGAATGGCACCATCTTACGGATCCCCAAAAGGTCCAGGTTGCCAGGATGAAGCTAACGGGTCGAGCGAAAACGTATTGGCTGAATGAAGAACGTAGGCTAGGAGCCGGGCAGGGAGTCCCACCCATTGGATGGCCGGTGATGAAGAACTTACTCACTGACCAATACGTTCCCGTCTACCACCGAACCCAAATGTTCGATGAGCTAGCCACCCTTCGGCAAGGCTCAAACTCGGTGGCTGAGTATATGGGCGAGCTGATAGACCGTATGGTGCGTTGTGATCTACGAGAGATCCCTGAGGTTACGCTATCGCGATTTCGTAAGGGGCTCCACCCTGACATTCAGAGGAAGCTATTGAGATATGGCCACACAGATCTGAATACGACATTCAATGCCGCTCTTGACATTGAAAAGCAACTGGCTTCGAAGGCCCACTCTCGTTACTCCCGTACGAAGAGCTTGACCACATTTGGATCATCTTCATCTACCACCCACGATAAAGGAAAACCTAAGACCGCCGAGTCTAGATCGGTAGTGATTACTGCGAGGAACTCTAGGAATCCCACAAGTGAGCGTATCCCCATAGGAAAGGTTAGCAAGGCTAACACCACATGTTATGCTTGCGGGGTTCAGGGTCACTACGCCTTTGAGTGTCCTACAAAAACCCGAGCCATAGCCCTGTTGGATGCGGAGACTGACCCCGCCGATCTGATTTATGAGTCTACTGAGGAGGATGACTGTAAGACCCTTTTTTTTTAAACCGGGTCTTACCGCCCAGAACCGCCGTCTTGCAGCGAGACCATTACACCCAATGGTCGCCGCCACAATACGCCGATCCTGCCGGCTAATCAACATCATTCAGGCCAACCGCAATTCACAGTAATAGAAGCAATAGAAGAACAACAAGTCCACAATTCACATAAAGTATATAAATTACTTGATTACAAAGTCCACGATGAGAGTTAAAGTAAAAGAGAACTAAACGAAAAGGGCTTATGCCCGGTACATGTTTAAGTATAGTGCTACAACACTCTCTCACTACATCTATGCGGAAGCCATCAATTCTGCCTTCAAACATCTGTAGCTGCTGCTGCGACGACGGGTAGGGGTTGACGTGCTCCATCCCATCTCCTTATCCTGTCTCCTAAACAGGGTCCTGCTGCTCCGGTACTTCATCCCTAAAATGATAAGGTCCACTGACCGTCAGTCTAAAAGACTCAGCATATTCCTCACCGCCTCCACCCGCGACTCCTAGGCACCGGGCGGGAGGAGGAAGCGGAGGACATCAAGGGGTAATTCAAGGAAGCAGGTGACAAGTGGTAAAACTAGCAATGTATATCAAGCAAAAGATACATAGCTTCTAGCTAGCAGGGTACACTAATTAAGATTACTCTAGCAGTTGTACAATTAGGCTTGTAATAAGAGCAAACAATAGGAGAAAGCTACAATAGCAGTAATATGAGCAAGTAAAGTAATATGAAGAACAGCTAGGAAAATTAACCTTAACTTATATGCGTACACAAAGGCACATAAGCTAAGGGATCTGGCAAGCAATAAACTCATCGTATAAAAGAGCCCACACTGATTTATACGATAAGGTCTCTGTTTATGCACTGTGTAAAAGGCAATGTAATATAAGAAGCAAATAAATACGAGCATCTACGAAAGTGACCTTAACTTATATGCGCACACGAGGGCACATAAGCTAAGGGATCTGGAAGGTATAAACTCATCGTATAAAAGAGCCCACACTGATTTATACGATGAGGTCTCTGTTTATGCAGAAATGCTATGCTATGATATGCAATGCAATGATGCAATGTTTGTATTATTATTTCATACACATGCAACTCACTCACACGACTCTGTACGTACAGACCTTTAGTTCCCACTTTTCGGAGGTAGCTAACCTCTCGGGCACCTCCCGTCATGGTCAAACGGTGGCAGAGGAGCGGGCGTCTCCTCACCTAGGTGGGTAAGTCACACTACCAGACCTAGGCCCAAACATACGCTGTGATACCGGTACCCGGTACTCACGAGCTCCTGCGTACTAAACTGAATTGGCCAGGCAGGGTTTAGGGGTTCGTCCCGTCGGACGCGCAGTAAAACAACCTGGCCCCAATAAAAACCACTAGCACTGCCGAGTCAAAGAACTGTTGTCGGTGTGACGACTAAAACAGAACCGAAGACCCACCACAACTTACACACAAGTAACATGTATTAGTTATTTACTACTGAGCCTCCAGCTCACATATTTGCATCAACATTTATAAAGTAGAGTCTACCGCTCGCCAGGCTATACCAGCCTTAGATTTAAACTACGAGCATACCGCTCGCTAGACTATACTGGTCTTATGTTTAGACTACGAGCCTACCGCTCACTAGACTACACTAGTCTTATAAGTAAAATATGAGCTTACCGCTCACTAGACTATACAATTCTTATATATAGAATATGAGCCTACCGCTCGCTAGACTATACAATCTTATATATAAATTACGAGCTTACCGCTAGCTAGACTATACAAGTCCATCCTTATAACCCGAGCCTACCGCTCGCCGGACTATCCCAGTCCATCCTTATAACCCAAGCCTACCGCTCGCCGGACTATCCCAGTCCATCCTATATTTCCTTCTGGTTCGGGATGCAAGTTAACGTGTCGAGTTCTCCTATTCAACTAGTCTTGTCTATAATTTAGTTGGTCCTAGAAATTTTAGGGGTTTGCCTTGGATCTCCAGAGGGTTACCCGGTGAGGGGCTCGCAGCGGTACTAGGAAGTGTGACGGGCTGACACCCTGAACTTCCTCTTCCCAAGGCACTTAATCTTGTTGGTATCACCCCCCTTTTTACTTGATCCCCATTTTCCTCTCCAATTACATTAATTCTTTAAGATGAGTTAAGCTTGGCTCCTAGGAGCGGGGGAGTTCTTTCGAACTCCAACACCACCAATTGTGACCGGGTGCTGACTCTCCCGTCGTCACATTCTAATCTCGAGTTCCCTTCTTCACCGAGGAACTGCACACATTCAATTAGCATTCTCAACCTTTCTTGGACCCACACTCCTATTCTTCGACATCCTTAACCCTGGGGTTTGCCTTAGATGTTTTCCGACTTCACCCTTGAGTCTTACCCTAGATGGCTCACCCGGCTAAGGTCAATTCTACCTTCATATAATCACTCACTACGACAGGTTGTGTGTGTGTGAGGCCCTTGATGAAGTCTAACCTCCTTTTCATATCACTGTAAACTCATACACCTATAGCTTGCTAAACACACCCCAATCCTTATTTTCCAAGATGCCCTTAGAGATGCTCTTCCAAATAATCTGAGCCTTCATAATTAATAAAGAGTTAACAGTTCTACGTGTGAAGGTCAGTGGTGGTCTAATTCATGTAAATCAGTTTCACTATTCGTAGACCGAAATAAGGTTGATGTAGATTTGACTCCTATGGTGCGATCTTGATCACATCATATCCAAACGAGTTCCAATTATTACCATAGGTTCGCAATGAGTGGTGATCTAACAACCTCATATCCTAATTTCATGAATTCTCTAGGGAATCTTAAATCATAGTTTCTATTAAAAAAAATAGGAGATGTGCAAATAGAGATTTACACATCAAGTATTAGATTATGATCTCAACAAACTCAGGGAAAATTACCATGGCATAACACTGGTCTAAAAACACCAAAACCTGAGTTTCACATTTTTAGCAGGAATATTTGACCATAATTTCTATTTAACCCAAATGGGGTGCAAATAGGGGTTTGCACTACAAGTATTAGGTTATGACCTTAATAAATTCTGGGAAAATTTCCATAGCACCAAATCGGTCTAAAAACACCAGATCCTAAGTCTCATATTATTCCAAGTAATATTTACCCTTAATTATCATTTATTACATTTGGTGTGCGTATAAGGGTTTACACTACAAGTGCTATGTTAAGACTTCAATAAATTCTGGGAAAATTATTATAGCACCATATTAGTCTAAAAACACCAGATCCTAAGTCTCATATTATTCCAAGGAATATTTACCCTTAATTATCATTTATTACATTTGGTGTGCGTATAAGGGTTTACACTACAAGTGCTATGTTAAGACTTCAATAAATTCTGGGAAAATTATTATAGCACCATATTAGTCTAAAAACACCAGATCCTAAGTCTCATATTATTCCAAGGAATATTTACCCTTAACTATCATTTATTATATTTGGTGTGCGTATAAGGGTTTACACTACAAGTGCTATGTTAAGACTTCAATAAATTCTGGGAAAATTATTATAGCATTATATTAGTCTAAAAACACCAGATCCTAAGTCTCATATTATTCCAAGGAATATTTACCCTTAATTATCATTTATTACATTTGGTGTGCGTATAAGGGTTTACACTACAAGTGCTATGTTAAGACTTCAATAAATTCTGGGAAAATTATTATAGCATCATATTAGCATTATGACCTATTGTGATTTATCTCAAATTTATCAGACATATAAAAACTCAATATTTGCACAAAATTCATAAAGGGTATATTCGTAAATTCATCTATTTATATCATGCAATATTTCCCAAAATTCTCAGAAAAATTCCTGCTGCCAAAATAATGAAATCAAGGCTAAATACTAAGTTTCACATCATTCCAAGTTCATATGACCCCCTTTTCATTTTATAACCTAAATTAGGGGTAATTTAGTAAATTCCATATCTTGGGATTTTTGTACCCAAAAATCCCAAATAACTTTTGGGAAGGCATATTGTTGCCAAGGACCCATGTCCAGCATTTCAAGCCATTGGGTTAACCCCCAAGGCTTAGGGCTCACTCCACCCAAAATTGCTAATAGACATAAAGAGCAGTCCTAGAAAAATGGCTCTACAAGGAGCTGTAGAGCTCCAAATCACTTGATCACAAATCCTACAGAAAGTAGACATCAAGATCTACAAAAGTTGTCTCTGCCAACTTTTCATGATATGGCCTCTAAGGCCTTCAAAAATAGCATGCAAACTACATAAAAATCCTAGGCAGAATTATTGTGGTTTGCCAATAGACATAAAGAGCAGTCCTAGAAAAATGGATCTACAAGGAGCTGTAGAGCTCCAAATCACTTGATCGCAAATCCTACAGAAAGTAGACATCAAGAGCTACAAAAGTTGTCTCTGCCAACTTTTCATGATATGGCCTCTAAGGCCTTCAAAAATAGCATGCAAACTACATAAAAATCCTAGGCAGAATTATTGTGGTTTGCCAATAGACATAAAGAGCAGTCCTAGAAAAATGGCTCTACAAGGAGCTGTAGAGCTCCCAATCACTTGATCTCAAATCCTACAGAAAGTGGACATCAAGAGCTACAAAAGTTGTCTCTGCCAACTTTTCATTATATGGCCTCTAAGGCCTTCAAAAATAGCATGCAAACTACATAAAAATCCTAGGCAGAATTATTGTGGTTTGCCAATAGACATAAAGAGCAGTCCTAGAAAAATGGCTCTACAAGGGGCTGTAGAGCTCAAAATCACTTGATCTCAAATCCTACAGAAAGTAGACATCAAGAGCTACAAAAGTTGTCTCTGCCAACTTTTCATGATATGGCCTCTAAGGCCTTCAAAAATAGCATGCAAACTACATAAAAATCCTAGGCAGAATTATTGTGGTTTGCCAATAGACATAAAGAGCAGTCCTAGAAAAATGGCTCTACAAGGATCTGTAGAGCTCCAAATCACTCGATCTTAAATCCTACAGAAAGTAGACATCAAGAGCTACAAAAGTTGTCTCTGCCAACCTTTCATGATATGGCCTCTAAGGCCTTCAAAAATAGTATGCAAACTACATAAAAATCCTAGGCAGAATTATTGTGGTTTGCCAATAGACATAAAGAGCAGTCCTAGAAAAATGGCTCTACAAGGAGCTGTAGAGCTCCAAATCACTTGATCTTAAATCCTACAGAAAGTAGACATCAAGAGCTACAAAAGTTGTCTCTGCCAACTTTTCATGATATGGCCTCTAAGGCCTTCAAAAATAGTATGCAAACTACTTAAAAATCCTATAAATTGAGAAGTGTGACAAACCATATTTATGGAATTTTACTAAGTAATATTCATCCAATAATTCTACCAAAAATCTCAGAAGTTCAAAACTAGATTTCACATGATTTTCCATGGTTTGCGCAATCCCCAAATACTTTTCATCACAAAAATCTCATTTAATTAAAAAGGCAACATAAGGTAATTTATCATGATTTTCAAGTAAACAATATCTAACAATTCACACAGGATTTCCAGAGGTCCTAAATGATGTTACAAGGTGATCCCCAGAGTTTCATATTTTTCCATAAGTTTTTCCCCATGAAATTTTTCCATGGACAACATTATGTGACCTAAGTCATGTTAAATCAAAGTAAGGGCTTTTTGGTCTTTAGGGTCCCCACCATTCATTGGAGTGGCATGTTTTGATATTATGAAGGTGCTGCCTAAGTTTCAGAGGCTAACACCAAGCCTTCTCTTCTGAAAATACAACAATAGACTTTGTCTATTGGCACACCAAATCACATAAGAGTAGAGACAAACAAATTGAAATTCCTCTACATGCAGAGATCCATTTGACCTCAAATTTTAACCATGAGTTGCTAGTACCTAGATAAGGTTATCCCCCAAATTTGGGGTCAATTGGGGTTATACAACCCCAAAAATATCATTTATTTAATTTCCTAAGTTTTGAACAAAACTTTAGAAAAAGTACCTCCTAAAATTCTGATATTTTTACCTAAGCTAAATTTGGGTCACATGCATGCATGTACCAAGTTTCAGATTCATAAGTACTACCAGTAACAAGATATGCACTTTTAAAATTCAGGATTTGGTTTTGACCAGCCTTACTAAAATGAGTGCTGTGAGTCCTACAGTTAACCAAATGACTTGATTCCACTTCCAAATGAAAGTAGACATCCAAGCCTACAAAAGTTGTCTCTGGAGATTTTTCATGTTATGGCCTCTAAGGACTTCAAAATCGGCTTACAAGATCTGGTCAATAAGTGTGACAGATTTCATATATATACATATTTATTAAATAAAACGTGGTCTGCGATTAACCTAAGCCCAGATCGGACGGCTGGGAGTTATCTTCCCCGATGAGCCAACCGTCGGGATTGACTGCGCCTGGAGCATTTTGCGCGCCGGATTCCGGCGAGCTCCGGGCATCTCCGGCGAATCGGCCAAGCCACCACCACCACGCGACCCAGGGCTATCCTACGGCGGTGAGCACGCGGCCGGAGGTGGCCGGAGATGGCCTGCGGCATGTTGCGATTTCCGGCCAAGAACAGTGAAAAATAGGAACGGTGGATCACCATTCCCTCAACGATTTTGAAAACGGAGAGATCAGAGGACTAGCACAGGAGGAGGGGGAAAGGAACTTGCCTGATTTGAGCTGCTGGAGGGCTGTTTCTCTCGACTCCATGGCCGACCACCTCCATTAGAGGACCCTTGCTGATATCCCTATCCAGTACACGATTCCTTCAAGAAGGTTGGGGCTTCTTCTTCCCTCGGCTCCGTGAAGGTGTTCCGAGTCTCTAATGGGGCTGAGGTGGTGTGTAAGTGAAGTAGCCATTAATGGCGATCTCAACAAGACATGGTTCGGCCATGCTCCACCTCTTTCCCAGCCAATGGCAGGTCACTAATCAAGCTGTATAACTGCTGGGAATTAATCCTCCTGCTGAGAGAAGAGCTTGGGGAATGAAAATGGGGTGCCATTTGGCACCCATTCCCCAATTCCCTCCTCCATGCTTTCTTTGTCTTTTTCCCCCATTTCAAACCCAAATTCCTTGCAATCAATCTCTCCATTTCGAATTTCCAGAGGTCTTTGGGTTCAGTTATCATGAGGGCTGGTTATTGGGAGTCATGGGGTTGGTTAAGCCCACTTGATTTGAGCTTTGGGCTCACTTGACCCAAATAGGCCAATTTGGGGGTTTTGGGTTTGGGGCTTGATTTAATCTCACACCACCAAATGTGACTGACCCACATTACTGTCTTGGACCCTATGGACCCATCCCAAGAGGAATTGAGTCATGGTGGGGTCATATGGGGCTTGATTGCACTTATTTGCCTATAGGGACAATTTGGGTATTTTGTTGATTTTGCCCTAATTCTCCATGGTTGAATGCACACTATGGTCCACTTAGGTCTCATATACTCCCCTTAGGGTTTAGAGGTGACCAATTTGGTCATACTAAGTCAATTGGAGATTAATTTAGGTTTTAGCACCTTTAGGTCAATTGGGGGCTTTTTAGGAATTGGCCTAATTTCCCCAAATTGATGGCCCTAAGATGGGGCTTTTGGGTCCATTAGGTCCCCTAGGGAGGTTTCCATATGAGGGTGGGTCCAATTTGATCATTTGGAGTTCAATTGCCCTTATTTATGGAGGTTTGACCTAGGATAGCTCAAAGTTGACTTTTGGTCAATTTGATCAATTTGGTTGACCCCAAGGGTCCCTAGTGGCCTACTCACCTCCTTGGATGGTCATAGGGGTCATGATGAGGTTATGTTGACTTGTTGGGGGTATATTGGTCATCCCTAAGCTAAGCCATCAAAATTTGCTAATTGCACCCCAATGTGCATTTCTTCTTAATTTATGGAAATCATGGGGCCTCCTTGGCCCATTTTGTCTTCTTGGAGCAATGTCATGACCTTGTCATGACAAAATGCATCTTAGGGGTCTAGTTGTTTTGGGGATGTTACAATGACCCTGAGGGAGTCCCGAGTGATTTGGAGGACGAACGCTACCTAGGAGTGATGCGATGTATCTTGACCACCCATCGTCCTTTAGATGATTGGAAGAGGACGAACATATTTTCCCTGATTTTTAGGAGTGGTTAGAAGTTATGTAAGCTGATTATCGACAGTGGAAGTTGTGTAAACGTCGTTTCTGTGAACGCCGTCACACGTATGGCCTTGACCACGGAGCCACACCCGACCCCGTATCAAGTAGCTTGGATTAACAAGATCACTGTTCCAGTTACCAAGCGATGCCTAGTTCCCCTCTCGATTAAATCATACGCGGATGAGATATGGTGTGACGTGTTACCGATGGATGCATGCCACGTGTTATTAGGCCGCCCTTGGCTCTATGACCGTGATGTAACACATTATGGCCGGGCCAACTCCTATGAGTTTAAATTTAAGGGTAAGACCATTACTTTGAGCCCGATCGTTCCGAAGGAACCAGTTACGTTACCTAAGGATACCATTGTCCCGGTCGAGAGGAAGACGTTGAGTCTAGTAGGCAGGACGAAGTTTGTGAGGGACCCATTTTTAGATGGAGTGATGTATGCGTTAGTTCTTATGAGTACGAAGACTGGTTCGAGCACGTTAGATGGGTTGCCTAGAGAGTTGCGGGCCTTGCTAGATGAGTATAGGGATGTTTACCCCGACGAGCTTCCGTCGTCGTTACCCCCACTTAGGGATATACAGCATGCTATAGATCTTATCCCTGGGTCATCCCTACCCAATCAGCCCCACTATAGACTCCCTCCTGATGCCCACAAGGAGTTACAAGTCCAGATAGAGGACTTGCTGACGAAGGGTTTCATTCGGGCTAGCTTGAGCCCATGCGCTGTTCCAGCCCTTCTTGCCCCCAAGAAGGATGGTTCGTGGAGGATGTGTGTTGATAGCCGTGCTATCAACAAAATCACCATCAAGTATAGATTTCCAATCCCACGGTTAGATGATCTCCTCGATGTCCTAGTGGGTGCCACCATCTTTTCCAAGCTAGATTTGCGGAGTGGTTACCACCAGATCAGGATCCGTGAGGGAGACGAGTGGAAGACAGCGTTTAAGTCCAAGGATGGACTGTATGAGTGGCTTGTGATGCCTTTTGGGTTATCCAACGCCCCAAGCACGTTCTCCAGGATGATGACTCATGTCTTCCAGCCTTATATGGGGAAGTTCGTGGTTGTCTACTTTGACGACATCCTTATCTATAGTACCACCCCCGCCGATCACATCTCACACCTGCGTATAGTTCTTTCCACCCTTCGGAAGGAAACTCTTTATCTGAACCTTAAGAAGTGCACTTTTCGAGTCTCTGAGGTAGAATTCTTAGGTTATATTGTTGGGTCCGAAGGTATACGAGTAGACCCCGGGAAGGTCCAGGTGATTAAGGATTGGCCAGAGCCGACTAGCATTCGAGAGGTGCGCAGTTTCCATGGGCTAGCTACATTTTATCGTCGTTTTATACGAGACTTTAGTAGCATCATGGCACCTATTACCGATTGTATGAAAAAGGGAGAGTTTGCGTGGTCGAAGTCTGCTACTTTTGCCTTCCGTAGGATCAAGCAACTCATGACCGAAGCACCGGTGTTACATCTCCCTGACTTCACCAAGGTCTTTGAGGTTACTTGTGATGCGTCTGGGATAGGGATAGGAGGAGTCCTAAGTCAAGAGGGCCACCCTATTAGTTATTTTAGTGAGAAGTTGGCGGGCGCAAAGCTTAATTATTCTAACTACGACCGAGAGTTTTATGCGATTGTGAGGTGTTTGCATCATTGGAGGCACTATCTTCTGTCCAAGGAATTTGTGCTCCTTTCTGACCATGATGCGTTGAGATTCATAAACGGTAGTCATAAGATCAGCCCACGGCACTCGAAGTGGGTTGCGTTCCTTCAAGAATACACGTTTAATATTAAGCACCTTAAGGGTTCGGAGAATCGAGTCGCCGATGCGCTTAGCCGCCTCACCCTTTTACTTTCTACCATGAAGGTGCATGTCATTGGGTTCGAGCGCATTAAAGATGAGTACGCCACGTGCCCGGATTTCCAGGAGTTGTACCTATCCGCACAGGACAACTCCCCCACCACTATTTCGGCCTTCACTATTAGGGACGGTTATCTCTTTCGGCACGGGAAGCTATGCATCCCACAATCTTCCCTACGACTACACATCATTTGGGAGTTGCATAGCGGCGGTTTGAGTGGCCACTTCGGGCGTGACAAGACTATTGTGCTCGTAGAGGAGAAGTTTTATTGGCCAAAACTTAAGGTCATGGTCGGACGTGTAGTGAGCAGTTGCCGAACGTGTCAAGTCTCCAAAGGCTCGAAGACCAATGTTGGCTTGTATACACCGTTACCTATTCCATCCAAACCTTGGGAAGACGTGAGCATGGATTTCATTCTAGGCCTTCCCCCCACGTTTCACCGACACGACTCTATATTCGTCGTTGTAGATAGGTTCTCCAAGATGGCATACTTTATCCCTTGTAGCAAGACCAACGATGCATCTCATATTGCCAAACTGTATTTTCAAAATGTCGTTAGCCATCGTGGGGTGCCTAACACTATTGTGTCGGATAGGGACGTGAAATTTACAAGTTATTTTTGGAAGACGTTGTGGATTCTAATGGGCACTAAATTACTATTCTCCGCCGCCTACCACCCACAAACGGATGGGCAAACCGAGGTGGTCAATAGGAGCTTGGGAAATCTTCTTAGGTGTCTTGTGGGTGACCATAAAGGCACATGGGACTTACTTCTTCCCCACGCTCAGTTGGCTTATAATAATTCCAAGAATCGGTCCACGGGTATGTCTCCGAACGAGGTTGTTCACGGGTATAATGCTCCAGTGCCCCTTGACTTGGTCCCACTACCACCTTCGTATAAGACCAGTCAGTTCGCACAATCTTTTGCCCAACACATTCATGATCTACATGCACATATTCGGGCAACCTTGACCTCTCAATATGACACCTATCAAATACATGCAAACCAAAAAAGGAGAGCGTCAAACTTTAATGTCGGCGACCAAGTCTTAGTCCGCCTAGTTCCCGAACGAATGCCATCTGGCACCGTTAAGAAATTAGCACCGAGGCGAGCCGGCCCGTTCCGGATTTTGAAGAAAATAGGAGAGAATGCTTTTGTTTTGGATTTGCCTTCTGATTGGGGTGTCTCACCCATTTTCAACGTTTCGGATTTGACGATGTTTGTTCCGCCTCCACAAGAGTTGTCTTCTATGTCGTCTTCTCCTTCCACAAATGATTCTAATGGGTTGGGGAGTGGTAGGTCGGATGATCTCTCTTCCATGCTTTCCACAGGTATACCGCCGGATGGTGAGTCACATTTTATTCCTAATGCTGACATGTTTCCGAGGTTTCCCAAAACCTTTTCTAGCCCTGACAGGATATTGGACATGGAGTCCGTTACTACTACCGATGGTGCTACTCGCCGCTTCCTCATTCGATGGCAGGATCGTCCACCTTCCGATGACTCTTGGGTGCTTGAGTCCGAGCTTCAAAGACTAGATGCCGCTCTTCTCCACCGTTTCCTCTTGGACCACGCATCGGTGATACGTGAAGTTGAGGGGGGGGGAGGATTGATGCCGCACCACTTCCCCCACATGTGGATGACTTGGAGATGTTACAACACAAGGACTTTCGGCGCCCCGGAAGTCAACATTATAACCTCCGCCCGCGTCGCGCAAAGGATGCTTAAAGCCTTTTTATTATCTTGCTTTAGTTTTATATTTATTTCCGTCATTTTAAAATTGTAATATTTTAATTCCGGCATGTTTCTTATTTTGGGTGTGCTAATAGACATTTTATGTGGTGTGCATTTAACCATCCGGGTTGATGAGATTTCATCTCAATTTTGGATGGTTGGATGGTGTTTGTAAACTCCTATTTAAAGGAGCCTTTTATGAGAATTGAATAGAATAGATTGAACCCTAAAAGCTTCCCCCCTAAGGAGGAATTTCGGCCAAGCCTTGCTCCAAGCCGCCGCCCCCCCCTTGTCTCCCCTCTCTTCTCCATTTTCGCCCCCCCCCTTCTTGGGTGTTTCCGGCGTGGTTTCTTGGTGCGACTCCAAGGAAGAAGGAAGGCAGTCCCTCGGTGTGACTCCGAAGGATCCATACAGTGCGACGCCGGTGGAAAACGTGGAGAGAGTGATTCTCCCACAGTTATCAAGAGTGTTTTCATTTTCTGGGTTGGGTAATCTCTAAAACCTTCAAGAGCTTCTTTTCTTTAGTTTGTGGAGGAAGAACCATCGTGTTCTCCGCGATTTTGAATATCGATCGTTGGTATTTTTCTGAACTTGAGATCGCTTTCCCGCGTTCTTCGTGTCCGGACCGTGTGGGTCTCGTTTGCTTGAACGGATCTTGGCCTATAGCCTTGGTTTTGTTCTCTAAAAGAGTAGCAATCTTTGTGTTGATTTGGGAACTATGTCGACTCTCTTTTGACCGCTGTTTAGAGTCGATCGTTCTTCTTTTTAGTTTGATATTGTGATGCGAATGACAACGTATGTGAGTGATAGAATGCTTGTGTATGTGCGGTAGTTCATCGTGTGATCGAGGCGAGTTGGAGTGTAGTCCGTGTAGATCTCTATTAGGAGATGCCGCTGCATCAATTTGGTATCAAAGCAGGTCGTTTCAACTCCCACGTTGCAAACATCCTCGCTACGATCTTTGTTGGTCGTTCTAATCAATAGGAAAATCTGAAAATTTTCGGATTGGTCTGCGTTTAGTAAAACCTCAAAATTTTTTTTTTAAACTTGTCAGAAAAATCTGAAATTTCTCCTGTAGCTTCTTGAAAGTATTTCCAGCAACATTAAAACTGAAACTTTTTCGATTCGACCTCGTTAGGCTGGCCTGAAAATTGGAACCGTCGTAATTCTGTCCAGGTGGTGTGCGAATAGCGGTCTTAAATCTGAAATTTTGTCAAAATTCAAAAAAATTTTGTAGCTTCTTGAGTTTATTTCCAGCAACTTTAAAACAAAAAAACAAAAAACAAAAAATTTCGTTTCGATCTCGTTAGGTCCGTCAAAAATAATTCATTTTTTTTCTAGTTGTTCAAATTTGCATGCGCACGAGACTAGGCACGGAATACACCGTAGAGTTACCGTCCACCTCTAGGATGGCAGCGAACGATCAAGTAGATCCTAACACGGAGGCTATAGAAGAGCTACGTGGTGAGATGACGGAGATTAGGACCATGTTGGCCCAGATTCTTCTGAATCAAAGGGGAACACCGCCCCCACCGGCTAATGATGAGCTGCCCAATCAGCAACAACGGGTTCATGATTCGGATTCGGATGAAGGATATCCTCGAGCCCCTCCTCGTGGACGTCGTCCGGATCGTGGCACGGATATCACTAGAGCCATTAAGATCGACGCCCCCACTTACGATGGTTTGGGAGACCCCCAGATTTTCCTTACCTGGGTAGTGGATATTGAATGTTATTTCGAATGGCACCATCTTACGGATCCCCAAAAGGTCCAGGTTGCCAGGATGAAGCTAACGGGTCGAGCGAAAACGTATTGGCTCATGTTGTGTATTTTATGCACTCTTACTGCTTGATTTTATTACCCAGCAAACACACATATATATATCATTTACTTTGAAGATAAACTTAAACACAATATCTTTTAAAATATAATAAGAACTAACCTCTCTTTTCAATTAATATCAAAGCTAGGTTGATTTTTCACACAGGCTAACACCTGAAATCACAAAGATCACTTAGTTCTTATTTTGTTTTTAAAAAAGGTTTTTCCAAATGACACTAGCAAATTTTTTAATTTCAGATCCACCTTTACGTACTTTGGATAGATTTGATTTATGGCAAGTTAGGATTAAACTATATATGAATGCCATAGATGAAAATATTTACAAATCTATTTTGACAGGACTTCCATCTTCAATTTCCTCAACAGAAGAAGAAGAAAAGCTGAAAAGTGCTGATGTCATGGCCATGAACATATTGGCTAAAGCAACGTCCAAAGACAATCTTCTCAAAGTGGCTGATTGCACTTCAGCAAAGGGCATTTGGAACTCCCTCTCAAGGATGGTAAATGAATTCATTCCTACTTCTTCCTCTAACATCATTTTTGATGCAGAATCATCATTCAGTCTAACTGAAGAAGAAGAAAAGGAAGAACAAAAAGCCAAAGATTTCTGTATGAGGCTATATATGGCTCAAACTACAAATCAGATGCTGAATCTGAAGCAGAAATGGTAACTGAGGTAGAGGTATCTTCTATTCCTAATTTTACCTCTGATTTTAGATCTGTTTTCAACTCACCATGTACAGGTTTAATAAATTCTGAAAACAGAATCAGTAAAGAGTTAATAATAAACAAATTGATTTCTGATAAAATTAAAGAAGATTTAAAATCATCAGCAGAACACATTATCTGTTTAAAAAATAAGTTCGTTAAAGCTAATAAATTTGAACAACCTGTTAAGAAGAAAATTCCTTATGCTCAGCAAAACCAATTTAAAAATTCAAATTTATATTTCAATGAAATAAAAAGGCCAACTTATCTATCTATAAGGCAATTTTGTTTTAACTGTTTAATATTTTTTACCTATTTTAAAACATTTATAATTAAACAGCAATTATAATGATTCCATTGAATTTTCTATCTTAAAAATAAGTCAGATAACTTCACTTTCTTACAGATTTTTCTCCAAAATCAAGTTGAGCATTCTACTCAGATTGCATAGATTAGAAATGATCAAAGCACTAAGTGTGAGTCTCTTCTGATTAAGGGGATTCTATAGAAAGAAGCTATCAGGCTATGTCTTTTTTATTTTAAAATTCTTAGAATCTAATGACAGCTAGCAATTCATTTTATTAAATTCCTATTTAAATCAAGATTTAGGAAATCTGAAATTGCTTAAATGAATTTTATAAAAAGAAATAATCTCTGACCCTTAAAAGCCTTAAGTTATTTAAAGACTTTTTATGCTTAGGTATCCTAAACCAAATAGGGGAGATTGTTAGAACCTAGTCTTAATTTGGATTAGGATCCCAACTCAAATAGTGGGAGATTGTTGGAACCTTAGGTTTGATTTGAGTTAGGATCCACCTTTAGTGTCTAAGTTTATATCATAACATATTGTACAACTTAGATTAAATATCATTAAGAAAGAAAGCTGAAAATAGATATATATTTAATAGGCAAATAATAAGAGAATGAATAAAAATACATAAGTTCTCTGCGTTCGACGAACGTCCATCTGCGTTCGACGAACGGCGCCCTGCGCTCGATGAATGGCGTGCATCTTGCGCTCGACGAATGGCGTGCATTCTGCGCTCGACGAAATCCAGCGGTTCAGCGTTCGACGATACCGTCTCAACGTTTCAGCGCTCGACGATCCCGTCTCAGCGGTTCAGAGGTCGACGAACAGATTATCTCAGCGGTCAATGAACCCGTCTCAGCGGTCGAAGAATTTGTCTAAGTGCAGCGCTCAACTAATTATCTCAGCGGTCGACGAACAGACCCCAGCTCAGCGGTCGACGAAATCCTGCGTTCGATGAACGGCCATCTGCGTTCGACGAACAGCTCAATACTTCAGCGGTCGACGAAATCATTCAAGCTCAGCGGTCGGCGAATCCTTCCGTTCGACGAACTCAAGTCCGCGCTCGACGAATATTCAGCAGAAGTTCAGAACAGTGAATTTAATGATCAGGTCGACGAATCAAATGATGAGCTCGATGAACTCGAAGCTCAGCTCGATGAATTTCTTCAGTATTATTTTATATCATTAAATATTATATATATGCTGTCAGATTTATTTAAAGCAATATTTATTATTTGTATATATTTCTATATATATATTGCTGATCTAATATTACAGCGTGCGAGCATTAAATGATATAGCCGTTGGCAGCAAAGCAATAAATGTTGTAGCCGTTGCAGCAAGCTAAAGAAGGAAATTGTTCTGCTCGAGGATCTGGGAAATGAAAGAAATATTATTTCTTTCCTCTTCCGTCGGCAAGGATTCAAATTAGCCAGGAAAGAGGACAATACCTTTTTACACGACAGCAGATTATATACAGCAGATCATTTATATAGCAGAATATATACTGCTGTCTCTCTCGACAGTTTACATATATATCATATATTGCTGTACAGAATAGATAGACAGATTTATATTGACAGAATACATATTACATTTTCAATACAGGAAAAAGAGAAGAAGAAGAAGAAGAAGAAGAGAAAAAGAAGAACAAGGGCAAAAACAGAGAACAACAACAATATTATTTTGTGTCTCGTTTTTGCTAAACTCTTCTCTTGCAGATCTTCTATACAACCTGAGACACCAAATCAAATATCATTTGCTCAGGGATCTAAACTGCAAGAAGAAAAGAGGAGTATTGCAATCTAGAGAAGGAGCTCCATCCACAAGCTGTCATCAAACTAAATCAGACAGGGGGAGCTCTATTCAACATCCTCATCAAGAGTCTTCTCAGCAAAAGAGAAGAACAACAAACCTTTTTCTGTTTTCTTTTATTCCTTCCAATCTTGTAAAGGGTTATAACTCCCTTCAAAAGTTAACTCCCGGTGACAGGCCACCTTAGCAAAAACCTGCATCTTGGTTTATAAGCACCTGATCAAAAGCTTATAGGTGAATTGGGCACCTAATCAAACCTCCATTGGTGTGTGGACACCTGAACAAAAACACCTTGGTGTGAGGGCACCTTATCAACAACCTCCAGTGGATTCCTACCAGTGGGTAGAAGAGTAGATGTATCCAGTTGAGGGGAACTACTATATATTCTTGTGTCATCTGGATGTGCTTTGTTTTTGTTTTATTTCTTATTTGTGTGCTGTGTATTTTATGCACTCTTACTGCTTGATTTTATTACTCAGCAAACATATATATATATATATATCATTTACTTTGAAGATAAACTTAAACACAAGATCTTTTAAAATATAATAAGAACTAACCTCTCCTTTCATACTGTATATCTTCTTCCTTTTTCTCTTTTGAAATCTCGGACAGATATTAAATGCAAATCCCTTATATTAAGGAATATAATATATCTGGGAACTGTAAATCTACTGCGCCGTTTACCTTTTTCCTTTTCCATGAAATGTCAACGGCTATAATCTTGGAATAATAAAAGGAAATATATTATCCTTACTTATCTGATATAATAGATCCGTTGCTGTAGTCGAACTGAGTTCAGAGAATGGAATAATATAATCTGTTTGAAATAAATCTGCTGTCATGTAAATTCGTCGATCTCAACAAATTTCATCGATCTCAGAGCTGTGTTCGTCGATCTGAAGATATTCGTCGAACGCAGACTGAGTTCATCGAATGGAAGGATTCGTCGACCGCTGAGCCGCTGAATAAAATCGTCGACCGCTTAACTAAGCAAATTTCATCGACCGCTGAGACGGGGTCTGTTCGTCGATTGCTGAACCGCTGAGCCGCTGAGATAGAAGCAAGCCGTTTGTCGAACACAGAGATCATGCCGTTCATCGAACGCAGAATGCAAGCCGTTCGTCGAACGTAGAGAGGAGTTCGTCGAACGCAGAACCTGAATGATTTCTTGAGTTCTAACAGCCTAAACTCTTGACCCATTGACTATGCATTGGGGTCAACTTGATCCTAGTCAGCAGATAGTGATCCTAGCCCAAATCAGTAATAGGGTTGTTCCAACAATCTCCCCCTATTTGGGTTAGGACACTATTTGACAAAAATTAAAAACAAACAAAACAACAGAGCATATATATATCTGATATATTCTAAATAGTTCATCAGATATAAAATAAATAATACTCTGAGTTCTGAAACATTTCAATGAAAATAAAACTAACAAAAATACATAATCAGAACCTTTGATTTTCTCTGAATTCTGCTTTCTGAATTCTGAATTCTGAAATTGTCTGAACTGTATCTGCTATATTTCAACTTTCTGAATTTGATCTGAACTGAATCTTTATAATCTGAATTTTATATCTGCTTTAACTAGAATTATTTCTTAATCTTCTTTCTACCAACCAGAATTTGAATCTTATCATAACAACTTCTTCTAAATCTATCACAATCTGAATCTGTTTCTGTTGCTTCTTCTATATCAAAAGCTGTATTCTGAAATTGCAATATATGTTAGCCTGAGAACATCTCCCCCTGAGACTGGAGCTTCTTCAGCTTTCTCCCCTTGCCTAGTTCATAGAACAACTCCCCCTGAGCAAAACACTGCATCATATATGGAGCTCTTCATAGAACTGAAAGCATGTATCTTCATCAGCTTTTCCTCTTGAAGCTTGAGCATCTTCAGAAAATAACCCCCCCCCCCCCCCCCCCGTCAAAAAAGAAAGTATCTCCCCCTGACAAAAAGAGAGCTTCTTCAATACATCTCCCCCTGCCTAGTTTCAGGAAGACCTGGAGCAGGCCCCTAGAAGAAGGGACTTTTGAGGAGGTAGGGAAGGATGCCATCTTTATATTGCTATTGTTCCTACAAAATGAAATACAGATCAAGTGCAAAGGGAACTAGAAAGAGAAGTAATTCTGTAGGCATTCAGATAACTAGAAAAACTTAGTTTGATATGAAGGGAATGGGGGATACATAGAAGATTTAATTTTTTAATTGATTGAATCTCCATCTATCATTCCTAGCTGATTTATAAAGAAGATGTGTTTCTTTTCATCCAAGGGTTTGGTGAAAATATCAGCTCTTTGCAAATCAGTAGAGATGAATTGTAAGCAAATTTTATTTTTATCCATATTATCTCTGATAAAGTGGTGCCTAATTTCTATATGTTTAGTCCAACTATGGAGAACTGGATTTTGTGTTATAGATATTGCACTAGTCTTGACACAAAATATAATTGAATTATTTAAGTTGACACCATAGTCTAGGAGCTGATTTTGTATCCACAATATCTGTGAGCAGCAACTGCCTGCAGCTATGTATTCAGCTTCAGCTGTTGATGTAGACACAGATGTTTTTTTCTTACAAAACCAAGACACAAGCCTATCACCAAGAAACTGGCAAGTTCCTGATGTGCTTTTCCTGTCTACTCTGCATCCAGCAAAATCTGAATCTGAGAATCCAGTTAATACAAATTCAAATGCTGTTGGATACCAAAGTCCTAGATTCGGACAACCCTTTATATATCTCAAAATTCTTTTTAATAAAATTAGGTGAGATTCTTTGGGGTTAACTTGGAACCTAGCACAAATACAAGTAGCAAACATTATATCAGGCCTACTTGCTGTTAAATAAAGTAAGGAGCCAACAATTGCTCTATATACCTTTTGATCAACAGGTTTCCCTTATTCATCATTATCAACAACAGCATTAGAGGGCATGGGTGTTTTCATGGTGGAAGAATCAAGCATACCAAATCTTTTCACTAATTCCTTAGCATACTTAGATTGGGGTATGAAGATTCCATTGGGAGTTTGCTTCACTTGAAGACCAAGGAAGTATGATAGTTCACCCATACTACTCATTTCAAATTTAGATTACATCAAGTTAGAAAATCTTTTGCATAAATTTGAATCAGTAGAGCCAAAAATAATATCATCTACATATATTTGAACTAGTAGAGTTTGATTTTTATGTATCCTGAAAAATAAAGTTTTGTCTATTATGCCTCTACAGAATTTATTCTCTAAAAGAAAACTAGCTCAGGTCTCATACCATGCTCTGGGAGATTGTTTGAGACCATAGAGAGATTTATTAAGCTTAAATACAAAAGAGGAGTGAGTTGGAGAGATGAAACCTGGTGGTTGTTCCACATAGACTTCTTCTTTGATTTCTCCATTCAAGAATGCAGTCTTCACATCCATTTGATAAAACTTGAACTTCTTGAATGCAGCAAATGCAAGGAAGATCTTGATTGCTTCTAACCTTGCAACTGGTGCAAAAGTCTGATCATAATCTATTCCTTCTTCCTGTGAGTATCCTTGAGCTACTAGCCTAGCCTTGTTTCTCACAATATTGCCATCTGCATCTAGCTTGTTCTTGTAGACCCATTTAGTTCCAATGACTGGATGATTCTTTGGTCTAGGAACCAATTCCCAAATTTTGTTTGTCTCAAACTGATTGAGCTCCTCTTGCATAGCAATGATCCAGTTGAGATCTTGTTCTGCATCTTGTAGGGATTGAGGTTCAATCTGAGAGAGAAAACAAGTGTGCATCAGATTGTGATTAGCTTGATGCCTTGTTTGGACACCAGTTGATATGTCTCCAATTATTTGAGATCTGGGGTGATCTCTAATATTGACATAATCAACAGGCATAGTGGGATCAGCATTATTTGTAATTAATTCTTCTTATGGAATGTTACTTAATGCATCCTTTTCTGGTACAGTTTCACTGATTTCTTCATCACTTTCTTCACCATCCTGCTGTACAGGATTTAGAGATCCTTCCTTCTCTAGAGCTAATTGATCTAGCTGCTCACAGAGTGTAGGTATCTACAGGTTTTCTTTGGTAGAAGAATTCTTCTCCTTGTAAAACATGTTAGTTTCATCAAAAGAAACATGCATAGATTCTTCAATTTTAAGAGAGGATTTGTTAAATATCCTATATGCTTTGTTGATTAATGAATAGCCTAAGAAAATTCCTTCTTCAGATTTTGGTTCAAATTTCCTAAGGTATTTTTTGTGATTATTGTGAACAAAATATTTACAACCAAATGTTCTAAAATCGTTAACTTTAGGTTTCTTCCCTTTAAGTAACTCATAGGGAGTCTTACCCTTAAGTTTATGTATCAAACTCCTATTCAACACATAATTTGCTGTGCTAACAACCTCTGCCCAAAAAGATAGGGGCAAATTAGTATCTGCAAGTAATGTTGTTGCTGATTCAATTAGGGTTTTATTTTTTCCTTTCAACTCCCCTATTTTGTTGAGGAGTTCTAGGAGCTGAGTGTTGGAACAAGGTCTTCCGCATCTCCGAGGTTTGAGAATAACAAATCCTATGTGTATTTGATCTTGTGTGTTTAAGTGTGCAGGAAAACAAAGTCCATATGACTCATGGATTACATAAGAAGGTTGCCCCCAAATTTGAGCCATCAAATCCAACACTCCTACTACCGCCAGCGGTATCACCTAGCGCCCGGCGCTAGCGATGATCTGCGCAATTCTGGGAGCACATATAGAAGGAGATAGCGCCTGGCGGTAGCCGATAGCGCAGGCGGTAGTGCGGAGCATATAAGGCAAGAGAGAAATGTTTCCTCTGATTGAAGATTCTGCCGCGCAGAATATGTCCTAAAATGGACCCCTTGGATCCGTCTTCTTCATCCTCTTGAGATCCTAAATTCCAGAGCTTCGTGCCACAACAGAGAGAGGAAGGTTCAGAGAGATACTCCCACAAATCCATAAATGCTTTAGGAGATCCATGGAGAAGATTTCAACACGCGTCATCATCGTGATGAAAGACCACATCGACTACGATCATACTCCGCGGGCCTTCGTCCACTTCTCCAAGAGATCCATATAGGGAGTTTTTATATTGTTGTTATTTCATTTATCCATCTCTTTTAAATCGTGTAGTAAATTTGCCTCGTGTTGGCGACTAGGTCTGGGTAGGACTAATGGCAGAAATTCGCCTCGTGTTGGCGATTAGGTCTCATGTGTAGGTCTAGGGGGTGCTCGAGGCCATATCCGGGGAAGGGTTGGCTAGAGCGGCTTGAGGCCGTATCCGGGGAAGGAACAACTAAAGCCAACCAGTTCGTGGGGATACGAGTCGGTATAGAAAACAAGAAGAGTCTTTCATTTTTCGCTTTGATTTCTAGCGTCATTGAAATCTAATTTTGTTAATAATAATTATGTCTATCTTTGTGTAATAAAATTGATTTGATCTTCATTTCTCTAAATTGTTTACTATCCTCTACTTCATTATAAAACAATTTAGATTTTTATTCAAAATCACTATTTTGATCTCTCACATAAGCAAGTATTTCAAAATATAATATTAGTTTTTAAAACCCTTATTCACCCCCCCCCCCTCTAAGGGCGCCTACCGATCCAACAAGTGGTATCAGAGCTAGGTTTTATTCCAATCGGCTTAACAACCGGGAATAATGGCGTCTCATGATCTCGCTTCTATTAGTGGGGGTAATTTTTATGAAGAAGGAAAATCACTAGCACCACCATTATTTGAAGGAAGAAATTTTAAAGGATGGAAAATATTAATGGAAATTTTTCTTAAAGCTTTAGATGAAAAAGTTTGGAATATTACTATTAAAAAGCCACCTAGCGTATTAAATAAAAAGAAATGGTTTTAAATGCAAAATCTATGAATAGTCTATTTTGTGCGTTAGATCAAAATATTTCCAAACTCATTCATACTTTTCCTACTGCATACGAGATGTGGAATTTTCTTGAGATAACTTATGATCTTCCTCTTGCAGGTATGGAACAAACACAGGAAGAGAAGGACATACAAGCATCCACCATTATTCAAGAAAATTTCTCTTGTAGCAAAACCATGCAAATCATGGAAATTGACTTAGCCAAAGAGAGCAATGCATCCAGAGAAGATGAAAATTCATCTATAAAGAAGGAAGGCCTAGAAGACGACAAAGGAACGCCATGTTCACATCTTGCCTCTTCCGATTGCGCTGTAAGAAAGTCCAATTCTTTTTCTTATTTCCATATACAAAAAATTGCTAAACGTAGAATGAAGAAATTAAAAATTGCTAATAAGAGATTACATTTAGAAAATAAAACTTTGAAAGCAAATGTGAATGAAAAATCCAAAAAGGATGTGTTTGAATCTCAATCATGCTCTTCATTTGAGAACTATACACCTTATTTTGATTATAATAATATTAAAGAAAAATTCAAGGATTTAGAAAAAGAACTTTTAATTTCAAAAGAACATAATGAAAAATTGATAAACGAAAATAATATTCTCTCTCATAAACTAGAATCTTTAAAATCACTCTTTCAAAAATGATTAAATAATTTTAAATATCTTATTTCTAGTTTGTCACCAAACATGTGTAATACTTCTACTAGTATGATAAAACATATTAAACATGCACCTAGTAGAATGTTTAATCACACAAACATAATGAATTCTAACCCACATTATGTATCTCCCAAATTAAATTCTAATGTGCCCAAATTTCCTATGAAATATAATTTCAAAAGTGATTATTATTTTAAACCTAAGTTTAATGAATATGGAAATTTGATGCATAATATTAAATCAAAATTTGAATGGAGACCCAAAATAAAAAATGAAATATTAACTCCACTTGAAAGAATTCATTCATTTTTGTCTCCCCAAAAATTATCACGCTATATTTGGGTACCTAAAGGAACCGTTACACTTGGTTCCTTTTGGATACCCAAATCTCTCATCTACTAGTATCATCCAAATGCATGAAGTAGAATATTTTCAAATTGAAATATACAAATTTCTACTTCGTGATGTGCTTTAATGTCTTTTCTATTTTTTTTCTTTTTATTTTCTTTTTAAGCCATCATGTCATGGTCATCTAATATAATATTTAAAATTTTGACTTTGTCCCCTAAAGCCTAAATGAAGTGTGCAAATCAAAGTAAATCAAAAGTAAAAGTCATGTATTTTTTTTTCATTTATAAATGACCAATCTATTACTATTAAAATCATTACCCATAAATATCATATAGTATTCATATAAATTGAACTATAAATTTGCTATAAGATAATTCAAATTAAATCCAGTTATTTGGCTATTAAGCTTTTTAGCCTTCACCAATAAGTGGTTTAGAGAAATAACATGATCTAAAAGAAAGTTCAAGATCTAAATAAAAGCTCAACTTTCAATATGGTTGTCTTTGTTCACAACAAAAAAATTATATTGTGTTCACTCCTTGATGTCAAAAATGATCTAAACCATCACTATTGTTCACCTATCAAAAATCACATATATATATATTCAAAATTCATAATTAAAAGAAAATCACTAAAATGTATTGAAAGAATTTACCTTCATAATGAATATTGAATTCACAAGCACCACCATGATCTATTGATGTCCTTTGCTAAAATTCTCTAACATCATATATCATAAGTCTTATCAAAATTCTTCTAAAAACAATTATTTCTATTACAATTATGTGAATTATAATTGATATAAAATTGATGACAATTGATATTATAATTACATACCATGGTTGGTATATCATGTGTGTATTGTGATTTATTTCAAGTTTAGACCTTTGAATCATCTTGATATCAAATCAAATTAAATCATCACTTCATTATAGGTCTCTAAGTTGAAACACAATCAAACCTTGATATAACATTAATCTCAAACTTATCATACTAACATTGTCACCTAAAGAATATTTGTGTCTATGTTAGGCTTTATATGTTTACCAAGATATACAGGCTGGGTATTCTCATCTAGGGCTTATCCATGATATTCTTATGCATGAACATTATTTTTTAATCACTAAAATCATGCATATTTGATTTGTTCATTCATGTCTTCTCGTGCTTACATTTCCTATCATTTTCAAACTACATTATATTGATAAATATAAGCGTTAGAAAAATTAAAATAGAGGTATAATAAAATATATCTCATGCAAAGTTTATTTGGTAAAGTCATATACAAAATCACTAATGTTTCATGCAATTTGCACCATCTAGACATCTCCTAAAATTCTGAAATTTCTGCATGAAACTACTATTGGGACACTTAATCAAGATCAACAATTAAAAATTTCAAAATCATCAAAAATCGTGTACTGTTTCACGCGCTAGCGCTAACGCCGTCGCTAGCGCACTTATTTGTTTTTCTGTATTTTTAAAATTTAGAAAAATTCTTAAAAATATATTAATTTATATGTACTATTTATTTTTGCACTTCTGATTTTATTTCATTTTTGAAAAATCAAATACAAAAATACAAAAGCCAAATTACAAAAAAAATATGTTTTCCTTTTTGTTTTTGTCATTTGTTTAAATTCTATTTCTAAATGCAAAAATCAAATACAAAAATTATCAAAAATACTGTATGGACTTTATTGCGAAAATCAAGCATGATTTAATCTATTATTTAGAACTTCTATAATGTTGCAATTTATCTTTTCAAACTACTTTGAATATTGTTTTCATCATGCTTTGATATATCTATTAATATGTGCATCAATTATATTGTAAAAGTTGTGTAGAACCAAGCTTAGCATGCCTCTAAGTATGAGTAAATGTTTTATGTTTGATAATGATATTTATTCACTCACTTATTTTGGCATTGTCTACATATGTGTTTAATCTAAGGATGCTTGTGTATGTTTTGTAATAGTACAATAAATTAAAATTGCACAAGTATCTTACCTACACAACCTTTGCTTGCACTTTTAAAAGTTAAGAAAAGTGGTTATGATTTCATAAATTATATTGTTTACAAAATAAGTGTATTCAGAGAACTTTGTACAAAACAAAAATCATAAAATAAAGTGACAAAGATAACTCCACCAAGCACTACTTGAACCTCCTGATAAGTCTTAATAAGCGTTGTGAGGTTGAGCACCTTGAAAAGAATAGTAAAGTATCTTGTGCAAACCATATCTTTCTTTCAAAATGAAAACTACTTACTCTTAAGTACACCGGATCACTATTCTCAACATTAAAATAAAATAAAATATGTGATCCCCCAAGCACTACTTTGCACCCTGATAAGTCTTAATGAGCATTGTGTGTGCAAAGCACCTTGGTAGTTGTACATTTCTTTTGTGCATTGAAGTTTGTGGAAGTAAAATTATTTGTGTTTTATTGTGCTCTTACTTTACATATTTCTTGTATTTTTTATTAAAATATTTGTTTACTCTACTCAAAAATACACTTTTGTGCACATCATTATCTTCCATAACACTTCTTCTCATGAGTATTGGATCCTAATGGAAATTCTATACTACTCTTTATTTATGAAATGCACTAGATAACCTAGCATGCTTTCTACAATGTTTGATATGTTTTGAAATTGTGAATTAAAATAACATTGTAGTAATCTCTTTTTGATAACATTATTTCATGCTTGGTTACTTTATTGTTAAACTTAAAGATTTTAATTGAATAATGATTTACAAAAACATCTTCTTTATGAAATTTAACTCATATTTCTTCTTATGAATAATCATGATTACAAAAAAGATGTTTCTTGTATTTCGATAAGTCTTCCGCATCATAACCATATAATTGTTTTACCTTGCACTTTCATGCTCATTTAAAGTCTTTTATTTTGTGTGCATCCTCACTTGAATCTTAACATTCCTTTCTTTCAACAAGTGGTAGACTTGCTTGGTAAACTTTATATTGGTTGCTTTTTATTTCTATGAAAATATTGTAATACTAAAACTCTGATTTATTAATGGATTTCAAATTAGCTCTGTGACTTTTTTCTTTAAAAAAATTCAAATAAAAATATAAACCCATAGGCTATGAACGTATCATTAGAATTAAATGATTAATGTTTTCAATAACTATTATTCATGATTACATATCTCACCATAGCGGGGGCGTAGGGTTGTAGACATTAGATAACCTGACCTCTATGTCATGTCTTGTCCTTAACCGGGGAGGGTTCCAGTGGGGCCTTGCGAGGCACTGGGGGGAAAGAGTGCTAGGGTGAGTTTTGTCTAGTGTTTGCATATGGGACTAACACCCCAACCTACGGCATGTATGCAGCTCCTCATGCCCATCCATCACTTAGTACGGTGCTAGGGTGTAGACATATTGTCTGGGTGGATTGGTTACTTGGAAATCATTACCTTTTATGCTTAAAACTCTTATATAAAGGGGAGAACTAACATGATAATATTGATTATTTGAAATTTTTTATATTATTCATCTTTATGCTAAAAACTCTGATCTATGTCTATGAAAATATTTATGCTAACAACTCTGATTTATTTCTATAAAAATAATTCTAAAACTCCTTATCATTTCCTTCTCTCTAAGACCTCGATCATGCCTTTATCTTATTATTTAAACTTTTCTGTGTTTTGCTTCCTTACCCACTTTTGCTAATAACAAAAGGGGGAGAACTAACATGATAAATATAATCTGCTATCAAAATAGAAAACTAACATGCTTAATTAAGATGATAACTTACATATTAGGGGAGCATTCACTTAGGGGGAGCATGTATTTAGGGGGAGCAATTCTAAATGCTAAAATTGATAATTATCCTAAGTCATCACTCTCACACACACACAAGTAAGTTTCATCATGCTTATATATCAATGCTCTGATTTATCATTAATGGATTTGTTATTATCAAAAGGGGGAGTTTGTTGGAACATGGTCTTCCGCATCTCCTAGGTTTGAGAATAACAAATCCTATGTGTATTTGATCTTGTGTGTTTAAGTGTGCAGGAAAACAAAGTCCATATGACTCAAGGATTACATAAGAAGGTTGCCCCCAAATTTGAGCCATCAAATCCAACACTCCTACTAGTGCCGGCGGTATCACCTAGCGCCCGGCGCTAGCGATGATCTGCGCAATTTCGGGAGCACATATAGAAGGAGATAGCGCCAGGCGGTAGCCGATAGCGCAGGCGGTAGCGCGGAGCACAAAAGGCAAGAGAGAAATATTTCCTCGGATTGAAGATTCTGCCGCACAGAATATGTCCTAAAATGGGATAGCGCCGGCGGTAGCACTAGCCCAGGCGCTAACGCTGAGGCTATAAAAAGGACCCCTTGGATCTGTCTTCTTCATCCTCTTGAGATCCTAAATTCCAGAGCTTCGTGCCACAACAGAGAGAGGAAGGTTCAAAGAGATACTCCCACAAATCCATAAAGGCTTAAGGAGATCCATAAAGAAGATTTCAACACGCGCCATCATCATGACGAAAGACCGCATCAACTACGATCATACTCTGCGGGCCTTTGTCCACTTCTCCAAGAGATCCATATAGGGGTTTTTTTATATTGTTGTTATTTCATTTATCCATCTCTTTTAAATCGTGTAGTAAATTCACCTCGTGTTAGCGACTAGGTCTGGGTAGGACTTAGGGCAGAAATTCGCCTCGTGTTGGCGACTAGGTCTCGGGTGTAGCTCTAGGGGGTGCTCGAGGCCATATCCGGGGAAGGGTTGGTTAGAGCGGCTTGAGGCCGTATCCGGGGAAGGAATGGCTAAAGCCAACCGGTTCGTGGGGATACGAGTCGGTATAGAAAACAAAAAGAGTCTTTCACATTTCTCTTTGATTTCTAGCGTCATTGAAATATAATTTTGTAATCAATTTTATTAATAATAATCATGTTTATCTTTGTGTAATAAAATTGATTTGATCTTCATTTCTCTAAATTATTTACTATCCTCTCCTTCATTATAAAACAATTTAGATCTTTATTCAAAATCACTATTTTGATCTCTCATCATAAGCAAGTATTTCAAAATATAATATAAGTTTTTAAAACCCTTATTCACCCCCCTCTAAGGGCGCCTACCGATCCAACACTGAGAAGCAATGCCTGATACCTTCTCACAGAATTCTTGCATGAGAAGATTTTCAAACTCAGTGCCATGATCACTTCTGATCAATGCAATCTGAGTAGAATACTTAATCTGAATGCTCTTAAGAAAGTCTGTAAGAACTTTAAAGTTATCTGACTTTTCTCTCAAAAAGAACACCCAAGTGAATCTAGAGAAGTCATCTACAATAACTAGAGTGTATGACTCCCCCCTAAACTCTTTGTTGCTATTGGTACAAAAAGGTCCATATGTAGCAAGTATAAGATTCTAGGTGAACCACTTTTAGATAATGATTTAAAACTGTTTTTAGTTTGCTTGCCTAGTTGACATGCCCTGCAAAGACCTTCCTTCTTGTATGAACCAGAAGGTAATCCTCTAACAAGATTGTTCTTAGATAATTTAGCAATGGTCCTAAGATTTACATGTCCTAATCTCTATGCCAAAGTTCACTAGGTTTGCTTAATTGATTAAATAAATAGATTTCTGATTTTGATGAGTTGAAATTTACTAAATAGATATTTCCTTGCCTAATACCTGATAAAACAGTAATATTATCAGAAGACTTAATAAGGCATTTTGATTTATTAAAAGTTACCTGATACCCTTCATCACATAATTGGCTTATGCTGATGAGGTTGTGCTTCAGTCCCTTGACATAAGCTACCTCTTTGAAGGTGACTTCTCCAACCTTGAGTTTTCCATATCCTTTTGTTTGCCCACAGTTGGAGTCTCCAAATATCACTTTTGGTCCAAGCTTTGCCTTGTAGTTGTTCAGATTGGCCTTGTTTCCTGTCATATGCTTTGAGCATCCACTATCCAAATACCATTGTTCATTCGTGCTTGGATAGCTGTGTACCTGATCAGCATCATTGTCAGCTTCTGATTCTGATTCTTCAGAATTATGTCCTGAGGTATTGATAGCCATCATGCAGAAACTTTTTTCTTCTTCATCATCCTCATCATCACTGGATGATGATGCATTTCCTGACTCACTGCTTGAGTCATAAATGGTCATCAAGCATTGGTCATTTTCTTTTGATTCTTCTTCATCTTCAGAAGAAGTGGATGAATATTCTGATTCTGTTTCACTCCAGGTTTCAGCTACAAATCCTCTTCCCTTCTTTTTGTGTTTGTGGGAGGAAGACTTGCTGGAGTGTCTTCTTACATCTTTTTCTTTTCTCTTTTCCTTCTTGTCCTTCTTGTTTTGATTCTCTGGACAGTTAGGTACAATGTGTCCTGGTTTCATGTAACCAAAACATATAACTTCTTTAGATGGAGCTTTGTCATACCTTGGTTTTTCATAGCTCCTGGATGACTTTTTCCTGAAGTCTTGTCTTGCCATCTTGTAGAATCTTTTGGAAAGTAGACTCATCAACTTCTCATTGTCAAGAGTCTCTTCGTCTTCTTCTGTAGCTTTGAAGGCAATGTTCTTTTCCTTCTTTATTGCTGGAGATGAAGTGGACTGTTCAGCTTCTCTAGATTTGACAAGGTGCTCATAGGATTTGAGCTTGCCTAACAATGTCTTAGTAGTAATCTCATTGAGGCTTCTGGCTTCCTTGATAGGCCAGATCCTAGAGTCCCATGTGCTGGGGAAGCACATTAGGATCTTATCATTGATCTCAGTGATAGAGATCACTTTGTCCAAAGATTTCAGCTCATTGATGATGAGATTGAGCCTATTGTACATATCAGCCACTGTCTCAACTTCTCCTTTCTTGAAATTCTCATACTGAGAGATGAGATGTGATCTTATGTCCTTTCTTTCATCAGCAGATCCTTCAGCCATATTGTTGAGAGAAGTCCATATCTCTTTTGCTGAAGTGCATTCCACCACTTTCTGAAAAATGTCATCAGACATTGTTTGAGCCAGAATGTTCATGGCTTTTGCATCAACACTCCTTTGCTTCTTTTGAGCATCTGTCCACTCAGGAGGTGGGACAACATTGTTATTTGCTGCTGCATCAATACTTGTTGATGCTGAGAGAGTCGGAGGTCCTGTCAAAATAACATTGAATATTTCTTCATCAATAGAGTTCATATATAACCTAATCCTTGCTTTCCATAGTGCAAACTTATTTAGATTGCACATAGGAGGTCTTGTGCTTGAATATTCTTTGTTTTGTGCCATGAGTTCTTAAACAGAAATAAATAAAATAAAATAAAACCTCTGAAAGAATTTAAGATCTATTTGATCTTTGTGATTCAGGTGTTAGCCTGTAAAGAATCAACTACCCTCTGATACCAATTGAAAGTGAGGTTAGATCTTAAATTAACTCTAGAGGGGGGGGTGAATAGAGTATTAAAAAGTTTTCACTTAATTTTATAGCGGAATTAAATTAGTGATATATATATATGTGTAGCAGAGTGATTTATAATAAACTGAAAATAAAACATAGCACAACACAAGCACAGAAAAGTAAAGCAATCACAGAGGACACAAGGATCTATAGTAGTTCCCCAATAAATCTGGGTACGTCTACTCTTCTACCACCCTTGGTAGGAATCCACTATGATTTTTGATCAGGTGTCCTAACACCAATGAGCTTTTGATAAGATGCCCAAAAACGAAATAGGATTTTTTGATCAGGTGTCTTGCCACCAAGAGGTAAACTTTTGAAGGGAGTTTTAACCCTATACAAGAGGGGATAGAAAGGGTTAGAATGTTCTTCTCTGTCAACAATCTGAGAGAAGACTCTAGTGGATGTTGATGTAGAAAAGCTCCCTCTGTCTGATATGAAATTGTTTGACAGTAGATTGGCTGGAAGCTTTCTTTTGAATGTATAAAGAAATCTTCCTGTAGCTGATTAAACTGAGAGAATGATTTCTTCAGTTTGTTGTTGCTCTTTTGAAGATCTAAACTTGCAGTTGATCACTGCGAGATGAATGTAGATGTTCTCAGAAAATGAATGTTGCTCGAGGAAGAGGATGAAGATGATCTGTGTAGCTTTTCTTTCTTTCTTCCTGTACAGAAAAATCTGTAATATGTTTTGTCTATATTCTGTCGTGAAAAACTATGGGAGTAATATTGTATATCTTCTTCCTTTTTCTCTTTTGAAATCTCTGACAGATATTAAATGCAAATCCCTTATATTAAGGAATATAATATATCTGGGAACTGTAAATCTGCTGCACCGTTTACCTTTTTCCTTTTCCATGAAATGTCAACAGCTATAATCTTGGAATAATAAAAGGAAATATATTATCCTTACTTATCTGATATAATAGATCCGTTGCTGTAGTCGATCTGAGTTCAGAGAATGGAATAATACAATCTATCTAAAATAAATCTGTTGTCATGTAAATTTGTCGATCTCAACAAATTTCGTCGATCTCAGAGCTGTGTTCGTCGATCTGAAGATATTCGTCGAACGCAGACTGAGTTCGTCGAATGGAAGGATTCGTCGACCGCTGAGCCGCTGAATAAAATTGTCGACCGCTGAACTGAGCAAATTTTGTCGACCGCTGAGACGGGGTCTGATCGTCGACCGCTGAACCGCTGAGACGCTGAGCCGCTGAGCCGCTGAGATAGAAGCAAGCCGTTCGTCGAACGCAGAGATCATGCCGTTCGTCAAATGCAGAATGCAAGCCATTCGTCGAACGTAGAGAGGAGTTCGTCGAACGCAGAACCTGAATGATTTCTTGAGTTCTAACAGCCTAAACTCTTGACCCATTGACAATACATTGGGGTCAACTTGATCCTAGTCAGCAGATAGTGATCCTAGCCCAAATCAGTAATTGGGTTGTTCCAACATATTCTGCTTTCAATATCTGTTGTAGATGGTGTGGAAATCATAATCATTCTAGTGATAAATGCCCCACCGGAGATGGTGAGCATAATTCTCGAGGCCTAGTGTATGGAGCACCGTCCTCTTACGGTACTTCATACACCATACCTAAGTCTTATGGTCACTCTTCTTCACCCCATTTACCGTTTTCATATTCCTCTCCGGCCCCGTTTGGACCGAGGAGTAATGGAAAACGGTGTTTGTGTTGTCATAGCACCGAGCACGCATTGAAAGATTGTGCAGAATTTCAGCGCCAGATGGAGGAGGATGATGAAACTGATGTTCGTATCATTCCATCCACCTCTCATTTGGGTGCTCATTCTGATTCTGATGATATATTCGCAGTACCACCTTGTCTATGGGGGACTGTTGCAGATATCCCCATCAGACTTTCTGCTGATCGGTGTGACGACATGGTGGAGACTTCTCTTCTGGCACATTCTTCACTCTGTTTGGATTCACCCCCGGAGGAACCTGTGCACATTTTCTCTGATGATGGTATCACCTCTGTTCCTCCGCTTTCTTTGCAAGAACTCTCTACACCTATCTTTGGTGAGTTGGTTGATGATGTTAGGCAGGAAGTTGATTCGAAGCCTGAGGCTGTGCCAAAGTGGGATGAGGAAGTTATTCTCTCTGATAGGGAATGTGACTCCTTGGAACACGATGACGCACCGAGGTGGGATGAGGAGGGAACCCTTTCTGATGAGGAGGTTTGCACTTCCTTATCGGATGAGGAGGTCCAACTCAACACCGAGGACCTCGAGCTTTCGGACTCCCCTTGCTACGACTCATATGATACCGACAACGATCTATGCTTGGATCCTGCTGGGAGTGAGACCGGGACCACTCCCCTGATTTTTGATTATTTAAGTCATTCTTCTCTTTTATTTCATAACCCCCTTCATCATCTGAGCCTGTGCAGGTTGAGTCTTCACAGGTACTTCAGGAGGACTTGGAGCATTCTGCTCAAGTCAATGATGAGCGCATCCTCTTATGTGAGGAGGTTGATCCCTCCTCCATAGAGGAAGCCTCACTCATTTCCTTTTCCTTCTCCCGCCTCCCTAAAGACGACACCTTGCTGGGCAAGGATAGTTTTGGTGAGTTGAGTGAGGATTCCTCCTCTTCTTACTTTATATTCCCTCTACCTATGACGAGCAGGTATTATTTATATTCGGGTAGAGGCGTAACTATTTTATCACCGTATCGGTACCCGCTACCGACACGCATATTAGAACAGTTACACATGCATTTTTCTTTCCATAGACCCATTTGCTAGAACTCTTAAAGTTCTGAATAAGTCGTGCTGGGAAGACAATAACCCCAGTAGTTATCTTACTTTTCTTGCAATTTTAGTTTTTCTAGTTTGTTTAGTTAGTTTTACTTTATTTTAGTTTGTATATTTTCTTTTGTTTTTGCGGAGCTCACCCATGCAGGTCCTTTTTCTGGATGGCGGATGCTGCAGCTAGGTCTAGACTTAAATGCCAATCTTCTAGTATGCTCATTTTTGAGCATTGGGTACGCTCTTCTCCTAGCTCTTTTTTGAATTTCATAGCTATATTACTGTGTACTATCTAGTTTATGTCTGGGGAGAGTAGTTCTGTGTGCCCACTCGCGTGCACTATTGCATAACATGCTAGAAGTACTTTTATTTTAGTTTATTGAAAATTGTTGTTCATTCTCTTTGTGCACCACATCACCCACTTGAGCGCGTACTCATCTGTATGCATGCTTTGAGTTGAATTTAATTCTTTTGCTTATTTGGGAAAGTCTAGGTGCTGGCTTAGGACTATGTAGCAGAGTAAAATGTTGACTCCAGTAGTGCTCCTAGTCAAGTGCTCGGTTGCATAGAAATTTGTGTAGATTAGACTTCTTTTTATAATTATGGTTTTATATTTTTTCTATTAGTGTAAATGTTGTTTGCTCTACTCAAATGGTGAATCCGGTGTGAATCAAACGGTAGCATAGGGATGTGTGTAAACGATCGCTAGACTCGTATTGCTTGAGTCTGGAGAAAGGAGAATCTTTCTCGGTGGCTAGAACTTGCCCCAAGCGATTCTTGAAGCATAGGCATAGGATAGTTCTAGTGCGTGAGAATGACGTAGGCCATTATTTTGGCCCGGTTGAGCCTTTGTGCCATTCCTGATATCTTCCCTCGCTAGCCCCTTTGTGCCTACCCCTTCCTCTTGATTCAGCTCCACTTTTATCTCACCAAAAGCTTAAAAGCCTAACCTAGTCGCACACTCAAATCTGAGCTTTAGTTATAGTTGTATTTACATTTTGAGGGGTGTTGATTGTGGTGTTTATTTTGTGGATATGCTCATTTGAAAAATTTGCTGAAAAAAAAGATAAGAAAAAGAAAGATAGAAAAAGATGAAAAAAATGTGGAAAAGAAAAATGAGTTGAAAATTGTTTAGAAAAATTATGTATTGGGAGTAGGCGGTGCACACACCTATGTTGCAAAAGTCCAAGTCTGGGGGTGTGGTGCACTTGTTTATTTATAGTCGCGCGGGTAGCTCTACCTTATGCTCATGTTAGGTTAGGTGTGCTTAGCTTCCATGTTTATCTTTGTTTACCTCACTGTAACCCAAGCCCCATCTCTAACCTAAAGTCCTACCGACTCACGCTATGAACCAATCTAGTGTCGTGGAGAGAATGTGACCAGGCGAGCCTATGGTCACCGACACCGATGGATTTCGGTGGAGTTTGTCCGGCACCCCAATCTTGAGCAATGTTCATCTCATCGCTTAGTTTACTTTCTCCGTATGCGTGACCGAATGATTCACCGTAGTTCACCATTTTGAGTGGTTGTAATATGCTTTTACTCTTTTAGAAATCTATAAACTGTTTGTGTATAATGAGAAATCTTCTCTATTATCTTTCTTATGCACGTGAGCATACGACTTCGCATGGTACTCTGTATTGTAATTCTAAGCCATCTACTTTTCTTTTCCCACTTGCTTAGAATTTGTTTGCTCGGGACACGCAAACAGGTAAGTCTGGGGGTGTGATGAGTCTGTTTTATATAGTGATTTCCGGACTCATCTGGGTCGTTTTTCTGTTCTTGCACTTCAATTTCAGTTCTTAATTGCTTATATTTTACTTGTTCACGCTTTCACTTTAAGTGCTCATTTAGACTCGTGGTGGTGTGCAATTGCGCACTATTTTGTTGGGGGCAAGCACATTGTGCTCCCCATTCTTTTTCTGCTTTTACTTGTGATGGAGGTGTGTTCCCAGCATTTGGATGTGTTGTGCAGGTGGGCAGATCGTCCATATTGCCCAGAATTCATCCTGTATGAATCGCACGGTCGTGCATTTTGTTGACGCACAGTCGGCTGCGGTCGTGCGCTATGATCGGCTGTTCAATATGGTGATCTGCCACGCTCGTGCGTTTTCTTCACGCACGGTTGGCCTCAACCGTGCGCGAACAAAACACACGACCTCCTATTGGTTGCCGTATTTCGAGTTTTCTGAATTTTCCCGTGCATTTTTAAGCACGGCCGGCTTCGACCGTGCGTGAGTAAAATGCACGGGCGCCCCTTGATGAGTCCCATTTATATATATATTTATGGACTCATCTGGGCCGATTATCTAGTCTTTGCACCACACTTTAGGCACGTTTTCATTCATATTCACTATTCCCTGCTAGGTGCACTATTAGGCCCGTTTCGGTGTGCAATTGCGCTCCATGTTATTGGGGGTAAGCACATGGTGCTCCCCTTCCATTTCTCTATGTTTATCTGGTGCTGGAGGTGTATTCCCAGCTTGTTTTTCTTGTGTGCAGGTGGCCGGATTGTCTTTTATCCAGTTTTCTCCCAGATTTCATAACTGTGTGAAACGCACGGTCGTGCGTTTTCCTTGACGCACGGTCTGCTGCGGTAGTGCGCTCTAATCTGGGCAGAAAACTGGCGATCCGAGTTTACTCGTGCGTTTTGACGCACGGTTGGAATCGCCCGTGCGTGAGTAAAACGCATGGTCTCCTGTTTCTGCAGTTTTATGTCGTATCTGAATTTGCCCGTGCGTGAGTAAATCACATGGGCGGCGCAGATTCGTCTTCACGCCAGTTTTTATCATTAATTAACGCACGGTCTGCGCACGGTCGTGCGTTCGACCGTGCGTGACCATTTTTCTACCTGTTTAGTATTTAAGCAGGAAATGTTGCTGCCATTGGTGTGACGGGACAGAGCTCGATCCCCCTCGCGGGAAAGGCTGGGAATCCCGCCATTTTCACCCTTTCCACTGTAGGAGGCAAGAGGAGACCATCTCCGGTGATCTCCTTCATCATCCTTCCATCCGAGAGCGTTTGCAAGCTTCCGCCGCTGATGAGCCCTGATCATATACACATTTATGGACTCATCCGGGCCGTTATTTAGTCAATTCTCCGCACTTTAGCCTTGTTATAGTTTATATTTGATAATCCACGCTAGGTGCACATCTAGGCCCACTTTGGTGTGATTTTCGTGCTTATTGTCATTAGTAGTATTCATGTGCTGTTAAGTGCCACTTTCAGTGGCTAGATCTGTGGTTGTGCGGGAATAGGAGTCGTGCAAGTGTTCCCGGTGCAATTCTGCACAGGAACACTGCGCACGATCGCCGGTTCTATTGCGCACGACCACTGGTCGTGCGCCACTGATCGTGTGCACTTAACCCTTTTTCACGAGTTCTGTTTGGTGCAGTGCGCACGACCACCAACGCCAGTGCGCACGACCACCAACGCCACTGCTCGTGCGCACGACCACTGCTCGTGCGCACTTATCATTAAAATTCTGAGTTCTGTTTGCTGTATTGCGCACGACCATCAACGCTAGTGCGCACGACCACCGGTCGTGCGCCACTGGTCGTGCGAACATTTTATTTTATAAATTTCGTATCTTGCAGGTTCCACCCAGGCAGTGCGCACGATCGCAGAATTCCAGTGCGCACGACCACTGGTCGTGCGCCAATGACCGTGCGCAGTATTTAATCCAGCGCCTATTTAAACGCCTGTTGCGATTTTAGGGCAAAAATCACTTGCGGGAGCGGAGCTCCTGTTCCGTGCGCCGCCGACCACCACCTTGGGACGCCTCCACTTCATCTCCTACGCAAGGGGAAGCCTCCTCCATCCATTCCAAGACTTCCTCCATTGTCCGTGAGTGTTCTCCATCGTCCGCAAGCCTCCAAGCAACCATTCTCTCACTCCGCCCGGTGAGAAGAAGAAGAAACCTGAAGTCGAAGACGACGAAGCTACGTAGGGAGATCGTGACAGCTCTCTACGCCGGAAGCATTGTCCGCCCGAGTCCGGAGGTAGCCCGACAACCTACCATTCCGGCTGTGAACGGCCGTTAGTCTTCACCATCGGTTATTTCTTTCCTCTTTCCTCCATTGTACTCGTTGAGCCGTGTAAACTTGAGTATTGTAATGTTGTTTGTTGAAATGAATGTTTCTTTGTTGTTCTTCATGGTTCGGTTGTGATTCACTCCTTTTCCACTCACTCACTCGCACGCGCACGCAAGGTGTTTGTTCCGTGTTAGCAAGAGCTAACGACGGTTGTGAAGAGGTGTTTGCGACCCTCACCCTCTCACACTTGAGTACATTCCATCCGCCTCACGAAGCACGGCATCGCGGCCGTTGCATCCACCTCACTTCGCGAAGCGGTGTTTTCGACCCGCATCTCTTTTGTCGTTGCTAAGATTAGGAAAACCAACCAAAAGCCCCCCTCTTTGTGTTTGTTAAATGTTTGTGTAACAATAGTCACTGCGCGATTCGTTCACCCATCCTGCATTCCTCAAGAGACCGACATTCGGGGATTCTATTCTCCACAATTATTACTTGACAGCGACCGGTGCACTTGCCGACACGCATCAAGTTTTTGGCGCCGTTGCCGGGGAATGCAGGCGTGTAACGTCCCGTGTTGTGACTGTCGTCATACGAGCAGTTGTTTTTGATTTTTCTTGTTTGTGATAGTGCATGCAGAGACAGGTCGCAGGTGAACTCGTACCCCTCGATCCTGAGATTGAACGGACCGCTCGCGCACGAAGGCGCGCTGCTGCCGCGCAAGCTGCCATGGGTGATCAGGTAGACCCAAATGATGTTGATCCGAGAATGCCCGGCGTGGGGGAACATCAGCCTGGGAATGAGCAGGAGGCAGCTAGGCCTCGACCCCGCACGATGAGGGACTACACCACTCCAACTGCTGGGAGTGTGTATCCGGGGTTCGGGCCAAATATTATGAATAATCAGTTCGAGATTAAGCCAGCAATCTTGAACATCATCCGGAACAACGCTCAATTCTCCGGGCTGGCCAGCGAAGACCCGCATCTGCATCTGGCAGAATTTTCTGATATTTGCGGAACCTTCCGCTACGCAGGGATTGCTGACGACACAGTCAAGCTCAGACTGTTTCCCTTCTCACTCCGCGAAAAAGCGAAGGTGTGGCTCCATTCCATTCCACCCGGGACTGCTGCAACTTGGGATGCCCTCGCATCCAAATTCCTGGCTAAGTTCCATCCTGTGGACAAGGTCGTGAGCTTGCGGCGGGAGATCGCCACATTTCGTCAACTTGACCAAGAGACCCTTGCTGAAGCATGGGAGCGCCTCAACGATCTCCTTCGCCGTTGTCCTGGCCACGAGCTCCAACCTTGGAATGTGGTCGAAACGTTCTACTTTGCGATCGAGCCTAACTACCGGGCAATGGTCGATGCTGCTGCTGGTGGTACTCTGATGAACCACACTCCTGAGGAGGCCCTTCGGATTCTGCGCGATACCGCTTCCCACAGTACCTTCTGGACTGCCGGGAGAAACGCTCCAAGAAGCGGCCGAGGACTCTTCATGGTTGACTCTCTCCCGTCTCCATCCCCACCTGCTGCTATCATTACTTGTGAAGGATGTGGAGGCGGAGGCCACCACGCGTATGAATGCTCAGGGAACAACGTGGCAGGTGATTTCGCACACTTAACTCTTAATGAATCTGTTAATTATGTAGGAAATCAATCCAAGGGGGCGCCTTTTAATAACGCCTATAATCCGGGAGCGAGAAGTCACCCGAACTTCTCGTGGAACCCAAACACGCCTGGCCAACGATGGGCACCGGGGCAGCATCAAAACGATGCTTACGCCTCCGGGAGCCAACCGAGGCCACCACACCCGGATTATAACCAAGGTCCCCCAACCCAAAAAAAGAGTAATTTGGAGGAAATGATGGAGAAGTTCATGCAAGCGGCCAACTCTAATATGGTGAATCAAACCGCATCCTTGCGTAACTTGGAAACGCAGTTGGGCCAATTGGCCCAAGTGCTAACCGAGCGGTCGCAGGGGACCCTTCCTAGCAACACTGAAAAGAACCCAATAGATCAAGGGAAGAGTCTTGGCAATGTGGTTGAGACTGATCCAAGGGAGTTGGTGATTTCGTGTTCCATCAATAAGGTTGAAACAAAAGCTCTATGCGATTCCGGTTCCTCCCGCAACGTCATTGCACTGCAAGATGTTGCGAAATTACAACTTGAGATGAACACGGAGGAAAGGAAATCGCTTATTCTTGCTAACGGGACAATTATCCAATCTGAGGGGGAAGTGAGAAATGTGGAAGTAATAGTTGAGGGGACGACTGTGGTCGCGGACTTTCAGGTGTTGGGCCCCCAGGAAAATCAATCCATTCCTATCTTGGGCGTGCCGTTCTTGAAAGAGAGCGGCGCCACCCTTGACTTCGCTACGGGGTGTGTTCTCCTACCTAACAAGGCGCCACAGCCCACTCGCCTCGAAGCTACAGCTGACACATCCACTCCTCCCCCTCTCGTTATTTCTGATGAATTTCTAAGCTGTGCAGGAAAGATACATGATCAAGAAACAAGTGAAGGAGGAAAGGAGGAGCTCCAATCGGATGAGGAAGAAGAGGTTGACTTCCGGAAAGAGTTCGACTCCGAGAAGGAGGAAGACTGCAGTTCGGGAAACGTTGACTTGGATTTAGTTAGGGATGCTGATTATTTATCTTCTTGTGGTGAATCTTGTAATGAACTATCTAAGCGCTCCATCTCCTGGGCCGATCCGGTGGTCACCGCGATACCAGAAGTGACGCCACCCACCGCTAAAGGGGAGAAATCTGAGAATTCTCAATGGTGGCAGTCTCCGACTGTCACCAAACTTAAACAGGAAAAACTTCTGCGCGACGCTCGTGCTGCCGCTCTCCGCGGCAAGAGGGCGGAGGTTAGGGGAGCATTGGATGATACCGGTGCTGGCCCTAAAGCCTTCACCTCCCGCCTACGTGCTACGGGAGAAGCGCACTATAAGAGCGCTTTTAGCTGATTTGTGTTTAGTTGATGTGGTGAACTGCTTCTGAACATTCCTTTTTAAGTTCTGCACTTTATAGACAATGCTAATACAGGTATTTGGTCCAGCTTAAGGACGTTAAATGAAAGCGCTACTGGGAGACAGCCCAGATTTCCTGATTTTGTGGTTTTTTTTTATCTAACTTCTTTTAGTTTAGCTTTTGCATTTGTTTTTGTTGTTTTGAGTTTGTGCTTGCAGGTTTTGTGTTCGATGGTGCGGATGCTGCGGACTGTTCTGGATCACAAACGCCAATCGCCTGGTATGCTCAATTCTGAGCATTGGGTAACACTTCCTCCCCTCTTTTAGCTTCAAATTTCTAGATATATTGTTTAGCTTAAGTCTGGGGGAGCGGTTGTTGTAATCCACTGTGCACGAGTTGCACCGCATACTAGAAGGTTGATTCTTATTTATCCTATCATTATCATTGTTTTTCATTTTTCACACACCATTTCACCCACTTGAGTGCGTGCTTATCTTTTTGTGTTGTTCCGTTTAAACTATCCTGGTTGGAAAGTGAAATAGGTTGTTAACGTAGGAATTATTATTTGGAGTGCGATGTTGACTCATGTAGTGTTCTAGTCACTTTGCATGCTATGGTAGAATTTGAGTAGAACTAGATTTTCTTTATGCATCTAATTTATGTTTAGTATTTCTGCGTAAATTTAGATTTAATATACTCAAGTGGTGAATTTGTATGGAATTGATGATAACCCGGTGTTGTGTGTGCGATTACTAATTGTGTGTTGCTCGAGTCGGGAGGAAGGTGTACCTTTCTCGTGGGCTAAGAACTTGCCCCAAGCGACTCTCGAAGCGTGGGTGAGAGCTACTCGTTGAGTCAAGCATGAGGTAGGCCACCCTTTGGCTAGTTTGAGCTTTGTTCTTCCATGTCCATTTCATTTGCCGTTGCAAGCCAAATTTGTGCCTACCAATCCTTTGTTCAGCTCCTCTTCATCAACCAAAGCCTGAAGCCTATCCTACACCCGCAACCAAATTGTTTTAAACTACGCTCATAATTCTCAACTTGTGTGGTGTGTGGAATCATTGTGTCATGAAAGGAAAATAAAGTCTATCTGCTGATTTTGAACCAACCGGAGGATATATAAAAGAAGTAAAAGATGTTAAAAGAAAAAAAAAGAGTATTTTGGAAAAAATCCTTCCGAGCTAAATAGAAAATCTGTTGGTATTTGTGAAGTAGGCCGTGTGCACACCTGGTTTTCATGATGAGTCTGGGGGTGTGTCACACAAGCATTGTTTGTTGGTCTTGAGTGGTGCTGCGTTCCGTTAGCTCACTTGGGTTGCGTAGCCATCGTGTTTAACTTTGAAATATCATACCGTAACCTAAGCCCCGTTTTAATCCTAAAAGCCCTACTGATTTGACTTGCGAGAGTGCTAGCGCCGTGGAGAGAGTGTGACCGGGCAAGCATATGGTTCACGACGTTGATGGATTTCAGCGGAGTTATTCCTAAGCCCCGATCTTTTGCAACACCCGCCTCAGTGTCTCGTCACTTTCATACCGGGCATGATCGTCAAATTCTTCATAACTCACCAACTGAGTACATCTAAATCTTTAATTACGCTTTAATACTCTTGTAAATTAGTTAGCATAGTTAGAATCTCCTTCTACTAAATTCTCTACTTGCATGCGTATGTTACTTCGCACCGTACTCCTTTGTGTAATTCTCTATGTTAATTATCGTTTTCACGCTCCGCCGGATTCGTTTGCTCGGGACGCGCAAACAGTTAAGTCTGGGGGTGTGATGAGCCCTGATCATATACACATTTATGGACTCATCCGGGCCGTTATTTAGTCAATTCTCCGCACTTTAGCCTTGTTATAGTTTATATTTGATAATCCACGCTAGGTGCACATCTAGGCCCACTTTGGTGTGATTTTCGTGCTTATTGTCATTAGTAGTATTCATGTGCTGTTAAGTGCCACTTTCAGTGGCTAGATCTGTGGTTGTGCGGGAATAGGAGTCGTGCAAGTGTTCCCGGTGCAATTCTGCACAGGAACACTGCGCACGATCGCCGGTTCTATTGCGCACGACCACTGGTCGTGCGCCACTGATCGTGTGCACTTAACCCTTTTTCACGAGTTCTGTTTGGTGCAGTGCGCACGACCACCAACGCCAGTGCGCACGACCACCGGTCGTGCGCCACTGCTCGTGCGCACTTATCATTAAAATTCTGAGTTCTGTTTGCTGTATTGCGCACGACCATCAACGCTAGTGCGCACGACCACCGGTCGTGCGCCACTGGTCGTGCGAACATTTTATTTTATAAATTTCGTATCTTGCAGGTTCCACCCAGGCAGTGCGCACGATCGCAGAATTCCAGTGCGCACGACCACTGGTCGTGCGCCAATGACCGTGCACAGTATTTAATCCAGCGCCTATTTAAACGCCTGTTGCGATTTTAGGGCAAAAATCACTTGCGGGAGCGGAGCTCCTGTTCCGTGCGCCGCCGACCACCACCTTGGGACGCCTCCACTTCATCTCCTACGCAAGGGGAAGCCTCCTCCATCCATTCCAAGACTTCCTCCATTGTCCGTGAGTGTTCTCCATCGTCCGCAAGCCTCCAAGCAACCATTCTCTCACTCCGCCCGGTGAGAAGAAGAAGAAACCTGAAGTCGAAGACGACGGAGCTACGTAGGGAGATCGTGACAGCTCTCTACGCCGGAAGCATTGTCCGCCCGAGTCCAGAGGTAGCCCGACAACCTACCATTCCGGCCGTGAACGGATTTAAACCCCCATCAAACAGAGTTTTATAAAACCAGCATTGGCTCCCGACGGCTCGGCTTGCCATTTAACCGGTTCGATAGAGAAGTTTGATCCCAAGGTTACTTTTAGAGGCTAATTTCGGCATCAGTCGGCGTCAATAGAACCAGCTGATACGTTTATATTTTCAAAAGCTTGGTAATATATATGCATGCAAAGAGATAATAAGATGCGCCTGAGTGAGAATCTTGGATAATTGCCTTAAATTCATTCCAAGTTAATTTTCTGAGAAAATATTCCAAATGACAACTTTTCCAACAAAGATCACCTAATTTTCAAGATTAATCCGAATGCATTAAGCAGGAACTGTGCTAATTATACTGTCAGTAATAAGTATAGAACCCTCTGAAAGTTACCATTTAGGAAAAATTCACCAATTCAGCCATCGACAAAGCTCAACTAATTTTCAAGATTAATCAAAATGCAATAAGCAGGAACTGTGCTTATTATACTGTCAGTATTTAGTATAGAACCCTCTGAAATTTTTCCATTTAGGAAAAATATAATAAATAACTAAAAAAATATGTAGATAATATTTACCAATTCAGCCATCGACATCAACAGATAGGGCATAGTCCAATTGTTTTTACAGCAAAAAACATTTAATCATAATTTTTTTTTAAAGACAGGAGGAGCTCAATGGTTCATGCCCCCTTAATCATAATTTATTTCATGTCAAAATTGTCAGCCTGAGATACTTTCTAAAGATCAGGAGCTCAATGGTTCATGCCCCCCTTCCCTCCCTTCCTTCCTCCTTTCCCACCAGCAGTCTTCCCATTTGAGCCATTCTTGCCCTTAGCTTTTCTGCCCTTCGCTTCGACCCGGCGGCCGTTCTTCCCAGGCCTCCCCATGCCCCGAGTTCGCATGTCCTTCTTCATCCTCCGGTCGACCACCACCTTCCCTTTCCCGCCCTTCACCGCCACCCCCTTCTTCACCACCACATATTCCTTCTTAGGCTTCTTTGGAGCCGCCTTCTTGTACAAGTGGTCGATCATCTTGCTCTTCGACCTTTCCGAAATGTCAGTCTGGTCAGAAATGACGTCGGCTTTCTTCCGAGCTTTCTCCATCTTCTTCATCGCGACCCGCTTCTTCCGTAGTTTGGCTTCTGCCACCTTCTTCGCCGGACGAGCGTCGATCTCCCTGAACTGCGCCTTCATTGCGGCGACTTCCTCTTTTGTCACAGGCTTCATAGGCTGGCTGTGCCTCTTCTCCTCTTCTGCAAACCAGTCCGGCAAGCCAACGTCATCAAACGTGTACTTGTTGTACGCCTCGTCGAGAATCCGCTCCCTTTGCTTCTTCCGAAGCATCTTCTTCCCAAGTGCCAGTATCTCTGCCTTTGTATCATCGTCGTCTTCTTCCTCTGATTCGCCGTCAGACGTGGAGTCGTCGCTATTCATCAGAGCTTCTGGTACGATCTCGAAACCATCTTTCTGTTTGTTTTTCAGAGAACTGGAATCACTCTGTTTGGTTTTCAGAGAACTGGAATCACTCTGTTTGGTTTTCAGAGAACTGGAATCACTCTGTTTGGCTTTCCAAAGAGTTGAAGCTTTTGGCGGAGGGATTTTTTCGTCTTCACTGTCGCTCGGTTTGAATAAAACGGCATCAGCTCCTGCAGCAAACACATCCTGACTAAACCACTGCTCCATCAGCTGCTCTTGAGTCGGCTTATCGTCTTCGTCCAATGGAATGACCAGAGGATTTATTTCTTTGCGATCCTGATCAGAATCAGGATCTGAGGCTATATCTTCCCCATCAGCATCCTGTAAAAGAAGGTTCGTTAAGGTTTTAAACTCATGATAGACAAATAAAATTCATATGTAGCGCATGTATAAATATTTTAACACTATACCTTGTACCTTATAAGGAGGATAAAACACGATAAAAGTAAAGTTCACTGATTCACACACTTTGGCTTATTTGTAGCCCATTGATATGCGCAGACTATAAAATTATATTTGTCCACCAGTATATATAAAAGTCGGAGACCCAATTTTAAAAAATTTACAAAACTATAAATATTAATGAGCAGGGTTCAGTCATCTCCAATGGGTAACAAAATGAGTAAACATAATGTGCTATCACTTAAGAAAAAATCTCCATTTTCAGGCATAGTTAAACACCAAATTTCATTTACTTATAGTGAATTAGTGATTATAACTAAAATCAGAAGACCAACAGTAAAACAGATGAAAAAGAACACAGTATTTCGCCAAAAATAGATGAAGTGATTCTTCTTTTTTTATGAAAAAGATGAAGTGATTTTGGTATTAAAAAAATTTGGATCTAAAACAGGACTCACAATGGTGAGTATGTACAATTACGAGGCTAATATCATCACCCTTTCACATGCTTTCCTGTGGTGCAGTCCTTCACAAGATCGGCTTCCATTTTCTCTATGTAAACCTGATAAATCTACTTGCTTCCGTTCCTCGGCAACACGCTTCAGATTTTCACTGGATAGGTAGGACAGGGGGAGACAGAGAGAGGGAGGAGACAGAGAGAGAGGGAGAGAGAGGGAGAGAGCGGGAGGGAGGGGGGAGGGGGGGGAGGGAGCGGGAGCCAGAGCGCACGAGAGAGAGAGAGAGATGGAGGTGTCGATGGCCGCATACTATGCAGGTGAGTGTGGCTGAGAGCGGCGGACGAGGTGGTGGAGTTAGGAGACGGTGCATTCCGTGGACGAGGAGTGTAAGATTAAAGCGGTGAGGGAGCTCCAGTGGCTAATGAAGACTTCCTCGAAGAACCGGCGGAAGTTTTCAGGCACGATGGGCGGCGGTGTGTTCAGTGTCAGGAGAAACATGGAAGAGGCGAGGATTCTATTTGGTGGGTTGCAGTTAGGAGGTTTGAAAACATTAAAAGAGAAGGTTTTTAAATCTAATTTAGGGATACAAATATCCAAAGAGGATCTGCTAATATCATCACCCTTTACATATAGATGTGGAAACAAGTAAATAGTATAGTATGCTTTACATAACATATAATATGTATGTGTGTGTATATATATACATGCTATATTAAAAGGGAAAAGTCCCTTTTGGTGAAACATTCATAATACCCATAATATCCCTGCTTTTTAAATAGAATGTCATCAAATTCTTTTATAATTTAAATTATAATGTTCATCTACATAATTATGCATCCAAAAAAGAAAAAAAAACAAGTTTTCAATTTGCCATAATTATTCTATTATCTAACCGTGACTATCAAATCAAATAAATAAACGTGACTTTGAAAGGAGAAAGGAGAAGCGAGAGAGGAGAGAGAGGTGGGTATCACGCATGAGGCTGCGAACCGTGGGATTGTCATCGCGTCGTGGCACTGTCATGGCAGGTGTACTATCGCGGCGGCACGGGGGGCTCCCCGTGTACTGTCACTCGTATATATATACTGTATATATATATAAATAATTACCCGTACCTCCCCTGTGAGTTAGCATAATTACTGAGAGAGCACCCCTCTTATTTTCGAAATTACAAAAACCTCCCCTGAACTTTTAATTTCATAACATCATGAACAAAAATCTGGGTTTTTTTGTAATGAAATTGTATCACGGATGGGGTTTTTTGTAATGAAATTAAAACTTCAACGAAAGTTTTTGTAATTATGCTAACTTATAGGGGAGTTTTTTGTAATTTCGAAAATAAGAGGGGTGCTCTCAGTAATTTAGCAAAGTTAGAGGGGAGGTCCTGGTAAATGGCCCTATATATATATATATAATTGTGACACACGTATGCAAGATAGTGTCATGGTCTTACAATGTAATGATATTTCAAATCTTAATTATTGTATGATGAAGATTTGAACATGCAAATGTTAACAACCAATTAGCGTTAAAAACCACTTGTTAGTATCAGTAACTAATTAATATTAAAAACAAAATTATAACCATCACTCTCTCTTCCTTTCGTTTTTTTGAGAAAATGAGTTTTCAATATTTTATTTAAGTTATCATTTTATTATAGTTTTTTCTCATTAATAAAGGTTTCAATGTCCCCTACAAAAAATATTTTTGCACAGGTGAAACTGAACGTGAGCCAGAGGATCGCCATCGTCGTTGTGTCGTACACTGCGCATTGGGGACACCATGCGCTCATGATAGTATATGAAGAAACATAGAAGATAGAGATGGAAAATGTTTTAAGGTGTAAAGTGTCTTCTAAGAGGGTGGTTGGAGACATTTAATGTAAATTTTAGGATATAATCATTAATAGTCTTGCCTAGCACCAAAACCTAAACCCTATAACCCTAAACAAACCTATTCTCCCCTTCTCTCTCTTTAAATGCTGGATCCCGAGAGCTTCTCTCTCTTCCTCCTTGCTTTTCGGCCTCCCCCGTCTGTTTTTTTCGCCCTGCCTCCGCCTGCTTTCTTCGCCTCGCCGCCCGTGGCTCCGACCTGGCATCCTGGCCTCCACCGCCGAGCCTAACACCTTTATGGCATCCCCCTCAGCTGGATCATCGTCTTCTTCGTGCCCGCTGAAAATGATTTGCCCCATGTTGGATCTAAAGACTTGAATCATTGTCTTCACAAAATCTCTAAGGTCGGTATACCAGCTATCACCAAACCGCTGCCAACAAATGTTATGCATGCAGTCGTCGGTGATTCGCCGGTCTCGGTGCACCAAATAGCTTTGGAGGACTTAAACGCTTACACTGAAAATGAAAATCCGGTCGGTATACCTGCTACCGCCGTCCTCCCCTCCAGCTCATTGCACCACCGTCTTCGCCGACGACCACACTTGATGCTCACCACTTAGTTGTTGCTTCCACCAGACATGCGATCCGCCCTGGTTCTGCATCCAACCGACCACCACCCGCTTCCTATGCTGCAGTGGTAAGTCGCGTTGGTTCCACCCAACTCCGCACTCCACCTCCACTGTCATTCCAAGACTCCGTACAAGGTATGTATCATCTTACTCCCGTTAAATATAGCACGATTTACAACGACATTCTTGCTCTCTTATTCACAAATAAAGAACTTGCTTCCATGGCTAAACCATACAATATTGACACTTATTGGAAAATGTTCTCTGAGCCACTCAAAGCCGGAAGTCATTGGGGAATTTTTCAATCGCCAGAAACTGCTCTGATCAACCTCTATTGGGCTTTTAGATCCAAGGCACATTATAATTATATTATCCAACGATATGGATTACGCTAGAATTTTCTCACATGGTTTTTATCGTTTAGGTAGTTCAACAATGATGATCCTTAAATGGGTCATAGGGTTAAATCCCCGTTTTGAAACCCCTATCATACCAATTTGGATCACACTCCCCGAACTCAAACTTGATTACAACAACACTTCCACACTATACTTGATTGGGAAGATTTTTGGCAAACCACTACGATTAGATGATGCCACGGCTAGACTTGCTCGACCCTCATTCGCTAGGAGCGAATCCTGGTTGAAATTGGCATCTCTGTTAACTACAGTGATAGGATTTTGCTTGGGTCGGAAGCGTCTTGCTACACCCAAAAAGTTGAATTTGAAAAAGTCCCAACTTATTATACCCATTGCCACTTAATTGGCCACGATTGTGTTGAATGTTTACACGCAAATCCCACATTTAGTAAAAGTTCTAATAAGCCGACCGCCCAACCCTCACAACCCATTCCCGAACACCCAAAAAACCAAAACTCCCCAATAGATGCACCACAAGTACTAAACCCAATTAGCAACCTTAATCGCTTGATAGGACCACAACCTCCCCTACTGGACTCCCCTATCCTAAATCCCCTATCTCGACGGAAACTACAGCTCTCCCAACCCGTGATCCCGAAACTCCTAATGATCTAAATGTTGTAAAAACCTTAACTCCTGAAAAGGATGTGACCACAACCTCACCTCAATCGCAACCAATAATTTCCACACCCCGCCACTTCCACCAATCCAAACAAATACTCCAAAAAATAAACCTAAACCAAACCAACGTCCACGACAACAAAAACAAAAGAAATAACAGTAATCTAAAAAACAAAACCAACCGAATGAAAATCATTCAGCATCTCCACGCACATCTCCAAAAAACTCAACCGGTCAGACCTAAAATACCTAGAAGATCCATCTTCAATTGATCACTCTGTCGAGTATTCTAGCGGGGGTCACGCTTTCACGACGACCTCACTTCAAAATAAATTTGTATGCATTTACAATAAACAACCGTTGCACGAAGATGAACCCTTTTCAAGCGAAGATTGCCAATCAGATTCCACTCCTTCCACCCCTGCAGGACTTGGATGGACGTCCAAGTACCCCAACATCCAATTATAATAAATAACTAATCAAACCTATATTAAAACTCTACACAATGCTAATCAACCTAAATCCAATTGTTACCCTCACAATATTTCAAAACCCCACGCATACATTAAAAAATGTAATAAAAACAAAATCTCAACTTAATAAAGTAGACCCCTATCTGCGATGTCACAATGCTGCCTACCGTAAATAAAAATAAAAATAAAACAAAACGCTTAAGTCAAATAAAAAGAAACAAGGATACTTCCACGCTATTCAAAAACCCTCTCCCTCACGGCTCTTCCACGTGCCTTACAACCCAACTTTTCTCCATCATTTTGTGTGATGGTCCGTCTCGTTCCTCGACAATATTAGCCCTAATTCCTCCAGCGCAACCCACTCATTAATCTCCTCACAACCCTTACTTTTTGCCGCCGTCTGTAAGCCCACATGCATACTTATCACCATGTCGGAATCCCTCCCCCTCTTGCCAAAACCTCCACAATGCTTTGCGGAATTGGGGTTTCCAACAAGCTAGCTCTTTGGTATCCTCTCTCATCAACGTCGATTCATCGTCGGGTCTTCCAACCTTGCCGATTTCTTCTAGGATGCTTTCTCGAATTCTTCTGTCGTTGACACCACGCCTATGTCCTCTCTCCCCTCTACAAGAAGTATACAAGCTTGGATTTCACCAACAGAATACCAAGCGCTTTTCTCTCATCGCTTGAATGCCTCCCGGAGCCATTCCCTGAGCCGCATCCTGAGCCCCCTGCTCGTGGACGCCCTGTCGGCGAGGACCCCATTCAAGCATGCTCACCGATTGGCGGTTCACTATGCCGACTGTAGGCGCGGGCGTCTGGAAGCCAAGATGTTGAAGGAGAAAATATGCGACATGTACCCCTCGGACTGATTTTGATGCAGTCTCCTCCCCGATTTTACCGTTTTTGCATGAATTCCACCCTTCTATTTTGTTTAATGTTTTGTTGGGACTCTCTAATTCCACCCTTCCATAAGGTACACACAAAATAAAGCCACCCATACAATGTTTTAGCGCGTCCCAACAAAACATTAAACAAAATATAAAGGTGGAAGTCGTGCAAAAAGCGGTAAAACCAGGGAGGAGACTGCAGCGAAATAAGTCGGCATGGTACAGGTCGCGCATTTGCTCCTTCAGCATCTTGGCTTCCAGACGCTTGCGCTTACGGTAGGCATAGTGAACCGCCAATTGGTGAGCACACTTGACAGGGTCCTCGCCGACAGGGCGGCCACGAGCAGGGGGCGCGGGCTACGGCTCAGGGAATGGATCGAGGGAGACATTCGAGTGAAGGGAGAGGAACGCTTGGTATTCTGCAGGTGAAAGCCAAACTTGTATACTTCTTGTAGGGGGGAGAGAGGACACAGGCGTGACGTCAACGACAAAAGAATCTGAGAAAGCATCCTCAGAAGAAACTGGTGAGGTTGGAGGATCCGGCGATGAGTCAACGTTGATGAGAGAGGATGTCGAAGAGCTAGCTTGTTGGAAACCCTGATTCCGCAAAGCATTGCGGAGGTTTCGGCGAGGGGGGATTTTGACATGGTGAAAGTATGCAGGTGGGCATACAGATGGGGAGATTAATGAGAGGGTTGGGCGTGAGGAATTAGGGCTAACATTGTCGAGGAACGAGACGGACCATTTTCATCATTGGAAATGATGAAGAAAAGCTGGGTTGTCAGGCGCATGGAAGAGTCGTGAGGGGGAGGGTTTTCGAATAGTGTGGAAGTGTCCTTGTCTGTTTTTATTTTGACTTAAGAGTTTTGTTTTGTTTTATTTGTATTTAAGGTAGGCGGCATACGGCTGGTGCGACATCGCAGATAAGGGTCTACTTTATTAAGTTGAGATTTTGTATTACATTTTTTAATGTACGTGCGGAATTTGGAAATATTATGAGAGTAACAGTAGGATTTTTAGGTTGATTACTATTGTGTTAGAGTTTTAATTTAGGTTTGGTTAGTAATTTATTATAATTGGATGTTCAGGAACTTGGAAATACAACCAAGTCCAGCAGGGGTGGAAGGAGAGGAATCTGATTGGCAATCTTCTCTTGAAGAGGGTCCATCTCCGTGCAACGGCTGTTTAATGTAGAGGCGTAGAAATTTACTTTGAAGCGAGGCCGTCGTGAAAGCGTGACCCCCGCTAGAATAATCGACCAAGTGATCAATTGAAGATGGATCTTCTAGGTATTTTTTGCTCGGCCGGTTTTGTTTTTTAGATTGTTGTTTTTCTTTTGTTTTTGTTGTCGAGGACGTTGGTTTTGTTTGGGTTTATCTTTCGGAGTATTTGTTTGGATTGGTGGAGGTGGTGGGGGTGAGGAAATTATCGGTTGTGATTGAGGTGAGGGGGTGGTCACGTCCTTTTAAGGAGTTAAGGCTTCTACAACGTTTAGATCATTAGGAGTTTCGAGATCACAGGTTGAAAGAGCTATATTTTCTGGTGAGATAGTGGGATTTGGGATATGGGACTCCAGTAAGGGAGGTTGGGGTCCCCATCAGGCGATTAATGTTGCTAATGGGTCTAGTACTTGAAGTGCAGCTATTGGGAAATTTTCGTTTTTAGGGTGTACGGGAATGGGTTGCGAGGGTTGAGGTCGGCTTATTAGGCCTTTTACGAAGTGAGGGATTTGTGTGGAAACATTCAACGCGGTCGTTACCAATTAAGTGGTAATGGGTAATAAGTTGGGACTTTTTCAATTTCAACTTTTGGGTGTAGCCATACATGGTCGACCGAAGCCAAATCCTATCGTTGTGGTTAGCGGAGATGTCAATCTCGACTAGGATTCTAACGGATGAGGGTCGAGAAAGTCTAGTCGTGGCATCATCTAATCGTAGTCGTTTTCCAAAAATCTTCCCAATCGAGTGTAGTGTGGAAGTTTGAGTTCGGGAAGTGTGATCCAAATTGGTATGAAAGGGATTTCAAAACGGGGATTGAACCATATGGTCCATTTAAGGATCTTCATTGTTGAACTGCCTAAACGATAAAAACCATGTGAGAAAATTCTAGCGTAATCCATATCGTTGGATAATATAATTATAATGTGTCTTAGATCTAAAAGCCCAATAGAGATTGATCCGAGCAGTTTCACGCAATTGAAAAATTCCCTAATGGCTTCCAGCTTTGGGCGGCTCACAGAGAATTTTCCAATAAGTGTCATTTCATATAGTTTAGCCATGGAAGCAAGTTCTGCATCTGTGAATAAGAGAGCACGAATGTCATTGTAAATTGTGATATCTCTAATGGGAGGAAGATGATGCATACCTTGTAGGGAGTCCTGGAATGACAGTGGAGGTGGGGCAGAGCTGGGTGGAACCAGCGCGAGCGAACGCTGCAACATAGGAAGCGGGTGGTGGTCGGTTGGATGTAGAAGCAGGGCGGATCGTAGGTCTGGAGGGAGCATCAGCTAAGTGGTGAGCATCAAGTGTGGTCGTCGGCGAAGACGGTGGTACAGCAGAGCTAGAGGTGAGGACGGCGGTAGCTGGTATACCGGTCAGATTTTCATTTTCAGTGTAAGCGTTTAAATCCTCCAGAGCAATTTGGTGCACCGAAGAAACCAGCGAATCACTAGCGGTTGCATCCATAACATTTATTGGCAGCACTTTGGTGGTAGCAGGTATACCGACCTTAGAGATTTTGTGAAGGCAGTGATTCAAGTCTTCAGATCCAGAATGGGGCAAATCATTTTCCACGGGGGAAGAGCAAAGAGGGGCCAACGACCCAGCGAGGAGATCCCGCGAAGAAGACGGAGATCTAGCTGAGGGTGACGCCATATATGTGTTAGGCATGATGGCGGAGGCTAGGAGGCCAGGCCGGAGCCACAGGGGGCGGGGTGAAGAAAGCAGGCGGAGGCAGGGCGAAAAAACCAGACGGTGGAGTAGGAAAAGCAAGGAGGAAGAGAGAGAAGCTCTCAGGATCCAACTTCTAGAGAGAAAGAAAAGGGGGAATAGGCTGGTTTAGGGTTATAGGGTTTAGGGTTTGGTGGTAGGCACCATTAATGATTATATCCTAAAATATACATTACATGCCTTCAACCAAGCAACCCTCTTAGAAGACACTTTACATCTTAAAAAATTCTCCATCTCTATCTTCTCTCTTTCTATATATACTAACATGAGCGCATGGTGTCCGCAATGACATTTTTGGCGGCGGACATTGAAACTCTTATTAATGAAAAAAATATAATAAAATGATAACATAACTAAAATATTTAAAACTCATTGCCACAAAAAAACAAAAGGGAGAGAGAAAGTGATGGTCAATTATCTCCGAGTCCCACCATTACACTAGAGCATCTTCAAGTACATTACATAGAATGATGGCCAAAAGGGGTATAGGAAGTGGAAAAGAAGGAAATAAGGAAGTTGATTAAAATAGCTTAGCTCGCAACACCTTCGAACTATATATTCCATGGAAACCCTAAACCAAAATAGAATTACGAAAACAACTGGCTATCAAAAATTCAATATAAAGATTTTACTCTAAAATATTCTAGATAACTAAATATAAATGTGGAATCCCTAATAAAGTGAAGGTCTTTCAATATCGTAAGTGAGCTGGCTCGATGCTTTGCACAGTCAAGCATCTTTCATAAAGTACGGGAAGGTCTATATCACCACCATCTCCTTTTCACCCTACTCAAGCGCATCACCCCACCAATACGATGAGGGAAATGAAATGTGGTTGATTTGGTCATAATTGCTTTGCAAGATAAATAATGGTTTTGAGGTATCTCAAATATTTCAAAATTTTACCTTGCTTTTGTTGTACTCCAGCATTATAGAAGTAAAATATCCAATTTATTTGCAATCAAACAGATCTAAATAAAAATGTTGTCCATTCTACATCCTTGGCGTTTCTCTACAAAATAAGACATCAAGAAACATTTTTGTGTGCGTGCAAGCCAATTTGATCGAAAACATTACACACTGCATTTGTAACATCATTGTTTCACCAGCTCTATGTATAGCAGAAAGTTCATTTTATAGCACTTATTAAATGCATCCCCATTTTTCAAATTAAATCTTAACATAAATATTGTAATAAGGCATTGCATTAAGAAAGTTTGTTTACAAATAAAATAAAAATGGAGAAACGCCAAGAAGCAAGACTTGGATACTTTATTGCAAATAACTAAAAAACTATCTCATTTGTTTCTTTCAATGTTAATATATTTGAAAGCAGAAGATAAAAAAATAAATGGTCATGAAGGGTTCAAGAAAAACTTCAATATCAAAAAAGGCTATTGATTAACATCTAAAGTTTTATGAGGTTGCAAAAGTAGATGAGAGCAAGAGAATTGAAATGGCTTCAAATGTGAACCAGTGAAATTACAAACTTGCAACAGTAGCCCTATCATAAGTATTTGAGTCAGCTTTACGAACCATCATCCTCCATAAGTCCTACCCGAAGTTGAATGAGATGATAAACCTGTTTTGTGCGAATTTCATAAGTTATCATCGGTCTACTCCTTCCTAATCATTTGATATATATACAACCCCCGAGGCAGCCCCAAACCCTCCACGTGCCGCAGCAGCAGATCTCCCGCCCCCTGGATCACTACGCCAGCTATCCGGCTCAGGCGCTCTGCAAGTCCAAAAATACTTCCCACCTCTTCCGCCACGTATTCCCTCTTGACATTTCATTTTTTAAACGTTCCAACATTTAATCCTCTTTTGTTAATTTCATTTGAGGAACTCCTGAGCACTTCCCCACTATCTCACTTCACTTCCTCCTCAGCCCGATACCTCCACAGTCCTGCTAAGACTTCTCCTGGCGACCCAAGTCCTCTCCTCTGCCGAAGCACCTTCCCTCCGCAGTTTTCTGTGAATTCTAGGTTACCCGCAGTCCCGATCGAGCGGAGGCACAGGAGTCCCTAACCGGCAGCACTATAAAGTCGCCAAGCTGCTCTCTCAGGCGTAGCTGCTCTCTCTCCCACAGCTAATTTTTTTAGTTAAGCCCTATTAGAATCATATGCTAACGTCTGGCGGAGAGAAGTCTTTAGCTCAGAAGGAAGGTCTTAGAGAGAAGCCAGTTTGAAAGGGTAGAAGAAACCAGCTCATTACATTTGAGGGTCGGCCTTGATACCTCATCCTCTTCAGCTTCATTTTTCGTCGGGATAGGGCTTCTAGCCGGTGAATGGGAAGGAGGCGAGCGGTCGCCGTACATCTCTTGCATCTGTTACATCTCTTGCATCTGATAATAGGATGTTGAAGACTGTCTTCCCCTGAGTAAAGAGAGTGAAGCACGTCCCACATAGTTTTGGCAGGCTTGTGGTACATGGTCATACGGTATGGCTCAGACTTCATAGAATAGAGGAGCCAAAACTAAATCTGGCCATCATCACGGAGCCACTGCTCCATAAGGTCAGTGGGAGGAACACGGGTAACATTATGAAGTAGGCCTTTGGTCTAAGGACACAGCGCACCGAGTGTACCATTCCTCTTCCCATTGGGGAAAGAGTGATAATCCGCAGGTCAGCGCGTACGTCAAGTTAGGGAGTCGGAGCAAGAGCCGGAAGCGACAAAGGAGACGAGCACGTAGACATGCCCATAACAAACGGAAGGAAGGGCAACCATTGCGACAGAGGAGGAGTTGTGACGAAGCAAAGACATTGCGGACATATGAGGTGGTCGACACAGAAGGGAGGCTTAGCGGTCACGGCAGGCTGAGCGGGCTTAGCGATCACTGCAGGAGGCAGCAGGCTCAACGGTCACTGTAGGCACGGCAGGAGGCGGTGGGCACAAAAGGCAAGCGGCGAACATTGCGGGCGCGGAGGCCTGAAGAGAGAAGTCGCGTCCTGGCGTGGTCACAAAGGAGACGAGCGAGCTCTGCGGTCGGCGGGCTTAATCGCCAGGAGAGGCTGTCACAACGGGAGCTGGATCGGAGAAACTGCAAAGAGAAGGAGAGCCAGACGGGTTCGGCGAACGTTGGCGAGATGCGGAACGCGGAACATGGCCTATAAAAGGCAGACGAGAGGCAGAGGGAAGAGCGGTAAGAGAGAACGGAGACTACAAGGTCGTCGGGTGATCACAAGACAGAGACCGTGAGGTCGTCGGGCGGTCACAAGATGGAGACTGCGAGTCCGTCGGGGGGTCACAAAAGGAAGGCCGACGAACCAAATGGATTAGATGGCTCTGATACCATGTAGAAACACACAGTAATTGAGAGAAAAAATAGAATATTTCATTATTAATTCATAAAAGATTTAATTACAACAAGAGTATATACATATATTTATAGAGAGGAGTAAAGGCTCAACTCCATGCTAAGATGTGGGACTAAACTCAAAACGGAAAATGGGCCCTCCAATGGGCCGCATTGGATGCGCCTTTAGCCATATTAAAATTGAATCACAATAACTCGCACTCAGCTTATGCTGGCATGCACAACAACTGACATTTTGGAGGATTGACAACTCAAGGTACACGTAGCTCTGATATGGACTCATTATTGTCATTTGAGATTGCAGGCGAAAGGATATTAATTGTGCATCAACGCAAGACAAGTAATACATGGAGAAGACATCTATACCGCCCACAACATTTAAATGCCCCCGACACATTGCCCATAGATAATCTACTTATAACAACAAATATGTTGCACTTATTCTCAGTATTTCAACCCAAATCCACATTGATAATCTCTGTATTTCAACCCAAATATATTTACACATATTTTTTTTATTTCTATGATAGGATACTCATGAGGGAGCAATTTGGAGCAAATGGAAGTACTTGGGACAAAATTGGTTCATTGGAAAAGGCATAGGAGCAACAAAAGAAAACGCGTGCCCAGACCCACGTCGGTGCGTTTCACGCACGCTTCACTGCAGTAATTGTGTTTTGCTCAGATGAAGAAAAAAAAGAACACTCATGGTCGCACGCCTGTGAGTCCAAAACGTGTGCCCATCACTACATAGATAGCACGCTGGCTAGCACAACTATGTGATTCTTCACAGTCGTGCGTCTTCAGTTCAAAATGATTGCGTGCCCGTACGTTCTTCAGGAAGCACGCAAGTGCACATTCAAGCACGCTCGTGCGTATACCCAGTTACTCCACTAGATTGACCGTTACTCTAAAAGCACGGTCGTGTGTTTTACTAGTTTCTATATAAATGAAATTTTTACATTAGAGAAGAAGGCATCAAAAAACAAAATTATAGGGCTCTGTATTCCTTTAATTTTCAAAGCATTTTAGAAAGCTCTTGAAAGAATTTAGAGAGGAGAACAGCTAGAGATTAAAGGGACATCAATTGCAAGGCTAAATTGGAGTTCGGATTTGGGATCTTCAACAAGATTTACAACCTTGTTAAAGTTTGTTTTTAAATTCTCTGTTTTATGAACTCGTTATCTAAAATTATGCTTACATGATTCTTTATTTTCAATTCTTTGATGGTTTGCAATGAGAGGATAACTCTCTTGTTGGGGTGATTGTGTAGTGCTATGAGTTAATACTTTGATTTACGTGAGTGAATGTGTTTTATTTCAATTATTCATTGAATGATTTGAGTTCTATTCATGTGTCTAAAGTGTATTCTAGTTTAGTTGGTCACTACTCTAATTTTGTGTAATCTTTTGTTATCGGACATGCACCAATTGATTTACGAATCCCATGAATAGAACCATAGATTTAAATACCTATGGGTCACGCGGTACCGGTTCATGCGTTAGCTTCATTCAATTGAGTGAAGATAGTATTTTTCACAAAGCTTTAGGCTTTTGCTATCCTTCTAGACACATTTGGAGCATAGCATGTCGTTTGCTAGTGAATATAATTGATATGCTCAGACAAAGGGGTTTCGACGTGTATAAGAAAAATTCATCATTCATGCAAGGATTTCTATAAAGTTACATCTCTTCACTCATAATTAATCTTAGTAAATACTCATTGTACGAAGCAATCACCCTAACTCTAATCTTTGTTGTATTAAGTCTCGAAGTCTTTTGCTTATTTTACTATTTTTAAAGTCATACTTAATTACTTCTTATTTCTGAATTAGAATTAATAACTCTTAAACAATCATAAATCTAGATGAGTTGTCCAAAAGTAATTATATAATCGTTCATAGTAATTAATAACTCTAATCTTTGTTGCATTGTTTATCTTTTTGTTTATGAAAAATATTTATATACACAATTCCAGAGAAAGAGAACTTTTACCTCTTAATCTAGAAATTGAACATACTCTTTCTCAATTTAGAAGTGTTAATAGAAATAGCACGGTAAACAATCATGTTGAGCCCCACGTGGATCAACCACACTATGCCATATCTGATTATGATATTTTGTCTATTGATGGCATCGGGTCAAGTATCACTCGGGTTGGTCAACCACTGCTAATAATTTTGAAACCAAACATGTTATTATTCAAATGATCCAAAACAATTATTCAAATGATCCAAAACAATGTGCAGTTTAGCAGATCACCACTAGTTGACCCTAATTTACATATCACAAATTTCTTAGGGTCCGTTGGGATGCAAAGAATTAGCTTTCTGGAATTGGCTTTTCAACGAAAACCAATATCTACATGAATTAACTTTGTGCCGAATTCCAATTTTGTTGTTCAACTGCAAGATGAAATTCATTCATCAAAATTGCAATTGATTAGAAATATTGTTTGGCTATAGCATGGAATTCATTTATAGAAATAGAAATTTTGTAATTTTGTAATACTTAGAACGGATTCATGAATTCTGGCACTTTGTGGATAACAAACATAATTTACATTTTTTATCCAAATTAACTACATCTAAAAATTATACGCATTCTAAGTATCAAAACCCATAAAATGTCAAACTAATTTGATAAGTTGATGCGCCATTCATATAAAATAAAGTTCTCTTTTAACACAGAAGAAATTGATCAGAACTATCATCGAAATAATTTTATCCAAAGCATCACTGTCTAGAAAAATTCACATCAAAACAACCCACAATCAAAAAAGAGAATTGTTCTAAACATCACAAAAATCTCGTGAAGATAGAACATATCACAATCTTATGAAGATCAAACAGTAATTGCTTCTTCCAACATGTGATTTTTCCCTGAGCTATCAATAATGTGAGAACGTATAAGATTGCAAACCTGGCTAAAATGGATACCCGGTAGGCAGGAAAGATAAGGGTTGAGTTTGGATTCCACGACATAGAAGATGTTACGGGCCTACTAGAGCGGGCAAGTTGTTACGGGCCTACTAGAGCGGGCGCCGGAGTAGTGGTCAGAGCCGGAGATGAAGGTGGAGGAGGATACTACGGAGCCTGTTACCGCGGCTGCCTATGCGGGGTTGCTCGTTGGAGGAGAGAGCCACCAATAATCTCACTCAATGGAAAGGAAATTAGATTACTTCTTACTTGCCCCTTACAACTATACATATGCCCTTTAAATAGGCTTACAACTTAATAAAAAGACAACAATAATAAAGACAAAGACAAACAATAATAAAGACACCTAATTACTAGACCCGGTGCTCGAGGTCCCCTACATCATGATAACATTCTATAGAAAAGGCATGCAGCCCATAACATCTCTCCCGCCGTTCAAAACGAGCTTGACCACAAGCTCAAGGGGAGTCGATAATGATGTGAGTTTCATCTGACACCCTCCTCGTCAGAGTCTTCAATGTGCAGATAGAAAGGCTTTTTGCACGTGTCCGCGAGTGTACTGCTCGTCACAGTTAAAACATAATCCATGAGCACGTCGTTCCAACATCTCGGGCCGAGATAAGCAACGAATCGGCGGAGCGGCCTGAACCTCGGTACGACCCGGCGGAGTGTCGATGTTAGGAGGCAAGTAGGCCTCCTGCGCCAGCTGGAGGCGACGGTCGCATAGGCTGGCCAGACTCATAGCAGTCACTAAGTCTGGAGGGGTCTCAAATTCAACATCCAGTCGCAGGCGATCGCGAAGTCCTGCAGTGAAGATGGCGATTTGCATTTCCGGAGTAAGGGTAACATGTGCCAAAAGAAGCTGAAATTGTTCCAGGTACTCGTCCACGGACCCCGTTTGTCGTAAGGAAGTGAGTTCGTCGAGGGGATTGCTGCGGATAGGAAGACCGAAACGCAAGTTGCAGTACCGTTTGAAGTCCGCCCACATCAGGTTCGGCTGGTCGGTGAGGAGACAAGAGACCCACAATAGAGCGGAGTCAAGCATGTGAAAGGATGCTTGGTCAAGGCGTTCTGTTGTCGGAGTTTGTAGTGGACGAAAAATTGCTCGCACCTGGTGAGCCATCCCAAGGGGTTAGTTTTTCCATCATAAGTGGGAAATTCCAGCCGGGTATGATGCGGAAGAATAGCAGTGTCCGGGCGTACAAGTGTCGGTGGTTGTGGCTCGTGGCGGTATGAGCGGCGGGAGCGGGAACTGACTGCTACTGGCTTGCTCCAGGGGTGGAGTGGTAACAACGAGCGGTGCGGTTGTGAGTTTATTAAGCTTCGTGGTGAGGGTTGTCATGTCGTCCCGATGACGTGCTTCTACTTCCTAAAGGCGTGCATCTATGGCAGATATAACTGAGTGGAGCCGCGTCATGGCCTCCAAGAAATTATAAGAGTCTTCCATATGATGAGCGGAGCGAGAGAAAGAGTGGGTGATAGGACGGTCCGATTGCGTCGCGTCGGATGATTGAGAATGACCACGAGAGCCCCGTCGTCGCCCAATAATGACAGAATTTTGCTCACGGCCTTCTAAATCAAAAATTGTTGGGTTGATATGAATAGACAAGGGGGCCCACAATGAATATATTGTGTCGTGAGAAGGGATGTGGCGTTGCTCAGGAAATATAGCCCCGATTGGCGGTCTGCGGGCGTTTACTGGCGCAGGGCTCGAGGAGACACGCTACAGGGGCTCGATGGGAAATGCTGCTAGCGGGGGGCTCGATGGGAAAACAGCAGGCAGGCGGCGTTATCTTCTGCCCGGAAAAAGTGAATGATGTGGCAGTTGTCGCAACACCGAGAAGGAGAAGAAGGCGGTGTGAGATGCGATGGCTTGATGTGTCGGGTCTGGACGGAGGAGGAACGACGTCGTTCCCTGCGGGGACCGTGGAAGAACGATGGCCGCAGATAAGAGCTGAGAAAACCCCTGGCGATGCGAGATGGAGACTGGTGTCGACAGGGGGAGGTGTCGCTGGAGTTTGACGCAGATGGTGGAAACGCCGGAGATCGACGACCTAAGCTGGCGCGGCTGCTTCGGTGTTGAGGAAGCAAAGAGGAGGGGCGCAACTTGTTTTTATCGAACAACGTAGAGGGGATGGGGGTGTCGACGAAGCAGAGAGGCGGCCTACAGGGCTGTAGAGGGGGAAGCTTGGCGATATGCGGCTGGAACGAGAAAACAGCGGGCTGGAATTTGACGGGCCGTGATTTGCAGCGGAGATGTTGGCATGCGTCAGCGGAAAAGGACCAAGAAGCTCTGATACCAAAGTTGTTACAGGCCTACTAGAGCGGGCGCCGGAGTAATGGTCGGAGCCGGAGATGACGGTGGAGGAGGATACTACGGAGCCTGTTACCGCGGCTGTCTATGCGGGGTTGCTCGTTGGAGGAGAGAGCCACCAATAATCTCACTCAATGGAAAGGAAATTAGATGACTTCTTACTTGCCCCTAACAACCATGCATATGCCCTTTATATAGGCTTACAACTTAATAAAAAGACAACAATAATAAAGACAAAGACAAACAATAATAAAGACACCTAATTACTAGACCCGGTGCTCGAGGTCCCCTACATCATGATAAAATTCTATGGAAAAGGCATGCAGCCCATAACAGAAGATGTCACGGATAAAGTACGACGTCACTGCTTAGAAGATCTGATGTGGAGAGAATTTTCTTGAGACTAGGAAAACACTAGAGTAAAGCCTAGAATCATAGGTGAGTAAGGAGCACGGCGACTCGGAAGAACACTAACTCCGTGTCGAGATCATTGAAGAAGGACCAACATCACCATCAAAATCGTTGCACCAAAAGGAGCACAGGAGTCGAGCAACTATAACTGTAGGATAGTGCGCAAGATTGTGGCAATGATGGTGGAATCAGAGAGGAGTCGGATTGGTACTTGCTTGCAAGATCGTGGAGGTAAGAGGCCATGCGTGAGATGCATATCTGGCGGAGCTGATGTGGGGTGAGAATGATGGAGTCCTCCCAACTACAGAGGGAAAGGAAGGGGACGTAGATGGATGTGGCGGCCTTCGTAGTGAGTTGTTAGTAGAGGATGATGCGGGAAACGGGGAGGAAGGAGCATCGTCTGGAGCAATATCACGCAAAACTGAGGGTGGTGGGTAAAAACTCGGAGGATTCGGTTTTAGGTCAAATGGAAAACCAATGGTTTTGGCATCAAAGCCAATTCCGGGCCAAAAGCTTCCATCTGAACGCCACAATTGATTTATTAATCCACAAAACCAATTCATGAAAGCCAATTCCGTCCGTCTGAATGGACCCTTAGAAATGTGGGATACTTTTAAGCATCATAATGTCAAAAGTGATGTCGTTAGACTTCATTTACTTCCATTTTCTTTACGTGGTAGCGCCAGAAGTTGGTTAAACTCTCTTCCGGTAGGATTCATTATTACATATGATGCTCTTGCTCAAAAGGTTTTAGCTAAATATTATCCACCGTCTAAAACCATGAAGATGAGAACGAACATCAAAATTTTATTCAGCTAGAGCTAGAATCATTATATGAAGCTTGGGAGAGACTCAAAGATTTATTACGTAAATGTACTCACCATCAACTCCTGGTTTGGTTCATTGTTCAAACATTTTATAATGGTCTTGTTGAAAGTAACCGTGCTTTGGTAGATTCAGCTACGGGTGGATCATTGATGAAAAAATCTAAAGATGAGGGCTATGATCTCTTGAAAGAGATTGCTGCAAATAGTTGCCAATGACAATACAAGAGATCACTTGCAAGGAAGCCCGTGACTACTCTTGAGCCGAACACAATTCAAGCATTCAACAACAAGCTAAAGGCCTTGAACAAAAATATATAGATACGATCGGCACTGCCACCATACACGTGAAGGCAATATCATGTGAGCTTTGTGGAGGCTCAGAGCATACTTTCATAGATTGTGAGGTTGGGCATCCATTTTTAATTCATCTAACTCTGAATCTGTGAGTTTTGAAAGTAACCAAATCCACAAACAAGGGAATCCATATTCAAATACCTATAATTCGGGGTGACGCAATCACTCAAACATCTCATGGACAGAAGGAAATCTTCAGTAACAACCAAATGCGTCCCGATCCAATTTCCTCCACAATTTTAGCAAAAATCACAAGGACCTCCACCGCAAGAAAAAAGGCCAAACTTGAAAGAGCTTCGCTCAAAATTCACCACAAATTTTGAAGCATGATTTCTTAATAATGAAGCCGCTCTAAAGAACTTGGAAACGCAAGTAGGACATCTTGTGGAAATACTCTCAAGGCAAGTGAAAGGTACTCTTCTCAACTACAATTTCCTTCTCAACGTCAAGGTACAAAAGTTGTTGAGTAATCCCCCAAAGAAATCAGACGTCGAGAAGAAAATTGTAGTTGAGAAAGAAGCCAGAGTAAAAGAAGAGAAAGATCATAAAGAAGAGTCCCCTAAAGAAGTTCCATTCTTTCCAAAGTTACCGTTCCCGCAAAGATTGAAGGAAAATATGAACTCCTTGGAGGTGATCAAGAATCTGAGAGTCAACATCCCACTAGTGGAAGCTTTGACTCAAATTGATATGGGATAGTTGTATCAATATCTAAAATGAAGAATGAGAACTTGTATTGCATGAAATAAACGAGACAATCGAGAGATAAGATCTCGCCAAGCACTCGGAGGCTGGGTCCTCCAAAGCACTCCTCTCTCCCAAGAGAGGACCAACGACTATTACTTAAAAGATAACTCCCAGTGTCTCACTAACTAAGGGACCCCTTATATAGATGGAGGCCCACTACAAGACAAAATACATAATAATGCCTATATGTATCACCACACACGGCCTGAAAAGTGACCTTGTCTCCAAGGTCGAGCCTGAAAGGGTGCCAATGGCGCGTCAGCGAGACTCGGGCGGCTCCTCTGGTGGGCGGATAGGGTGAAACATCAGAAGCTTAGAGGCGTCGTGGCGGTTTGGTTTTTTGCGGATAAGTGGTATAGATGATCGAAACGGGCGTAGAACTCGGTATGGGACTGCCCGAGAGATGAATCAATGTCATGCCCGTGAAATATCTCATCCTCAAGGTCGAACGAGGTGCACGCCAGTTGGGTCAGGGCCTCGGTCGAAGGTCGGATGCTATGAAGACTGATGGCAGAAACCCATCCAGATCCTGAACGAGGGTCGTGGGGTCAGACATTAGGACGATGAGGAGTGGGTAGTGATGATTTGGAAGGAAACCCGATGGAAGTCTGTTCGAAGTGGAAGAGTGACAAGATGTGAGGGTAACAGTGGGCTCGGGAGATGTTGGAAAAGAGGAGTTTGGGAGATAAAAGAGTTGAAAGGCGGGCAGGGGTCTCCAAGAAACGACGGGGAGCAGAAAAAGCATGGGGCGTCGTGTGAAAGGCTGGCGAGTCGCCAGGTAGAGCCTATGTCACGAATTTGTCGGAAGGTGAGCGGATTGGAGGGCAACCAGTGCAAATCGTAAGATGGGGGGATTAGGGGGTGCGTGACGCAGTCGGCAATGGGAGAACAAAGGGGGCGTTGGGAAAGGAGGAAGCGAAAACGGTTCCAATGGTCGAAGACCCACTGAGGGGTGGCCGGTGGGATGGAGGGAGGAGGAGGCTCGTCGGAAAGCAAAAAGGCGGGCATGGGCTGTAAGGTGCATGTGGAAGAAGACGACGACGAAGCGCAAGCGTAATGGCAAGGAGGTTATCCAGGGCAGCTTCAATTCGATCTCATCGAATATGCACTGAGTTCTGGAAAGAGGGCCATGGCGGAAAAGGAGTGTGAGGGCCGAACGGAATGCGGAAATGGGCTCTGAGAGCTGACAAAATGCTACAAGAGCCGCAGGAGGGCTGTCGGAATGCTGCAGGAGCCGCAAGAGGACTGCCGAAATGCGGAAGGTATGCAGGAGGGTCGCTGGGAGGCAACGGGAAGTGCGGACGGCCGACTGGATGTTGACGGGGATGTTGGAGGACGTGGAACGCCGCCGGGAGGGCTGCAGGAGCCACTGGAGGGGCGGCCCGACATGCTAGAAGGCGGTGCTGGGCGGCAGGAGGGCGGCGAGGATGAGGAGCAGCCGCTTGAAGGTTTGCAGAAGTCACAGGAGGGCCTCTGGAATGCGGGGGAAAGAGTTGGAGGGACGTTGGAAGCCGGCGTTTGGGCCGACTGGAGGCGGGCGAAGACGTCAGGGAGTCGATGCAAGGCCGGCAATGGCACTGGAGAGAAGGGCGGGGCTGGATCGGGGCCGCAGAGGCGATGTGGCGCGAGCTACGTGCAGAATAGCGAGGCGGGCCGAAGTGGAACTAGCGCTGGGGTCAGGGACGAGGGTGCGTCGGCGGAAAGCCACGTGAGTCGAGGACGGGAGCTCGAGAAGGTCGCGTATCAGCGCAGGGCTTGGTCGCGCTTAAGCCAACAATGGTCGACATGTGCCGGAGCGAAAAAACGGACGGAATAGAGAGGAAGATTCAATTAGGGTTCTGTCGAAAACCCTAATTGAGCGACATGTCGGACAATTGATGTGGGCTAGCCGTATCAAGGTCTAAAACAAAGAATTCAAACTTGTATAGCATGAAATAAACGATACAATCGAGAGAAAAACTCTCGCCAAGCACCCGGAGGCTGGTCATCCAAAGCACTCCCCTCTCCCAACGAGAGACCAAAGACTATTACTCAAAAGATAACACTCACTACCTAAAGGTCTCCTTATATATGGAGGAGGCCCCAATATAGCACAGAATACACAATAATGCGTATGTATCACGAATTCCAAACTAGTGAAGTACATGAAAGAAATCCTATCTAAGAAACGGAAATTGGTTGAAAGCGACAACGTGAGCCTAACCGAGCAATGCTCAGCATTGTTATCCAGTAACCTTTTGGAAAAAATAAAGGGCACAGGGAGTTTTTAAATATCTTGAGTGCAATAGGTTTTCTTTCTAAGGTAAACGCATTATGTGATTTAGGTGCATTTATTAATCTAATGCAATTATCCCTTTTTTCACAGGTTAGACCTCCAAGAGCAACATCCTGCTTCTGTTACTCTCCAACTGGCTCAATTCATTAAGCACCCGAGTGTGATTGTTGAGGACATCTCACTACAAATTGGTAACTTTGTCTATACAGTTGATTTCATTGTCTTAGATATGGAAGAGGATCCTCAGGTAACAACTCATTTTAGGGCGACTATCTTTAGCTACTTCTAAAGTTGTTATTGACGTTGAGAAACGCAATTTAACTCTCTGATTGGGAGAGGAGAAAATTACTATGAATGTTTTTGATATGCCCCTCAAACATCAAATCTGGAAGAAAAAAATTGTTATTTCTGATAATTTACTTGAGAATGCATATAAGTTAAAGAAAGATGAAGACATCATTGAGAAGGTAGAGAAGAAAACGAATATAGAACTACTGAAGAAATAAGTTCACTTGAAGGGTGAAAAGATTAAGAGAACCAAGAGAAAAAATTAAAAAGTTTGTTCCCCAAAAATCCTAGAAGGAACAACAAGAGAACGCTCGCCAGAGAGCGACGAATGGAGTGTCGAAGCCAACACGAATTATTCGCCCTTCAGGAAAGTTTTGATGACACATTTTGAGCTTAATGCGTCAAGCTAATGACGTTATAAGAGTGCTTCGTGGGAGGCACCCCATTGTTATCTTTTTTGTATGTCTTGTTGTTCTTTCTTTACTGTCATTTCATTTTGCTTGCATTTTGTTTACTTCAGATTTTCATTCCCTAACAAGTTGGTGTAGGTAAGACTTCAAGAGCTCATATTGAATTATGGAGAGAACGTAATCACACTACATATTCTAACAAAAAAATATGGTACTATATACCCTATACTCTATATTTTCCTACATAATGATTTTTCATTGCAAAAAAAACACAAAATTGGAAAATTGTTGTCAAATTTGAACAAAAAAACTTAATTTTTGAGCTTGGACGTGTGTTCCAATTTCCGACCGTGTGTTCATAATACAACAATCAGCTATTCATTATCCAGATAAGCGCACACCAATGCATTTACACGCACGTCCATGCATTTCACCATTTATAAAATGCACAGCCGACCCTAAATCATTATTTTGAAAAATAATTCACACTCGCTGCACTAGCATCTCTCCAATTCCCTTCAAGCATTCAAGAATCAACTTAAGGCATCTCAAAGGTATATTCAAGCTTATTTCAAAGTAGATCATAGCTATCATGCCTTCCTTCACCAAGTAAGTAAAGAGAGGAAGGAATGATGCCCCAAGTTGGGCCAAACAATCCTCCTACTCGACCTCAAACAGTATAAGAGATCATGCTCCAGTTCACCGCAGTAGAACATCAAGAGAGATATGAGGTGGTTTACGGAGTTTATCTTACTTAGAATCTCGTTGCATAGATTGGGGCACTTTGTGTGAGATTGTACTAGAAATTTGAGATTCGGGTGATCGTATATATCCAGGATGGGATAAATTCTTTTCCAATGTGGAACCGATTTCAAGGAGCTCACACTCGAGTTCATGTGCACATTCACCTTGGAGAAAGAATATCTTTGGATGAGAGCATCCTAACTAGAGCTGTCACTTAAAACCGAAAATCGAATCGCAACCGAACCGGAACCGCAAAGAACCGGACCGGAACCGTTCACAAATATATTCAGGTTCCGGTTTGAATTTTGGAACCCGTAAACAATAATGGTCCGGGTGCGGTTTTCTTCATTTTATCATCCGGACCGGCACCGGAACCGAAACAGCAACATAAATGTCTTCGAACGGTTTCAGAATTTTTAGACCCGATCTCGACCGGACCGAAACAGGAACCGAACCACAATCCGTTTATTATTATTATTTATAATATACATTTATTATTAATATTATTACTTTTATAATATTAATAATATATATTTAATTATCTATACGACTATACCTATATGTAGTCGTCTGATCGAAGTACCGTTTGATTGCAGCTGCACTCAATGATGGACCCTGCCAACATACAATGATGGTATTGGTAGTTTTTATTTAATTTTGTGATAATAAATTATATTTCCTACTTTGTGCATGTTTATGCTTGTCGTTCCTCAACTACTTCGGTAAAGCGACTGTTTTTGGTTGAGCATCGGGTATTACAGTGTTACTTGTTGTCCATCATGTAATGGTCCGGGTGCGGTTTCTTCATTTTATCATCCGGACCGGCACCGAAACTGAAACCGCAACATAAATATCTCGAACGGTTTCAGAATTTTTAGACCCGATCCCGACCGGACCGAAGCAGGAACCGAACCACAATCCGTTTATTATTACTATTATTATTTATAATATATATTTATTATTAATATTATTACTTTTATAATATTACATAATATATATTTATTATCTATACGACTATACATATATTAGCGTCCGATCGAAGTACCGTTCGATTGCAGCTGCACTCAATGATGGACCCTGCCAACATACAATGATGGTATTTGTAGTTTTTATTTAATTTTGTTGACAATTAATTATATTCCTACTTTGTGCATGTTTATGCTTGTCGTTCCTCAACTACTTCGGTAAAGCGACTGTTTTTGTTGAGCATCGGGTATTACAGTGTTACTTGTTGTCCATCATGCTAATGACCATGTTTATGTTAATTAATTTTTTGGATCAAGTTTTATTGTAATCATATAATATTATACATTTTTTTCTATTCAGTGCGCCAAATCAGATATTATTGCATGCATATCTGTATTAGTACAATTTTAACATATTTAAACTTAAGAAATCATGAAATTATTGCTCCAACCATTTGAATTCCAATTTTCTTTTAAATATATATTTTTAAAGAGATATTAATCTTTGTGAACGTGTCTAATGACTCAAATTATAAAGTTATAAAATGATTAAAACTATAATACAGAACCGATTGGAACCGGGCCGAACCGCATAGAACCGGACCGAACCGTTAGTGGTCGGTTTGGTTTTGGTTCTTGTTGAATCGGAATCGGAACCGTTGACATGACGATTCCAAAAATTATGCTGGAACCGTAACCGTAACCGCAACCAATCAAACCAAATAAGGCTTTGGTTCTAATTTGAAGAACCGTTACCTTTGCGGTTTGGTTCACGGTCTTAGTAGAACCGGAACCGAACCGGAACTGTGAAAGCTCTAATCCTAACACTATCCATTTCTGATTGAAGGGGCATCGCAACGGGATGTATATTACTCAGTTCTCTACCTATATGACGAGGACTTTCTCTGCACTCCTGCATATACTTCACTCATCACTAATAGTCGGCACAGCGTCAGTCCATCCAGTTTTTAGGCCACCATCAGTACGCAGTCAGAGTACGAAGCCAGACAATACAAGCAATCTACCATTCGTAGCCCTACCCTGAAATGCATGCACGGCCTCATTGCACACTCACTCTACGACCGAGGGATAGTGAGGTGATCTAAACTATTATTCCAATACAACTTGCAGCACAGGGTGCCCACTCATCTAGCATAGCACTCACCAAATTCTTCTCGCATCAGGCGGAGAGCACACGCACTGGAATGATATGCAATGGGCCATATGTCACAAGGTTGGCACGGGTCTTGGGATTTGGAACTCCCTCACATGGCTCTCCTTGGAGAACATGATGGCACCAATGAGTTTCTCATTTTCGTTGCGATCAAAATTTGTCGTTGTCTATATGTAGGAGAGGCTTATGTCCATGAGTTGATTGTGGCACCATAGGCTGAGGTAGAACAAGGTGAGCAAAGGGCAAGGAGTGCAACAGCATGAGCAACAGCAGTAGGGTGAGCAACATCAGCAGCAGGGTGAGCAGCAGCAGCAGTATTGTCATAGGTGTCGGTTACCCTAGTTGGGAGATTTTGGATTCACGATTCCAGAGGCTGGAGGTGAGCACCGTCAGGGAGTTCCCCCGTCTCCACTTCCAGGGTGAGCCTATCGCCACCAACCACAGGACCAACCCCCAGCAGAGCAGTGATTGGAGCACCACTTCATGAGCAGTATACCACCACACCACTTTAGTTATTAATATTTTTAATTAAGAAAAACAATTTTATATTTGGCTTGTAAAACATTAAGAATCCATCCATCTTTGGATGGTATGCATTCATATTATTTTACTATGCACTTTGGGTTTGTTTATATATTTTGTTTGCATATACCTGTGTTATTTTGTATGTTATTTATGCAGAAAATCCTCTCAAATCATCTCTAAGACATCCATTTGATGGAAGCGCCAAAGAAACGAAGGATCATCCACACGCCCCAGGTTGTTTCTAATCTTCTTACTGCTTTATCTCTTAAATACATATTTGTTTATCCATTACATAGAATGCATAATTTAAATTTGGGGGAGGAGAGCAATTTGTGTCATTTCATATTCCGATGTGTTCTATTACCTACCACTTTGGGATTTTAAGTCTTGAAAATTTTGATTGATGACATGTTCACTAGAATGTTTCTTTAACTTTTTGCATTCATTCATTGTACTGCATATTTACAAATGTTATGGATTGAATCATTTTTTTATTAGCATCATTTAGCTACAAGTTTAAATTTTTTGTATTTATTTATATAATGATCAACATGTTTATAAATTACTTATTTATCAACAAACACTCAGATCCACAAACATATTGGCCTAATTGTAGTTTAACAAATTCATTTTGAAGAATCCATCATATTGTTTTGCTACATGGTGCTCCTAGTCATTTTAAATTAATTATCATCTTATTTTTAAACGTTATATCCTCAATTACTGTGTAATAGATACCAGATACTTAATGAAAATCAAACTATATTATTTTATCTTCTTGTAATATTGTTAATATCACACTTAAAAAATTAGATATCATATAATAAATCATAGCTATAAAATGTTTTCATGGAATGCCTAAATTTATTGTGTTTGACAACTTATATTTTCATGTCAATGTTCTGAAATTACAAGGTATGGAGAAAAAAAGTACCGTTTACTATATAGCTTCATAAATATCCTCATACAATAAATACTCTATACAACGATCTAATCATATATACATCAGAAAAGAACAATCATCAATTTTGAAAGTTAGAGGGGTAAGTATCTAAATCAAGATTTCTAGTGTATTTTATAAAGTAGAGTTTAAAGATGCGTAAGTTACACAGTGCTCCACCAAAATGTAAACTTTTCCTCAACACATGGAACACTGATGGCAGATTCACATCTATTTAACTCAAATACACAAAAATGGAAAACTAAATAACTTCCATTCTTGTAGGCTTACCAAGAAGTCAAGTATCATGCCCGGATTAGTTACAAAAAGAGAGTTCAATGAACAAATATCCAATTAATTACATTTTTAATCAAACCAACAAATCTATTATTATCAAACATCAAAATTTTTAAGTGGGGTAAAAGAATTAAACTAAAGACTACTAACACCTTATTTAAAATGTCCAGAATGAAATGGAAACAGGGCCTTAATTTCTCAATTGTGAAGAACTAAAATTGAAATCTACAAAATTGGTTTGCAAAAAATGGCGAGTTAGTCACAAATTTTCAGTGCATTGTTGTTAAAATGGTTCCCAGTAATGATTCCTAAAAAATGCAAACCTTACTCATCTAATAAAGCTGACAATGGCCAGGCTATTAAATATCTTCACAGTTGCTGAGTTGCTTGCCAGCTTGATTTGATTGATTGGAAACATAAAATTTCATAATAAATGCTACGTGGTCGTCATTGAATTCTAAGAGAAAATGGATGAAACCAAGAACCTTCAGCTTAAAAGAAAATAAGAACTCCTGACAAGCATTCATATAGCATATCTAACGAAACTCAATTATATTTAAGCTGATTTCAGGAAATACCTCCATCAACTCTGCATCACCAATAGAAAGGCCTCGTTTAGCACGTTTCCGTTGTTTTGAGCTCCCTCCTTTTCTATGCAGATATCTTTCATAGACCTCATCAAGCATTTCCTCAACTTGCTCATCATATCTGACATACTTAAAGTTGGAAAATCAAGCAAACAAGAAGAAATAATCAAAGTTTCAAAACAGAGATATTTATCCACAATAGTGCTACTCTAACAGATCTGAAAGATTGGCAAAACCCAACACATACCGCCTTTGTTCCTCGTCGGAATCAAAATCACTAAAAGAATTAGCAGTAACTCGAGTTTCTGCTTCATTTTCACTGTCTCCAAGATCACCATCTTCATCACTAGCTGACTCAATTGCTTGCAAATCTTTTTTTCCCTGAGATACAATATGGCAGAAGATGCATAAACAATAAACAATTATTTCCTATTTTTGACACATGAATTATAACCATACTTCCTAAAAACAGTCATCATAAACCATTATCAGTATCAACGTCCTTTCTATATCTTATTAATGTTGTTAACACTATCTACAGAAGGAATGAGAAGTGCTCAGCTTATCCACTAAAAGATTAACAAGTAAAAAGGGCAGCCCGGTGCACAAAGCATCCCACACGCAGCGAGGGTCCGGGGAAGGGTCCCACCACAAGGGTGAAATGTAGGCAAACCTTACCCTGCATTTTTTCAAGAGGCTGCTTCCAGGACTCGAACCCGTGACCTCAAGGTCACACGGCAACACCTTAACCAGTGTGCCAAGGTGTTATGAGCCTTGGACGAAGGTGGCCGGAGGTGGAGACGATGATGGTGGAGATACAACGGAGCCATGACCGCGGCTGCCTAAGCGGTAGAATTCTTCTTTTGTTATTTCATACAATACCCCTAGTGCCTTTTATAGGCTTACAATACATAATAAGACAAGAGATAATAAAACTCCTAATATCTAAGCCCGGTGCTCAAGGCCGCCTACATAATTATAACATGAACTTACTAAAATAATTATACTAGATACGCGGGCACGCAGCCCGTAACATCTCACCCTTCCTCCAAAAAGAGCTTGTCCACAAGCTCGAACCCCACGTGGTGACCGGATCATCTGGCCGCTTGATCTCCCGCCAGAACAAAGCATGAGATCGCGTAGCGACGGCGCGACGGCGGGGAGTAGCGGCGGTTCCGGTAAACAGACGAGCAGCAAAAGAAATGGCTTCGGCAAGGTCGGCGGAGCGGTGATGAGCAGCAGCAGCAGCAAGTAAGTCGGGGAAGCGACGGCCGGCAGAAGGAACGGATATAAGACGGTGAGGTGACCGGAGGCAGGAAAGGGTCCGGCGGGGTCGGCGGAGCGGGGGCCGGCAGCTTAAGTGCTGGCGGAAAGGCGGCCACGATGTTTGACGAAGGTGGCCCAAGGAGGGGCGGTACTACCACGGAAGGTGATGGCGGAAAGGTCAATCACCGCTAAGAGCGGTGGCACATCACGGCCAACGGCGATGGCGTGTGCACCGGAAGAGGCAGTGGTCGGCGGAGCGGTGTCGATTCTGAATGTGGTAGAGGAGTGCGTCGGTGTCCCAAAGGCGGGCGTCCATGGAGGCCATGAATCTGTAACTTAGAACGCATCAAAGCGATTGCCGGTCTCATCCGTGGCACTAAACCTCAATGTCATTATAATTAATTGATCAAGTAATTAATTAACACAGTTAAGAATTAAATAATTAAGTCAACTAATTAGTAGGATGAGGTGGCCAAAGGAATTTAATGCAAAGGCTGATGGCTTGATGTGAGTAGGGATAATAATAATAATAAAGAAAGGAGAGGGAAATGGCGTGTTTGGGAAGGGGAAAAAAATAAAACTTATGTAGGGAGAATGGTGGTGGGGTCCACGGAAAATTAAAACAAAGGAAATTAAAAGGTGTGGCAGGCGGTTTGATGGAAATCGTAGGAAGGCGTGTGCACAGGGCTCGAGGACAGCGCTACCGTGCGGGGGCAAGAATGAAGCGCGTTTGCGGCGACAATGCAGGGGAGGGGGTTGAAACTGTTGCGGCGTGCGGCGGAGGAAGGCGACACCTTGATGTTCCCGACTGCGGAAGATTTTCGTGCAGGACTGCTGTTCTCTCGACGGAGGAGGCATCCCGCATGGCTTGTCGTCGGGGATGGAGGACGTCGTGAAAGCCAGAGGGGGGGAGCAGTTGTGGTGTTGGCGGCACGCGTCGTTGGCGACACGGAGAGGATCGGCTGAGTTGATGAGATGTCGTCGGGTGCCGAGGAAGGTGGGGAGACACGGAGGTTGAAGGATGTTGGCGTCGGATCTGTTTGCAGCCAGCAAAAAGGAGGGGTTTCGAGGGAGGTGGAATGTTTGTGCGTCCGCGGAAGAGGACCGAGAGCTTTGATACCAAGTTGTTATGGGCCTTGGTCGGAGGTGTCGGAGGTGGAGACGTGATGGTGGAGATACTACGGAGCCATGACCGCGGCTGCCTAAGCGGGCTTTGCTCGTTGGAAGAGAGAGCTACCAAGACCTCACACTCAAAGACGGGAACTAGAATTCTTCTTTTCTTACTTCATACAAACACCCCTAGTGCCTTTATATATGCTTACAATAATATAAGACAAAAGATAATAAAACCTCCTAATATCTAAGCCCGGTACTCGAGGCCGACCTACATAATTATAACATGAACTTTACTAAAATAATTATACTAGATACGCGGGCACGCAGCCCGTAACACAAGGCTCCCCTTCAAAAGATTAACAAGCTAACAAGAAAAATATAAATATATTCATAAGTAAGATGAAAATAATCAGATTTATAAATAAGCTTTCCTCTGTCAATATATCTGCTAGAATCTTGGAGCATCTGTACTATACAGAATTAGATGTATTGCAATTATCATATAAAGCAGTAAAATATTCTGACAATCAAATGTTTTCCATCAGAAGGAAATTCTCAAGACACTACATCCCAAAAATTATATTTTCTAAACTGAGCCTCTAATGAGTACAAAATGTTAAACCAAAAAGTACTCAAATTCTATAACAGTTCAATATGTAAAACTGTCACCTTGGAGACCAAATTGAACACATCGTCATCAAAAATCCTATCTCAACCGACATGCACGTATAAAAAGCAAATTTTGTTGTGCAACATTTTTGGACACTTCATCGATTATGATTTATTCAACTCTTAAGCACCATGTGCAAACACATTGAGACAATGGTCCAACCTTCACCGCGTTTTAGTAATAACAATCGTCAGTACTATTGATTGTGTGAATGATATTCAATGCCATAGGTCCCAAACTGATTTTAATTCATGGATGAATCAGACCACCGGCACAAGGAATCAAGCACCCAATATTTTCCAAAAGTCGGATAAATACCCTAGAGCAATCAGGCTCTAATGCAAGACTCAGGCTTCCAATAAAACACGGAACGTTGGATTTGCTGCTAACTCTATCGGGCGTCTGATGCACGCTATCGAGCTCCAGATGTAATCCAGAATTTTCAAGTTAACCGATGAGCAATCAGGATCCGACATATCGGACCCCTCATATTCTTAGAGATCTCTATATATGGACAATTATTTTGACCAAGTCCCCATTGGATCATCCGGGCTCTCGCTGTAAGCAAATTTCTCCCGAAGTATAAATATGTTGATAATTTTATGGTATATTACCTCTTATAATTTCAATCGTCTTCCTATTCTCCTAAGAATGTGTTGTGTGCTCCGGTTTGAGATTGTGTGCTAAGGAAGTGAGGGAGAAGTCCCTCGAGGGAATGGAAGTATCTCTTCTAGATCTCGGTGGAGCAATGGTTGCGAGGAAGAAGAACGGAGAAGAGGAGGAGAGGCTCACGAACTC